>JAVIAB010000124.1:92411844-93019344 GCA_032433765.1 Megaustenia siamemsis
CTATACTATACTATACTATACTATATTTTACTATACTATACTATACTATACTATACTATACTATACTATACTATACTATACTATACTATACTATACTATACTATACTATACTATACTATACTATACTATACTATACTATACTATACTATACTATACTATACAATACTATACTATACTATACTATACTATACAATACTATACTACATATACTATACTATACTATACTATACTATACTATACTATACTATACTATACTATACTATACTATACTACATTACATTACATTAGAATACATTACATTATATTACATTACATTCCATTATATTATATTATTACATTACATTGTATTGCATTGCGTTGTGTTGTGTTTTGTTGTGTTTTGTTGTGTTGTGTGTTGTGTGGTTGTGTTGTGTTGTGTTGTGTTATGTTATGTTATGTTATGTTATGTTATGTTATATTATGTTATGTTATTTTATATTATATTTATATTATATTATATATATATATTATATTATATTATATTATATTATATATATTATATTATATTATATTATATTTATATTATATTATATTATATTATATTATA
Source organism: Megaustenia siamemsis (assembly GCA_032433765.1). Lineage (NCBI taxonomy): Eukaryota > Metazoa > Mollusca > Gastropoda > Stylommatophora > Ariophantidae > Megaustenia > Megaustenia siamemsis. The sequence continues at coordinate 92,412,431 of JAVIAB010000124.1, forward strand.
TTATATTATATTATATTATATTATATTATATTATATTATATTATATTATATTATATTATATTATATTATATTATATTATATTATATTATATTATATTATATTATATTATATTATATTATATTATATTATATATATTATATTATATTATATTATATTATATTTATTATATTATGGGACTCTCAATCATGGAGGAACATTTTTTTTATTTTTTATTTTTGTAAGATAAGAAACAACACAATTTAAAACAAACTTTAACCTGTGTCCCTACCATTCTACCGTCATTATTAACGTTAACGACAGTATTCCGTTGTGTTTCTTTTTCGTAAAGCTGTCACAATACCTTAAGCAGTGCACGTTACACCCCCACTACTGGCTCCTTAACATCCTTGTGAGAGCATACAATTTTGAAGAATTAATTCATTCACTATAACAATTTGGTCTTGTGGATAACAGTAAATATTAAGCCAGACCAGCTTACTCAGGGATTTCTATAAACACTCTATTGGTGAACCACCAAAACTGAATCCGTGATAAGAAAAGAAATGACACGCCGGGGTGATAAACCCGTGGTTGCTTAGGGGATAAGCGGAATAAATATTTCGCAAATGGGCATTATAAATAGGCAGTAGAATAATGATACCACAAAAAAGTGTTACCATTAATTTATAGAAAATAAAGAAATCAATAATACCATTAATTTATAACACAAATGAATGGAGAAAAAAAAATGTAATCTCAAGTATCGTTTAGGTAAATTGTTATTATTTGGAGGCATATAAAAAGGTTAGGGTTCGATCCCAACCAACGGCTTTCGGGTTCACCCAGTCTTAAATGGGTATCGGATTTTTTTCTGGGAAAGTAAAGCAGCACGGGCGTAATACCGACCATATTACCCCAAAATCATGTGCTGAAAGTCTGTAAAATAAAGGATCACTAGCACCATATTTCCCTATACGCCACTTGGCGTGACGGGGGTACTTTACTTTACTTTTATATACAAAGATATCGCTTATTCTACTTCTTCTTTCCTTGGTCATTTGCCTTCCAGCGTCGAGGGGAGATATAATTTGCTGTCTTCTGCTCATCTTTTCGCTTCTGCTGCTGTTACGTTTCCTAGTGTTGCTAATATTCCACCTATACATCTTTTTCGTGGTGGGCCCTGGAGTCTGCTGTTCTCGCAATGTTTTATTGAAAGCTCGTTGCGTTTTGATCCTTCTGCATTTTCACTTAGCCAAATCATATTATTTGTTGTTTTTTTAATATATTCTATGGTGGGGGCTATTCCAAGTTTGTTTCACAGTTCTTCATTTCTGATCATATCTCTCAGGCTGTTTCCTGGCAGTCTTCTAACACATTTAATCTCAGTAGAAGTTATTTTTATTATTGTTCTTGCATCCTGCGTCCAGTACAGGCATTTGAAACAAAACATTAGGATGAAGATTGTGTTGTAGAGTACCCGTGTTGTTTCTACTCTAAAGTTATTTCGTTTGTTGACAATAGTGATGATAACTGCCGAATGATTTGACAAGTTTTGTTGCTTTTTAAAGTTGTGTAAATTGTCCTATTCAAGGAGGAGGACACGATTGGAAACGAATCTTCAAAATGTAACCATACAAGAATGTACAGTTAGATTGTAAGTGATCGCACGTGACACCTAGCGATCTAGCACGTGGGGAAACAGGTGGGCAACCTCAACTTGTGTTTATAAATTAAGTTCTTATCTTCTAACTAACGACTGACTCAGCAGGTCGGTAAGGGATAAACGTTTAATGCTCAGAGAAATCACAAAGATATTGCAATAGTCTCAAACCATAGATATGGTCTTCAACGTGCGAGGCACAAGAGAAATGTACACAAAAACATTCTTTGATTTCAAGTAGTTATAAAATCACAACCTTTTGAAGTTTAACTATAATCGTGGTGGCCGCAAATACACCAACTCTGGATGTACTTTTCAGCGCCACAAAATATATACGATCTTCACCCAGCACTGGAAGGAAGTGAAATTCAAGAGGGCGTTCACCCACCCCACATCAGTGCGTAGATAAAGTGGTTACTGTTCCCCCCCCCCCCCCCATCAAATCACCTAAAATACTGCAACATTTTTTTTCATGGACGTGGAGGAAAGATGTTACATACCATGTTTGTTCCTGCTGAAGATCTTTTGAGCCGAAACGTCGTTTAATCTGTGTCTTCTACTTTTCACGTAAAGCATCTAACATACAATTTTTTCCTATTTTTTTAATTTTTCCTCACATTCAGCTTTACTGCAGCTTCGCATTTTTATGCCTTAACCCTTTACTTTACAATACCGCTGCTACTTAATGTTTGTATTTCGTCCTTAATGTTTACTTTAGTATTTATATCTTAGTTTACTCCTTTTACTAGACTGCCATTTTTATCATCCTTTAGTTTCTGGACGTTTGCCACCTGTTTTTGTTTTGGTTGTTTCGTTATTAGTTTTGTGTGTGTTTTTTTTTTTTTGTTCCTGCTGAAGACCTATTGGGCCGAAACGTCGTTTAGTCTGTGTCGTCCACTTATCACGTAAAGCTTCTTACATATCATTTTTTTTTCTATTTTTAATTTTTCCTCAGGAAAGAGGTGTCCAGCACAGAACATGGATACTATGCAGGATCGCATCACATATGATGTAAACCTGATCAGGCCGGATATGCTGCAGAGATTCTGGTCCGAGCTATGTTATTGCATTTATGTTTGTCGAAAACTGGATGAAGTTAACATCCAGTGTGTGTATAGTACCACATGTTACCACACGAAATTTCAAAACTTTGATGCAACACTAACCACAAATGTATGAAAAAAAAATATTGCAATAAATTGTATTCTATAACTATTTGTATTAACGCGTATTTTGTAGATATGTTGCATCATCATCATCCTCAAGTACCGGGCCTGCTGGCGTAGGTGATCAAGTCTCTCCACAACTTTCGATTTCGACAGTTATTTATCATTTTTGTAGCTCACCTTCTGCCAAGTCATTCTCTTAAGCTGTCTGGTATCTTTTCTCTTTGCTTCACTCTATCTCTTCGTCCCTCAATTTTTTCCAGTTGTTACAATATATTCCAGTTGTTCTCTTCTCATTACATGGCCAAAAAATTATGATTGTATCTTCCTAATATTGGAAATTAACTCTCTTTTTGCTTTGACCTCTTTCAATACATTTTTATTACTCTTCTTAGCTGCCCATGGTATTCTCAACATTTTTCTGTAAAACCACATTTCAACACATTCCAGTGATTTTCTTGTCTGTTGTCCTATTGTCCATGATTCACATCCATATGTTAAGACTGGCTCTACATAACATTTAAGAACTCTTTTTCTTGTTTCTAATGTCATACATGGATTGCATAGTATCTTCCTCATTTTTTGGAATGCTGCTTTTGGCTGAGCCATTCTGCATCTCACCTCTTTTGTACATCTTCCTTCTGAGGTTAACGCAGTTCCTAAATATTTAAATTCATTTATCTGTTTTAATATTGTTCCACTTGTCTTTATTTTTCACTGAGGTGATGTCTTTTTCTTTGTTGTTAAAATTACTTCTGTCTTTTTGCTATTAAGGCCGAGTCATTTATTTTTGCTTTCTTTAACTATAATGTTTAACATTTCTCGTAACTATGTTGTACATTAGATACATATGCCATATCTATATGATGCGTTAGATATGAACGAAAGATATCTAAAATATTAATAATACACACACTTTATTGTCATAACGCTATTGATTACGCAGCTGAAAAAGTACAACTTTACAGGCTGCACACATTTTGTTGCTTACACAGACGGTGAACTAAAAAAGTCGTGCGGTATATTGCATTGATAACACAGTTTATGTAACATGTAAAGAATATATTATTTTTTGGTTCGCTGCTTCCTCATTTCTCTTTTAGCATCGAGGGAAGATATCTTTTAAAAACTTTTGATCTTCTGTTGGTCTCCTAGTTTTATAATATTCCATAAATCCATACTTTTCCTGGCCGGCCTCTGATCTTGTGTTCTCGTAACGTTCATTGAAGGTTTGTTGTGTTGTTTGAAGCCTTTGAAATGTAGATATATAGAAGAATATGTAGAATTGGATGGAAGGAAAAGAAAACGAACGATGAAGTCTTAAAACAACTAAAAATGAAAAGAGAACTACTAAACACAATTTTAATAAGACAACTGCGATTTTTCGGCCACGTTAAAATACACAACAGCCCACTAAAAGTAATCCTGGAAGGGGAAAATACAACATAAAAGAGGCAGACCAAGACTAACATGGACGAGTAACATCAAAAGATGGACAAACCAGCCTATGACAACCTGCACCTTCAAAGCTAGAGACAGAGCAGAATGGCGCTCCATGGTAGCCAACCTTCGTTGCGGAGACGGCATTCGATGCTGAGTTGTGTTGTGCTTTGGTCTTTCTGTCTCATCTCGTGGAGAAACCATCTTATATATTGTTTCTTTATGTATTCAGTTGTAGAAATTATCATTGCTGTTTTCTCAGTTCTTTATTTCTGATATTATTTCTGAGGCTGTTTCCTGTCATTCGTCTAATATTTACATCTTGGTAATGGCTATTTTCTTAGCATTCTTGCGTCTAGGTTCCAAGTCAAGCATTGACAGCACAACGGTGGAATGAAGAATGCATTGTAGAGTGCCTGTTTTGCTTCTATAGTTATTTCCCAGTTAAACAATAGTGGTGATAGCTGTCCGATGATTTGACAAGCTTTGTTGCATCTTGATTCTATTTCTTCTGCTTGTGAATTGTATGTCACTAGATTTCTTAGATATTTACATTCCTCCACTTGCTCTAGTTGTCTGATTTTTACAGTTATGTTGATGTTCTGTTTCTCTTTTACGATATTCATGACTTCTGTTTTGTTGATGTTGATTTTCATGTTGTATTGTGTGCCAGTGCCGTTAAGTCTATTTAAGTATTCTTGTACGTATTTCTTACATTTAGCAACAATACAGAAATCATCAGCAAAAAAATTCCTAGCCATCCATCACTGATGTACAATGAAAATTATATTTTGAAAATCTTACCATTGGTGAGGGAGGTGAAGATGGGGGTGGGTGGGAGGAGTTTAAATTGCCAAGAGTTCAACGTCGGCATCTAGACAGGATGTGCCCCGGTTCAAAACCTTCTACAGGAGATTTTTCAAAATTAAATCTATGATTTTTTCATGGCGTTATTCTCCTCTGACCTATGTTTAGTGAAATGTTGTGTCTAGCTCGCTCGGATAATGGCTAAAAATAGTAGGGGTTCTATGTACAATCAAGCAGGTTAAAGAATCCCTGACAGTTTCAAGTCGAAAAATAGGTCAAAAATGGCCGTAGTTGACGTAAAAACTGCTAAGCAAATCCATTCAGGCTAAAGTTTGATGTGCAAATATTGCTCCTTTGTCGTAAACTACCGACACGATGCATTTACGCCATCCCCTTTATTGGATGAACGCTATGAAGCAAAACAGGATACCATTAATATCTTGTTACGAAATCTTTTTTTAATTCGAAATTATTTTGTAGCTCAATACAATTGTGAGTATTTCAATTGTAAGGTATTAAACATGATTGAAATCAACGATATTTAATATAACTTCTGTTCCAAGTCAAATATGACTAGATATTAGTTATTACTGTGTGTAACGTAATATAAAAATATTTAATGTGGAGTATAATTATTGTCGTAGGACTAGAATCTTTAAATATCAGGTACAATGGATCAGGATTAGAGGAGTTAATGCAGGAATGTAGCAGGTACAGAAAGATCTCTATATGTGCTTTATAGACTACACAAAAGCATTTGACAAAGTAAAGCAAGTTGAAATAATCAATATGCTGGAGAAATTAAACATTGATGGCAAGGATCGGCGAATCATAAAAAAAAACATATACTGGCAACAAACAGCAGCTATACGGATTAGCAATCAAACAGGGCAATTCTAATATATAAAACAAGCAGTCATACAAGGCTGTGTTCTGTCGCCGGATTTTTTTTCACTTTACAGCTAAAATATTATGAGATCAATAGTAGGCAAAAAAGGAATTGAAGTCAACGGTAACAACATAAATAATTTGCGATATGCGGATGGCACAGTCTTAATAGCAGAGACAGAGAACGAACTGCAAGAAATGATTGATATAATAGTAAAAGAAAGCAACAAAAAAGGTCTCAGTCTGAATAGTAAGAAAACAGAATTAATGGTCATATCGAAAAAACAATCATTACCATCATGCAGCATAAAAATGAACAGGACACATATGAAACAAGTGCAACGCATCAAATAACTGGGCACAATAATAACATCAGATGGGAGATGCACCACAGAAATAAAAAGAAAAAGCAGAATAGCTCAGCCCAAAATAGCATTTCAGAAAATGTAAAATATCTTATGCAACAAATCTATGTTAATAGAAATGAGAAAGAAAGTTCATCGGTGCTAAATAGAACCAATTCGGATTTATGGAAACGAATCATGGACAGTAGACAAACATATGAAAAGACGATTAGAGGCCACAGAGAGGGGCTTTCTCAGAAGAATGTTGAAAGGTTTCTGGACAACTAAAAAGACCTATGAGGAAATTCTCAGAGGGGTCAACACAAAAAGGGAGCTCCTAAAAAACATCAGAAAGAATCAACAATTTTATGGCACATCATGAGAAGAGGAAAGTTGGAATACTTGGTTACAACAGACAAAATACAAGGAAAGAGAGATCGCGGACGAATAAGAGGGGAAATACTGCATGTGAAATCTTGGTGTGATGGCATGGAAAACAGTCAACAACAGACCTGACACAATGCACTGTTGATAGAAGATTGTGGAAGGGCATGATCGCCTACGCCAACCGGTATGGCACTTGATCATGATGATGGTGAATGCAGGAATGTGTGACTAGACGCGCATATTTGATCTAGCTAGATGTCCTGTATGGGATTCAGTATCAACCAAGTAATGCTGGTATTTTAATATGACAATGTAATCTGCCCGAACACTTTGAGCACTTTTAGCTGAAGCAAACGTGTAGAGTCATGACGCATACGTGCCTGAATTCTTTGGAGAGTCAAAACACGTAATAACCAATCGATTTATTCGACAGTGTTAATTTATAATTATAAAACTGTCACATGTAGCATCGCCTTGTGTTAACCATTTCCTATCACTACTTTATGGAGGCACTGATGCTAGAAACAACAACAGAGCTAAAACACCGCTGATAAAAAAACTAACTATATATATTGTCAAAAAAGTGGATATTCATTTTACAGTTTGCTTTAAAAAGAGATTCTGAAAACAAATATCGGAACTCACTACTTAGATACGAATGGAAAACAAAGATGAATTCACCGACTCGGGTTACAAAAAAATTACCACCGCCAGTCGATTCGAACCCACGACTTTTCTGTCTTGTGATGGACGACTTACCTCTGAACCACCCGTTCTGCTCAATTGATCTATAATAAATTATCTTCCCTTAAACACATTATGCGTGCAACCAAGAAAAAAAAAACAGGTCACAAAAAGTTACATGTTTTAAGTACAGCTTTTGAGAATATTTGCCATCTCTGATTCAGTTCTAATCTATTCGATGGTTCTCAAACTGAAAACCAGTGGCTAATCTGATACTCTACGCATGGTTATGGAAGGTCCCGGTATCACTGCAAACGAATTAAAATCCATAATTTCTCAACCGCCCGTGCCAGTGGAATCATCCGAATTAATAACACATCTCCCAAACTAAGAAATGCAGCTGCAATCCCCATTAGAGCAGTTTCAGCACACGCCAAAAGACATACGGCGAAACCGCACAGAAAGTGATCACGGCCATCTATTCCAGTCATACGATACCATCATTCATCGTAAGCAATCTGAATATTGAAACACGATCAAAACGGATGAAATGTACAGCTCACGGTGCCACAGATCACTAAACACAGCAGCTCTGGCAGCAAGCCGGACTTGGAATATGAGGAAACTTTGTTAAAACAAGGGTTACCAAATGACAAAGATGTACAGCAGGACATCTAATCTATAACAAGCAAGAAATTTAAACTAAAAAGAAATTGCATTTAACTTGAAAAGGCAGGACATTTATTGAGTAACATAATCACGTTGTATGAGAAAATGAAGGACATTTATGTGAAAGTAGGACATTTAATGTGAAAAAGAAGGGCATTTAATGTGAAAATGAAGGACATTTTTTTTCTCAACAAGAAAAAATTATGTGTGAAAAAGGACATTTGGTCTGAAAAATCTGGTTATTTAATTTGAAAAAGAAAAGCAGAGCATCAAAATGTGGCGTTAATTTTGGATACTCTACAATCTATATCATCATCATCGTGTGCCTTCTCCGCAACGAAGGTTGGCTACCATGGATCGCCATTCTACTCTGTTTCTTGCTTTAATGGTGCAGGCTGACATAGATTGACTTGTCCATCTTTTGATGTTACTCGTCCATGTTAGTCTTGATCTGCCTTTGCCTCTTTTACCTTGTATTTTTCCTTCCAATAATACTTTTAGTAGGCTGTTGTGTCTTTTAACATGCCCTAAACATTTCATTTGTCTTGTCTTGATTGTATTTAGTAGTTCTCTTTTTATTTTCAGCTGTTTTAAAACTTCATCGTTTGTTATCATTTGTTTCCATCCAATTCTACATATTCTTCATTAAATCCACATTTCAAAGGCTTCAATTTTCTGTTCTGTTTTCTTGTCTAATGTCCATGATTCTGCACCATACAGGAATATCGAGAAGACGTAACATTTTGCCATTCTTAACAATCTATATACAAAGACAAATACAAAGAAAGACGGAAGACAAATATGTAAAACGTAGGGCTTGTCAGGCGAGGTTTTAAAGTCTGCTACCATAGCTATAGCTTTGTTTTATCACAATGTCGCAGTTATCGTGACTGTAGAACTATATGTGAAAATGTAGTTGTAGTCAGTGGAAGGCACCGGTATAACTGCAAATGATTAAAATTCATAATTGCTCAAACAGCTAGTTGATGTGGAATCATCCCATGACATTAACATCTTATCTCATTTTAGGATTGAAACAAAAAAGGGTAGCTGCAGTCCACATCATAGTAGCCACATCACACGCCAAAATACATACGGCCAAGCCACACCAAAAATGAACGCAGTCGAACTGTCCTTCGTCATACCATATCATCATTCATCGTAAGCACTCGAAATTTTGAACTACTATCTGATTAAAATAGGTAACGGTGTGCACAGAGGACTAATCTCAGTAACTCCCGCAGCGAGCCGGGCTTGTAATATGAGGAAACTGCAACAAGGAACACTTTTCAGACCACGCCTGAACGGTTACTTCTGCCTATCCGCCATATTGACCGGAAGTTACGTGGAAAAGTATTCACGATTAGTTATCTCCGAATTAAATATACACATCACCGCACTGACATCACTTACCTCATTACAATATAGGTTGTTCCGTGTTGAAACATGATTTCAGTGACATATACTCTGAAGTTTTCTCGAGATGTCAAGCATATGCTGAAGTCATAGTGAGCTCATTTTTGGTAATTTGTATTCACTTTCTTTTTAATCTTACTCTTTCCTGGCTATCTTCTAATCCCCTCCAATATAGAGAAAGACAGCCTTGTCGACGTAGTTATTGTGGAGGATGGACTAAATTACTTTTGATAATATGAGCCATTGCCACCTTTAGTGAATGCCTACCCGGTGAGGGGAACCGTTGTGACGTTTCAGCATTGCGAGTAGAGGCGGGTATAATGACGTCAATCGTCTATAGATAACATAGCTCAAGACGACACAAGCTTCGGGTGCTTTCGGGAAAACACGCTCAGCACTTTGGCTTTCAAAATATATGGCATTGGTCTAATCGTAGGAAGGGAAATAGCAGAACACTAGCGTGACGTATTACGCTATCCGAGATATACACGGATGACGTCATTCACATAATTGTCTTGCTGTCAAAACTGACAAATCCACGAGGGTTCCTGGATTTCCCTTTCTACGTTCTGGCCTATTTAGAGCAAGAATGGGCAGGCAACTATATATTTAGAGGCCTGCGGGCTGAGAGTGAATTCCCGGAAAACCTCCAAGCAGCGTGACGTTTTCAGCTTTGCGACCAGGTGTGGTTGTAGCACAGCCATCTATAGATTCATTGATCCTGCGTGCAGAGAAGGAATACCTTCAACTAATCAGATTTTTTCAGCTTTGAGAGCAAAATGGGTGGTTGAGGGTAGAGTGACATCCAACGTCTATAGCTTCTATTACTGATAACGTCAAGCTAGTGGATTTTCTCGGTTTTATTTTCCGTGGGCCTTGGTAAATTTATTGTTGGCTGTGGTACAGGCAATGGACCGCTTGACAGACTCAGTGTTCCCTGGGAGGCAGGGTAATCACACGTAAAATGAATATAAATCTTCAAACGTGAACGTACAGCAAAAACATTAAGTCAAATAGGCGTTATCTAAGAGTCCCAAAAAATACTGGCCAACTAACGTAATTAAAATTGGCCATCAGTCAATACATACTGATAGAAATATAATGAATTGTAGATCTGATCGCTTATACAATTGCCAGATATGCAAATAAGGTGATATGTCAACTAACTAATCACAAAAACCTCGTTCGGATGAGGATGTGTTTTATATGAATAAATGTATTCGTTTATTTTCTGTGTCTTTAATTATATGTATTTTATACTCTAATGCTCCCTAGTATACTCGTATATAGAACGTCAAAGAACACCTGCCATCTTTATCGACAACGACAAACTTGATGTTGTGCGGCAGTATAGCTAACCGCAGGTCCATTATCAACGACAAACTTGATGTTGTGCGGCAGTATAGCTAACCGCAGGTCCATTATCAACGACAAACTTGATGTTGTGCGGCAGTATAGCTAACCGCAGGTCCATTATCAACGACAAACTTGATGTTGTGCGGCAGTATAGCTAACCGCAGGTCCATTATCAACGACAAACTTGATGTTGTGCGGCAGTATAGCTAACCGCAGGTCCATTATCAACGACAAACTTGATGTCGTGCAGCAGTATAGCTAACCGCAGGTCCATTATCAACGACAAACTTGATGTTGTGCGGCAGTATAGCTAACCGCAGGTCCATTATCAACGACAAACTTGATGTCGTGCAGCAGTATAGCTAACCGCAGGTCCATTATCAACGACAAACTTGATGTTGTGCAGCAGTATAGCTAACCGCAGGTCCATTATCAACGACAAACTTGATGTTGTGCGGCAGTATAGCTAACCGCAGGTCCATTATCAACGACAAACTTGATGTCGTGCAGCAGTATAGCTAACCGCAGGTCCATTATCAACGACAAACTTGATGTCGTGCAGCAGTATAGCTAACCGCAGGTCCATTATCAACGACAAACTTGATGTTGTGCGGCAGTATAGCTAACCGCAGGTCCATTATCAACGACAAACTTGATGTTGTGCGGCAGTATAGCTAACCGCAGGTCCATTATCAACGACAAACTTGATGTTGTGCGGCAGTATAGCTAACCGCAGGTCCATTATCAACGACAAACTTGATGTCGTGCAGCAGTATAGCTAACCGCAGGTCCATTATCAACGACAAACTTGATGTTGTGCGGCAGTATAGATAACCGCAGGTCCATTATCAACGACAAACTTGATGTTGTGCGGCAGTATAGCTAACCGCAGGTCCATTATCAACGATAAACTTGATGTTGTGCGGCAGTATAGCTAACCGCAGGTCCATTATCAACGACAAACTTGATGTTGTGCGGCAGTATAGCTAACCGCAGGTCCATTATCAACGACAAACTTGATGTTGTGCGGCAGTATAGCTAACCGCAGGTCCATTATCAACGACAAACTATCTGTGGACACAGAATTAGACACCGCGTTGGTAAAGTTGCTACCACCTTCGTCCGTTTTTCTAGGCGTGTTTGGCAAAGCAGCAAACTGACAACTTAGACAAGGACTACAGCTTACAACGTCTGCATCACTAGTATCCTTCTGTATGGCAGCGAATTATGGACAACCAATGTAAAGCAGGAGAGACGGCTAAATGCATTTCATAGGCGATGTCTGCGCCGATTTCTTGGTATTACCCGGAGGGAGAGCGTGACAAACGTGGAGGTCCGCACCAGCTCAGGCCACCCAAACATCTACACGCTGCTCAAACAACGTGTTACGCTGGCCTGGCCACGTACAGCATATGGAAGATGGCCGCATACCAAAATATGAACTCTTTGGACAGCTAGCACATGGCAAAAGAACTAGGACTCGCTCAAAACTTCGATTTGTAGACGTGTGTAAATGTGACATGAAAACTCTGAACAAAAACCCTGCAACATGGAAAGGAATAGCTACAGACCACAGTCTTTGGAAACAGACTGTAAAGTTTCAACTTAAATAAGAAGCAGTTTCAAAGAAAAGGAGATTACACAGCGAAAGAAAAGAAGAAAAAACAAAACATTTCTAGAGGCGCTGCAAAATCCATAGTCAACCATGACTGACGGAGGTCACTGTGCTTCTACAAAATTAAAAAAATTGTACCGGCGTTAGCAATGAAGAAAAAAACTCTAGACGTAAACTGTACGTAAAAAAATGTGTAGTTGTTTACATTAGTTCTTTATCAATGAACGTCGCATTAACGACAGGGTAGAAACGGTTACTAACAAACATAAACACACGCTATACGCACAAAACACATGCTATCTATCTATCTATCTATCTATCTATCTATCTATCTATCTATCTATCTATCTATCTATCTATCTATCTATCTATCTATCTATCTATCTATCTATCTATCTATCTATCTATCTATCTATCTATCTATCTATCTATCTATCTATCTATCTATCTATCTATCTATCTATCTATCTATCTATCTATCTATCTATCTATCTATCTATCTATCTATCTATCTATCTATCTATCTATCTATCTATCTATCTATCTATCTATCTATCTATATCTATCTATCTATCTATCTATCTATCTATCTATCTATCTATCTATCTATCTATCTATCTATCTATCTATCTATCTATCAGTTTGTCTGTCTGTCTGCCTATATGTCTGTCTGTCTATTTGTCTGTCTGTCTATCTATTTTCTCTCGTGTCGAAGACGGTGCGTAGAACATAATCTCTAGACTTGTGCACTGCGATCTTTTTTATCAAGCGTTATACATTGCGCATAACTCCATTCAGAACACCCGTATTTTGCCACACGGCTCTGTTCTGAACGAATTTTTCAATCGAAATAACTGACGCCTGCTGTTATTGCATCTCGACTCTATGTGTTTTTTTTTTGTTACCTTTTCTCTAGGTTGGGCTATTTTCTTCTTGTACTCTCTGGTTCCCATTCGAGGGCTTGTTTTGAGATGCTTTTGCTGTCTCTTCTCATCACGTAGCCAACATATAACCACTCTATTCTACTGAACGATACAGTTCATCTTAACCCATACTTAACCATTACTCTATTACTTGAACTTTCTCAAAGGAAGTTTAACCTTACCAAAATAATCAATCATTTATATTTCTGCGCACTTATTTTATGTGTTCACCATCTGCTACAAAGTACATGCCCATAAAGCTGTATATTAAAACACTGACACGTTTTGTAGCGACACTTGATATTACAGAACGTCTATCAACGGGCGATAATACTTCAGTAGAAAAAGTAATATAGTATCAACTCAAGAATCCAAATAGAGGTGAGATATTTTCTAGAACAACAACTTATGCCTTTAAAAAGGCAACCTATTTCACATTAAACGTCTATCATTCTGGTGTATTTGTCAGTAGAGTGTGTAGACGTTATCTTTCTGACCTTTCATAGCAGGTTCTGACTGCGTACCTATGCAAGGATTTTGTTCTATCATTTGGTCTATTGTAAGAGGATTTGCATTTTATAATACCTAATTCTGCTTATTGTGATGTGTTTAATTAACTATTGCTAATCTGTGTCAATATGCATTTCGTTGGTTAAAATGATCAGCTGGAATTCGGAGGAATTCTTTATTGCAAGTGTTCTTTCAGGTGTGAATATATTTTATTGCTTTATGCGCTTTATATGTACACTGAAATGGAAAAAAAAATACAAAGGAAAATGAAATTAAGAATGCGATGAACAAGCAGTAATGAAAATATGTAAGCGCCACAAATTTCTTCAGAACGCAAAAACTGCATAATTCAATCTTATTAATTTATAATCAAGTTTTATCAAGAAAAAAAAAACATCTCGCGAGAGTGGTTTTAATACTAGTACATGCAACATCAGCAGGTATTAACTCTCTATCTCTCCAAGATTAAACAAGTTGCCCAGGAAAGAGTCGTGTGGTGAGATACAATTTGGATCCTGTACAAGGTCTCATGCTAGATAGCAAAGATCGTAGGACACCAACGTCTAGCATTGCTGCCCTTTGTGCCGTCTTCAACTCAAAAGAACAATAGATTGATAGATGATGGTAATTATTTCGAACGTCTTTAGCATGTAGGTATTTTTAAAAATTATATCAAAAGATGGGCTGAACGAAAATTAGAGTGCTATAAACAGTAGGTGACTGAGGAGTAACTATATGTCCAGATAAGTAATTTATAAGGAACTCAAAAAATAAAAGCGACTCTCAAATATAAAACTGCAAGATGTTCATAAATGAGTTATAAATTCATTATCATCATTGAGATCCGTCTCTGCATCGAAAGTTGGCTGCCATGGAACGCCATTCCGCTCTGTCTCTTGCTTTCATGATGCAGATTGTAATAGGCTGATTTGTCTATCTTTTGATGTTACTTTTCCATTTTATGCTTAATCTGCCTCTGCCTCTATTACCTTGTATTTTCCCTTCCAATATTAGTTTTAGTAGGTTGTTGTGATTGATAAATTACTCATACAAAAAAGCCAGAAAAATCTGACAATGTATAGTGCTTAATTTAAAATGTAAGACTATCGATATGAATTTTCCAACTGGTAAAAAATAACTAAAACTAAAAATGATACATAGGAATTCAACTTTAATGAAGAATTTTAAAACGTAATGCAGCTTGCTGTTTTACGTCTAGTGTAAGGGATAATTTATAATGAAATAAACATCAGTTTAAATTAGTCAAGCCAAATAATGACACTGCTAGCCTCGATCTTACACATCATAATAAGGTCATTAGTATAAAATATCGTCATAAACAAACCAGTTTCATTCTTACCCTGTACTAGTATCGTCTAACAAGGAAGCTAAAATAATTCAAAACACATTTTAGTCACAGCAGAACGGAAATGTACTTTGCTTTTCTACTAACAATGCATCATATGGTTGATGTTAGATTCAGAACAATGTCCTGCATTTGTTTCCTTAAATTCACGATTCTATTGGAGAAGGTATGCCGTGGTTACATATAATAGATCATCTACTTCAATCACTTCATACATTATGGGTACTATAATTAGAAGTTTAGAAAGGCATTCGTAGTGAGTATATTAAACAACATAAATAATAAGACGATCAGTAAAAGGTAAAACAAAGGAACTAATATAGAACTACAAATATGAGCAAATAAAACAAATAAAGGAACTTTTTCCATCTGATTTGAAAGTAAGATTAAATGTATAAAAGGTGCAACAATTTTTTTGAAATGTCTAACATGCCGTTGCATAACTGTAGTAACAATATTTAAAATGTTAAAACAGTATCGTATAACAGTAGAAACAATATTTACAATGTTTAAAACAGTATAGTATAACATTAGAGATAATATTTTAAATGTTTAAAACATTATCGTATAAGAGTAGAAACAATATTTAACATGTTTAAAACAGTATAGTATAAAAATGGAAACAATATTTACAATGTTTAAAACAGTATAGTATAACATTAGAGATAATATTTTAAATGTTTAAAACATTATCGTATAAGAGTAGAAACAATATTTAACATGTTTAAAACAGTATAGTATAAAAATGGAAACAATATTTAACATGTTTAAAACAGTATAATATAAAAATGGAAACAATATTTACAATGTTCAAAACGGTATAGTATAACAGTAGAAACAATATTTAAAATGCTTAAAACAGTATAGTATAAAAATAGAAACAATATTTAAAATGTTTAAAACAGTATAGTATAACATCTGTTAAGACTGTTGGCGGAGAGATATAAAGGGTTACGGTTCACCCTTTCAATTTAGGAGTTTAAAACGATAAAAGAAAAGATATTTGTATTTTAAATAAACACCCTGATTATCCAGCTGTAATCCATTGGAAATAAATACGTATTGCAGTGATTCCATTTAATCATTTGATGAATAGTGTAAACACAGAGACCAACTATATTGAAAGGTCATGTGGTAAAGAAATGATTAAGAACTGCAATCTGCATTATTTTTTGACAGGAGAGATAGCTGTGGTTGTCTTATTTTAAAACTTTTTTTTTCATTTATAAGAAAAGACAGTTAATTGACGCTTTTACTATATCTGATACGCAGATAACAGAGACACACCATACAAAATTAGCGCAACGTAGATTAAGTTGATTATGTACATTTGTGCAATCATTTCATTAATAATAACAAGTTTGCAAATGTAATGACGTATTTATTTGTATCTTACCTGTCATAGGTTGTCATAGGTGCACATCTCCATATTGATAAGTCCAGGTTTGTCTTGACTTGCCTCTGTCTCGTTTACATTCCACTTTTCGCTACAATATTACGTTTAGTAGGGTATTATGTAACTTCACACCCATCACATATTTCGGTTATCTTATTCACATTGTGTTAAGTAGTTCTTTTTTTTCGCTTTTGTTTGTGTAAAAACTTCCCGATTTGTCTTCTTTTCCTCCTACACCATTCAACCAATTTTTTTCAACAGATCCGCATTTCAAAGGAATTGTGATAATGGATTCTATAAAAGTAGCTCTTACATTTATGTAGATCCAGTCTTAACATATAGAAGTGAATTCTGGACAATTAGACAATTGAAGCAGGGCATTTTTGTGTAACTATAAAAATCTTTTTTGCAGAAGAATACTGAGAATACAAAACTTTAAGAGGATGTTCTAAAAGAAGACTAAGTTAACGTAAATAAAAAATTGTTATCGGCATCATAGAAAAACAATATATAAGGGAACACATGGAGAGATGGAAAGTTCACTTTGAAGAACTTTTGAACAGACCCGGCTCAAATAATCCTCCAGATGTACTACCAACAGACGAAGAGTTACAGTTAAGTGTGGAAAACCAAGCAAAGAAGAAAAAATGAAAGCCATCAAGCTATTAAAAAATGGTAAAACCACAGGACCAGATGAAATTGCTTCAGAAACCATCAGAGCAGATATTAACACCTCTACCAAGATGTTACATAATTTATTAGATAAAATTTGGGAGAGGGGAGAAATACCTAAAGACTGGAAAGAAGGTTATATGATCAAACTACCAAAGAAAAGAAGTTTACAGGAGTGCACATATTATAGGGTAATTATGCTACTATCAGTGCCAGGAAAAATATTAAGCAGAATCATTCTGGAGAGACTAAAAGAGGCAATAGAGAAACATTTGAGAGATGAACAAACAGGTTTTAGTGAGAACAGATCATGTGCTGATCAAATAACTACTCTACGTATAAAAGTTGAACAAAGTTTAGAACTACAGTCCCCACTGTATATTGGATTCATAGATTACGAAAAGGCATTTGATAGTTTAGACAGAGGAATGCTTTGGAAGTTGCTGAGTCATTACGGAATCCCATAAAGTTGATTAACCTGATAGAAACAATGTATGAAGGAATGAAGTGTAGTGTGGTGCATGAAGGACAGCTTACAGAAGTATTTAAAATAAGAACAGGAGTAAGGCAGGGATGCCTTCTGTCTCCATTTCTCTTTCTACTGGCCATAGATTGGATTATGAAAATAACTCAAAACAACAGAAATGGAATCCAGTGGTCACTGACCAAACAACTTGATGATTTAGACTTTGCTGATGACATAGCTCTCCTATCACACAGCCATCAACAGATGCAGGATAAAATTAGCATACTTGATGAGAGATCATAACAGCTAGGACTGAAAATTAATAGAGATAAGACAAACATTATGACAATTAATGCAGTTGGAAATAACTAAATAAAATTAGGAGAAATACCTCTACTAGACGTACAATCTTATATATATCTGGGTAGTAACATAGATAGAGAGGGAGGAACAGAAAATGATACCACAATAAAGATATCATAAGCAAGAGGAGCTTTTTTTGCACTGGGAAACATATGGAAGTCCAAAGAAATGAGGTTAAATACAAAAATAAAAATTGTCAACTCCAATGTTAAGTCAGTCCTATTATATGGCTGTGAAATATGGAGAACAACAAAATTGACAATAATGAAAATACAGACTTTCATTAATGGATGCTTACGCAGAATTAAAGGATGGAAATGGCAGGACAAAATCACTAACATAGAATTATGGAAATGTATGTGTCAAATACCAGTGGATAAAGAGATACAGCGAAGACGATGGCGCTGGATAGAACACACACTGCGGAAGCCAACTGAGAGTATTACACAACAGGCCCTTTTTTGGAATCCCAGGGGAAAATACAAGGAGGAAGACCAAAGCACTCTTGGAGAAGACAGATAGAAGTAGAGATGAAGATGATGGGGAAGACATGGAATGATTTTAAAAGAATGGCAAGAAACAGAACGACTTTGAAAGTGTTTGTTGAAGACCTATACTTCGCAGGGAGCTGAAAGGTAGAAGGAGAAGATAAACATTTTTTTGCAATATTGAGAATACAAAACTAAGAGGATGTTCTAAAATAAACCTACGTTAACATCTTCTTCTTCTCCTTTCCTTCCTCATCTGCCTTTCAGCGTCGAGGGGAGATATAATTTGCGATCTTTTGCTCTTCTGTTCGCCTCTGCTGCTGTTATGTTTCCTAGTGCTTCTAATATTCCATCGACCCATCTTTTTCGTGGTCGACCCTTGTGTCTGTTGTTCTCACAACGTTTGTTGAAGGCTCGTTGTGTTGTGTTTTGTTCCTTCTGCCTTGTCACGTGGCCATAAGTTAACATAAATAAAAAAAATCGTTATCAGCGTCATTAAAAAAACAATAACCATTTTGTTATAAACATGAAAAAGAAACAATTATTTTTTGGTTACAAACATATAAAAGAAAGAACAACATTTTAAAATTAATATCATTATGATACAATCATCATTTCGTTATCAACATCTTTAGAAAACAAAAACATTTTATTACAAACATAAAAAAAGAAACAATAACATCATTGTATTAATATAATTAAGGGACAATCATCATGTTGTAATCAACATCATAAAGAAACAATCTTCGTTTTGTTAACAACATTATGAAGAAATAATCATCATTTTGTTACAACATCGTTTATAAACAATCATCATCTTTTATCAACATCATTAAGAAGCAATCAACATTTTTTTATCAACATTTAGAAGCAATCATAACTTTTTATCAACAACATTTAGAAACAATATATCATCATCTTTTATCAACATCACTAATAAGTAATCATTTTTTATGAAAATCATTAAGAAACAATCATCTTTTATCAGCAACATTTAGAAACAATATATTATAATCATCTTTTATCAACATCAGTAAGAAACAATCATCATTCTTTGAAAGTAAAATGAGAACCAGCGTCAAATGGAACATACGCTGACAATTGAACATAATGTAAGGGAAGATGGGACAGAGGCAAACGGATAGAAGAAATACTAAACTGTTTTGAAAGAATGGGTTGGTTGGAGTTCGACTTCATAATTGAGAGCACAACGGTAGAGCCAGAATGTTACGGAGAACACTGCCGTTTATTCAAGGAGAAATAATACCAGAGAATGGTGGTGATTATTCAAAGCAATTTAAAATCACGAAATAAAATACATAAAATCACACAAATAAAATGCAGTCCTCTTGAAGTTTATTTGAGAACGATTATCAAATTACTATATTCAAACTTGCAAGTTCATAAAAATTTTTATTGTAACAAGATGGTATGCTCACTCAGCAATAAAATTATATATTTGCTTTCTACTTTTTTAAAATTTGAACACATTTACATTGTTGAAGTTCTGGGTTTTTTACTGACATTGCTTTCACCTGCCCTTCAGGCAGGGTCTAATGTAGACTTAAGTTAAATAAGCTACTTCATAAGACGAGACAATCAGAGGTCCCTGTAACAATTATCAGATTTGGATTTTAGGACTACACTTTCTTCAATAGAGAGACATTCTGGTGCTGACGTTTTGTTAATGGGCGGAGGGTAGCGAGTGGGGTGGGGGGGGGCGGCTCCAAGTTTCGTTTTTACCTAGGGCCTAACCGAGACAATATTGAGCCCTGCTTTCAGGATTCATATTCAAACTGTTTGTCTCTAAAAGTAGTCTATTTTGGTTATTTCCTCAAGTTCGCGCGCGAAAAGGGAGACAAAATCTTTGAAAGTCATCTGATCTTAAGGCGGAAGGTAGTTTATAAGAAATTAATTGCCTGAGATCAGTGAACCAAAGCTAATAAAGATCTCCCTACATCTCACTATGGTGGACTATGAAACAAACTAACCAATCTTCCTAAATGATTAAAGACTGAAGAGGAGGGATTGTCAGATATTTAGTCTAGTGCACGGATTAATCGCGACAGTCGAGACATTCCCATGCCCGCTGCACCACCCGTTCAAACAAGCATCGACATATTCATATATTGAATCTCAGGTTAGTAAAAGTACTCTGTTGAAGTCAAATGTGTTGGGCCTCCAGGCGCACATGTTACTACAACCTGTTACTGAGAAAAATTTGGCGCATTTTAACGTTCTTTAAAGGACGGACGATGAATAACTGTTGTCGTCGAACGAGATCAAGAGCAGCAGAAGAAGATGAATGCTGGAGTGGGCCTTGTTAGATATTTTGTGTTAATTACTGGTATGCAATTTCACATGCTGACAGTAATCGTGTTGGAGATTGTGTACTGTGTAACTGCTGTAACATATGGTCACACGCGTTTAACTCTTAATTATCGAAAGTCTCAATCAACTGTAAATTACCCCGTTCTCTAAGTTCAGTAAAATTCTTATTTTAATAAACTTAAACGAGGAAATACAGATAATTGAAGGTAACTATATCTATTAAATATAGTAAATTACATATTAATATTTAGACAACAAAATATATAAATACTATATACGTAAATATCCATTCTGTGACAATAGAAACAAGAAAAAGAGTTCTTAAATGTTACGTAGAGCCAGTCTTAACATATGGATGCGAATCATGGACAATAGGACAACAGACAAGAAAATAACTGGCGTCTGTAGAAATGTGGTTTTACAGAAGAATGTTGAGAGTACCATGGACAGCTAAGAAGAGTAATGAAGATGTTCTGAGAGAGGTCAAAGCAAAAAGAGAGATAATACCCAATATTAGGAAGAAACAATCATCATTTTTTGGCCATGTAATGAGAAGAGAACAACTGGAATATATTGTAACAACTGGAAAGATTGAGAGACGAAGAGATAGAAGTAAGCAAAGAGATAAAATAACAGACAGCTTAAGAGAATAGCTTGGAAGAAGGTCAACAATAGAAATGATAAATTGCTGCCGAGATCGAAAGTTGTGGAGAGGCATGAACACTTACGCCAGCAGGCCCGATACTTGATGATGATGATGATGACGATATAAGTAAGCGAAAACCGCACTTCTGTAATTTAGTGATGAGCGGTGATGTCCAGTATAGCTCATGGAGAGGAAGAGGAAGGTAACTGTATAAAAGAGGAGCTCTCCTGCGTAAAACATCAAATAACTGATGTAAAATGTTCTCTCTCTCTCTATCTCTCGCTCTCTCTCTCTTTCTCCATTTCACTCTTTTTTCTCCCTGAGCACAGTTTTGATTTATGTTCCCTCTCTTCTAGATCCGCCACAGGCGTCTGTGTGCTTCACGATACGTTCATAGTAATTTCCATCGCCATACTGAAACCTTTCTCTTAGATTTTGTTATTTCCACAGTCTTTTTGAATGCCGTAGTTATATATATATATATATATATATATATATATATATATATATAGTAGTAGCAGCCTCCATCAGTCATAGTTGACTATGGATTTTTCAGCGCCCCTAGAAATGTTATTTTTTTCTTTTCTTTTCTTTCGTCGTGTAATCTCTTTCTCCATGAATCTGTCTGATTCTTCTTTGAGGTGAACCTTTAGAGTGTGTTTCCAGAGATTGCGGTCTGCAGCTTTGTATCCCCATGCTGCAGGGTTTATGTTCAGAGTCTTCATGTTGCGTTTACACACATCTACAAATCGGAGTTTTAGGCGCCCCCTAGTTCTTTTACCATCTTCCAGTTGTCCGTAGAGTATATCATTCGGTATGCGGCCATCTTTCATACGGTGTACATGGCCAAGCCAGCGTAACCTACGTTGTTTGAGCAGCGTGTAGGTATTCGGTAAGCCAGTGCGAGTCATGACCTCAACGTTTGTTACTTTATCCTTCCAGGTGATACCAAGAATACGGCGTAGACATCGCATATGGAATGCATTTAACCTTCTCTCCTGCTTTACACAGGTTGTCCAAGATTCGCTGCCATATTTGCTGCACTAATTATGCAGGCATTGTACACAGCGGCTTTTGTTTTAATTGTCAGTTTGCTGTTTTGCCAGACACGCCTAGAAAGACGGGCAAAGGTGGTAGCAGCTTTACCAATACGAGTGTCAATTTCTGTATCTAAAGATAGTCTGTCGCTGATGATGGACCCCAGGTAGTTATACCGTCGCACGATATCAAGTTTATAGTTGTCGATATAGATTTCAGGTGTTGCTTCGGGAAAGCTCGCATGGACAGCGAACTAGACCTCCTGTACCCGGGATAACATGACGACAAAACACGTTCTACAGGATTGCCCCAAGCACCCAGGTCCAAGGGGGACGATTATGCACTTCTCTGGAGAGAAAATATCCGGGAAAAACGAATCACTGAAGCAGACAGCTGACTTCATTACAACATATGCCGTCCTAGTCTGAACGAGCCATGATCGCAGAAGATTTTTTTTTGTTCGCCAGCTTTTACCTCTGACAAAGTCCCCATATACTAGGAACTGAATTGTGCGTGTTAATCCGTTTTTTTCCTGGCAGCCGTAGGTCACGCCACACATGCAGATAACTCCGTCTTCGGAGGTACTCATATTTTTTCCGTCCATGAAAAATTGAGGGCCTCCTTGCTGCTGAGACCAGGGGTGGTTGCCGTAAAGAGGAATCGTAAATAAAAATCCCAACTGGTGCAGCCGGAATGTTAACCCACAACCTCTATGTCTCGAGGCCAACCATTCCCACGCCGCAGAATTATCGCAGAAGATTAAAAGTAGAAGAAATGTAGCGTTTGAGATATAGAAATTTCGAAGTTTTAGAATCGCTTGAAGTACCAGCTTCCACTGTACTGTTATTTCAATAGAGCATTAATATGTAGCACTACACATTTTTGTGGAAGTATTGTTTTTTGTGTGCTAAATAGCCAATTATTTTTCATCTCATTTTATTTCCCTTCTCTTCTAACTTTTGTGTAGTCTGTTTTTCATTTATCTCTTTATTTTACATTTCATCTTCTTAATTTCGTTCTTTTTCTTTCTCATTCTGCACTCTCTTCTCAGTCAATTTTATGTTTTTTCTTTTGTTCATTTTCACTTTATCTTCTTCTCCGCTCTCTTATTTGCCTGCAGTTGGAACATTACCACGCTATACTTTCAAGAAGTGGCTCTATCGAGAGTCTATAAATATATGCTGATCGACCAGTCACATGACTTCCAGCATTAGTGACTTCTTTTTTTCTTCGTCCCATCCCCTCGAATATCGTAGGGACACTATAGACAGATTGTATCACCATAATCATTTATTGCAATCATTCAATATAGCCAGCTCTATTTACGAGTTCACGTGGCATTCATCATTATCAAGTACCGGGCCTACTAGCGTAGGTGCTCATGTCTCTCCACAAATTTCGATCTCGACTGTTGTTTATCATTTCTGTTGTTGACCTTCTGCCAAGCCATTCTCTTAATCTGTCTGGCATCTTTTCTCTTGCTTCCCTCTATCTCTTCGTCCCTCAATTGTCCCAGTTGTTACAATATATTCCATTTGTACTCTTCTCATTACATGGCCAAGAAATGATGATTGTTTCTTCCTAATAATGGAAATTATCTCTCTTTTTGCTTTGACCTCTTTCAGAACATTTTCATTACTCTTCTTAGCTGTCCATGGTATTCTCGACATTCTTCTGTAAAATCACGATACTACAGACTCCAGTAATTTTCTAGTCTGTTGTCCTATTGTCCATGATTGACATCCATAAGTTACGACTGGCTCCAGATAAAATTTAAGAACACTTTTTCTTATTTCTATTGTCAAAAATGGATTGCATAGTATCTCCCTCACTTTTATGAAAGCTGCTTTTGTCTGAGCCATTCTGCATCTCACCGCTTTTGTACATCTTCCGCCTGAGGTTTATTGTTACCATTACTACTGTCTTTTTGCTATTAAGGCTGAGTTATTTATTTTTGTTTTCATTCACTATAATGTCTAATATTTCTTGTAACTCATGTGGCATTAGAAGCATACATTTTAGTTACGAAATTTAATGAGACGTCTACTAACCCAAAAACCCATATCACAAACTCAGAAACAGTTTTAATTATAATATTAATACAGTCACATGACACTGTGAGGTCGCAATGTCATCATCATCATGTGTCATACCGACTGGCGTAGGCGATCATGTCCTTCCAAAGTTCTCTATTCACAGTACATCGTTTCAATTCTGCAGTTGACTGCTTTCCGAGACACCAAGCTATCCAGTATCTTCTCTCTTTGTAGTCCGCAATCTCACTTTCTCTGTATTTTGCCAGTTGTAACAAAGTATTTCAACTTTCCTCTTCTCAGGATGAGCCCTAAAAATGTTGATGGTTTATTTATAATGTTTCTTAGGAGCTCCTGCTTTGTTGTGGCCTCTTTAAGAAATTCCTCGATGGTCTGTTTAGCTGTGCAAGAAACTCTCAACATTCTTCTAAGAAATCTAATCTCTACGACCTCTAATCTTCTTTTCATTTTTCTGACAACTGTCCATGATTCACTTCCTTAGGTTATAATTGGCTCCATATAGCACCGATGAACTCTCTTCTTTCTCACTTCAACTGACATAGAATTTTTGCACTAGGCGTTTTTAATTATCTGAAATGCTGTTTTCGCTTGAGCTATTCTCCGTTAAATGTATGCGGTGCATCTTATGTTATTATTGTACCTTTAATATAATATTAAATCATTATTCTGGATTATATAATACATGTTAGTTCTCAATATTATAAAGCTGAAAAAGAGATAGTGATAACTAATGTACGTTTTGTTTTATTTTCCTTTGCATGATGCAGGTGGAGAGCTTCTGAGAACATGAATTATTGGTATCGCAGGTACCGTCATCTGAGACTGAAAGTGCCGAATTGCAAGCTCCTTGTTATCTTGATAGTTGCTGTGGTAATATTTATACTTATCTCAAATTTAATCTTTAATGAAACAGAACAAGAAGAGAACGTCTATAATAAAAAGATTATTGATATAATCTACAATAATAATATACTTCGGGAAAGACTAGATGTTATACTGCAAACAGAGGAAAATGTTACTGATGTTTACTCTAAGTCTATCCTCAACGACCTTGAGAACATAATGGCCATATGCATGAACTTGAAACCCATTACTGTCAAAGAGCATTGAAAGATCTTTTGTCGAAGCCTATCTTGAACAACCACAACTTTCCGTACATCCACAATCCTCTTAACACATGTACAAGTACAGCGACTAACATTATTATTGCAGTGCCCTCTGCTATAAGCAATTTTGAGAAACGCCAAAAAGTGAGAAGTGGTGCGAGAGGAGATTACGTCAAAAATTCGTCAAATAACGCGAAAATGTTGTTCTTCCTAGCGAAAACTTTTGATCCTTTAATTCAGGCTAAAGTTGAAGCTGAACTGAAAGAATTTGGAGACATCGTTCAGGAGGACTTTGAAGACATTTACCACAACAACCGCCTGAAGTCTGTGTCTGTGTTGCGATGGGTCAGCACATACTGTTCCAGCGCCAAGTACGTCATTAGATCAGACGATGATATCGCCGTTAACGTTTCTTCATTAATGCCTGTGATAGACAGAACAGCTGGCAAGTTAAATAATTTCATACTTGGATATAGACTAGTTGATGATGGGCCTGGCCGTAAATGGTCCAGCAAGTATTATATGTCAATGAGTGAGTATCCTTTATTTAAGTTCCCTCCTTACCTTCTTGGAGGTCTGTTGGCATTTCCGGTTTCAACAGCCAAGCTCCTGTACGAAGCTGCTCTTAGAATAAAACCTATATGGTTAGAGGATGTTTACATCACTGGTATATGTACTGCAGTGCTACATATTCCCATATTAACCGCTGCTGAGTTTCATTTTAAACACCCTTCCTCGTAAGTTATTGTTGATATAATGTTTATTTATTAGGACTATTGCGTGCTATTGCTGTGAACTTAATTTTAACACTGGACTATCGAGATGACTGAATATAACTCTCGCTGAACACAGCTTCATATACGTTGTGAATAAGTACCTGTCAACTGTGTATGGGGAATATGTTAGTTTCAATATATAGAGTATGTGTGCCGCTTCAAATTATTTTGCTGCACTTTTTTCAAACGACGATGATAACCTTTCAAATATAACACCATTATCTATATTTTTTATCAATTGTCAATGTGCTATAATGTATTAATTACAAACCTGTCTAGATAAACTGCGACTAACCAAGATTTGTGTTTAATTCTCCTTTATTTTGACATCAAATCTATTGCATGTGATGTTATCTTTCTACATTTAGTCATTACATTTACATTTTTTGCTATTATTTCTCAAATTATTGTGTAAACTATATTTAAACTATTCTTAGCAATATATTATAAAACTGTTGCACACAAACATTTGTATAAGCAAATACAATTTGTATGCAAATATATCAGTCAATTGATGATCTAAGAGATGAAAACCTATGCCAGTTCGCCAATTGACAAAAACAAAGAACAAATTAAGACCTGAACTTACGCCTCCAAGCGCACTAGATGATTGTGTTTAATAGAACTGCCTAATACAGATTCTCAATGGTTTCCTTGCTTAGGTAAATGAGAGGATTATAGAGGAAGAGTGCAGTATTTTATTGTTGCCTTTATATATTCGTGACCCGCAATAGGTCAGTGATTAGTGAACTGGACTACAAGGGACAAGAGGTCGAGTTCGATCCTGATCGACGGCTTCCAAGTTCATCCAGCCTTAAATGGGTGCCGGATTTTTGTCTGGGAAAGTAAAGCGGCACGGACGTAATACGACCACATTACCCCACAAATCATGTGCTGATGGTCTGTAAAAATTATGGCCACTAACACAATATTCCCTATAAGTCTCTTTGGTGTCACGGGACTCTTTACTTTTTTTGTTGTTTTACTTGTTTATATATATTCGACGACGAATGTCATTGCGTGATACAGCAATAGATTGGTCATGGTCGTACACTTCTAACAATATTTGCTTTATCAGTGACTGAATGAGTGTGAACAATTCAATATGATCTAGACTGTGATGTCTTGGCTGAAGTCTTTATAGAAGTATCAAGTGAGAAAAATCTGTTTCACTTATGAGTCAGGAACTTGGGTGAAGGATGAAATAAAAAGTAAACAAGCTTGCTGGCAACTTTATAAATATATGCACTTTATAAATACTTCGAAAATGACAGAGCAGAAAGTGATTCTAGCAGTGCTTGTAAATATATAATATTAACCCATTTGCAAGAACGTCACGTGTAAAATGGCGAGGCCAGACAAGATAGAAATACATAAATTCAACAAAGACTGTAAATTAGAATATAACTGGGATTACTAGTTCAGTAACCCCAACTGTACTTTCGGGGATTTAATAAGCACTTTCTCTGATACGGAATGAAGATGATTTGTCAAATAACTAATTAACTAACTAACTAACTAAAAACTAAACTAACTAAAAACTGACTAAAATGACAATTACCAACTCGCTAACTAATTAACAAACTAAATTACTGACTACTGAATAGCTAAGTAAAAAACTAACTAATAACTAACGTGATAATTAACTAACTAGCTAATTAACTATATAAATAATTAGCTAACTCACATAATAATTAGCTAACGAACTAAACATCTAACAAACTAAATAATTAACTAATTAACTACACAATGACTTTAATTTTAAAATGCTTGAATTATAGCATTATTTGTATGATGCAATGGCTTTTCCACATTGTTTTCAAGAATTATGTTTTATTTGAGATTCTGCATGAATGCCTTCATACGGCACATAGCGATGTGTATCACTATTAGACTCTTAGCTTTTGTATTTCTACAAAAAGGCTAGAGGCAACTAATATCTTACTTTCATAGCCTTGATTATTAATTGCTTTGTCATTGTATTTGTGTTTGAACCACATACCAGAACAATGTTCATCCGCCTATTTCGCCTTCGTGATAAGGCAAGTAGCTTTCGCAATTTTGTGTGTGTCTTGCTTGTGATAACACGAGCAACTTTTACCACAGTGATTTCTCCCTTTTAACACAACACTATTTTAGTACATTGATCTATTCCGTGATAACACGAGCAAATGTTACCACAGTGATCTCTCCCCTTTTAACACAACACTATTTTATTACATTGATCTATTCCGTGATAACACGAGCAAATGTTACCACAGTGATCTCTCCCTTTTAACACAACACTATTTTAGTACACTGATCTATTCCGTGATAACACGAGCAAATGTTACCACAGTGATCTCTCCCCTTTTAACACAACACTATTTTAGTACATTGATCTATTCCGTGATAACACGAGCAAATTTATCATACATCGATCTATTCCGTGATAACACGAGCAAATTTATCATACATCGATCTCTCCAGTGATGTAATGAAAAAAAATTTAGTACATTATTCTCTCCCGTGGTAGTACCAGCAAATGTTAATACATCGATCTCTCCCGTGATACTACAAATTGTAGTACATTGCTCTCTTCCGTAATAACACGAGCAAATATATCGTACATTGATCTCTCCCGTGGTTGTACAAGGAAGTTTTAGTACGTCGATCTCTTCCGCGGTAGCACAAATACATTTTAGTACATCGAACTCTCCCGTGGTAGTACGAGTACACTTCAGTACATCGAACTCTCCCGTGGTAGTACAAGTACATTTTAGTACATCGAACTCTCCCGTGGTAGTACGAGTACACTTCAGTACATCGAACTCTCCCGTGGTAGTACAAGTACACTTCAGTACATCGAACTCTGGTAGAACAAGTACATTTTAGTACATCGAACTCTCCCGTGGTAGTACGAGTACACTTCAGTACATCGAACTCTCCCGTGGTAGTACAAGTACACTTCAGTACATCGAACTCTGGTAGAACAAGTACATTTTAGTACATCGAACTCTCCCGTGGTAGTACGAGTACACTTCAGTACATCGAACTCTGGTAGAACAAGTACATTTTAGTACATCGAACTCTCCCGTGGTAGTACAAGTACATTTTAGAACATCGATCTCTCCAGTGGTAGTACAAGTACATTTTAGTACACTGAACTCTCCCGTGGTAGTACAAGTACATTTTATAACATCCATCTCTCCCGTGGTAATACAAGTACATTTTAGTACATCGATCTCTCCCTTGATAGTACAAGTACATTTTAGTACATCGATCTCTCCCTTGGCAGTACAAGTACATTTTATAACATCCATCTCTCCCGTGGTAATACAAGTACATTTTATAACATCCATCTCTCCCGTGGTAATACAAGTACATTTTAGTACATCGATCTCTATCTTGGTAGTACAAGTACATTTTAGAACATCGATCTCTATCTTGGTAGTACAAGTACATTTTAGAACATCGATCTCTCCCTTGGTAGTACAAGTACATGTTAGTACATCGATCTCTCCCGTGGTAGTACAAGTACATTTTAGAACATCGATCTCTTCCTTGGTAGTACAAGTACATGTTAGTACATCGATCTCTCCCTTGGTAGTACAAGTACATGTTATTACATCGATCTCTCCCTTGGTAGTACAAGTACATGTTAGTACATCGATCTCTCTCTTGGTAGTACAAGTACATGTTAGTACATCGATCTCTCCCTTGGTAATACAAGTACATTTTAGTACATCGATCTCTCCAGTGGTAGTACAAGAAGTACATTTTAGAACATCGATCTCTCCCGTGGTAGTACAAGTACATGTTAGTACATCGATCTCTCCCTTGGTAGTACAATTACATTTTAGTACATCGATCTCTCCCGTGGTAGTACAATTACATTTTAGTACATCGATCTCCCCGTGATAGTACAATTACATTTTAGTACATCGATCTCTCCCTTGGTAGTACAATTACATTTTAGTACATCGATCTCTCCCTTGGTAGTACAATTACATTTTAGTACATCGATCTCTCCCTTGGTAGTACAATTACATTTTAGTACATTGATCTCTCCCTTGGTAGTACAATTACATTTTAGTACATCGATCTCTCCTTGGTAGTACAATTACATTTTAGAACATCGAACTCTCCCGTGGTAGTACAAGGATATTTAAGTACAATGAGTGAACTCGGTTGACAATGGCTAGGGCACTGCGGTGTTCATTTATTTTCCTCTCGCCCCGAAGACGGCACATAGACCAAACGTTAATGTGGCACACACATGGAGAGTGGTTTGTGGTCACAGTAATCCCATTAAAGGCAATTCTAGGGTAGCATGGCATAGCTGTTTCAGAACATCACAATCCTATGATGTTTTCTGTGTTCGCTATAAAGCTGCTACACAATCCTGACCAATTATAGGTGTGGACATTATT
Organism: Megaustenia siamemsis; assembly: GCA_032433765.1. Taxonomy (NCBI): domain Eukaryota; kingdom Metazoa; phylum Mollusca; class Gastropoda; order Stylommatophora; family Ariophantidae; genus Megaustenia; species Megaustenia siamemsis. The sequence continues at coordinate 92,443,389 of JAVIAB010000124.1, forward strand.
CACTTGCAATGACAAAACTGCTTTGTTTACATCATAAACCTCTGGAAGCGAATAATTTATGGGACTAATAGTACAATTTATTCTTCCATCGGGGATATCTTCATTGAGTCCCAAAAAAAGGTCTTTGGTTAAAAAGCACATATGCTTTTGAGTTAAACACAAAATGAGCCCACTTCATAGATTCAAAATGATCCTTGCCAATGCCATCCGTTTGCACAAGTTAGGTCCTTAGCTACCAAGGTCACAAACGTCTGAAACGAAGCCATCGAATTAACGACTTTATCTACAGCGAAGGTTAACGAACTGTGAACAAACATTTATGTTCAAACCCTTGAAAACATTTTCAAAAATCTGCCAACTCGCTGCAATAACATATATCGTGGTGTTCAATGTAAACATTGCTTAGTCCATAGCTCGAATATAAATAAGCTGCCATTTTGGTGCGTCCCATGACGTTATTCCTGTTATAGTATACAGGCTAGTACAACTACCAACAAATACCAACTTTGTGCTATTAAAGTCAAACATGAACACTTTCTAAATCACAATTAAGAAAGATCAATACATGTGAGATGCGATGCTTGAGAAATGTAACAAACAACACAAGAAGAGATATAATACCAAATGAAACCATAAGAAAAATGGTAGGAACTAAACCCTGCCAAGAATATATAGAACAACAACAACTTAAATGGTTTGGCCACCTGGTCAGAATGAATCCTCACCAATCACCATCAAGGGCGTTCTTCTCGTGAATGCATGGAAAAAGACCAAGAGGCAGATCCAGAAGAAGATGGATAGATGCAGTGACAGAGACATGTAACAACAAAGGAAACTCACTAATTCAGACAATTTGAGCAGCTCAAGAACGACAAATGATATAACCACGACACCTTTTAGGTATCAGTGAAAGAGAAAAGAAGACGAAGATACAGTGTTGATGTTGGCCATCGAGGTAAGACTGATGTCTTGGTAACTAGCCTAGTATCATGCTCCTCTGATCACCACAGTCTACTCACTCTGGAACACCGTCTGATCGCTCGTTGGGGTTGCTTCACCCCTCGTGGCATCAATGTATCCCTGTCCCTTTGAGGACCCTCCATCCTCCGACTCCATCCTCCCACCTATGGACCTCTCTTCCTATTTCACTTCTTGGCTCTTCTACCCCTCGTGGCATCAATGTATCCCTGTCCCTTTGAGGACCCTCCATCCTCCGACTCCATCCTCCCACCTATGGACCTCTCTTCCTATTTCACTTCTTGGCTCTTCTACCCCTCGTGGCATCAATGTATCCCTGTCCCTTTGAGGACCCTTCCTCCGACTCCATCCTCCGACTCCATCCTCCGACTCCATCCTCCGACTCAATCCTCCGACTCCATCCTCCGACTCAATCCTCCGACTCCTTCCTCCGACTCCATCCTCCGACTCCATCCTCCGACTCCATCCTCCGACTCCATCCTCCGACTCCATCCTCCGACTCCATCCTCCGACTCCATCCCCCCACCTATGGACCTCTCTTCTTATTTCACTTCTTGGCTCTTCTACTCCTCGTCCAACCCTGATTTCCATATCCTCTTTGAGTAGCCCCTAGCTTGCCTTCTTCATACTAACCCCCTCCCCCTTTCTCTTCTGACTACCTACATGTCCTTCACCTCCTTATCACTATATCACCTCTCCACCTGGACTGTACCATCTCTCTGCCCACCTCTATTGTTCCTCGTCCTTCCCACCACCTCTCTGCTGATCTACTCCTAGCTCACCCCTTTCCCCTCTATTCACTTGTAGTCACTACTCATCTATACCTACTATTCCAGTATCCCCCTTATCCTGATGTCCACTTTCATTCCTCTTCTAGGACCCTCATCATCCCCCTTTGTTCTATCATTTCCCAACTTCGTTACCTCCTATGGTACATACCTCTTGCGCACCATTCCCCAATTACTCCACTTCTTCCAGACTCCCTCTCTTTCTATTCACTTCTGACCTACCGCCTCCTATCCACTTTTCACATACCTGCTTCTTATCTCTCCTCTCCATACCTCCTCCTCTAATACTTCCCTACCTCTCGATTGACTAACTTCCTCCGGACCACCCCTCTATCACTCTACCGCCCTTCTTCCTACCTACTTGACTTATACCGACTTTCTTATTCTTCCTCTCCTTATCACTTCCTCTGGTATTCACTTTCCCCTCTTCCTCCCTTCGTTGACCTACCTCTCAACTCTTCCAGTCCCAGGCCATCCATTCTGTAGAGTCTATCTCTCTCACCATTCTCCCAGTTCACTACTTTGTCTTTTTATTCACTCTTTCTTTTAACCTCTCGCGGGATCTCTCACTTGCATTGTCCGAATGATTTATTGGCCAGCAGTTTGGCCCCTCCAGGCCTTTGGTTTTGGGCGTCTAGTTTTCCTCTCACCATTGACCATCGTTTTCATAGTAGTTTGGCAGCTTCGCCTATCTTTCTTCCCCCACCCTCCACTCCCCCCACCCACCCCCTCTGATTTGTTTTCCCGCCACACAGATCCTCTTGTCCTTCTAAACTTGCATGTTTCAGGTCACGTGTTACTTTCTAGACACATCCTAGAACTCCAAGTCATTCTGATGTGTTCCAGCACGGATGGCAGACCTGGTGTTTTAAGCTAAGTGCATTTTATTATAAATATTTTTCTCTTTTTTTTTTAAATATTTTTCTCTATTTCTATTTTATATATCTTGACGCCCATTCTACCTCTCCTCATGTAGTATTCCTTTCTCTCTTCCCTCTCCTTTCTTATTACAACATCCTACTTTCCTCGCCCTCCATTTGATCATCTAACATTTATTTATAGATAATTGTGCTTCATCGTTTGTTATCGTTGTCCTTGTATTCTGAAGAAGGCCACAGGCCGAAACGTCATTATTGTGTTGTGCTCCTTCCTTGTAAGGCTGTCACCATACTTTGGAGTGTTTAGTACACCCCACCCCTGGCTCCAATAGATGTAAAGTTACATGACCGCCACATGTCCATAAATTAGGTTGATAAACAAACTCGGGTGCAGGTTAAGGTTATGAGAGAGATATCACCCTTAGAGTTTATGTTAGCGTTATTTTTTTTTGTTTTTAATTCAGGCGTTAACTATATGTCAATATGGATAATTGCATTGCAAAATTTGACACAAAATTGGGAGTGAAGTTCGCATTCACCCAGTGCCTGAGAAATAACTAAGCCAATAAATTATGCAAATCAGGTATTTAATCTCATGCATATTGGGAGTCGCGATAGCTCAGTGGTTAGTGAACTGGACTACTAAGGACAAGAAGTCGGGTTGGATCATGATTAACGGTTTTCGGGTTCACCCAGCCTTAAATGGGTACCGGATTGTTTCTAGGAAATAAAGCGGCACGGGCGTAATGCCGACCACATTACCCCAAAATTCATGTTCCGAAGGTCTGTAAAAATGATGATCACAAATATCATATTCCCTATACGCCACTTAGCGAGATGGGGCACTTTACTTTCTTTTAGTATAATTAGACAGTTCAGTTCTAGAATGATTTGAGAAATATTAGAGTAACCTCCAGAAACACCAAGTGAGAAAAACACCAAGAATTAAAAACATAGATATAGAAAACCAGATCAATAAAGATATAAGTTAGAGAGAGATAGATAATGACCTAGTGAACAACAAGATAGACCAGACATAGTTTAATTGAGAAGTGTTTCAAGTTAGATTCCGAAGTTTTGTGCTCCAGAGAACAATAGTAAATAGATTAAGATTTGCATTGAATAAGTCAAGACATAGATATAGAATAACAAGTGTAAAGCAAGACGAGTTGCAGTATTTGATAGAATGAAAGATGGAGTTAGTAATGTCACACACAATATGTACTAAGAGACGTCGCAAATAAACAACGATGATAACCTCTTGAGCGCATCCAGATGAAGAATATTAAATTTAGAGTTGGAATTTATAAGTTTAGCGATACTCCAATATACTTCACTTGTACAACGGGTGATCAAATAAACGTGTATAAGCAAAATTCGTAGTCTGTGATTATTGAACTCATGAATCCATGTCAACACATTGTTAGTACGTCGTGTTGTGATCTGGGAGTAATAACTGTAAATATCGAAACTCTGTATCATAAAATAGTTAGTAGCAGTTCACAGTCTAAAGACATCTTTTACCTTCTCAGCTCCCTGTGGAGCATAGGTCTTCAACAGACACTTTCCAAGCCATTCTGTTTCTTGCCATTCTTTTAAGATCATTCCTTGTCTTCGCCATTATCTTCATCTCTGCTTCCATCTGTCTTCTCCTAGAACATCTTGGTCTACCTTTTTGTCTTTTTCTTTGGCGATTCCAAAAAAGGGCATGTTATGTACTACTCTCAGTTGGTTCAAGATATGACTCTGGAGAAAACTGAAACGATACTAACACAATGTTACAACAATACCAAACAGAGGTTACCAGGAAGATAGGGGCAACATGACTTTTGTGTGGCGACTAACTTAGCTCAATACACAAACAACCCCTACTTATCTGTACAGCCTTCTACTGACTTGGCAGCATATTGTCATTAAGTCTGTAAATATGAAAACTTCATACAAGTGAGTTATTTCTACATCTCAGCTGAAGATTCTATGTCTTTGAAATTTCCTTGAAACTTGTGTATTAAAAAGAAAACAAATCAGTCTGAAAGAAAGAAAAAAAAAACTGTGGTTAGATCTAATGTTGCATTGTGCGATACTTGGTTACGTCAATTTTCATATGTGCTTACGCAACATGCACTTTTATTGTAAAATTACAACTAAATTAAAATGTTAAAGATATGAATAGCTCATACAATTTAACTGTTTATAATTTGACGGTTTTAGTAAAAAATGCTAGATTACATAATCCTAAATACAAATTGCTTCTTAGAATACAATTATAACACAGTGGAGGAAAGTAAGACAGAGACAGTACTCTGTGTACTGCACTAGTCATCTATCAAATATACTCTCCACAAATGATTCTGAATGATCAAGACTCAAAGACGGAATGAAATGGAACATGAATTTCAAAACTAAGGAAGTGACGAGTCGCGGCCTTGACAAATCCAGTTTGTGACTGAAAACTGGAAAAGAATGTTGGGTGTTATTATTATGTACAAATATACAAAAATAATTCTCTTTAACATTTAATGTTTTTATTGAAGAATTTATAGATGCTCATGCATTGGTCATATATGTGTCAACACGTCCATGGTCTGATATGTATACGTTTATCAAGACTGTAAGATTAATATTTCTTCATTCTTATGGCACTGTTATACCTATTTCTATATTCTCTAAGCTCTACTGTAAATGCGCCTAAATGCACTGGTGTATTTTACTGTAGCAATTGCTCTGAGTAAGATATTTGATTAAACGTTTATAGTTCATATATTTGTGTTATGTATTGTTGACTATTGTTCATGGGCAGACCAAGAAGAAGGTGGTTTCAAGACATCAAGGAGACCTTTAACATGGCAACAGAAGAAGTGATAGATCAGGTAAGAAATAGTCATTTTTACTGACCGGATGTAGCCAATGTAACGTTCCACATAGTACATGCAACATGATGATGATTATTGCTATTATCGAATCCTCGGTGGTTGATTGTGGTTCGTGTCTCGCTTCCCGGTCACCGGGTCCATGATCAATTCCCAGAATCGGCGATATTTTTGTCGGACCAACTTCAGGGTTCTAAAAATAAGTAATAGAATGTGTACCAGAAAGTTTATTTCTGGTATAGAAAGTGGCCTGAAATGTGTCGTGGTCGTAAGAAAACATGGTCAATAACACTACATTCCCCAGCATCATCAATTACCGTGTCTGCAGGCGTAGGTGATCATGTCTCTCCACAACTTTCAATCTCGACAGTTATTTATCATTTCCGTTGTTGACCTTCTGCCAAACTATTCTATTAAGCTGTCTAATATATTTTCTCTTTGCTTCCCTCTATCTCTTCGCCCCTGAATTTTTCCAGTTGTTACAATATATTCCAGCTGTTCTTTTCTCATCACATGGCCAAAAACATGATGATTGTTTCTTCCTAATATTGGAAATTAGCTCTCTTTTTGCTTTGACCTCTTTCATAACATTATCATTACTTTTCTTAGCTATCCATGGCATTTTTAACATTCTTCTGTAATGCTACATTTCTACAGACATCAGTGATTTTCTTGTCTATTTTCCTATTTCCCATTATCTTTATTGTGCACTGCAGTGTTTACTTTTTCTTTATTCTCTATATTCCCAATACATCTAGCAAAACAGGAGTGGGGAACAAATTAATTTAATGTCAGTGTAAAGTTCTCAAAATATTACATTTCCCACTATTAAACCCGTAATAAGCTTCAGTTTCATTGCAATATATAAGCCAGACCTCTCATATTGATCTATTTTTCTTTTCATAAATACTTTTCTTTCTTTTATTAATTAATATTTTCACGTAATTTAATTAGTTCTTTGTCGGTTTGTCGTTGAATGCATATTCTCCACTTCAGAGTGATAATGATAGAATATTTATGGACATGAAACTTCATTTGTCCTTCAAATCTTCCAAACGCTAAAAAAGATATTTAACTACGTTTATTGTATGTTGACTTATGAGTATAGAAGACATTGTCTCCATTTCAGTAAGTATGTATGTAGTAGCAATCTATATTGATTCTCACTTTGAGCTTATTTAATTGTTATAGTTATATGCCATAACCGATGGTAATAAAACTTAATAAAGAAGTTATAAAACGTTATCCACTTCAACTACCTGGGGACAAAATGTCGCGAAATGGAAATAGAACATCTGAGTTTATAACCCGTATGTCATTGGTAAAAAGGAGCTCTTAAAAAACATCGGAAAGAAGCAATCAACATTTTTCGGGCACATCATGGGAAGAGGAAAGTTGGAATACTTGGTTACAACTGGCAAAATAAAAGGAAAGAGAGATCGCGGACGACAAAGAGAGAAAATACTGGATAGCTTGGTGTCATGGCATAGAAAACAGTTAACAACAGAACTGATACGATGCACTGTAGATAGAAGATTGTGGAGGGACATGATCACCTACGCCAACCGGTATGGCACATGATGATGATCTCATTGGTATTGAGTATCATTAATCAACTTACAAGCATTTGGAGGTACACACAAATAATTAACAAGCTAACGAATCTCAGACTGTTTAACACTAGTCAAATACCCATGCAAACATATAGAAGCAAGAGCTGGAAATCACATCAAGCTCTAGAAATGTTGCCGTATAATCTTGTACCTAAATTATAAAGAATTTGCACCAAATGAAACAATAGGAAACCAAACAGGAAAGCGTATATAAAACGACATATGCGGAAGACCCGGAAATAAATTTGTCACGTGCTAAGAAAAAAATTAAAAGTAGAATCCTTCGCCAGACGTTCATGTACAAACGGATGGGAAAAGAAAACAAGCAAGATAAAAAGACACTTGGCAAAAACGTTGATAGAGAAGGATCATCTATGGTCGTAAGAATGAATCAGGACCGTAATGACCTGCCCGTGTCCACGGTGAGTTATGATTTCTTACGTGTTTGTGCACCTTAGTCCCGAGAGAACAACGTGACACACGTTATGTTTAGAGTGTGAACGTCGGACGTGGGAGTCTGGTTTTTTCTTCATAATTGCCTTGTATTATAAGGAAACAAAAACATGTTAAATATATATTTGTAAAAATATATACTTTATACATTCCTTGTATATGGTATTTTTTTTATCGCTATTTATTCAATACAATTGGCTGTTCATGACTAATCCTTTTATACCCACATTAATACAACTTTTTTTGTGTGTAATATTTTCTCTATAATTTGATTTATATTTTCACAAGCTTTATTGGGAACATATACCATATAGAATTGTGAGCCTTAACATACGTGTTGTTAATATAATATTATTTCTTGTATTGCACAATCATGTGTCATTATATAGCAAACATGCTACATTCTTGCACTTGCCACATGTGCTATAGATACAATTATTAAAATTAAAGAAAATGAATGTAATTTAATAAAAGCAAACTATCAAAGAGAATAAACGTCGGTGTTTTCAATTTTTGTCCAAGAAGACCGTACTCTCATCATTCAGTGTTGGTTGGAGTATTGCTGATAAAGGCAATAACTAAAACTACCCTGGACTGAGTTCAAATACCGGTTGAGGCAAAACACTAACACTTCATTACCTAACAACACTTGTTATGAGACTACATGTATCTCTTAGTGTTTATTGTGAGTGTCTACAGCGTGTCCTTTATTTGCGATAATCGTACAGCAGCACAGGACGCGACTGGACTCTGGGTGGGTATCTTTTTCACACGCCCCGCCCCCCGATAAGCCCCCCCAGAGGTGCCGCTGCTGTTGCCTCTGGGAGGTCCAACGCGGGCGGCTGACTGGCCCACGGGGCTGTTGCCTCTGGGAGGTCCAACGCACGCGGCTGACTGGCCCACGGGCGCGTCTGCTGTTGCCTCTGGGAGGTCCAAAAGGGCGCGACTGGACTTTTGGGTGGTATCTTTTTTCGCACGCCCCGGCCGAATAAGCCCCCCCCCCCCAGAGGTGCCGCTGCTGTTGCCTCTGGGAGGTCCAACGCACGCGGCTGACTGGCCCACGGCGAGATCTTTTTTCGCCTGGGAGGTCCAACGCACGCGGCTGACTGGCCCACGGGCGCGAAAAAGATACCCACCCACAGTCCAGCCGCGCCTTTTTTCGCACGCCCGGCCGAATAAGCCCCCCCAGAGGTACCGCTGCTGTTGCCTCTGGGAGGTCCAACGCACGCGGCTGACTGGCCCACGGGCGCGTCTGCTGTTGCCTCTGGGAGGTCCAACGCACGCGGCTGACTGGCCCACGGGCGCGTCTGCTGTTGCCTCTGGGAGGTCCAACGCACGCGGCTGACTGGCCCACGGGCGCGTATCTTTTTCGCACGCCCGGCCGAATAGCCCCCCCCCCCCCCAGAGGTACCCGCTGCTGTTGCCTCTGGGAGGTCCAACGCACGCGGCTGACTGGCCCACGGGCGCGTATCTTTTGTCTCACGCCCGGCCGAATAAGCCCCCCCCCAGAGCTACCCCGCTGGCGCCCTCTCATGGGTACCACTTTGCTAGCCCCCGCCACCCTATTAGAGACATGTGTACACCATTGGATATACCCATCGAAACCATGCCTAGAGGACACAACACATGCCAGTGGCTGACTCTCAGCACTAAAGAGCTATGCGGTAAAAGCTGCATGGGCGAATACTGTAAGGTACACCTCGCTAGATTGCGGAAAGGCGTTGGTACAAAGCCATGTAGGGTGTGCGGAGTGGGCGTCGCAAACAAGCATAGTCTCTGTGGAGGATGTGGGTATCGGCGCATAATCGTTAGACAAAGTATGGCACGAGCGAGAGCCTTTCAGAAGGAGTTTAAACGTCTAGCAAGGATTGAAATTGGCAATTAGAGAAATGTGAACCTATGAATATACCAAACTCAACATGAGCGAGCACGAATACTCCGATGAATATGCGCGAGAGACAGTGGACTCCCTTCAAGAATTAACAATAAGAAAAATCATGGAAGTCCGGAGGTGCGAGCGTCAAGATTTGGAACTAACCAAAGCCTTGAAGGCCCTGGGGTGGTGGACGGGGTTGTCTTTGGATAATTTCCCACGGGTATTAAGGGAAGAAATTCTGAGACGCGAGTGTAATGAACGCTTTGATGCTGTGAGGGAAGAGTTATTTTACGCCATGCACAATACAGATGAGTGGAGGAAGCTATTTTACTCTGATGAATGTATACGGCCGAGCGTGACATCTAGATATTGTAGGGAAAGAGATGCTAAAGAGCGTTTCTATTTGGTTCATGATAGTGATGATGATTATGAGGATGAAGAGGGACGAGGCAACTCCCAGCGGTAAACATCGACATCTAATTTCGGGAACTCCCGATATTACTTGTCCTCCGGACGGGTAAAAGCCTCGCGCAGCGATAGTTAATCGTTGTTTTCAGTTGTATCCATGAAGCCCATTCTAAAAATAAAAACCTGTCACGGGACAAGAAAAGCGGTCACAGGACAAGAAAAGCTGTCACAGGCCAACTTTTTTGGTCACACAGCTCATCGGCTTTTTATCGGACCTGTGACCGAAAAATCAGTCCTGTGACCGAAAAATCAGTCCCGTGACGGGTTTTTATTTTTAGAATGGGCTGTCCCCACTTAGCCACGGAACGTGAAGAGGGGATTTCCCGTCCTCCGGACGGGTAAAAGCCTCGCGCAGCGAATTACAAACAATCAGGAGGGCTCTACCTCCAATACTCGATACTCAGGTGGGCGGTTAGAGGGTGCTGGTCGTCTGAACACAACAGCTGACCCGTCGGATTTTTTAAGTTCTAGTACATCATAGCCCCTGCGGAGAAGAATCCGTATTCGTTTACCACTTTTAACCTCCTTGATTGTTGGGATTCTATCCATAGTATATAGTGGTTTATCCATACCGGTTTATCCATACCGGAATAACTTTCTCGGCTTTAATTGTAGGGCACAGATTTATTTACTGTGATGGAGCGCTTGGTACTTTAGGTGCGTCCTCCAGACGGGCCTCGCGCAGCGAAGGTGTATACGGGGGAGGAAGACATTCAGAGGCGTCTCCACATGCACAAGTTATTTTTGCGGCGCACCGCAACGATATTTGTCGAATTCTGCAATTACTTCCTCTTTCCCTCTCTCCATCCATTCTTTTTTTGATGCGTCATCCAGCTCTCGGGTTTTAGACCGAATCTTTTCCTTCATAGCCCGACACTTATCAAATTCGGCAACAATTAGTTTAAATTCCACATCGGAAATATTGCCGTCTTCTAGGGCTGTGGATACAATTCCGGCGATGGTGTCTAGCTTACTTTCAGCCAGAACCCGAATCTCATCGTGTTTTTTAGCTTTTCGATTCAGCTGACGAGAGACCTGCTTACTGACTGCCCCGAAGGTGCCACAAGCTAGGGCCCCAATCTCTAGTCCTAGAGCTACAGGAGCCATGATAACGGTTGAAAGAAGCGCAATACCGCCAACGCCCATCCCAGCTGTGACTGTAAACAGTGCCGTATCAATACCGTCTAGACTATTAGCACCGCGCCGATATTTCTTGTATAGGGACGTCCGTTTATCTCTCTCGTCCTCCAAACATTTTCGCAGGCGGACAACCTCTTGAATGCGGTAGGACTGGTCGACAGGCCGATCAACTGACGCGTCTAGTGTGGGATACATAGTCAGGCAGAACAGGTATATAAAGCTTTATGCAGAACTTTTTATCTGTTTAATTAGGTGCTCAATAACGCGATCACTTACCGGGGTCAGGCTAAAAAGTAGCCGTTTAAAGTAAAACGACAATCCACTGAATATAAATTCAAGGGATATTTTTTCAAACACCGCGTTTGCTTCCAAATCGCTAACATTCGTTGAAAGGTCTGCCTTCCCCTCCCCAATTTTTATAACCAAACCCGTCATTTCGGGGCGTTTCCACTTGATTGACACCCCAGGCAAAATCTCGATCGGGGCGCTGGGGAGCATACTGCCCGTCTCAATTTCTAGATATATCACAGACCCCTTTGGGGGTTTTCTTAAGATTTCTAGGTCTCTGGGAAACGTTGTTTGAGCCTGTAACTTAGCAATGTTAACGCCCTTCGGACCCAGGTAGTAAGAATTAACGTGCCCATTGAGGGTCATCGGCTCTGCGCCGGACGGGCGATAGCCGACAAACATGCTGCCAGCGTTCATTAGCCATACCACTTTTGTAATACCACCCTCGGCCGGACTTTGCAAATCTATATAGCGCATGGCTAGGTCCAGCCTGAGCTCCCAATTGGGTTCAAAACCACTTGTATGACTTTCTATGGCGGCCCGCCGATAAAGGCCTCCTTTGGCTAACTCCATCCCATAAAGCACCCCCGCGCTTCCCGGATCATCGAATCCTCGAACATCTCCGAGGTTGGCGAAGCAATTCCTCGTGGCCCAGACCTTAGGTCTGTGCTCATTGCTTGAACCTTGCAAGAACTTGTCTACTGGCATAGTAGTAATACTGGCATATTCGATATTATAAACTAATATATTTGTTGAATTGACCCGAACTACCACAGTTTCTCAATGAGGAGAGTTGCCTTTATATTAAGGGTAATACTGATGGTTGTGCGCACAGATGATATCGATAATTGTAAAGACGAGGGTTGTGATATCACACACACTCCCGAGGTGTTGAAATGGATGTAGTCTGTTATCGTATGTTGTAACACTAACGCAGGGGGAGGGCCTATATGCAGCGAGATGTCAATCGACTCGTGGTTACTCCCATTGCGCAGTCCTACCAACTGAATCTTATAGACCCCAGGCGCTCTTATGGAAAGGATTGCTTTTCTGTCGCCTTCGTTACGCGGATCCTGTGTAAGCTGAGGGTCCCCAATCGGGGTGATCGATAAGGTCCTAGATAACTTCCATTGCAAGGAAATCTCACATATATATCGTAGCGTTGCCCCAAGGCTCTCACGAGCTCATCTTTTATAGTGTTCTCAACATATGCCATAGTGGCCGCGTCTTGGGGTGCTTCGGGGTCGGCGAGCTCGGATATTTTGTGATGACCCCACTTAATGTCGTGGGTTGGTGCTTTTGATCCATCCAGCTGTAGGACTTTAGCGTTTAATATATCCATTGTGGATATAACGATGGCGTCAACGTATTTTTTGGTTGCCGCGCTTTGATCTGTTTGTGGATCAGCAAGACCCGCAATTTCGTTGCCACCCATATGGAGAGCACCGCTCATACTTCCTCCGGATAGAGGCAGGACATCTCGTGCGTCAACATACTCTTTAGTAGCCGCATCGCTAGAATCTAAAGGGCTCCCTACGGCTTTCAGCTGGAAGCCCCCCAATGATAGGTCACCTAGCATTGTATCGCCAGCCCTATGTACGAGGCCGACTGGGCTGCCCCACGAGGCCGCCGCCGCTCCACAGCCGGTGCTATGTCCCATATAAAACTTATCCACAGGCATCACACTCTCTGTTTAGCTATGTGTAAGATCACATTTTTAAAAGCATTTCCAGCTGCGAGTTCACACAACACTCGAAGACATAGGTGGCCGCAGATAACCTCTTCGGGTCTCTGCAGTTGGAACGTCTGTGTCTGTATAGGAAGACCCTCGCTGCACGAAGCTTTTACCCGTCCGGAGGCGCTGCACGAAGCTTTTACCCGTCCGGAGGACAGATATTCCACGAGTTCCTTGGGGGGATCCAACCCAAAACTATCGAAATAACAAATCGTACGGCCATCTTTGTAATACGCCACCCAGTGGGTGCCCCCACCACTGCTGGAGTCGAGATTAACTATGCCGCATTCTTTCTGAGAAATCTTGTTAGGCAGGGTGTTTCGTGAAAACACGCCACGAAAGTGGGGGATGGTACGGCCGGCCTTTTCAATATCAAAATTGCTCAGGGGTTCTACTTTTTTTGGGGCGCCAAGTAGAGCCCTGACCCCTTGCATTTGGGGCACATGCCGCGCCCCGTGCTCGCCGATGGGGCCAGAAACAACCCCGCACCAGCTAGCTGTTTCTCAACCTCACGATTGTGGCGCTCGGCCTCAGCCTGGGCTCGAGCACTCGCTTTTTTATCGTCGACTGCTTTCGCGATAGCCGCACTACCTCCTGCTAGCGACCCCGCTGCAGCGAGCCCGCCTAATATTAAGGGCAAAAACGGTAGAAACCCACCCGTTTTTTGAGCCGCTAGCTGAGTTTTGGAAATAACGAGCTCGGCCCCAGCACTGGCGGCGCGTTTCTTCTCCAGGTGAGCTATTTGGCGCTTAGTGAGCCCCAGGGTATCGTCGCCATGAAGCTGCTCAACCGTCAGCCGAATAGTAACGCCTACCCCATCATGGGCGGCTTTTGCCAATGATTCTTTCTGCCCCTGCGTAAGTGTTAACCCAAAAGGAGTATACTTCATTTTCCTATACTGTATATTGATGGAGATTTTTGTTTAATACAATTTGCTAAATTTCGTGCCGTCAGACTCTAGCGTCAGCAGCCGGTCGCTTATGAGCACTGCGTAGGCCATGGTTCCAGCTGGCACGTTAGAAGCAAAAGTCGCCCTGACCTGTACGGTTTGGACGGCCGTTTTCAACCGCTCCGACTGTCTGCGGACATCGATGACGTGGATTGGGTATAATTCTACAAATTCGAGCGGAGTCACCTGGTTTGAGGACACGCTTCCCTCAATACCATAGTATTCTGCCTTAAAGTCACATAACCTCTTGTAAGCCCTGGAAATCTTTCGCTGTACAAAGTCCATTTTTTCCTCGGAGTCAGGATACTGATCGGTATTTAACCTCACATGAATGTCAGTTAAATTTACATGGTCAAAGCAAGCCGGATTGCTGGTCTGGCTATCGCGGTTGGTTTGGAAAGCCACCAAAAGCCATCGTGGTTTTTCAGTGCCCGACGTAATGGAGAGAGTCCAGGTAAACGAACTGGCTTCCGGCACGGCAAAGCTTTCGCATTGAAGAGCTCGAAAAGATATCGGCACTTTAACTTTCTTGGCTATCTGCTCTACTAATTCTGTCTTGGCAGCCAAAGAAGGCATGACGTGCGGTATTACCCAGGCAAGCTTAGTTAGCGTGACTTTCCCTCTAGGCGCCGCAGCATCGCGAAATATGCCTTTGGTATCTGATTCACGAGATAATATCAACGAATGTTTACAACCATAAACCACCTTGCGGTAGTCCTCGCAAAAACCGAACAGGTGGCTTAACGGGACGCAGAACGAAAACGTCCCGCTTGGATTCGGCTTGACCACTACTAGCTGCCGTCGGGCCTCCCACCCAGTATTAGCTGATTCACCCGCCGCTGAGGTATCTTTTTGCCAGCACATGTTAAGACCCTCGGCCTTTGAAAAATCATCTCCATATGTCAACAGGCCCTTAATTGTTGTGGCTTGGCCAGGGTTGAGAACATTCTCAATATCTTGATCATTGAGCCGGTACCTTAGCCGCGAGAACATGTACATAACGGCGTTATTTACGAGCGAAGCAAGCGTTGTAGGTGTGTAGTCGACTTCTGTGCCGGATGCTAGCCTCCCTTCAACATTGAGAAAACTTTTAGACGGGTGTGTGTAAACGTCTTGGAAGTTTACTTCGATTGCTATATCCTGATTGTTGTTTATTGTGGCGGGGTTTTGTGGGTGATACTCCTTGTAGACGTACGACTCGATGCTCTCGTCAACAAGCGTCTGCTCTACAAGAGTCAACATTTCATCGGTAATTTCTTGTGTATCCGCCATAGAAAATTTACTTCAGATATAGAAACAATTCTATTTAATAATAAAGAATTTTCCTAAAACCCGAGCCTGCTATCCGACTGTTGATATTTTGACGTGCCGCTTCAGTCGTGGGGGCCGCAAGCCCATGCAGAATCTCTAAGGTTTTTTCAGAGATAACTCTCTCCGGCCCTGTAGCGGCTCGCGTGGACGAGCGTGCTTTGCTGCGGACTATGTCAGCGATTTGCTTAATTGAGGCTGCGGTTGTAGCGCCGGCCTTAGCAACTTTACCGGCCACGTCCGCTACATTTGCTATAGCGCCTTTGTTTGCCACAACGAATTTACCGAAACCCCCAATGGCCCGCACCACGGGTTGTATCCAGTCCGACAGGCCTTTTCCGATTACATAGCGCTGTCTTTTCATCCGCCGGTTTCCCTCTGCCACGTTCCGCGAAATTATCAACATGGTAGCTTAGAAGATTTTCTATAATGACAGTCAAAATGTTTAATGTAAGAATTTTACTTCAAATCTGCCGAAGATGTAATCTAGCTGTAATTCGTTCCCCTCGGAGATTCAATTGAGAGCCATTCTGATCCGTTAGCCACAAGCGTATTCTTTGAATACTGCCACGCTGGCTTACCGGCAAATAAACCAAATTGTGTGGAGTCTCAATGATCTTAAATCCAGGTTGTACGCCTGGGTAGAAGCTGTACAGAACGGGGTGGTTGGTGCCATTCAGGTAAGAACCACCGACTAGATCGCAGTTTACAAGTATGCTACTAAGTGTTGAAATGTCTACTGGTTTGTCCCCTGTGTGGAATCCAGTAGTGGATAGCACCCTCGGCTCGAATCCGAGAGTCGACGCAATGGTAGATTTGCTCATGTCAACTCTGTAGCTAGGGTTCGTAATCTCGATGTTGGCACGTAATGTCGCCCTGTTTGCTCCTACAACTATGTTATGTGCCTGCGTCTCAGAATTCCAATCACCGCTGCCCTTCAGCTGGCATTGAATTTCATCGTTGATTTGAGCGAGTTCGTAGCTTCCTTCTGGTAATGAAATTGTCTTCCAGGTAACCCCTGCGTCTGGGCTGTAGACGAAAGTATTATTACTTTCTGTAATGTTGGGGACAGCGTTATATGTCTCCAAATTGACTAGAGCTAATTCGTACTTATTGTTGGGTTCGAGGTAAAAGGGCGGAGAGAAGGTGGTTGTCCAGTCGGTGCTGTTTGACGAAAATACGAAAGAGTTACCCTCTTTAGGGCGAAGATGGCTTTCAATCTTCTGTAACTGAAACTCCATTTGGGGTATGCACTTATAGGAGGCTTCTGTTCAATTCGAGAATCAAAGCCTTAGGAGCCGCGCCACTGCGAAGGAGCTCGTCTAAAATAGCCGAAATTTCATTATCAAGGCCCGTATTACCTGCACGCTTCGAGGCAGCTAATAGCTGTAGCCTTTCAACTAGCGCTTCTGGATCCTTATAATATTGCAAAGCCCCACCTTCGCTGCGCGAGGACCTTATCAGCTGGTGTTTTTTGCTCTTTCGCCCATGGAGAGGCAAGCCCGCAAGTTCAGCCAGCCGCTGGAAAGTTTTGACAGCCTCGGGGGTATATTGCATCGTTTTTAAAAAGCGTTTTGTGAGGAGAGTGTAAAGCGAATCATCTGCCGGGGCTTCGAACACAAGATTGTCACCATTGTCGAACGCCCGCAGTTTCCCCGCCTGCAAAGCTTGCGGGTCGATTGTGAGGGATCCAAACCGGTTTCCCTTTAGTTTCAACCCACTACCTGTAGCGTCCTCCGGACGGGTAAAAGCCTCGCGCAGCGAAGTAGCCCCACTAGATCGGACGAGCCTGTAACCCTGTGTTAGTAGGCGAAGACGTTCACTATATTGTTTTAGAGCGTCCTTTTCCATCGTTAATTGCTGCTTTCTTTCTTCTGTGGTGGCTTTACGCTTTTTTCCGCTCCCAGTACATATCGGTTAGTGTGAGTGACTCTATTGATGGTGTTGGTGATTACTTGTGTGTCGCTGAGGTTGAGTTCGCTGGGGGGCTTAAATCCGTGGCGCCTTATTATTTCAGTATCCAACCCTTGGTCGGGACTAATATATAGCGTGGGGGCATCTTCTACCGGCAGAGGCATGTCTTGACGTGCCGTCGGTGCCGCTCCGTGGAGTGCGTAGGCTTGTCTTGACGTGCCGTCGGTGTCCTCCGGACGGGTAAAAGCCTCGCGCAGCGAAGGTGCTGGCAAGCGCTCTATTGCGGCTGTGACTTTTCCTATCTCCGCTGCTTGGTGTGAGGTGATTGGTTTGAAAAGTTTGGCTGCCTCTTCCTGCAGAGACGACTCCCCTAATGATTCTGTTTGAAGGCGTTGCCGCGCCTGGTCTCTGAGCGCTAGGTAGTTCCGGACGAGGGCTGTACGTTCGCGCATGTCGGTTACTTTGCGCCACATCCTTACTTCAAATAGATTTCATCCCTACTTCAAATAGATTTCATCCCTACTTTAAATAGATGACTTCGGTATGTAGAATCGATCAAATCCACATCGATACCGACCATCATAGGCCCGGCTGGTCAGATCGATACAACAGAACCCGTACGGCTCGCGCGTGCACGCACTAAAGAAGTTTCGAAATTCTTCGAAAGGCATGTCACCACACACATAGGTGTCATGTATGGCGCGCAAGTTTTTCGTGTCTTGATTAAATATGATAAGCATGTTACAATTATCTCGAATCGTTTGTTTGGGAATCCTGAAATAATTCTGCGTTAGATAGAATGAGTCCGCACCACCGTGACGGCCTTGGCTGAAGTATTTCTCGATGGGGGTTTGTTTTTCCAACATAACGTCATCAAATACCATAATGCTACGTTCGTTTTTGTTCAGACTCTCTACTGGAACGATATCATCTGATATGCTGTGAAACGAGGCTACCTCTTTCCCAGTGACTGCTTTAATGGCATCCGCCCAGTCCTGCAGCCACTGGTATTTCTCTTGTCTAAGGGATTTTGAGTATATATGCAGTCTATTGTATTTAAGGAAATCCTTTCTTAGGAGGAGATTGAGCATCAGGTTTGTTTTACCACATCCGGACGGGCCGCAAATTACACAACGGATGCTACTAGGAAGCAGCCAATGGTGTTTGTGCTCGTGTGGATTCGATTCATCAAGATCTAAATTTAAGATTTCCATACTTCTATATTTAGGGAGAGATGTATTGCCTCCGCTGTAAACAACACACTCCCACTTCAAATGAGTAGACTATAACTCTAAAGAACAACCGACCAGCCAAGAGAGGTGTTTGCACGGTGTGCGGTGCTAGAAAGAGCCAAATTCTCCCTGCGTCCTCCGGACGGGTAAAAGCCTCGCACAGCGAAGGTGCTGGTCTTCTTAACAGTGCCATGAATGCCCTACCTCTGCCCGAGATGCACATGCGTCTCCCCAAAGGGGTCCCATCTGAAGATGTCCCGGGTGGAACTTTTCAAAACACTGGAAAATACTCATATTGCGGGCCGTTTACCAAGATTGCCAAACGCCTCTCTCAGGGCTATAGGGGTGTGAATAGTCTTGATCGTGCCTGTCTAAACCACGACGTTGCCTACGCAGCCCATAAAGATACCCCCGGACGGAATCATGCGGATGATGTACTGGCCGCGGCTTCGTCGAAGATTGCTTTGTCAGACGTCCCTGAATGGGAGAAGAAGGACGCACGCGCGGTGACTGCTATTATGGCGACCAAATCCCGTTTTGGGATGGGACATCGTTCGCGTATTGGAGGCGTACGCAACCATAGCTATCTGTATGGAGGGTAAGCTATCACGTATATACTACAGTCCCCATGGGTACTGGCGTGGAGTTGGGGCTGTTAAAAAGCTTGCGGCTGCGGCTAAAGTATCTGAGTCCATAACGCGGGAATGGTTGAACCGTCAGGCAATATGGCAAATCTATCTGCCAGCCCCTCGACGTATACCACGTCCAATGTTTGATATATCAGAGGTAAACACAGTGCACCAAGCAGATTTATTATATTTACCACATGACCGAGTGAAACGGCGCACGTACAAGTACGCCCTGACCGTCGTCGATGTAGGCTCTCGGTACAAGGAAGCTGAGCCTCTCACCTCAAAAGAGTCAAAAGAGGTGGGAAAAGCATTTGAGAGGATTTATCAACGGAGCCCTCTAGTGTATCCTAGGCTTCTTCAGGTAGACCCGGGGAGAGAATTCATGGGCTCGGTATCATCACTTATGGCGAAACATGGGACTGAAATACGGCGTGGACATGTTGATCTCCATAGAGACCAAGGTATAGTGGAACGTTTCAACCGTACTCTGGCTGAGCGGTTGTTTGGACACCAGTACGCTCAAGAAATGCTGCTTGCTGCTCGTGGGTCGTCTCAGCGCTCTGCAGAATGGGTTGTCCGCTTGCCCTCGGTGATTAGAGCTTTGAACTCTGAGCCGACTCGGCTGACCGGCAAAAGGCCCGTGGATGCAATTAAACTCCAACGGGTTACGGCTCAGCCCTCGTCCGTTGTCAAAGGTAGGCCCGTTGGGCTCGAGGAAAAGCTGATCCCGTCTGATGCTCAGGTCCGCTATCTATACCAGCCTGGTGAATTGGAGGGAGGCCGGAGACGAGCTACTGACCCCGTGTGGTCTATGACCCTGCATTCTGTGCGGAATGTCTTGCGGCAGGCCGGCCAGCCTGCAGTGTACTACCTAGAAGATGGCCCGACGCGGGGCTTCGTTCGTGAGGAGTTGATGGCTGTCACTGAGGGGACAGAGCTTCCTCCAGGTAAGATTCTTGCAATCAATTGAACACAAGGAGACTCATGTAATCTAACGGCGTCATCAGAAACAATGTTCCTAATAGATGCCCAAGAAATGCATCGTCGACACCCAGGCACATTTTGGGCCCCACCCGATGAAGAGCTTCAGCGATTGAAATCAGGGGACATCGTAAAAGTTTGTAATGGGGAGGAGCGATTTTGGGTAGTGATTCAAACTGTAGAGTACCCACAGGACTGGAATGCTTCTGATATTAGATTAACTGGTGTGCTTGATAATAACTTAGTAAGTTCTAGTGCTCGTCTCGGGGACGTTATAGAATTTCGAGGCATGCATGTATATGATATATACCCTTCGCTGCGCGAGGCTTTTACCCGTCCGGAGGACGACTGAATCCCTTCGCTGCGCGAGGCTTTTACCCGTCCGGAGGACGGCTAGGCGGCGATAAGTGCTGCGCCCCCTCTTTTTCGGTTGCAGTCCAGGCAGGTCAGCCGTATGTTTCCTACGCAGTGGCCCTTCGCTGCGCGAGGCTTTTACCCGTCCGGAGGACGGCTAGGCGGCGATAAGTGCTGCGCCCCCTCTTTTTCGGTTGCAGTCCAGACAGGTCAGCCGTATGTTTCCTACGCAGTGGCCCTTGCTGTTGTCTAGCCGATCGACGCTAAACTGCTGCATATCAGCCGGCCGATACGACCACAACATTAGACAGTTACATGCAGCGCAATGGTTTTTTTGGGCCTCGTGAAGTTGCAATATGTAGTCAACTTTTAGGTCAAACCCAGGAAGTCCTTTTGCCTGGTCTAGACTCTTATAACTAACAAGCTTCCTCGATATTGTTGCGCGCACAGGCATGTACTGTGCTGTCAAATCGATTACATCTGCGGCTGCCTCGGCCGGCGGACACCCCACCCGTTTGAGCTGGTGACTATACTCCACCCGAGAGACAGCCAGATACACGAGGTTGGACCACGTAAGCCAGTCGTCAATGATCCAGACCTTCTGTGGGTCAGAGATGGTAAGACCCTGGCTAGAATGGATCGTCAAGGCATAGCCCAGGCGCCAATCATCAGTCGTGATAGCACTCTCAGCTGCAGCTATCGATACCTCTACAACATCGTTGAGTACGAGCACTTCCTTGTTTTCTGTTCCAGGTATGAGGACCTCAATATTTTGCTTCCTGCTGTCCTTGGGGTGATACAGCAGAGGCACAGGGACATCTTGGAACTGCTCCTTATGCCGCTGGAATAAGAGCGTCTGTGCCCGATCGCGGACCTTGGTGCGTGAGACCAGTATAAGATCTCTTGGCGTCCAGTCTTTAACAAACCTATTCCACTTGAGGCAGCCTGGGAGGGCCTTACGCATTTCTTCGCACTGGACCTTGTCAGACTGAAGCCGGATACGCCTTTTCAGAGCTTTTAGCTCCTCGTCTTTCGCTCTGTGGTCGACGGAAATCTCTTCGTAGTAGCCGCAGGTTTCCTGTAGCCAGTCATGGGGCATGCCACCAGCGATCGGTGGCGGCTGGCCTTGATCACCGCAACATATGACCTGGACCCCACGTTGATCGAGCCACCCCAGGAACAACTCCAGGATAGGCTTTGACACAGTGCAGACTTCGTCCCATATGATGACACGGGGAATGTATTTGTCGCCCATGCGCTCAGGCGTCCAGTAGACATCAGCGATCTGTGGACCTTTCTGGTTGCTACCAGGTACATGGAGAGATTCCCCTACCTTCCGGGCGACAAACTCTATAACCTCTCCCTCACTGTCAATCAGCTTCATTCGCCAAATGATAATAGATTCCCGGAAGTTATACTGTTTAACCTTCCCCTCACCATCTATCGTTAACAGCAACTCATCACTTGCGGTCCAATCCTCTTTTGTCTTCCAAACGGTAATAGGTCTCTTGTATTTTTTCTGCAACACCGCTAAGTCCTCCGCAGTTGCCTTAGCTCTCCGCGTCCCACACCAACGGAAGAAGCTATGGTAGGTCTGTGATTTAACCCCCCTGGTCCGCATCTCTTTGGCCAGACGATGGGTATGAGTAAACACGATGGGATCTCTCTCACGGAATAGCTCGATCGCTCTCGTTGTCTTGCCGGAGCCGCCTCCGCCATTCAGGTAACAGAATCGATGTCTCGACAGTGGGTCGTCGTAGCGTGGCGCTGCGCTATTCTCCATAATTGACAGGACGTAAGTGTCATACTGGCTGATGTACTCGGGCTTTGGAAGGTAGGCAGCGTGCTCCTTAGGCTCGTACAGCCTCTCGCCCTTGTCGCGCCACTGGGCCGGGCCAACTGTTGGAGGAAGCATCACCATCCCACCTTCTTTGCAGTTGTCACATTTGCTTTTTTGGCAATCACACCGAGGTAATACAGCACCCTCGTTGCTGTGTGATGGGTGCCAAATGCAATTACAATAGCAGGGTGCCTTGACGGGTTTATTTTTCGGCACGTATGCCTCGACCCCCTCGAGCTTATGCAGCGCCGTTTTCTTGAGATATATGCTGTCAGTGGCGACCCGGACGGCCTCTGTGGGATCAAATCTGACCAGCATTGTGACGAGGTTGATATGGGCGTAGGCCAACATGCTGGCGCGTAGATGCGCGTACTGAGGCTGGCTGCCGTCGTGATATGTAAGTATCCACCCTAGAGGGAATTTCTCTGGAGCTCCGACCAGAGTGCCACTTTGCATCGTGTCGCGAACCAGGTAGTCGAGCTCCCCCTGGTCAGTCACTAGCCTGCGGGTCAACCTTTTGCAGCCAGCTTTCCTCCCTTGTGTAAATTTGCCGATGATTGCACAGCGGACATCGCGACCTTCTGGCAGCCAGACCTCTTCCTGCTTCTCGAAGGCCAGCAGGGCCTCTCTGACTCTGAGATGGACAAGCAAGCCGGTCTCTACAAAGAAGGCCAGCAGCGGCGTCGGGGCCCACCTCTTTTCCGCGAAATGTCTTCCGTACCAGGCAGGTATGACAGGATGACAGTTGTCTGTCCACACCCATTCTTGGACCTCAGCGAAGCCGGTGCCTATGTCGGTGGGGAGAGGACCATTGATGCTGACCCTGGTCATGCGGTGGCCCGGATGTCCAAACCGTTGGAACCATGGCGCAGCCTCGCCATTGCCTAGGAAGCTGGCGGGGTAGCATTCCTTCATGTCGATGCAGACGATATCTTTTAGGGTGTAGTCCATCGAATTCCAGAGCCCACCGTGCCCGTGTTCCACGCAAGCCTTTTGCACATCACCGAGAATGCTTGCTGGGGTCGGCCTCCATCCGTTTTTCTTAACAGCGACGAGGTTGGATGCGTGGTTGTCACTGAAACACCGTCTGGCGAGCGACTCCGGATCACCCAAGTCAGTATCATCAAATGACACCTCACTGGCCAGGCGTTCACAAGCCGTCACGATTTTGTCGTGATCTGTACGCTTCTTAAATGTTCGACCGTCTTGAAGAACAAACTGGTCGACGGCGAGCCGCCCTTCCGAGGAACCCCCCAGAAGCCAGACTGCAACCGGCGCACCCTGGGTGGCTTCTCTGATGGCGTCCACAATGCCACCCTCGTAGAAGTGGACCTCCCTGCTAAGCGGGAATTGTAGGTCCTTACTCCACGCGTGGCCGTTGTGAACGATGAGCTCTATGTTGCGGTGCCCGTTTTGATACTTGCCGCTGCAGTATATAATCCCACCGGCTATGTCCCACAAGATGATGGCTCGTTTGAGGATCTTTTCCAGTTCAGCCACATCATTGATCGTGGCCCCGGGTCTACGAACTCGTTCCTCCCAATCCCGTATTTTTTGCCGTCTGGTGGGTGTTAACCCTTGTCCTCGAAGAGCGTCTTCAAAGTGCGCTATCACGCTCTGAGCAACACAGTTCAAGTCACCGTCGCGCAGCGGTGCTAGATTGGCAGGGTCTGGGTCTCGGATCTGGTAGAGACCGTACACGACCGCGGACTCTGGATAACCTTTTTCGTAATACGGCTTGTCGATCCCTGTTAGCGCGCCAGGCTTCATATCCCGAGAAAACTCGACAATACCACCCCCCTTTTTGATTTCCAATTTAATCGGGTCAAATTTATCTCTGATAACCCACTCCTCCTCGGGTTCTTCTACATTGCCGTTCCAAGCCTGTCTGAGAAATTTGATCCTACAAAGGGACCTACCCCACGGGAAATATTGAATGAGCCTTGCTGCCCTCTCGTCAGTCATAGTACAGACATCTTTGTCGTCCTCCGCCCTCTCTACAAACCATGTAGAGTAAGTGCGAACGGCACCGTCTACTTCAAACTCCTCCTTGGCCTGGGCAATGAGATCAACCCACGGCTCTCCCACTGGGAGTGGGATAGGGTGAGATACCACCACATCCAGATCATAAAATCGCAGGCCCTTCCCGGGCCATGGGATCAGAGGCTTCGCTAGCCTCTTCTTTACATCCTTTGGGATGGGCCAGTCCAAGATGCTCTGCGCCCGATGTTGGGCCAGCCTGTCTGCCAGATCCTGTAGAGCCAGACCTGACCTTGGATAAGGGGGGCGAACACCCGTCTCTCGCTCATATTCAGCTCGGAGTATTCGTGCTCGCTCATGATGCAACATGTTGAGTTTGGTATATTCATAGATTCACATTTCTCTAATTGCCAATTTCAATCCTTGCTAGACGTTTAAACTCCTTCTGAAATAATAGGGTGGCGGGGGCTAGCAAAGTGGTACCCATGAGAGGGCGCCAGCGGGGTAGCTCTGGGGGGGCTTATTCGGCCGGGCGTGAGACAAAAGATACGCGCCCGTGGGCCAGTCAGCCGCGTGCGTTGGACCTCCCAGAGGCAACAGCAGCGGGTACCTCTGGGGGGGGGGGGGGGGGCTATTCGGCCGGGCGTGCGAAAAAGATACGCGCCCGTGGGCCAGTCAGCCGCGTGCGTTGGACCTCCCAGAGGCAACAGCAGACGCGCCCGTGGGCCAGTCAGCCGCGTGCGTTGGACCTCCCAGAGGCAACAGCAGACGCGCCCGTGGGCCAGTCAGCCGCGTGCGTTGGACCTCCCAGAGGCAACAGCAGCGGTACCTCTGGGGGGGCTTATTCGGCCGGGCGTGCGAAAAAAGGCGCGGCTGGACTGTGGGTGGGTATCTTTTTCGCGCCCGTGGGCCAGTCAGCACCGTGCGTTGGACCTCCCAGGCGAAAAAAGATCTCGCCGTGGGCCAGTCAGCCGCGTGCGTTGGACCTCCCAGAGGCAACAGCAGCGGCACCTCTGGGGGGGGCTTATTCGGCCGGGGCGTGCGAAAAAAGATACCACCCAAAAGTCCAGTCGCGCCCTTTTGGACCTCCCAGAGGCAACAGCAGACGCGCCCGTGGGCCAGTCAGCCGCGTGCGTTGGACCTCCCAGAGGCAACAGCCCCGTGGGCCAGTCAGCCGCCCGCGTTGGACCTCCCAGAGGCAACAGCAGCGGCACCTCTGGGGGGGCTTATCGGGGGGCGGGGCGTGTGAAAAAGATACCCACCCAGAGTCCAGTCGCGTCCTGTGCTGCTCGTACCTTAATGGCGACATTCAAACCCTAAAATGGTTATAAAATCAACAGAATTACACTCCGTTTGTGTTGCTAGAATGTTATCAGAAACCAATTAACAGGGATACAACAAATTAATATTATTGGTTATTGGTCCCATGACTAACGTAAATCTGTCTCCACTTTAAATCAATCTACTAGTGTTCCACCTTTCCAGTATCGACCCGGATCTACAACTGGACAGTGGGAAACATAGTGTTTCTTCGTGCAACTCTTTTCTAAAGCGGTGATTTTGAATAACAATTCCCTAGCTAACTATAGATATGGTCTGAAAGCAGAAAGTAAACCCGGGAAATACTCCACTAGCGAGACGCCTTCAGCTATACCAGTATAAACGACTGCTGTCAATCTACTGACAAACGCACCTGCTCGCAAAGGTGTAAACATCGAGCTATATTATAGTTGGTGCTTTTGCCAGGTTTTCTATTCTGTATTTTGGCCGTCTCCACAGATGGCCATGGGACATACTAAAGGGAACTAACATATTCCAAAATCATTATGATACCAACATTAGCAAAGCCGTTTAGTCGTCAATAAATGTTGCCAGCAGTGTAGAATTTGATGGATCTCGTGGATATGGGAGTGCCATCATCATCATCAAATACCGGGCCTGCTGGCGTAGGTGATCATGTCTCTCCACAACTTTAGATCTCGACAGTTATTTATCATTTCTGTTGTTGACCATCTGCCAAGCCATTCTCTTAATCTGTCTGGTATTTTTTTCTCTTTGCTTCCTTCTATCTCTTCGTTCCTCAATTTTCACAATTGTTACAATATATTCCAGTTGTTCTCTTCTTTACATGGCCAAAAAATGATGATTGTTTCTTCCTAATATTGGAAATTAGTTCTCTTTTTGCGTTGACCTCTTTCAGAACATTTTCATTACTCTTCTTAGCTGTCCGTGGTATTCTCAACATTCTTCTGTAAAATCATATTTCTACAGACTCAAGTGATTTTCTTCTCTGTTGTCCTATTGTTCATGATTCACATACATATGTTAAGACTGGTTCTACATAACATTTAAGATCTCTTTTTCTTGTTTCTATTGTCAAAAATGGATTGTATAGTATCTTCCTCATTTTTTTGGAAAGCTGCTTTTGCCTGAGCCATTCTCATCTCACCTCTTTTGAACATCTTCCGTCTGAGGTTAACAAAGTTCCAAATATTTAAATTCATTTCCTGATTTAATATTGTTCCACTTGTCCTTATTTTGCACTGTGGTGTTGTCTTTTTCGTTGTTGTTACCATTACTTCTGTCTTTTTTCTATTAAGGCAGAGTCCCTTATTTTTGCTTTCTTTCAAAATATTGTCCAACATTTCCTGTAATTCTTTGTAGCGATTCATGATTGTACAAAGAAGTTACGACGGTGGACAGAAAATACGTCAAGGTGATCTTAACAGCCCAAACCGGTGTCTACCCAACGACGAGAAGGAAACCGTTTTAAGGCGCCATTTTAAGTGAAAAAATCAGGGGACACGCGTATACGAGTACCTACCATGCGACTAGCTCAATGTGTGTCGTGATACGCGTATACGAGTACCGACCATGCGACTAGATCAATGTGTGTCGTGACACGCGTATACGAGTACCGACCATGCGACTAGCTCAATGTGTTTCGTGACACGTGTATACGAGTACCGACCATGCGACTAGCTCAATGTGTGTCGTGACACGCGTATACGAGTACCGACCATGCGACTAGCTCAATGTGTGTCGTGACACGCGTATACGAGTACCGACCATGCGACTAGCTCAATGTGTGTCGTGACACGTGTATACGAGTACCGACCATGCGACTAGCTCAATGTGTGTGTCGTGACACGTGTATACGAGTACCGACCATGCGACTAGCTCAATGTGTGTCATGACACGCGTATACGAGTACCGACCATGCGACTAGCTCAATGTGTGTCATGACACGCGTATACGAGTACCGACCATGCGACTAGCTCAATGTTTGTCGTGACACGTGTATACGAGTACCGACCATGCGACTAGCTCAATGTGTGTCATGACACGCGTATACGAGTACCGACCATGCGACTAGCTCAATGTGTGTGTCGTGACACGTGTATACGAGTACCGACCATGCGACTAGCTCAACGTGTGTCGTGATGTTGTACGTATCCACCCATCAAGAAATCGGGCAGAGTCAAGTTTGTATGATCAAAATCCTTGAAAGCTTAAGATGAAGAATCTCAAACATAAGTCAAAGAAAATATATTTTAAACGTTCTGATCACAGACTAACCTAATCAAGAATATTTGTTGAGGCCTATAGTTACAGTAATTCCAAGGTCCTGATATCACGAACGAATTAAAATCCATCATTGCTCAACCGCCCGTGCCAGTGGAATCATCTGCATTAACATTTCATCGAATATTCAAACAAAGAAAGACATATGTAGTCTCCATCGCAGCAAACTCAGCAGACGTCAAAAGGCATAAGGCGATGTAGCACCGACCGCGAACGCAACTGAACTGTCCGTCGTCATACGATATCACCATTCATCGTAAGCAATCGGAATATACACACACAATCCGATGAAACACACAGCTCACAACGTGCACAGAACAATAATCTCAGTATCACCTGCAGCAAGCTGGACTTGGAATATCAGGAAACTGCAGCAAGGAACCTTTTCAGCCAGTGCCTCAACGGTTCATTTGCAGCCTATCCGCCAAATTTACCGGAAGTCCCAGTCGAGGATTATAAGAAGAAGGCGTTGGTCGTATCGCCAATCATCGATCAATACATCGGTCGTGTGCTGAGAATGAATTGTTGAAGTCATCTGATAAAAGAAAACCAGGATAGAGAGACCATTAGAAACACTACACAAAACAATTACAATATTGAACAATTAGGGTGCTCAACTATATCCATATGACTAAAAAAAAAGGAACTATCAGCAATTGTGGAGAACTTTGACAACCACCCTAATTACCCAAAAATCATGTGCCGAAGGTCTGTAAAATTTATGGTCACTAACACCATATTCCCTATACGCCGCCACTTGGCGTGACGGGGGTACTTTACCTTTTTACACTTACAACCACCTTATGTGTTGTTTTCGGCCCGAGAATAACATTAAAAATGGATGTGGAGTTCCTATCCATTCATACGTTGAACATAATAATAATATTGTATCCATTATAGTGCACAATGTTATTGGCGCCATCCGAGCCCTACTTCGTGTGTGTTTATACATTGTGTTATAAGATTAGCAGAAACAGTGTTATCAATTTCTTTATTAGAACGAGTGTGAATGTGATTGATATTATTTCAGTCACTAACAATCCTGGTAAAACTGACGTGCCAAGTGTTGTTTATCACTGATAATTTAGTTCGTTTTCTCATTTTTGTTTTTCTAGGAACACTCATGTTCACTGTATTACACATTGAAAGCGGTCATAATAAGCTGTATTTACAATTGTTAAAACTTCTGTGGTTAACAATTCTATATTACAACCACATAAACTCTAAAATGTGCCAGTATTTTAATATTTTTGTTGCAAGCAATAATTATTGAACAAATATTTGCATGTAAAAATTTACTTTTAGTCAACACGTTTCCTTTTATTTTAAAAATGAATGAGATGTACTAGGATGTGTACATCAACTATACATGCTGTAAACGTTTCAAAGTTAGAACTAAACTACCACTTTGAGGTGAAACAAAGAGCTTGGTGACGAGAAAGTCGATATTACATTAAGAGTTTTTGACATTGGAATAGCTCATCACGTGTTTATGACATTTAACCTATATTTTTTCCTCAAAGATTAAATCTAATATTTTGTTTTGCCATATGCTAATTCCTTAACAACAATGTTCCCCAAGCATCACGATTGATACGACAGTGTTATCGGGATCTTTTTGTGTTCAGTGTTTATTTGTTGACTTTCTCACATTTTTGTTTTACAGAGACTAGGGGCAAGGTTTAATCAACAATACCTTCGTCAAATAACACAATCAAACACAACAATACCTTCGTCAAATAACACAATCAAACACAACAATACCTTCGTCAAATAACACAATCAAACACAACAATACCTTCGTCAAATAACACAATCAAACACAACAATACCTTCGTCAAATAACACAATCAAACACAACAATACCTTCGTCAAATAACACAACAATACCTTCGTCAAATTACACAATCAAACAGACGAACCATTAACTCTACAACCCCCCCCCCCCCCAAAAAAAAAAAAAATAGTTATAGCAAATTTGCATACTTATCTCAGTAACTTGACCAAAGTACAATCATCATGAAATGCGGTTTTAATGCGGGATCCCAGAAATGCGGCGAAAGACACTTGCTTTCGTAATTTGTGTCTCTTATCTCCCTTAGGTTATGTACTGAAGAGGTAGAAACTGTCTTTAACGAAGCAATTTTAGAGATTAGTAAGTGTTTGAATTGGATGAATAATTGATCACAGTTTGTTTTACTTCATCTTAAAGTGACATTTTAGTAATAATCTTGGACATGTTATAACATTTCTGATCCAAGCACATACCTCTAATCATTAAAAGTACCATTTCTTGGAAGTGATGTCAATTTGTCACTACACACACACACACAACGTACAATTGTTAGTTTAAAATTAAATATTATGTATGAATTATACTTTAGTAGTTAATTTTAATAAACAAAAGACACAAACAATTGAGCAATATGTGAAAAGAAGGTGAACATCGATGTTAAATTACTGCAGCACTGATTTCAACGATAAATAAAACATAATTCATACAATGTTGTGTTATGTCTGAAGTGATACAAATACATTCTGTTATTGATGACTTCCTCTCCAACCTGCACTGATAATAAGTGTTAAAGAAATCATAACATTAGTGACTCCGTACCATTATTACACTAGCAGGAGAGAATCAATAAATTGAAAGACTGTTGAGTATAACGATGGAAAAGAGTTGCAGATACTGATTGCTTTGCATAAAAATCAGGTGCAATCAGCACTTTATACGAAGCGTGAGACAGCATATGCTTCGACACATTCTTGGGCGAACTGTAGACCTAATATAGAGATGTCCAAATTGCAATAAATTGCAATTAGAATTAAACTTATTCTAACAATATTAGTAAATACCTTATAAGATATAACTAATAATATAAATAATAAAACAAGATAAGCAAATAATAAGAACATTTTGAAATCATACAAAATATAATATAATGCATGTAGTATATATGAAGACACGGGACCACCAATAATGCAGAGTGAAGTGGAGGACTCAATTCAACACATGGATAGAGGCAAAGCTCCAGGTCCCGACGATATAATAATCGAAGAGATAAATGCATTAGGACAGCTGGGAGTACAAGTCATAACAAAACTACTTAATGACATATATAACACTGGACACATACCTGAAGATCTATTAAAATCTAACTTTGTAGCCATACCGAAGAAATCAGGCGCCAGTGATTGTGAAGACCATCGCACTATTAGTCTCATGAGGCATATGACGAAAATATTATTAAGAATCTTCATGAGATGTGTAAGGAACAAAATAAAACCAGAAATAAGTGAGGAACAATGTGGATTTGTGGAAGGAAAGGGCACCAATAATGCAATATATATCTTAAGAACATTGACAGAAAGATTTATAGAGGTAAAGAAAGATCTGTATATGTGCTTTATACAGTAAAGGAAAGCATTTGACAAAGTAAAGCACGTGGAAATAATAAATATTCTGGAGAAATTAATCATTGATGGCAAGGATCTGCGAATCATAAAAACATGTACTGGCAACAAACAGCAGCCATACGAAATAACAACCAAACAGGACAATTTCAATTTATAAAACAAGGAGTCAGACAAGGCTGTGTTCTGTCGCCAGTTTTGTTTTCACTTTACAGCGAACATATAATGAGTTCAATAGTAGACAAAAAAGGAATTGAAGTCAACGGTCACAACATAAATAATTTACGATATGCGGATGACACAGTTTTAATAGCAGAGACAGAGAAAGAACTACAAGAAATGATAGATATAATAGTAAAGAAAGTAACAAGAAAGGTCTCAGTCTGAATAGTAAGAAAACAAAAGTAATGGCTATATCGAAGAAACAATCATCACCATCATGCAGCATACAAATAAACAAGACAAATATGAAACAAGTGCAACTTTTGAAATACTTGAGCACAGTGATAACATCAGATGGAAGATGCAACACAGAAATAAAACAAGCAGAATAGCTCAGGCCAAAATAGCATTTCAGAAAATGAAAAATATCTTATGCAACAAATCTATGTCAATAGAAATGAGAAAGAGAGTTCATCGATGTTATATAGAACCAATTCTGACCTATGGAAGCGAATCATGGACAATAGGCAAACAAATGAAAAGACGATTAGAGGCCACAGAGATAGGATTTCTCAGAAGAATGTTGAAAGTTCCCTGGACAGCTAAAAAGACCAATGAGAAAGTTCTCAAAGAGGCCAACACAAAAAGGGAGCTCTTAAAAACATCAGAAAGAAGCAATCAACATTTTATGGGCACATCATGAGAAGAGGAAAGTTGGAATACTTGGTTACAACTGGCAAAATAAAAGGAAAGAGAGATCGCGGACGACAAAGAGAGAAAATACAAGATAGCTTGGTGTCATGGTATGGAAAACAGTCAACAACAGAACTCATACCATGCACTGTGGATAGAAGATTATGGAAGGGCATGATCGCCAACGCCAGCCGGTACGCACATGATGATGATGATATACTTTATTCTTAGAATTGCAATAAATCAAACAATTGTGTATAATTTACCATTAGTGTACCATTAGCGCTTATTAGTAGCAGTAATGTCAAGTTACATATGTCGTCGGGCAACGAAATAATGTTTTACCTGGAAATAAATGTACCTGTTTACCTATGTAAAACATACCTCTTCCTTCTATGATTCTCTGAATTATCGCCTCGAAAGTTTCCCTCTACAATAATATTCATTTATTACTATTTTTCCAACGAAATAGTATATTTCCTCGTACTATATCTACACATTCCTCCCATTACTTTTCAAAGCTCTATTAGCCAGGTATCAGTACTTTCCTAGTTGGGTAGATTGGAGTGTGCCAAGCAACATTACATGCCACGTTCATTTGATTACCAATCCAAGGCTGAAAGACCTCGCCCTTGACGCCCTTTGCTGTATTTAGCAAATATTTTAATAAGTGCAATTTCCAAACTACACGCTAGAGACTGGTTGGTTTTGATGAAAGACACCGGTCAGGAAACAGAGATGTTGTGAATTCAAATCCCTCTTTTCATTTATGATTTCTCCCTGGGGCAACCACTCATGATCTCAGCAGCGAGACAAGGCTTGAAACGCCAATTACTCATCGACGGATAAAAATATGAGTACCTCCGAAAACGGAGTTATCTGCCTATGCAGTGAGGGACCCCTGTGCACACGGCTGACAGGGAAACATGGATTAACAAGCAACATCCAGTTCCTAGTCTCTAGGGACTTTGCCAGGGGTTAAAGTTGACGAACACACACACACACACACACAAATACTTTACGCAAGGTATCACTATCGCTAAAATATCCACATGTGGCCTTTTATTGATCTAAATAAAATTATAGTTGTTCATTTTCTTTACAAATTGTATTTTTAGACAAATATGTGGTCATCAGTGGCGTAGCAGGGAAAGGGCTCGAGTGTAGGTTGCCACACATCTCATTCTTATAGATGTTGAAGAAAAAAAACACATAAATACAGCAAATTAGCGTCGCAATGCTTGCTTTACCTCTGGGCCCTGTGATCCCATACGATTGCTTTTGAATTGCCGGTAGCAGCTAACGCCATGCTGCTGATAGTAATGATATATTAACTTAAATAAGCAATGTGTGCAATATAATACACGCTGTCATAATTTCTTGGTTTATAAATGTCAATAGGAAAATAATAAATTTGTTAGTAGATTTAACGATAGAAGAGAACCGGAATAATTGTTTGCTCATTCGTTTTATTTTCTATAGTGGTTATATCATCTACAACCACTACAGTAATAAAATGGGTTAGACGAGTGAGGAGAAATACGATTAGAAATGAAGAACTGAGGAAAAAAGGTAGGAACAATTTCCGTCAAAAATGCATAAAAAACAGCAGATACAATTGTTTGACCATGTGATAAGATAGAAGGACCAAAATATAACACAACGAGCCTTTAATTAACGTTGCGAGAACACCAGACCCAAGAAAATGATTGATTCATGCGAAAATAGAACTGTTATGAAACATAAGAGCAGCGGAGGCCAACCACAGAACAAAAGAAAAAAGTTACATCTCCACTCGACGTTGAATTGCAAATGGGTAAGGAAAGGTGAAAAAGATTGCTTTCAGGCACCATAGCATCATACATACAGAAGATGTAGATGTAAAACATAACAAAGGGAATAAATAGCAACATTACAATAAATTAGGCAATACAACCTCAAAGGGAATTTTAACATGTTTATGCTAGATACTCTACAATTTCATAATGTATATATATAGCGGTTGTCATTATAACCAGTGATGGAAAATGTACATCTGAAATAAACAAAAGAATAGGAATGGCAAAAAGTAATTTTAATGTCATGAAGGACATACTAACATCAAAACAAATAACACCAGAGCTAAAACTAAGAATAGCAAAATGTTACATCTTCTCAATATTCCTATATGGTGCTGAAACATGGACATTAGACAAGAAAACAGAACAGAGAATTGAAGCCTTTGAAATGTGGATATATAGAAGAATAGGTAGAATTGGATGGAAGGAAAAGAAAACAAATGACAAAGTCTTAAAACAACTAAAAATGAAAAGAGAACTTCTGAACACAATTAGAACAAGACAAATGCGATTCTTGGGCCATGTTAAAAGACACAACAGCCTACTGAAAGTGATCCTGGAGGGAAAAATACAAGGTAAAAGAGGCAGAGGCAGACCAAGATTAACATGGACGAGTAACATCAAAAGATGGACAAATCAACCGATGACAACCTGCACCATCAAAGCAAGAGATAGAGCAAAATGGCGCTCCATGGTAGCCAACCTTCGTTGCGGAGACGGCACTCAATGATGATGATGATGAACATCATAGCTTAGAGAACCAAAAGTATCATTCATTTCCAAATTTCGAAACATGTATTCTGTATAGATCTAATAAGGAACTATCAGCATTGTTCATCTACAGTTTTACGTTAAATTCACCTGCTTACCATTGACAATACACTCAGGTTAACGCCCTTAGTTTAGAGCCTTACAAGAGATGTTTCCTCTCCTATCGCCGAGGTACACTCAGGTTAACGCCCTTAGTTTAGAGCCTTACAAGAGATGTTTCCTCTCCTATCGCCGAGGTACACTCAGGTTAACGCCCTTAGTTTAGAGCCTTACAAGTGCTGTTTCCTCTCCTATCGCCGAGGTACACTCAGGTTAACGCCCTTAGTTTAGAGCCTTACAAGAGATGTTTCCTCTCCTATCGCCGAGGTGCACTCAGGTTAACGCCCTTAGTTTAGAGCCTTACAAGAGCTGTTTCCTCTCCTATCGCCGAGGTACACTCAGGTTAACGCCCTTAGTTTAGAGCCTTACAAGAGCTGTTTCCTCTCCTATCGCCGAGGTACACTCAGGTTAACGCCCTTAGTTTAGAGCCTTACAAGAGCTGTTTCCTCTCCTATCGCCGAGGTGCACTCAGGTTAACGCCCTTAGTTTAGAGCCTTACAAGAGCTGTTTCCTCTCCTATCGCCGAGGTACACTCAGGTTAACGCCCTTAGTTTAGAGCCTTACAAGAGATGTTTCCTCTCCTATCGCCGAGGTACACTCAGGTTAACGCCCTTAGTTTAGAGCCTTACAAGAGATGCTTCTTCTCCTATCGCAGACAGTGTCTGGCGATCATGTGTAGCTAACTTTGCAAGTTCGTCACCAAGACTACGTGATCCACGTGTAACCAACCAAGTTATCGCCCCTGTTGCTGCTTCTATCACCATTCTCATGCTGGGCACCGTAATGCTAGCACTTGCCAGATTCCCAAGCCACTGCTCTGTCATGCTGGTATGCCACACAACTCCAACCGCTGTGTTGTCCGCGAGATACAGAACCATCTGAGTAACTGATAGTGTAGTGAGGGGACGACACTTATTCGATAGATTCCCTTATTACGACCTCAGTAGCGCCATAGGCCCAGTTCCGACACTCTGTGCCTTGCTCAAATATTACTTTGCTTAACCTCTATATTCAGCTGTTACTTCTAGATAGTCCTTGTCAGTCCAATACTGTCCATGACATGCTGATGTACACAGCATTGATATAGCCGACAAGCTCGCTAACAGATCCGGCACTAAGT
Source organism: Megaustenia siamemsis (assembly GCA_032433765.1). Classification (NCBI taxonomy): domain Eukaryota; kingdom Metazoa; phylum Mollusca; class Gastropoda; order Stylommatophora; family Ariophantidae; genus Megaustenia; species Megaustenia siamemsis. The sequence goes on from JAVIAB010000124.1 coordinate 92,479,348, forward strand.
GTGACCTTACTTTAGATAAAGAGAACATTGCCAAGTTTTTTTTTTCACTCCTTAAAAGAAGAGGGCGAGACTGAATGGGATAATGATGTATACATTGAGGAACTAAGAAGCCTAAATATTGAAGAACAAACTAGCCAATCCGGAATGATCAGAGGGAAAAGCAGATGTATCTAAAAATAGCACCTTACAGGAACAATTAGTTTTGAGAAAAACTTGGAAGGTTGATGGAGCGAGTATGGGGGATCCACTGACCGCAATGAAAAAGATTCCATAAATAGAATGGTATTATTTTAATGTTTTATTAATTGTTCAGAGCAATTAATTTTATTATTATTCATTATATTATTCTACTGAAGAACATATTGGATTTAGAAGAAAAAAAAAACAAGAAGTTGCACAGATGTAATATTTTCACTCAGAGAAGAACATAAAATATAAAAATAATCATAAACATAATCATAAACATAAACATAAACATAATCATAAATATAAACATAAACATAATCTTTGCATAACATTCGTAAACAACGAGACAGCTTTGTGCAAATTTGGACTCATTGAGTTATTGAGTTAATTGTGGGTCATCATCATTGCACACGAACACGTCCATAGGTGCTTAGATCCACTCCTCAGCAAGTCTCATGGTGTCCAGCGAGTGACGACTCCAGTTCTGTGTTGGTTGATAAGTCTTCTTACACGTCCACTAAGTTTCTCGTTTCTGGCTGTGCCCATCTTATCTCCCATCTCTTTCGTAGGAAGGAGTGGCGTGGACTCATGGTTGTCGAAGTCCTGTGTCCTTCCTACTTCTCGGAGGGCATTGATGATGTCCCCCCGATCCATTGGTTGACCGTCCTCAACAATAGCGCAGCTAGCCAGCCTGTGCGCCCTTTCATTATCCCGTACTCCCGCGTGTCATGGGACGTAGACAAAAAGGTGACCGTACGTATTTTTGACTTCTGCCATGACTATATCCATTGCATACGTACGGATCCCGCCTCCATTTTTCTCATCATGCTCATCGAATCACTCAGTATGCAAGTGTGGGTGTAGTCTTGTGACTCTAAATAGATAAATTACGGATTAAATGACCACCTTATTAGGTGTTACAGCCGTTTATATAGCAAATGGAGAAGTGTAATTAGAGCGAAAAAAAGAACATGAAACCCATTCGCAGTAACATCTGGTGTAAGATAACGGTATGTATTGTCACCATCGTTTTTATCACTTACATTGACAAAATATGCAAGGACTCAAAATCACAAAATGAAGATATAAATGAATTTCTTTTTTTTTTCTGACGAACAGGCCTTAACAGCTTTAAAAAAAAACAGATCTTCAACAAATGCTGTATGTGAATATTGAACGTAAAATGGTAAAATGAATAATATAAAAATTTGCTCTGAAAAAAAAAACTTGACATATCAATTGGAAGAAAAAAAAAGCAAGACATTAAATATAGCTATAGAACAATCAAGTTATATAACAGGCAATCCACTTTAAATATATGGGAACAACATTCTCTGAATATGGTAAATCGACAAAGAAATAGACATCCGATGCAACAAGACAAACCAAAGATTGAGTCGGCTATCCCCTATACTTCAACATAAAGCAATCTCTAATACCAACAAAAATATCTTATACAACATATATTCATTTCTACACATAAGCTACAAGTGTCAGGAATAGTCATTTATCATTAAACATAAAAGAAAGCTTGTCACCACAAAGATGATATGTGTCAGAAAAGTGTTTGGAGTGTCCATAAAAGACATAATCATAAATGATGTAATAAAAGGCAGAATAGGCATTTAACCAATCCTAAGCAACATATAGAAACACAAAATAAACTGACTAGGCCCATCTAGAAAGAGTGCCTTGTGCTTCCTTATCATTCAAAGCATATATCAAAAGAGGAGAAGGGAGCAGTGCAAGAGGCAGTCTTTGAGTAAGATGAGCAGACAACATCAAAGATATACTATAACATCAATGATATACTACAACATCAATGATATACTATAACATCAATGATATACTACAACATCAAAGATATACTACAACATCAATGACATACTACAACATCAATGATATACTACAGCATCAATGATATACTACAACATCAATGATATACTACAACATCAAATATATACTACAACATCAAAGATATACTACAATATCAAAGATATACAACAACATCAACGATATACTACAACATCAAAGATATACAACGACATCAATGATATACTACAACATCAAAGATATACTACAATATCAAAGATATACAACAACATCAACGATATACTACAACATCAAAGATATACTACAACATCAAAGATATACTACAACATCAATGATATACTACAACATCAATGATATACTACAACATCAATGATATACTACAACATCAAAGATATACTACAACATCAAAGATATACTACATTATCAATGATATACTACAACATCAATGATATACTACAACATCAATGATATACTACAACATCAATGATATACTACAACATCAATGATATACTACAACATCAACGATATACTACAACATCAAAGATATCCTACAACATCAATGATGTGTGATAAGAATCATGAGCTGAACAAATTACAATATGGGGTATTTTGTGCCCGTTTTTTTAAATTATTGAGACAGCCCATAAAACTTGTAGTAATATATTCACATGTGACATTACTTGGTCTAGTTATAGGAATACTTATAAATCATACCCCTCCGAAATAGTAAAAAAATAAGCCAGCCCATAGTGCTCATATTACCTCTGTAGCACGTACCCCATTATGAAGCACGCCAGCCACGTACTAGTGAAGGCACTGAAGATGGCTTTAGGTCAGATGTATGAACACCACAGCACTAGCGATGATCCCTTTCCCCAAAACCTCATGAATCGCCCCTAACGACACGCGTGCCAAGCGACAATGACTGTTCTTTTATTCCGTCACTGAAGTCAGGGCCCCTGTATTTTGCTTAAAGGAAATAGTACCTGCTTTTTACGACTCTAATGCATTCTAAATTCAGTAATAATTCCACCAGCTATGGTGACCCAATTAGTAATACTCACTGTCCCTTTATAAAAAGTTTCAAAGATTTTGCAAAACAAGCAAGATTAAATTGTAAAACAGGACCGTTTCATGTTATGTCTATTACAATGCAATATCAACGAACGTGCAAATAAATGTTGTAAAAAAATAATATTCAATATTTTAGAGCAAAGAAACTTCAGGATTTATCTTTACTTGTTTCCTCTATAATCAATACTCAACGATCACAAATAGCACAAAAAGTGTCACATTATAGATATATATGGACGTTAACACATATACCTCATACTGTACACTAGCGTCTCTTTTCCTTGCCTGAACAGTCCTTATTTCTTTGATATACCTTTTGACTGCACGTCTCATTAATAATGTATCATAAAAACCTTGCTTAAATGGATAAGGCTTCTTTCATTGAAACTGTACATTCACTCGCAGTCAAGCCAAATATATGTCAATCAAGTTATTTTCTTTGCGAGAAGTACAAACAAAAAACTATTACCGCAATACCTGGTGTTAACAATGATCAATCTGAAGCGGCGTCTACACCATATACAATAAATATGAAATCTACCTTCTAGTGGAAGTCTTGGTGGAACCGTTTTATTTAAGATCATTTGTAAGTTTATAAAAGACCACTGGCATAACCAGTAAAAACGCTATACTAACAGATATACTGTTGTGTAAATGTTGCCTATCCTTCATAACCTGTACTGTCGGTTTCATAGATAAATGCGCGCGTACCGACTTTCAATCGATACTGCGTTCTTCAAAGAAGGTATGTGTTTTACTATGTATAAATTGTATTATTGTGATTTATCTAACTTTTCCTGGTGAATTTGGAAATTTTGTTAGAAAAATAGTGTCCACTTAAGACTCAAACATGTATGTGTAGATTGCGTGCTTTTGTTTCAATGATCCATTATATTAAATGAGATTTTTTTTTTCTTTTTTAATCAGTTACCTGGCGAAGAACATCAAGTGGATACGTTTTATCAGATGGTTCGCGAATGATTAAGTAATCAAATGAGTCTTAACTGTTTTCAACTGTTCACAAGCATTTGTCAATTAAATACTTGATGTCAAATGTAAAAGAAGGAAAGTTAAAATGGTATGGGCACGAAATAAGACCTAAACATCTTGCTAAGTAAGACAGTGGTGCAGAGTACAGTGACAGGCATATGAAAACAAAGCAACTAGGGGATTAGTGGCTAGATGAGATCAGGATTAACCTTGGTTTCATCTCAGAAATCAATTCTTAATAGTGAAGGTTGCAAGGAAATTATGAAGACGTCGACAAAAGTGCTGCTAGACCCGCTCGTGTTACAGGACTGATGATGAACATGTAAGGAAAGAAACACGAAGAAAAATATACAAAAGAAAGACATGTAGAAATAGACAAAAGAAAGAAATACAGAAATATATTAAAGAAAGAAATACAGAAATAGACAAAAGAAAGAAATACAGAAATAGAAAAAAAAAGAAAAACAAAAATAGACAAAAGAAAGAAATACAGAAATAGACAAAAGAAAGAAATACAGAAATAGATAAAAGAAAGAAATACAGAAATAGATAAAAAGAAAGAAATACAGAAATAGATAAAAAAAAGAAAAACAAACATAGACAAAAGAAAGAAATACAGAAATAGACAAAAGAAAGAAATACAGAAATAGATAAAAGAAAGAAATACAGAAATAGATAAAAAGAAAGAAATACAGAAATAGACAAAAGAAAGAAATACAGAAATAGATAAAAGAAAGAAATACAGAAATAGACAAAAGAAAGAAATACAGAAATAGACAAAATAAAGAAATACAGAAATAGATACAAAGAAATAAATACAGAAATAGACAAATTAAAGAAATACAGAAACAGACAAAAGAAAGAAATACAGAGATAGATACAAAGAAATAAATACAGAAATAGACAAAAGAAAGAAATACAGAAATAGACAAAAGAAAGAAATACAGAAATATACAAAAGAAAGATATACAATTTAGTTCAGTCGACAGATCATCATCATTGCACACCGGACAAGCTCATAGGTGCACAGATCTCTTCCGAAGAAGATCCACCAACGTGCAGGGACTAACGACACCGATTCTGTGTTGGGTGGTAAGTATTCTTTGGATTCTCACACAGTGACTTCTTCTGGCATCTCCCATCTTGACATGATATTCGTAAAGTCTGCTCATAGCTGCAAATTTGGCTCATTATTTGAGTCGTGTTTTCGTCCTGCATTCCTAGGGCATTCTAAATGTCCCAGCGTTCCATTACCATCTCACACTCAACGTCAGGAAAAATGGCCAGTCTGTTATCCGCACTCATTACCATCTACGCCCGCGCGCCCTGGCATAAAAATGAAGCAGAAATGTATTAGAGTAAACGTCACAGAGGTCCTAACCACTGCTAACGAGCACAGTCAGGTGAAATCTTTCTGAGTATACCCACTGAATCACTGAGGAAACACACATATGTACACTATTGTATCTCAAGCCATATAAAGAAATACAGAAATATGCAAAAGATAGAAATTTAGAAATAGACAAAAGACAGAAATGCAGTAAATAAACCAACAAAAATAAAATATATAGCAATTAAGAGACATGTAATTTTCATTAACTTTATATATAAATATGCCATATAAAAACAGACGACACATACAATTCTGGCCTCCGGTCATTATAACATCACTCAAAAGTTTAAGATTACTGTTTTTTGACATAGAGGAATAATGGAAGACAACTATATCCCAATCATAAAATGTACGAGGATCTCAAAGACTGGAGCAGTCCGTAGGTGGGTCAAATTTGTAAAAAAAAACGTATTAAATGTATCATTGATAGTTTTCTTTCATTAGTTGAAAACAGGTGGGAAAATAGGGCAGAAATCTATGAACTGATACAAAAATAATTGAGAATGAGATGAATTTATTGATAGAAACTGTATGACGTATGGTAAAAGTGTTATCATTCATTACATACATTCTCCATGCTCATTCTTTTGACGAGATTTGGTTAGATAATTTTTGTGAAGTATCTTTTGGACAAACACCATCTACCACTAACAAGTGTAATCCGACAACATATAAGTAAGGTTCATGAATTTGTAGGGAGCCGCATTAGCTCAATGGTTAATGAACTGAACTTCAAAAGACAAAAGGTCGAGTTCGATCCTGATCGACGGCTTCCGGGTTCATTCAGCTCTAAATGGGTACCGGATTTTTCTGAGAAAGTAAAGCGGCACGGGCGTAATACCGACCACATTATCCCAAAAATCATGTGCTGAAGGTCTGTAAAATGTATGGTCAGTAACACCATATTCCCTATACGCCAAATGGCGTGAAGGAGCTATTTACTTTACTCTTTTATTGTCGGTTACATAATGACGAATTCCATGCAAGCTGTATTCAGCTGTAAAAGAGATGATTTCAAGAGTCATCATTAAAAAGAAAGTACTAACAGCCGCACCCCAACTCCTGTTCAGTGAAATGAGTCGGGAAAAGAACAAATGGAAAATGTTAAAACAACTCGAAACATTGTATTATTCATCATTGAACATCATTGTTATGTTCTCAGGACTAAGTACGGTGTGTATACCTGGTACAGTTGCAGTACTGGAGGAAAGATTCCGCGTTTGCTGCTGCTATCTTGCGTGTTCATGTTCCAACATTACAAACAGTAGTAACAAGCCGTTGTTTTGTGTGGGGCGGGGAATAATCTGAGGACTAACTGTGTGTTTATATGTTCGGAATTGGAGTCAACAACGATGGTCTAACATCATCAAGCGCTATACATAAAAAAGAAATACGACGATCAACATTTTCAAGAGGACGTGAACTTCCGGTATATTGTGGATAGGCGGCGGGAACAATTGAAGGCTATGCATGAAACGTGTTCCTTGTTTGCAGTTTCCTCATATTCCAAGTCTGGCTTGTTGCAGGAGCTACTGAGTTAAGTGTTCTGTGCACACCGTGAGCTGTGTGTCTCATCCGTTTTGATCCTGCTTCGATATCCCGCTAGTTTACGATGAATGATGATATCGTATGACAGGGAACAGTTGGCTGTGTTCACTTTCTGCGTGGTTTCGCCTTATGTCTTTTGGCGTGTGCTGAGACTGCTACGATGGGGACTACAGTTACCTTTCTTTGTTTGGGAGATGAGACATTAATTCGGATGATTACGCTGGCACGGGTGGCAGAGCAAATATAGATTTTAATTCGTTTGCAGTGATACCGGGGTCTTCCATAACCAAAATAACCAAATAATTGTTTAGGTTTATGTAACGAAACTTCGTTATCATAATAGCGTTATGAGTTTTAGTTGTAATAATTGTTGTATTACATAAGCATCAAATTCCGATTTCAGTACGAATTGTCATTGTACATACATTATAATTTCTAATTCTCATAAATATAATGCACAATGTAATAAGACTTTAGTAAATATTGTATTTTTATCTTTCTTTGCACTATTCAGGAAATGAAACTTTGAGAAAATGGGGTGCTTGTTTCGCTGGTGCATTCATCACAAGAAGGAAGTACTGAATTGCAAGTTTCTGCTTATTTTGCTGACTATTATTATACTATTTAACCTTATCTTAGTTGTCATACTCAGTGGAAGAGATCAAGACGAGGACGATGTATATGGCAACCATCTTCTTGATATCGTCTACAATAACAATGTGCTTAGGGAAAGGTTAGATCAGATGGTGGACAACGAAGATAAAGTTGATGATGTTTACTCTAAGCTTATCCTCAATGGCCTTGCAAATATCATGACCTACATGCATCAATTTGAGCATGACTACTGGCGAAGGTCAATGAAACATCTTTTGTCACAGCCAATCTTGAACAACCACACCTTTCAGTACATTCACAACCCTGTTAGGACATGCACAAGTGCAATTATTAACGTTATTATTGCAGTGCCTTCTGATGTAGGCAATTTTGAGAAACGTCGTGAAGTGAGAAATGGTGCTACAGGAGATTACGTCAAAAAGTCGTCAAACAGGGCTGAGATGTTGTTCTTTCTAGCGAAAACCTCTGATCGCTCGATTCAGGCGAAAGTCGACGCTGAATTTAACGCTTTTGGAGATGTCGTTCAGGAGGACTTTGACGATATTCAACTCAATAACCTTCTTAAGTCTGTGTCTATTTTAAAATGGATTAGCACCTTTTGCTCCAAAGCAAAGTTTGTAATTAGATCAAACGATGACATCAACATTAACGTTTCTGCTTTACTGCCAGTGATGAACAGAGTAGCTAACAAGATACCCTATTTTATTCTTGGACATAGACAAGTTGACACTAAACCAGGACGTCACAGGTTCAACAAAAATTATATGCCCATGAATGAGTATCGTTTACCTAAGTTACCTCCATACCTTCTAGGAGAGCTGTTGGCTTTCCCAGCCACGACCGCCAAGATCCTGTACGAAGCTGCCCTGAGAATAAAACCCATCTGGTTGGAAGATGTATTCATCACTGGTGTTTGTACTGCTGTTCTACATATTCCCATATTAAATGACCCAGAATTCCATGTTAAACATGGTCATTCTTAGAAAATAAAAAAAGTAAAGAGCCCCGTCATGCGACATGGCTTATAGAGAATATCATATTATTGACCATAATTTTTACAGACCTTTGGCACATGATTTTTGGGATAATGTGTTCGGTATTACGCCCGTGCTGCTGTACTTTCACAGAAAACAAAATCCGGTACCCATTTAAAGCTGGGTGAACCTGAAGGCCGTCGATCAGGATCAAACCCGACTTCATGTACTTTGTAGTCCAGTTCACTAATCACTGAGTTATCGCAGTTCCCAGGTTATTCTTAGTGCTGTACGTACCATAATTTATTATTATTGTTAATATTATTTTATGTTAGCTTTATCGTGGTAACCATCATCAGAGCAATGGTCTGTCGTTCCTCTGTGGCTTCTCTGAATTCGCGTTAATTATCCTAACTCCATAATTTTGTGACTAAATTATATGTCACTTGAAGGTGTATGGGAAATTGGATATTTTTGTCCATGGTTGTAGTGTCATTAATGTTTATATACATATATGTCATCGATATATTCATAATTACAACGGGCATGTTTCACGATCTAAGTGCAAATTTGATACATCCATTTACAGAAGCTAGTCACCGTTTAAATTCTTTGCTGTGTTTTATCAACAACATTTTGATATATTGGTCGGAATCATTTGTAATATTTTTGTCAGATCAACACATTTTGATATATTGGTCGGAATCATTTGTAATATTTTTGTCAGATCAACACATTTCTCATTCTCATGTTATTATGTTAACAAACATTTGTTTTAAAAACCTGTTACGGTGAATTATAAACTGTTACTGGGGGAATACATTACACAAGACAAGAGAAATGACTACACTAATCAAGAAGGCGTGTTAAGAATTTTAAGAAGAAGGCATTGCACATGTATCGGTTACATTCTCAGAGTGAATGAAGAAATAAAGACTCCCAATTACACAATCATGTGGAAACTATCTGGTAAGAGAAAACAGACCAAAAGAAAAAAAAAACAATGCAAAGCAGAGCAGATATCTAGGAAAGGGTCAATCATGGGACTTCTCAAACAAACTAGACCTTGAAGAAACTAGCAACAATTCGTTATTTTGTAGAACTATGAATCGCGCCCTGCTCTTCGGCCCAAGAGGGACCAGTTAAATTGGACAGTAAATAGAAAAAATGGGCACACATTTATGTCGATGTAATAATAATTTATCCTCTCTCCATTCATGTTCAACATGCATCCCGAGAGCATCATGAGAAACGTTAGAAACGATGACAGATTTGTGAAATTAGAACATTTCACAATAAGTAAAACCATATTTCCAGAACTCAGGTACAGTGATGACACAATCCATATCTCAAACAATGCAGACGGTTTAAAAGAGACAACTGATGTTGTTAAAATACACAGTGAGGAGCAAAACTTCTATCTAATTTCAAAGAAATATAAGATAATGTCCTTTGACAAATGAAAAGACAACCCAATATCATCAAAAGCGATGAAGTTGAAATTGTAACAAACTGCGAGTATTTGGAAACAACAGAGGCTGCCAGAAATAGATCAAATGAAGATGAACAATAGCAACACACATATTAAACAAGACGACGAACATGTAGCGCATTATCGGCTAGACAGTAAAGTTAAAATTGCTTAGGATACGTTTCTTCCCGATAGATACATACGGCTGTGAACCATGGACAATCTCGCAAACAGCAAAGGAAGAAATATATTTGTTCGAAACTAAATGCTACATAAAAATCCTTAAATTACGTTGGATAATGAAAAAGAGCAATACAGACGTATTAAAAGATTTAAACAATAACAAAGAATTGGTGTATAAATACAATTATAAAGAGGACATTAAAATACTATGGCGCGTTAAAAGACACACCTGGCGGGTAGGAATGAACAATATTGGAAGGCATGGACCCTGGGCATCAGGGACAGAACAAGGGGAAGTTGGTTTCAAGACATCAAGGAAACCTTGGCACTCTACAATACAATCTTCATCCCAACGTTGTGCTACCAATACCAGACCTGGACCCTAGATGCAAGAACAATAAGGAAAATAACCTCTATTGAGATGAAATGTGTCAGACGAATGACTGGACCGTCTGAGAGATAATATCAGAATTGAAGAACTGAGAAAAAAAGCTAGGAATAGCCCCTGCCATAGAATATATAAGGAAACAACAAATACAATGGTTTGGCCACGTGACACAGCAGACAGATCAAAACACAACATAATGAGCTCTTAATAAACGTTGCGAGAATACCAGACACAAGGGTCGACCACGAAAAAGATGTATCGACGGAATACTAGAAGCACTAGGAAACATAACAACAGCAGAAGCGAACAGAAGAACAAAAGATCGCTAATAATATCTCCCCTCGACGCTGAAAAGCAAATGAAGAAAGAAGAAGTAGAAGAGAAAGGAGACCTTGATCATTCCAACAAAAGACGTGGGAGATCTGGCTAGAGATATAAATTCTTTCAGACTGGCTGTAGTGACTGCAACGTCATGCAAAGGACATGAAACCTGATGATGATGAATAATAATGCATTTACAACATTTTTGAAGAACTTGGTTTTTCTCAGGAAGAGAAATGTTTACAATTATGGAACTTTGTTTTCTCTGCTTATTGCTTCATTACACAACTGCAGTGCTTACTTAATTATATTTTATAATTCATTTCTGTTGCGCCTTTATGGCTACCAAGACCTTTGTTGTGTCAGAAGGTGAAGGGAATAGAGCCACTGTCACTGCTACATATGTTATTAGAATATACTAAGGAGGTTGGGGACACAATCTTCGTCCGTGCTACGGAGTTCTTGCATCTTTTTTGAGGCCATCTTCAGTGGTTTCACTAGTGTGTACCTGTCATGCTTCACACTGGGGAATGTGCTGAGGAGGAGACCTGAACTCTGTGGAGTTGACCCTTGTATGATGAAGGCGATATGTCGACTAAACTAATCTATTATGTTTAATTTGTTATCATTAATGATAAAACAAAGGGTATAACTCGTAATATAGTGATTGTTGTGTACATCGTGTATCAAGTGGACAGGAATAAACACATTTAACGAATATCTAACGCGACGGCCGTGGCGGCAATGATAGCAAGAAAGAACGTTGATCTCTGAACTTCAAATAGTTTGTTAAAGCATGACGCGGGTTAAGCATTCATTTAACTAACGATGCTATACAACTTCCTTTTCCTTTAGCCCAAACTTATTATTTGTTTCGATTTTGTAAAAACTCCTCAACTTAATATCTTATCGATTATGGTTTTAAAACATTAACCTCAATAAAATCACACCTGTCACCAGCATAATCACTTGCATTTTCCCTCCAATCGCTCCAGATGTACATATGTACAACTACACCCACTCTCTATGTTACTTCCCCGGAAAATTCTAATTACCTCAAAAGCCAACTACTATTATTTCAATCATTCTTAGTAGCTGAAAGCTTATTCAGGATTGAAAGATCACGTGTAATATTCTTCTACCATCAATACTGTAATTCTTGACTTTGGAGGAGAAATGAAAAAAAAAGTATTAAAAAAATGATACGGTTAAAGCTTCACACAGTTATAGACAATACAAATGTGAACCACCTTTCGGCTCGATAGGCCTTCAGCAATAACTATAAATAACACACACAGACATGTAAGTAAAATAAAATTAGTCCTACATAGCTATGTAATAATTAAGTATTTAAAACAAAGAAATCTAGAACATGAATGAGAAATAAAAAATAAATTGTCTTCCCTGTGAAATGAGCTGAAACCAGGAAGACAATGGACGCTGGCAGGATGTCCGGTGTAGTTGATCAGATAATGAGAGGGCTAAAACACAGTTTGAAGGTTTCTAAAAATATGTGCAGGGATAGTGTATAAAGCACATCAACAATAACGCCACCGGCAAGGTCTATACGTATCTCATCATTATCGAATGCCGTCTCCGCATCGAAAGTTGGCTACCATGGTGCGCCATTCCATTCTGTCTCTTGCTTGGATGTTGCGGATTGTCATAGGCTGCCTTGTCCATCTTTTGATGTTACTAGTTCACGTTAGTTTTGGTCTGTCTCTGCCTCTTTTACCTCTAATTTTCATTTCCAAAATTACTTTTCGTAGGTTGTGGTGTCTTGTAACATGCTCCAAAAATCTCATTTATCTTGCTTGAATTGTATTTAGTAGTTCTCTTTTCATTTCTAGTTGCTTTACGACTTCATCGTTTGTTTTATTTTCTTTCCATCCAATTCTACCTCAGGTAAAGTACGAGACTTGAACCGGCGTCTTAGCACGCGAGTTTTTCATCCATATGTGCTCAGTCGCCTATCCAGAAGTGTTCGGAAAATTCTGGATAGTGGCGCTTCAAGCATCGAAACTCACGAAGCGAGACATTCCTCACCTTCCCAAAGAGATACTCTGGTACCCGTTTCTGCCAACGGCTGGGTCGACCGTGGGAGTAATTTTTTTCCTACCATGAGTACAACTGACACTGCTTCCAGCGGGAATCGAACACGGGTTGTCCGAACGTCGGTAGTCCAGTGGAGTGGTTTTCCTACTAGGCTACCGAGTCTCCCAACCAATTCTACCTATTCTTCTATATATCCACATGTCAATAGCTTCTATTTTTTGTTCTGTTTATTTGTCAAATGTCAATGTTTCTACATTATACAGGAATGTTGAGAACATTATATATAATAAATTATATTTATTTAGATATATACAACTTTGCTACAACATTTGGTATTATTTGTTTTGATGTTAGTATATTTTTCATTGCATTAAAATTACTTTCTTGCCATTCCTTTTCTTTTTTTTTTTTATTTCAGTTTTGCATTTTCCATTACTGGTTATTGTATGTCCAAGGTAGTTGTAGTTCTGAACTGTCTCTAGGTCTATTCCTTCAACTTTGATATTTGATTGTAAGTTTTGAGTATTTTCTTTGTTTATGATCTTAGTTTTAGTCTTTTTTATATTCATATCTAATCCATATTTTTTGTTTGTCTTGTTTATGTCATTAAGCAATTGTTTTAGATCTTTAGGATTTTCAGCTAGTAAAACAGTATCATCAGCATATCTTAGGTTATTTATTATATTTCCATTAATGTTTTATTCCTGGCTTTTTGTGATATTTTAAAAGATTTCTTCAATGTAAAGATTAAACAAACTTGGTAATAGGATATATACCTGGCTTACTCCTCTTGTTATATCAATGAGTGTTGAGTTTCTCTTTGTTATATTTAATTATTGATATTTGCTTCCAGTACAAAGTACATTGTAGTCGTTTGTCCGTATCATCTAGTTGTATATATTTTAGGCACTCTATACGTTTTTTTATGGTGTATTCTATCAAAGACTTTAGTGTAAGCTATGAAGCAGGCATATATTGGTTTGTTTACTTCTGTGTACTTTTCGATTAATGTCCTTATGCAGAACATGGCTTCTTTTGTCCCACTGTTTTTTTCTAAATCCAAATTGTTGTTCTTCTAATTCCATATTGATTTTATTCTTAATCCTTCCCAGTATAAATTTTAGCAAGATTTGTGTTACATGGTTCATTGTGCTTATTGTTCTAAAGTAACTACATTTAACTGCACCAATCTTTTTAGGTATTGCAATACAAGTTGATGTATCTATGTATATATATATATATATATATATATATATATACATGTATATATATATATATTTTATATATATAACCGTGCAAGAACACACAGACATGTGTACATATATATATATATACCCATATACACCCATATACACAGAAGTATCCAAACCTAGATCCGTGTGAATACACAAAGCACGACAATAGACCAGAGGAAAACAGGATACCCGAAAGGAGGAAAGAATCAAGAGAAGAGTCTCAGAGTGGGGCTCACTATGAACATGTTAAAGGTAAGTTAACGAGTAGTGCAGGTGGAAAGGGTATCAACTTGCACAAAATCAAAGCAACCCAGACACAAGAGATATAGTGAACCTCGGTGTGTCGCAGTGCGGTCTAGTAGAGGAGAGCTATGAATATTACATCTTATATATCTGTGTTGCAATACTAAATTACAGTAGCGTATTTCATAATCGAACAATTTTTTGCAAAAACTACATTTGCATATACTAAGGTGCTTATACGTGAGCAAAAGAATAGAATATGTAACGGGGAGAAAGCAGCTACAGGAAAACTGTGTGTATGGGTGTGATACATTAATACCTCGCGGGGTCAGCGAATCCAACTGAACTATATGGCGATTCTCCAAGGCAAACGGGCTGCTGATGTCGGAATGGCAAAAGACAATACCAGAGTTTCGGGTGTCGTTTTTGAGCTTGTGGCCTGAGGAATTGAAATGAGACACCACAGGAGTGTCAGTATTATGTCTCCCAGACTCGCCAATATAAGTCATGTGATATTGTAGGCATTTGAAGGCATAAATGATGTTGCGGGACACACATGTAATACCATCCGTGATCTCAAACCGTCCATTAGGGAATAAGATAGAGCCGGTGCAGTGCATAAAATCACAGGTAATACAGTCAGGTCCACAGGGGACCGTACCAAACTGTTTATGGTCGGAGCGAGGGAGACGGCTCTTGACCAGAATGTGTCTCAATTTCTTGTCGCGTTTAAAGGCGACCATAGAGGGATCACGGAAAAGTAGACGAGTAGTGGGATCAGAGTGGAGAATGAAACGGTAACATTTGAGTATCTTCACAGCAGCTAGGTTGTGATGGTAGGTGAGGGTGAGTATTGTTCTCTCAAGGAAGGGGGCGGTTGGGAGGAGTGAGTGTCTCGGTACGAGAGATAAGGAGGACCCATTTGAAGGCAGACTGGATGATCGAATCTGGATAAACCCGGTGGTTAAAGAAGCCTAACATATGGGGGCCTGTTGAAGAAAATCCTGGTCGTCCTGGCAGATACGACGAAGACGCAATAATTGAGAAAACGGAATATACATTCTATTTTTTATATTCATTATTAGTTAGCTATGTAGGATTAATTTTATTTGCTTGTATTTCTGTGTGTATTGGTTGTCGTTCCTGCTGAAGACCTTTTAATCAGAAACGTCGTTCAAATTTGTGTTCTGTCCATTAATCACGTAAACCGTAACCATACCATCTCCAACTTTCCCATTTAAGCATTTCTTTGACTTGATCCTCAATTCTTAAAATATTCTATTCCTTCATTCCGTTTCCTCTCAGGCCGAATACGTCACAAAGGGTCCAAGGCACAGTTCTAAACGATTGACCATCTTCCACTACTTTTCTTTTTTTAGTTATTGGTTGTTTCTTAGTCTCATGTTTGAGACTTCCCAAGCAATTTGTTCTGCATAGCGATGGTCTTACTTATTTTCTTTCAGCAGATGTTTCTACGTGAATGTCTGACGGGGGAGTCTCTCTTCATTCATTCTCAGCACATGATTGATGTATTTGCAATGAATGCCCTTTCCTTATACAGCACAACACGTATTCTTGATTTTATTCGTCTCTTATCTGGTCATTTGAAATGTATTCATTCCAGTTTGTGTTTGAGATCCTATCTAAAGTCTTGGTAGATTTCCAACTTTCAAATCCATATGTTTATTTACTCTATAATAAATCAGAAAGAGACAGATATGGTCTAGCGAAATGGTTCACTAATTCTGCAACACGGACGAAAACAGCTTGACACGTTAGCATAATGTAAAGAAAATGCATCGCAATGTAATGCTAACATGCTGGCCACAACATCGGGATGTAAGTCATTTTCTGAAAGCTGCACTCCTCACAGCCCATCTGAGAGAATCTCTGTCTCTAGCCATATCTCCCACTTTATGTGTTGTCAAGTTTAAGGTCTCTTTGATGTCTCGAAAACACTTTATTTTTGGTCTGCCTCTAACTCATCTTCAAAGCCTTCCAGTATAACTCATTCCAACTCACTTCCATAAAATGCCCAGTCTCATTTGAATCAAAGTGATTTTTCTCAGTGAGCTGAAACCTGAAGATCACAAGATAAGTTAAATCATGTGATTATTCCTTGGGTAAACGGATTATGAAACAGAATACCCGTGTTCATTTTTATTTTAAAAAATAGAAGTTAAAAATTCTAAATAATACGAGGATGGCGCTATCCGGCCCAATTATAAAAAAATAAAATAAAATGCCTACGGCCATTCATAAAAAAAAAAAAATAAATCTAACCAGCTTGTGCCAAATTATCCTACAGGCTGTAACCTGGTCCCCTATAGTTCGTACTTTGAGTTGAGCTCTTCCTGTATTACCAGGAAACAGATCGGAATGCAATTGCACACACTCAGGGAACATGTTGCGATGGTACTATAGCTCGTTTCAAATCATGTGCCCAACTTTTAAAATCGATATCTTTTTAATCTCTTTTTGTAAGTTTATCAAAATTTGCATGTAAAGTTATAATGATTAGAACCCAACAGGGAATTAATGTCATTAAAAAAACATTTGGTTATTATTGTTGCTTATTTGATTTATATAAATTTATAACGACCCATTGATGTAGTCAAAACTTAATGTTTACAGTACTTTAAGTTAAAAATAGCGATTAAAAATCCATACACAGTACAATTGACGTTTTTGCACGCTTTCCACGTCGGCTTTCTGACACAATTAGACACTTGTAGAAAACACGAGGCATTGTGTGTTCCATTTCCATTCATTCATAGGTGGAAACGTGGAACAATAACATTTATCATGAGTCTTAAAATGAAATTCTGCAGTTTACAAAAGATCGCAATAAAAATGTATGACTATTTTGCAAAGAGGCTAAACGAGGAAGATTATTTCATTCTTTAGAAAACCCTGAGAATAGGACAAGACACATTTTGGATTTATCTAAACGGTCATTTAATCGCTGGATTCAAGCACGTGACCGTCAATGTTCAAAATATACAAAATCACAAGGAAGAGCAAAAATGTTGGATAATTTCGACAGTGAACTTATTAGAAGTGAAATTCGCAAAATGTTGGGTATGAATGAAACTGTTACAATAAGAAAATTAAAAGTATCGCTGAAAAAGAACAACAGTATTGAAATATCAAAGTCTACATTATGGAGGAATGTAAGAGCTGCAGGCTTTACATTCAGAAAGTATTCCAATGGACGAAACATCATCTGTGAGAAGCCACATATAGTAGTCATGAGAAGCAAGTACTCCCGTGAAGTAAAAGAGGTGCGCAAGCAAGGTTATGATATTGTGTACTTGGATGAAACATGGATCAATGCCCACCACACTAACCAAAGGGAATGTCATTCATCAGATGGAAAGATTAAGAGATTAATACCTAGCAGCAAAGGACAGCGCTTGATAATTGCCCATGCAGGTAGTCGACAACATGGACTAATACAGAATGCAGAGCTCATTTTTCTTTCAAAATCCATAGACAATCGGGATTATCACTCTGAGATGAATGGTCACATATTTAGACATTGGAATGAAAATTCTGTTCTCCCATCACTAGATCGACCATCTTGCCTAATAATGGACAATGCAGCGTACCACAACATTGTTGCACTTGAAGATAAAGTCCCGACGTCATCCAGTACAAAAGATGCTATTAAGATATGGCTCATAAAGGAGCACATACAATTTAATAACATGTACTTAAAACCTGAATTACTATCTCTAGTAAAGCAAAAACAGAGGACAAAGATTTTTTCAAATAGATAAGATTATCCTAGAGCACGGTCATATAAGTTTGAGGCTGCCACCTTACCATGCTCATTTAAATCCAATAGAACTAATATGGGCAAAATTAAAAGGACAAGTGGCAGATGAAAATACAACATTCAAAATATGCGATGTAAAGACTCTTGCTAATCTCGCTTTATTAAATATAGACAAAGATTATTGGGCTAAATGTGAAGACCATGTCTTAAAACAGGAAGAGGAATATTGGAAAAAATGATGGTTTGTGGAATGTTCAACCCCAAACAGTTATTAATCTTTTAGACTCGTCTGATTCAGAATGAAAGTATATAGCCCCCACAAAGTTGACCCCTATATTACCTTAAATTAGTTCAACAAACGGTCCTTTTCAGGACCACACAACTATGAAAATTGGACACACAGGTATACCTTGATATTATCGTCCGTCCTCGAACTGAGAAGACAATAATTCTCCTGGTGTTTTGTTTTATCCAGTTATTTCCCCATTACGGCCATGCCTTTACCTAGTGAAAATTAATCACTTAGGGCTTCACGATTTACAATTTTGACAAACATCAAAGAAATATCGCCGCTTTAAGAAAACTGCAGCTGCAAGATATTTGTTAAATAGACATTTAAAGGGTCTTTTGCATTCTAATAACATTTGGAAAATGTCAAAAGTTTTTAACAAACGGTTAGAGAGTAATAGCGTTTTGAAGTTGGGCACATGATTTGAAACGAGCTATAACACAAAGACAAAGATAAATTCCGTTGTTGATACTTTCATTCAATGTTTAAATTGGAGTTTATATATTGCCTACAGTACTGCTGGTATAACTAAAGACACCTCTGTCACTTCAGTTTATCTTCACCGGTGACTTGTGTCATGCATGCTGGATTAGGTGATCATGTCTTTCCACAACTTTCAATTACAACATATTTTTATCATGTCTACAGGCTTCTATTTAAATTAATTGTTTAAACTGGCTTACATTTTGCCATTCTGCTTCCCTCGTCCTGCAACTCCATCGATGTTAAAACTTCTCGATAAATATTTTAGTTTTCCATTTTTTTTCTCACAAAATGACCAACAATGTTGTTTTTTTTCCTCTCTTAACTATGGAAATTAAATTTCAGTTTGCCGTATCCTCAAAACGTCTTCTTTGTATTATCAACGTTCTTCATGAGACGATATTATTTTACATAACCCAGCACATTTCAAGTTTAATTGATATGTCTAATAACATATGACATCACAGAAATCGATCCGGAATGTATCAGTACCGTATCTTCTTAGGGAGCCGCGATAGCTCAGTGGTTAGTAAACTGGTATGGTAAGGACAAGAGGTCAGGAGCAGGCAAATAATTGCAGTGCTGCGGTAAAGCTGGCAGCAAGGCGACATTTGTGGATGTAATGTACACATCGACAATGTATGGTGACAGCTTTACAAACAAGGAACACAACAAAATACTGACGTTTCGGCCTACTTCCGGCCTTCTTCAGAGAACGAGAACAACACCAACAAACAATGAAATACAGATAAATTCTATTACATCTAGGACCGAGTTCAATCCTGGTCGACGGTTTTCAAGTTCACCCAGCCCTAAATCATCATCATCGTGTACCATGCCGGCTGGCGTAGGCGATCATGTCCCTCCACAATCTTCTATCTACAGTGCATCGTATCAGTTCTGTTGTTGACTGTTTTCCATGCCATGACACCAAGCTATCCAGTATTTTCTCTCTTTGTCGTCCGCGATCTTTCTTTCCTTTTATTTTGCCAGTTGTAACCAAGTATTCCAACTTTCCTCTTCTCATGATGTGCCCGAAAAATGTTGAGTGCTTCTTTATGATAAATAGATACCAGATATTTTTTTTTCTGGGAGAGTAAAACGGCACACGGGCGTAATAAAGACCACATTGCCTCAAAAATCATCTTCTGACGATCTGTAAAAGTTAGGGTCACTAACACTATAGTTTTTATGCGACACTTGAGTGACGGGGCACTTTACTTTTTACTTGTAACTATTTAACACGGTGAAGAAACAAGCACTTCAATGATGATCTCATTAACGTGCCCATTAGGTCCAAATATACTGTCTCGTGAAGAAGGCTATGCGAGGTTTACTGAGTAAAGGGAGACAGACAAATTATTGTAATTGCATTGTTAAGTTTATAGTAATTCTCAACCTCGCTAAATCGCATATCGCAACGAAAGTGCAATAGAGAAAACTGGTAGAGAATAACTGTGATCGGAGATGGTGCTTGTAAGATGAGCAAGTTATGAAATATGTAATTTGAAGTATGCTACTTTTTATTTTTTTTTTTTTTTGTGTTTTAGGACAATATATATCTTTATTTGTAATTTATTTTGTATTTGTCGAAACATCTTTTATTTACATTAAAATGTTTCTTTCTTACTATTTCGCGTGTCTAATGGATATATTTAGTTGATTCTCCCAAATAATACTGCCGAGTTTGTTTTTTTTTTCTCTCGATTTGCTTCTATCTCTTCGTTCTTGGATTTTTCCAGTTACCATATTTATTTTAGCTACTAATTTTTCATATTACGTGGTAAGAAATGATAAGTAGTTGTTGCGTAAGTTGCAATTTATAACTATAATTTAAACATTCAAAAATGTGTGAGTGATGACAATACTTAAATAAACATGAACATTTTACATGTTTGTGGGGGATGGCAAATTTCAATGAAACTTGACACCTCACATTTCGTGAGTGATGATACTTTTAACGAAATTGAACCCATGCATGAAATGTGAATTCCATGTTTCAGGGGAATATGTACCATTTCAGATGTCAAGTATATGGTTTTCAAGTGATCAAAAGGCAAATCAGCCGTTAGTGTTGCTTAGTATAAGCACATCGCTGTTCGAAACATTTCGAAGAGGCTGCATGTTGTTACACTGACAGACATTTATTAATTAAAGTAAGAAAAACAAGCAGTTTATTTGTTTAAATAAACCGATTAATTTGTTAAAACCAATTTATGTTTGAATCAAACTGAATTAATCACCGTTTTCTTTTCATGATTAAAAAAAACAAATCCTTTGACAGCATCTTTGTCTTTCGAATTTTCTTTTACAGAATATGTTATATGAGGTTGACATAGTGCTATTGAAGACCCTCTGTTATATTCAACATTGATATGGCAGGATCAGATATATATTTGTTTGTAAATGGTGGTTTCTTGAATATAGAATACAATTGGGTTAAAAATTAATGTTAACTATTTGTTTTTCAACTTGTGATAAATGACTTTTAATGTTGTCATTCTTTTTTCTTCTTAGGCACGCGTTATTTACTAAATCACTGAAGGCTGTGGAAATGTGGTTTTACAAAAGAATGTTGAAAATACCACGGACAGCTCAGAAGAGCAATAAAACGTTTTGAAAGAGACCAAAGCAAAATGAGACCTAATATGCAATATTAGGAAGGAACAGGCATAATTTCTTGGGGGATGTAATGAGAAGGGAACAGCTGGAATAGATTGTAACAAATGGGAGCATTGATGGACGAAGAGATAGAGAGAAACAGAGAGATAAGATACCAGACAGCTTAAGATAATAGCTCTGCAGAAGGTCAACAACAGAGATTATAAATAACTGTTGTGGAGAGGCATGATCACCTACGCCATGCAGGTAAATAGATGGTAAATAAATGGATGAGGCACCATAGCTCGTAATGTTGAGCTATATCCTATATATTTGTCCGGGTTTCAGTACTGATGGTTCTAACATAAAATAGCATAACAAAAGATAACGCAAAGCTAAAATAAATAGAACAATATACAGGGTGTTCGTAAAGTCGCAGTGCAGTGAATATTTCTAATATTCAGTAAATGACGTAATCATCATCTACGTACCACAATTTTGTAAACCACATTTATGAACAAACCTGCTTCCTTTAAGGTTTTATTTACGTAAAGGACGGGCACTACGCTACTTTCACTGTCTCATTGCTTGAAGGAAATGGTGTTGACGATTGAAAACAGGGTATTTCTGGTTGAGCATGTCTTTCGTAATGGCGGTAAATATACGGATGAGGTCATTAGACAATTCGTGAGGAAATTTCCAGACTCACAAGTCCCTCACCGAAATTCTGTTACAAAATTGATCAAAAAGTTTCGTGAAACCGGTAGTGTGGTAGATGCATACCGATCTGGAAGACCTTCAATTTCACAAGACCAAATTATGGAACTCCAAGACAGAATTACAATGAGTTCAAATGCATCTTAAAACCACTTGTCTCAACAGGTGCAAATATCTAAGAGTTCTGTTCACAAGGTTTTAAGAAGTGAACTACACTATCGTCCATACAAATTAACTGAAGTGTCTCAACTCCAAGAAAGAGATTATGAATCCCGTTTAAACTACTGCAGGTGGTTTCAGAATTTTATTTATGAACATGGCGCTGCCATCCTTGTGAACAGTCAGAACAATCGGCTGTGGAGCAGTGAAAACCCCCATGAATTTCATCAAGTGCCGCTTTACGATCAAAAAGTCGGAGTGTGGTGCGCTATAAGTCGTATGCGGATAATAGGACCTATATTTTTTAATGAAACAATAAATGCAGAACGTTACCGTACTTTAATTCTGGAACCGTTCATAGCACACCTTACAGAACGGGAAATTATGGAATCCTGGTTTCAGCAGGATGGGGCAACAGCACACACAGCCACAACAACACTCAATTATTTAGAAAGCATATTTGCAAATCGCATTATTTCACGTGGAATCTGGCCTGCTCGTTCACCAGATCTAACACCCCCAGATTATTATCTGTGGTTGGCATTGAAGGGGAAAGTTTATGAAAATAATCCGCAGACAATTAATGACCTAAAGACTGAAATAGTAGACAAGATTAAACAAATATCACCAGACATTATTCTGAAGGTTTTCGCAAATATGGAAAGACGAATCACGACATGTCTTGAGGCCCGTGCTGGACATTTTCAACATATGCTTTAGGCACAACTTTATTGTGTTAATACCAACATTACCCATTATAAGCTCGCCGATAGCAGTCAAGTATATTTGAATAATACCATTTATTTTACAATTTTTGTGACGCATTAGTTAACCGCATTTCTGGTGACGTTTTTCTTCCGAGAGTAGAAATTCACTGCACTGCGACTTTAAAAACACCCTACAAAGTCGCAGTGCAGTGAATTTCTACTCTCGGAAGAAAAACGTCACCAGAAATGCGTTTAACTAATGCGTCACACAAATTGTAAAATATTCAAATATACTTGACTGCTATCGGCGAGCTTATAATGGGTAATGTTGGTATTAACACAATAAAGTGCCTAAAGCATATGTTGAAAATGTCCAGCACGGGCCTCAAGACATGTCGTGATTCGTCTTTCCATATTTGCGAAAACCTTCAGAATAATGTCTGGTGATATTTGTTTAATCTTGTCTACTATTTCAGTCTTTAGGTCATTAATTGTCTGCGGATTATTTTCATAAACTTTCCCCTTCAATGCTCCCCACAGATAATAATCTGGGGGTGTTAGATCTGGTGAACGAGCAGGCCAGATCCCACGTGAAATAATGCGATTTGCAAATATGCTCTCTAAATAATTGAGTGTTGTTGTGGCTGTGTGTGCTGTTGCCCCATCCTGCTGAAACCAGGATTCCATAATTTTCCGTTCTGTAAGGTGTGCTATGAACGGTTTCAGAATTAAAGTACGGTAACGTTCTGCATTTATTGTTTCATTAAAAAATATAGGTCCTATTATCCGCATACGACTTATAGCGCACCACACTCCGACTTTTTGATCGTAAAGCGGCACTCGATGAAATTCATGGGGGTTTTCACTGCTCCACAGCCGATTGTTCTGACTGTTCACATAACCGGATAAATGATACCAGGCCTCATCAGTGAAAAAAAAGTGACGTCAAGGATGGCAGCGCCATGTTCATAAATAAAATTCTGAAACCACATGCAGTAGTTTAAACGGGATTCATAATCTCTTTCTTGGAGTTGAGACACTTCAGTTAATTTGTATGGACGATAGTGTAGTTCACTTCTTAAAACCTTGTGAACAGAACTCTTAGATATTTGCACCTGTTGAGACAAGTGGTTTAAAGATGTATTTGGACTCATTGTAATTCTGTCTTGGAGTTCCATAATTTGGTCTTGAGAAATTGAAGGTCTTCCAGATCGGTATGCATCTACCACACTACCGGTTTCACGAAACTTTTTGATCAATTTTGTAACAGAATTTCGGTGAGGGACTTGTGAGTCTGGAAATTTCCTCACGAATTGTCTAATGACCTCATCCGTATATTTACCGCCATTACGAAAGACATGCTCAACCAGAAATACCCTGTTTTCAATCGTCAACACCATTTCCTTCAAGCAATGAGACAGTGAAAGTAGCGTAGTGCCCGTCCTTTACGTAAATAAAACCTTAAAGGAAGCAGCGGTTTGTTCATAAATGTGGTTTACAAAAAATTGTGGTACGTAGATGATGATTACGTCATTTACTGAATATTAGAAATATTCACTGCACTGCGACTTTAAAAACACCCTGTATATATATATATATATATATATATATAAGAGCCGCGATAGCTCAGTGGTTAGTGAGCTGGACTACAAAGGACAAGAGGTAGGGTTCGATTTCAACCTAAGGCATCCGGGTTCACCCAGCCTTTAATGGGTACCGGATTTGTTTCGGGAAAGTAAACGGGCACGGCGTTATACCGACCACATTACCCCAAAAATCATGTGCCGAA
This sequence comes from Megaustenia siamemsis, assembly GCA_032433765.1. NCBI lineage: Eukaryota > Metazoa > Mollusca > Gastropoda > Stylommatophora > Ariophantidae > Megaustenia > Megaustenia siamemsis. The sequence continues at coordinate 92,504,383 of JAVIAB010000124.1, forward strand.
GGTCTGTAAAATATATGGTCACTAACACCATATTCCCTACACGCCACTTGGCGTGACGGGGCACTTTACTTTATATATATATATATATATATATATATTTATTTATTTAGAGAGAGAGACAGCATAACAAAACATAAAGCAAAGCTAAAATAAATGGTAGCATATATTAAGCATATATAACGAAGGAGTAAATTTGTAAAGTTGCAACATTGATATCCCTTAATTAATAAAGTTAAATTATAACGCATTCCATGATAAACGTACTGCACTGGTAGAAGGTAGTTAAGAAATCATAACATTCGTTGCATTTGATTATAAATGCATTTCAAGCACATATATAAATCATATCAATCGGCAGGGGTTGCCAACCGAGGCCCACGGGTAATTGCCCGTCAAGACATTGTGATCGGCCCACCAATAGCTCAAGATCCGATTCAAACTTGTTCATCACTATCAGACTGTGCGATTCATAGAAAGCCGATTTTAAGTACAACCTGCCTTCTGTTCAAGGGGCTGTTTTTTTGCCATTAGTTTTCTGTTACGACTGGTCACCGAAATTTTCCATAAAATGCATCACTTGATAGGCCTAGCCTCTGTTTGAATTGACCCGGAAATATATCTCATATTGATCTTCCATTTGGGCCACGCTAGACGTTCCTAGGTCCAGCCCTTACGGAGATATAACAACTTAACAATTGATAATCCTTCACCATCTGTAAATTGTATATAGTATAAATCAAAATGGAGTTTATTATTAATCTTTCTATTTTTTTATTTTGTAAGTTGCACTGAATTTGTGGTGTAGTTTGTAATATTTCTTGCAACAGCTGGCGCAGTCTTACATATTTGGTTACAAATAATTGTCAATACATTATTTTTTCTTTGTGAGGTTGGTACACTCTATTGCAGCTTGTGTTGCGTTGTGCTGGCAGTTAGCTTTAGTTGAGATGACTTTAAAGCAAGCATGATTCTTCAAAGAGAAAATTTGTTTAATCTGTTCAACGACAGTAGCAGTTCCTAAAAAAATACAACCAGGAAGGGCATTTCAAACAAACACATGATGCGTTCAACAAATCATACCCTGCCGTCTCTGCTTTAAAAAACTGACTACATCTCAAAGAAAAAGAAAGGACTTCATTGTATGCAAAACGTATTTGTTAAAAAAAAAGTGCAGAGGTGAAAAACATGGTAGTGACTTCTTACGAAATATCACTTCTTCTCGCTAAGAAGAAAAACCCGTTCTCAGATGATGAGATGATTAAGGAAAGTATATCCATCTTTGCAGAAAACGCTGGTGATACCAATATAAAACAAAATATGACTGAAAATAGTTCCCTATCATGAAATACAATTATGAGACGCATTGAAGAAATGGCAGACGATGAATCAAAACAGATAAAATATGTAACTGCTGTTTCCAGATACTTCACTATTGCAATAGATGGGAGTAGTGACATGACATATAATGCTCAGTTACTTGTGTTTGTGAGGTAAACAACAATTTCGATGTGTTTCATGAGTTTTTAGGACTTTGTGATTTATCGACAACATATATATATATATATATATAAGATATATTTGAAGCAGTGAAAAACTGTGATGAAAATAGTGATGTTGGCAGCAATAAACTTGAATGGTCTAAACTTGAGAGCTTTTGTATAAATGTTGCCCCAGCAATGTTAAGAAAGAGGAATAGCTGTGTTTCTGTGCTTACAGCAGTATTTAGATCGAAAAGTGCTTTCATATCACTGTATCATTCACCAGGAGACTGTGTGCTAAAGACATGAGCTATCAATATGCCATTGATCCTGTTCTGCGTTGCATTAATATCATTCGATTACGCGCCCTCAATCGAAGACAATATAAACCAATCTTATTCAAGAAGAAATATATGACTATGGAGAACTCTTATTTCACAACTCAGGTGACTCTTATTTCACAACTCAGGTGGCTTTGTTGAGGAGAAATGATGTGCTTTTTTCAAATTAAAAGATCAAGTTCTTTAATTTTGGAATCAATAACAGTTTTGCCATTGGAGTGTGGTTTATTTAAAAATCAAGAGTTTCTTTGTGATTTCGCATTTTTATTTGATATGTTACGTGTTTTGTACTTTCGTAAGAAGAGGTTGAAAGGAAAAGACTGTTTCCATTCATGCTCAATAAAGTCAATACTTTTAAATCAAAGCTTAAGTTGTTTTGTAACAGCTTAGCGCAGTGCAAACTTGATCAATTTCCAAGCACTCAGCACACGTTAAGTAAATGTAGTGGCTTTATAGTGGATCATTTAAAATACAAAGCAGTAGTTACAGCTTTGAGCGAGACATTCTCAACCTTATTTTCATCTTTCGAATCTGAAAAGAGTAACATCGACGTATTCATAAATCCATTTTGCATTTCAGAGTTTGAGATTAATAAATACTCCCCATACTTGCAAATCGAAAGTTTGTACTAAATTTAAAGAACATTGTGGATCACCCACTTCTCCTAATTTGACTGAATTTTGGAAATATGTCCCTGTAGACTGGTTTCCTCAAATTCACGATCTTGTTCTAAGGCTCGTGTGCAGATTTGGCTCCACATACATTTATAAGCAAACTTTTTCTGCCTTGAATGTTATTAATAATAAATTATGTTCAACTTTAACAGATGCGCATCTTGCCTATATCCCTATTCTGTGCACACACAAAATTACACCTAATATTGAGACATTGTTAAATGAAAAGCAAGTTCCAAAATCACATTAAATTAACATTACTGGTTTTCACAACTTCAAGACTGTGAGACTAGTTTAACGTGTATTTCTATAATAATTCAATGTTTCCTTTTATGATAATTTGTTTTTTAAATGTATAAATACATTATATGATAATGTAAATAACTGGATTACTTTTAAAACATTATGTTTTTATATCGGTTCTTCAGCATTAACATACTAACCTGAATACTTTACTAATATTCATATAATACTGTAGTTTACATTCAAAATAGTTATAGTTATTAAACTAATAATTTAGTTAGATGTCACTTCAAATTTTTTAAAATAAATTTACTGGCCCAAGCTCAAAATAGGTTGGCTACCCCTGCGGTAAGGGGTGTCAAAGCGATTTAGGAATTGCAAAATGCATTCCGTCAACAGGGGATTTCTATAAAGATAGTATTAAGACAGAAGAAACACAAGAGAGAGGGAGGGTGAGTGGATGAGGTCTGTAGCGTGTACCACGCGCCTGTGGACTCTGGCCCTGCATCTATATGGACTTACCTCATTCCTGCCCAGTTATACCGTCTGGAATTTGGTCGCAACCAGGACTACCTTTGCGCAAAAATGTGGGTCACGTGTATGTGTGGTCTTACGCGTAGTAGTGCAGTGATAGCAGCCTACTAGGATCACAGAGACGATCTGTCATTCAGTACCCGCAGCACCTGGTCCTTGAGAGGCTATGACCGCTCAATTTACCGTTTGGTTTCAAGGGCAAACACTCCCCCAACCCCCATCTTCCGAAATTATTTGATGAATAGTAGTGAATGTGTACTTGCTGTCTTAGATTGACACTGACTTTTACATCTTATAACATTTCAGTCCAAATGCAGCCTGCATTTTTCACAAATCGTTTTCTGTTATATAATTTCAGGAAAATTACAAAATGAGGGCATTAAACAGTTGATTTTGGTAGTTATTCACATTAATAAATGTAGTATTATAAATTATGAAACGTAAGCGAAAAGCAAAACCCTTCATTGATAGCGCGATAAATACAGCATTTATGAAACATTGTAGAATGGTTTACGTAAAAGTAAAGTTTTCTTCCTTGCATTTAAGCTATACATTTAAAATAAAAATAACAAAAAAGTAATGAGCCCCGTCACGCCAAGTGACGTGTATGGAATATGGTGTTAGTGACTATAATTTCTACAGACCTTCGGCACATAATTTTTGGGGGTTATGTGGTCAGTATTACGCCCGTGACGATTTACTTTCTCAGAAAACAATCCGGTATCCAACCGGCTGGTTGAACTCGAATGACGTCGATTAGGATAGAGCCTGACCTCTTGTCATACATTACAAGTTGTGTGCATTAATCGAAAAGCTGAATGGTTTATAAAACCTAGAATTGTCTGTCCCAGCGGCAACAAGCGTTTCTTTACATAAACATAAGGAAAAATAATAAAGTAAAATAAACATAAATAAGAAAACTCCTACAGGAGATTAGTTTTCTAATGACAAAATATATTTGGTTAAAGTTGATGTGATTAACAGTTCACATGCCAAATCTGAATTCATTCTCGCAGAATGTTGTAAAGCTATGATTTATAAAAAAAAAATATTCACGAAATCATGAACGTAATCGTACTACATATGCGAAAGTATAGGTTTCCTTCTCGGTGTATGGGGTTTATGGTGTTAGTGACCATATTTTGTATGACTAAGTCACAATCTTGGGCGATGGGATCGATATCACACCAGATCGCCTTTATTTCATAGAAAAAGTTCTGGTACCTATTTTTCGAGATTGTATGAACACTGACGCATTTGATATACGGAAAAAAAGCCGTCTCTGTTGGGAATAGAACGCAGCGAGTACCGAGGCTCGACAATACTATATGTCGTTATCCATTTTTTTCACTACAAACGACTTTATATTTATCTTTATTGAAGTTAATGACAAGTTATTTTCACTGAAGGAGATGGCATTTCATGAAGAAGAACAAAGATTTAACATGAAAAAATTAGTCTAGAGGTGAAAGAAAGGGTCTGGTAGATACTGATCGCAACACCTTAAAGTAGGGAGGTCAAAAAGTAATGCACACCAACTTTTTTCTCGGCTAGTAATAAAGATAGGAATATGAAATTTTGCACACTTGGAATATGACATGTTCCAATTATGTGTACCAAATTGCACAGCATTCTGATAAATATTACGCAATCTATGAACCGTTAAAATGGAGCTTGTCAACAATGTCCGTTACAAACAGCGAATTGTCATAGAATTTCTGGTTGCGGAAGAAGAAACTGTGGCAAACATTCATAAACGACTGTGTGCAGTGTACAAATGTTCTGCAGTCGATAGGAGCACAGTTAGTCGCTGGGTTCAGAGAATTAAAGCTGCAGAAAGTGTACGAGTGGAGCTGCATAATTTACCGCGTTCTGGACGTGTTGCCTCGGCTACCAGCACAGACATGTTAAACCGGGCTGATGCCATTATTCGTAAGGATAGGCGTATCACTAGTCAGCAATTGGCATTGCAGCTTACAGTCAGCAAGGGAAGTGCAATCGGTATTTTTAAAACTCTCGGGTATTCAAAGATTTGCGCTCGATGGGTTCCTCGGTGCCTAACAAATGATCACAGAGTTCAAAGGAAAACATTCTGTTCTGAATTGTTGGAGCGTTTCGGTGTTGAAGGAGAAATGTTTTTGTCAAAAATTGTTACCGGTGACGAAACGTGGGCACATTATTATGAGCCTGAAACAAAAATGCAGTCAATGGAATGGCATCATCCGCAGTCACCAAAAAGAAACAAATTAAAACATCTCCATCAGCCGGAAAGGTGATGATCACTGTCTTCTGGGACATTGATGGTGTGATTCTTGTTGATGTAATGACAAGAGGTGAGACAATCAACTCGACAGCTTACATCAATACACTGACAAAACTCAAAAATCGGTTCAAAAGAGTTCGGCCTAATAAGCCATCTGCAGATTTGTTGCTTCAACATGACAATGCACGCCCTCACACAAGTCTGGTAACACGGGAAGCAATCAACCAATTTGGTTGGACTGTACTGCCCCATCCTCCTTACAGCCCTGGTCTGGCTCCCTCAGATTTCCATCTGTTTGGACCACTCAAAAAATTCCTGCGTGGGACACACTTTGACAATGATGAGGATGTGATCCGTGCAGTTAAAAAATGGCTACGCGAGCAGGACAAAACTTAGTACAAACGAGGCATTCATGACCTAGTTTCTCGTTGGCGTAAGGCAATACGCTTGGACGGAGATTATGTTGAAAAATAGGTAGTGTAAAGGGGATGTTCAGCCACAATCTGTGAAAATTTCACACATTTTGCCCGAATAGTTTCCAAGAAAAAAATTGGTGTGCATTACTTTTTGACCTCCCTTCAGTAAATCAGTCAGTGTGCATGATCTAGAGAAATACTTCGATGGGCGTCGAAGCAAGGAAACTGGTTCCATGAATAGAACATAAAAGGTTCGGACTATGCCCGCCATTGGCCCCAAATGAAACAAAAAAGAATAAAAATATAAACTGGCCCCCTATACAAGAATATCAGATAAAGAAATAAAGAAAGAGAGATAAAGAAAAGTATCTGTGTACAGACCATGTGGGAAAACCACCCGACTTGACTACCGACGTTCGGACAACACGTGTTCGATTCTCGCTGGAAGCAGTGTGAATTGTACTCGTGGTTGGAAAAAAAAAATACCCCCACGGTCGACCCAGGGGTTGGCAGAAATGGGTACCAGGTTATTACCCTGGGAAGGTGTGGAATGTCGCTTCGCATCTGAGTTTCGATGCTTGAGGCGACACTATACAGAAATATCCGAACATTTCTGGATAGGCGGCCGAGCACTTATGGGTGTAAACTCGCGTGCTAAGACCCGGTACAAGTCTCGTACTTTACCTTTAGATCATTGGTCGACTTGTGCCAAAAGATTTGCTCTTGAGCAGCGGAAACCCTTCACATCATTTCTCAATAGATACACTGTTAAATAGGGAACTTTTTTATATAAACAAGTGTTCAGGTTTCAATATTACTACAACTCACGCTACTACTACTAGTACTACTACTACTACTACTGCTACTACTACTACTACTACTACTACTGACACTACTACTACTACTAGCACAACTCACACTATTACTACTACTACTCACACTACTACTCACACTACTACTACTACTACTACTCACACTACTACTACTACTACTACTCACACTACTACTACTACTACTACTACTCACACTACTACTACTACTACTCACACTACTACTCACATTACTACTACTACTACTACAACAACTACTACTACTAATATTACTACTGTTATTGCTACTACTGCAACAACTATTACTACTACCTATTCTGTTATTACTACTAATACTATTACTACTACTAATATTACTATTACTACTATTACAAATACTATTACTACTACTACCTTTATTCCTACTCATCATCAAGCACCGACCTAGTGGCGTAGGTGATCATGTCTCTCCACAACTTTCGATCTCGGCAGCTATTTATCATTTCTGTTGTTGACCTTCTGCCAAGCCATTCTCTTAAGATGTCTGTTATTTTTTCTCTTTGCTTCCCTCTATCTCTTCATCCCTCAATTTTTCCAGTTGTTACAATATATTCCAGTTGTTCTCTTCTTATTACATTGCCAAAAAATGATGATTGTCTCTTCCTAACATGGGAAATTAGCTCTCTTTTTGCTTTGACCTCTCTCAGAACCTCTTCATTACTCTTCTTAACTGTCCATGGTATTCTCAACATTCTTCTGTAAAACCACATTTCTACAGACTCCAGTGATTTTCTTGTCTGTTTTCCTATTGTCCATGACTCGCATCCATATGTTAAGACTGGCTCTACGTAACATTTAAGAACTCTTTTTCTTGTTTCTATTGTCAAAAATGGATTGCATAGTAACTTCCCCATTTTTTGGAAAGCTGCTTTTGCCTGAGCCATTCTGCATCTCACCTCTTTTGTACATTTTCCGTCTGAGGTTAACAAAGTTCCCAAATATTTAAATTCATTTATCTGTTTTAATATTGTTCCACTTGTCTTTATTTTGCACTGAGGTGATGTCTTTTTCTTTGTTGTTACCACTACCTCTGTCTTTTTGCTATTAAGGCCGAGTCCTTTATTTTTGCTTTCTTTCACTATAATGTCCAACATTTCTTGAACTCATTTTCACTCTTAGCGATTAAGACTGTATCATCAGCATACCATTAGATTATTTAGATTATGACCTTCAATTGTTATTCCAGGCATGCTCCTTATGGATCTTAAAATAATCTCACTATAATATTAAACAAATCTGGTGACAGCACACAACTTTGTCTAACACCCTGTTGTTACTACTACTAGTACTGTAAAACTACCACTATTACCACTGCTATTATTATTAGTTGTAGCAACAGCAGTATTATTATAATTATTGTTGTTACGATTATTATTATCAGCGTTTTATTTTAGAGAGAAGTTACTCAAACATTCTCTTAAATCTTACAGAACAATAACATTGAATATACAAAGAATCCAAAGCCCTTGTGTTCATACAGTAATATTATCGTTTTCAGTGCAACAGATGTGCACATTTAATAAATATAACGGATGTATATCAGAATCATTAAATCCCGTCACCCTCCAAATAACAATAGAAAGAAAATAAAGTCTGATCAAAACGATTTCAAGACCGCTCGTGCGAACAAAAAATATCACATGGTTATTATTATTGACAACAAATGTTTTTATAAAACATTTTTTTTATGAAACAAATGTTTTATATGAAACAAATGTTTTTATGAAACAAATGTTTTTATTAAACAAATGTTTTTTTTATATGAAACAAATGTTTTTATGAAACAAATGTTTTTATATGAAACAAATGTTTTTATGAAACAAATGTTTTTATTAAACAAATGTTTTTTTATATGAAACAAATGTTTTTATGAAACAAATGTTTTTATGAAACAAATGTTTTTATGAAACAAATGTTTTTTTTATATGAATCAAATGTTTTTATGAAACAAAAGTTTTTATGAAACAAATGTTTTTTATATGAAACAAATGTTTTTCTGTAATTGCAAAAGCTAACCGTGGTGGTCCACTAGGCTACAACCTGTAAGATCCTAATGATTGTAATTATGTATGAGCGTGTGTGTTTGTGCGCGTGTGTATTTGTGTGTGTGTGTGCTTGTGTGTGTGTGTTTGTGTGTGTATGTTTTTGTGCGCGCGTGTTGTGTGTGTGTGTGTGCGTGCTGTGTGTGTGTGTGTTTGCGTGTGCGTATGTGTGTGTGTGTGTTTGTGTGCGAGTGCAATGCAGCTATATAAAAGTGTCGCAGTTAGTAATTGGGACAGACGTCACGCTTTGTCGGCCTGACTTCACACAGGAAACTCAGAGACATTCACACTCCAACTATTTTTTATAATGCAATGGTTCCCAAACTGTTGACATACTTGCCCCCCCCCCCCATATCTGCTGATTAAATACCGGCGTCGCTTTCGTGGCAATTGCGACCCTACACGTCGGGTAAACTCTGATTCATGTATTTATTTTTGGGTAGATTACTACTTTAGGTACAGGAATGAAGTTCAGTAACGATAAAGATATAAAAGTGATTTAATGTAGGAATAACAGAAGAATCTATAAAGACCCTTTTCACGATTCCTCACAGACAACTATAAATGGCGACATAATTAACACCATCCTGTGATAACTCCTTGATGTAAGTAAAGAGTTGAGTCATACCAAGTGGTGTATAGGAAATATGGTGTCAGTGACAATAATTTTTATAGACTTTCAGCACATGATTTACGGGGTAATGTGGTCAGTATTACGCTCGTGCTGATTTACTTTCATAGGAAAAAATGTGTACCCTTTCAAGACTGCGTGAACTCGGAAGCCGCCGATCAGGATCGAATCCTATCTTTGTAGTCTTTTTCACTAACCACTGAGCTATCGCAGCTCCCTCCTTGATGTACTAAATATATTATAAGTATATGTGGATGTTGCTATTGTATTATTTCTAATCACAGAGTAGGCATCATTTGGAATACCTAGGAGGTTTAGTGACAAACGATAATTCACAAACAGCAGAGATAGACTCAAGATGCAACAAAGCTTGTCAAATCATTGGACAGTTATCACCAATATTGTTCAACGAGGAAATAACTCTAGACAAGACGAGCACTATACAATACAATCTTCATCCCAACGTTGTGCTACCAATGCCAGACCTGGACCCTAGATGCTAGAACAATAAGAATAATAACCTCTGCTGAGATGAAATGTGTTCGACGAATGACAGGAGACAATCTGAGAGATAAGATCAGAAATGAAGAATGAGAAAAAAAGCTAGGAATAGCCCCGCCATAGAATACATAAAGATACAACAGATAAAATGGTTTGGCCACGTGACATGGCAGAAAGATCAAAACACAACACAACGAGCCTTCAGCAGACGTTGTGAGAATACCAGACCCAATGGTCGACCACGAAAAAGATGGATGGATTGATTATTAGAAGCACTAGGAAACATAACAGCAGCTGAGGCGAACAGAAAAGCAAAAGACTGAAAATTATATCTCCCTCGGCGCTAAAAGGCAAATGAGGAAGGAAAGAAGAAGAAGAAAAGTGAGTAGGCGCACGGCAATTATGTATCATTGACGCCATGCTCTTGCCAAAGTTTGAAGTCGTCCATGGGAGCCACGGCGTACACTTTGGAAACCACTGACATCTTATAAGAAAGATAATTATGATGTTTTTGAGCATACCACACAGGGTTTAAGTGACAGAGTTGTTTATTTTCTTACATACATACAAACACATATACATAGATACACGCATTCATACATACATACACACATTCATACACACACATAATTACATATATACATTCATACATACATACACACATACATACATACATACATACGTACATATACACACGTACATACACATACATTCATACATACATACACACATTCATACACACACATAACTACATATATACATCCATACATACATACATACATACATACGTACACATACACACGTACATACACATACATTCATACATACATTCACACATACATACATAGATACATATATACATACATAGATACATACATACACACACATACATACATACATACACATACATACACATACATACATACATACATACATATATACATATATACATACATACATGCATACATACATATATACATACATACATACATACACACATACATACATAAATACATACCCACACACACATACACACATACATACGTACATACATACATACACACACATACATACATACATACATACATACATACATACATACATACATACATACATACATACATAAATACATGCATACATACATATATACATACATACACACACACATACATATATATTTTTTTTCCCTTTTTAAACAGTTTAGTTAGAACCGGCCCCTTGCACTGCTGGCTCAAAAAAACGATCACTGATATCGTATCTTATTTCATTGTGACAAACACACATTTGTAAGTGTAGCGAGGAGGCAACAATCTCCAGTATTATAGAGTGTTGCCCAATCCGTTTTGAGTTCAGAGCATCGGTATCTCCTGAACTGGACCGTTCATTAAAGTGACTGTTTTGTTTCCGAACCACGAAATGCGGGTCCAATCATTCATAATGGTAGAAGATCTAGAGATATTTTTTTCTCCTTGGAAAATAAACATGTCACTAAAGTAGTGTGTTGAGCTTAGAAACCATATGGAAATACATCGGCCCCGCTGGGAGCAGTGTGAATTGTACTCGTGGTTGAAAAAAAAAAAAATACCCCCACGGTCGACCCAGCCGTTGGCAGAAATGGGTACCAGGGTATTACCCTGGGAAGGTGAGGAATGTCGCTTCGCATCTGAGTTTCGATGCTTGAGGCTACACTATACAGAAATATCCGAACATTTCTGGATAGGCGGCCGAGCACATATGGGTATACACTCGCGTGCTAAGACGCCGGTTCAAGTCTCGTAAATTACCTTTACCTTTACATCGGTCATGTGCTGAGAATGAATGAAGAAAGACTTCCCCACCGGTATTTGTGTGGAAACCATCTGGTGAAAGAAAACAAGGCAGACCCACAGACTCTATACGAAGAACAATTACTAGAAAAGGCTCAACCATGGCAATAAGAAACAACGAATCAATCCAGAGGAAGAGGTATGTTTACAGCACTCGGAAAAATTGACAAATAATCAACAACAGAAAAAAATATGGACCAAAGCAGGATCAAACCCGTACTCAGTGGCACAGCGCCTTGCCACGAAAAGCCAAACGCTAGGGAACACTGCCACTCAGGTAACTAAAAAAAATAGCTTCGTAGGCAATGTCTTTCGCGCAGGTGTTCTCATGACTATAGCATAAGGCCGCGATCACAGCTCGGAAATGCATTGTGTATTTTTTCCTGTTAAGACAAGTATCTCAGGGATAGGGTAGGGCTGAATACTTGCGTTGCAGACAAACATTTTGGACGAAACAGCACGAATAGTAGTTTCCAGTGGTTTAGGCTGGAGACAAATAATAATAAATGAATATTATTATAGAGGGAAACTTAGTTTAATAATAATAAATTAAATAATATTAATGTATTATTGTTTGTCTCCAATAAGAAACAACCAAGATTGATAAGAACAAGCAACAAAACGTCCATCGTGAAGAAGTATGACTTCCGATCTATGTGCTATGACTTCGGCCCGAGAGAAAATCGAAATGAAATAGTAGCACTGACATACAGCTAAACAAAACTACCAAGAAAAACCGCGGCTTTATACGCCACAATCAAACCTTAACGCTGTTTTTAAACACTATGTTGAACCTAATAGCTGTGCCCTTTATACGCCACCTTTATAAAGTGGGTGACACAAAGGCAAATTTCTTTAAAAACCGGATACAGCTGACACGGCGGTTAAATTATAAATTCACACGACACGCACCAGATGGATTGCCTTCCTGCAAAATGGAGTGCGAAGAAAAATATTAACGCAAAACGGTGTGTCACAAATTGATTAATCATTATTAATTCTGTCACATCATACTGATTTATTTGTAATACTCCTGTTCAAATCAAGGTGAGACGTTTAATACAAGCGAAGGGAAGTCTTAGATCTTAATTAAATGAATACAGGTTGTGTTAGCCAAGAAGGAAACCATATAGTAATTATTTTGCATATTATTATCTTCATTACGTGTCGTTACAGAATTAGTTCGTGTGCGCTGACAGATTGCCGTGTATAATTATATTACTGTATGTGCTTGGGGGTATTTATTTTAAACATGATTCTATCAGATTACTCTGATATATATATTTTCTTCTATTTTCTGGTGATTTTTCTTAAAGTACAATTTGGTTTGAATTAGTTATACTTTAAAACACAAACTCGCTATGAACATCTCCAGGTTGCATTATTACCAACGAGATAATTTAATGTCAATGCTAAAACTAACGCGTCTGATCTCGTAGGTTAGAGGTATAATTTATAATGCTTAGTTTTGTCATTGGTAAATAGTGAGGTGTAACTGCTTTAATGCTTTAGATTTATGAAGCAAAAAATGAATAATGAAGAAACGAGACAATGAAGCACAAGAGAGAACATAATAATCTAACAGTTATTTGGGACGTACAATTACATGATCATATAAGAATGTGTGTTTATAAGATACGTGTATTATTATTTATTTTGGTAAATAATTTTATTTACAATGTTTAATACCACACAGTTAGACATTCTTTATTTAGTTAGTTATTTTATCCTACTACTTGTGCTGTGTTGTGTCGCAGAGAAGTGGAATGAGCAATTTTCTGGCTCTCGCTAGTTGTGTAGCTTCTTGTTATGTCGAATTTATATAATGTCTTTAAATACATCTGTCCATCTCTTTATTGGGTTTCCCTTTTGCTCCGTAGTCGGATGTTTTCGTGTAATACGCTCAAACTGCAGGTTGGCGCTGAATGTCGTTCTGCTCAAATGTCCAAACAATTTGATACTTTGTTTTTCAATATAGTTGATGTTAAATGCATCATCGTTCCCATGCCCTCATTTATATCGTACGTTTTCTAGTTTTTTTGTTGTTGTTGTTTGTGCATCTCTTGTTATACATTTAATTTCGCTTCTTATTCTACAATTGTGTCTTTAAAGAATTGTACATGGCTGGCACTGAGAGCATGATGTGGGTATAAACAATGTTTCTATTAATTATTTCGTTTCTTTGTTTTCAAATGTTTCAAAATCGATGTCATTTTGTAGCTTTCATTATTTGCTTTCTGAATTTTGGTGTCTATACCTTCATCAGCTTATTCAATCTATACACTGAGCAAATATTTAAAAACATCACAGAGATGCCAGGCCTACACATTATTGAGTTATTGATTTATTTGCGGGTCATCATCATTGCACTCCGAACATGTCCATTGGTGCTCAGATCCCCTCCTCAGCAATTCCCTCAGTGTCCAGCGACTGACGACTCCAGTTCTATGTTGGTTGATAAGTCTTCTTACAGGGCTACCAAGTTTCTCATTTCTGACTGTGCCCATCTTAACTCCCATTTCCATCATCCGAAGAAGTGACGTGGATCTGTGTTTGTCGAAGTCCTGTGCTCTTCCCACATCTCGGAGGGCATTGTTGATGTCCGCCCGATCCATCGGTTGCCCTTCCTCAACGACAGCGCAGCTAGCCAACCTGTCCGCTCTCTCATTTCCCCGTACTCCCGCATGTCCAGGGACAAAGACAAAGGTGACCTTACGTATTTTGGATTTCTGCAACGACTCTACCCATTGCATGCGTACAAAGCCCGCCTCCACTTGTTTTATCATGCTCATCGAATCACTCAGTATACAGCCTACACATTAATGGAAAGATAATCAATAACCTAAGATATGCTGCAGATACTGTACTGTTAGCAGAAAATCCTAAAGATCTACAACAATTACGTAATGAAATAAACATGACAAGCAAACAAATATGGATTAGAAATGAATATCAAAAAGACTAAAACTATGATCATAAACAAAGAAAATACTCAAAACCCACAAGTGGATATCAAAATTGAAGGAATAGACCTTGAGACAGTTCAGAACTATAACTACCTTGGACATACTATAACCAGTGATGGAAAATGTACAACTTAAATAAACAAAAGAATAGGAATGGCAAAAAGTCATGAACATACTAAAATCAAAACAAATAATACCAGGGCTAAAACTAAGAAAAACAAAATGTTATGTCTTCTCAACATTCCTATATGGTGCAGAAACATGGACATTAGACAAGAAAACAGAACAGAGAATTAAAGCCTTTGAAATGCGGGTATATAGAAGAATAAGTAGAATTGGATGGAAGGAAAAGAAAACAAACGATGAAGTCGTTCATGTACAATTCTTTAAAGACACAATTGTAGAATAAGAAGCGAAAACAACTAAAAATGAAAAGATAACTACTAAAGACAATTCAAATAAGACAAATGCGATTTTTGGGCCATGTTAAAATACACAAAAGCCTACTAAAAGTAATGCTGGAGGGGACAATACAAGGTAAAAGAGTCAGAGGCAGACCAAGACTAACATTGACGAGTAAATCAAAATATGAACAAACCAGCCTATGACAACCTGCACCATCAAATCAAGAAACAGAGCAGAATGGCGCTCCATGGTAGCCAACCTTCGTCGCGGAGATGGCAATTAATGGTGATACCTTCATCTAATTTTCCACCGTCAGTAAAATTATCGCTTAAGCAACTGTATTCTTGTACTAGATTCAGAAACTTCCTGTGCTAGATTCAGAAACTTCCTGTGCTAGATTCAGAAACTTCCTGTACTAGATTCAGAAACTTCCTGTACTAGATTCAGAAACTTCCTGTGCTAGATTCAGAAACTTCCTGTACTAGATTCAGAAACGTCCTGTGCTAGATTCAGAAACTTCCTGTACTAGATTCAGAAACTTCCTGTACTAGATTCAGAAACTTCCTGTACTAGATTCAGAAACTTCCTGTACTAGATTCAGAAACTTCCTGTGCTAGATTCAGAAACTTCCTGTACTAGATTCAGAAACTTCCTGTACTAGATTCAGAAACTTCCTGTGCTAGATTCAGAAACTTCCTGTGCTAGAAAAGTAAGTTTAATGAGTATTGCTGTTTATTATTTAAAATGTTAAGAATAATGTAAATGTTTAATTGTTGATACATAATTCAGAGAATATATAATCTAGGATTAACATCATAAATGTAGCACTCAAACGTGCTGGCTTTTTTTCGTGAGAAAAAGACATTGCAGCGATAACATGATTGGGGCACATGGAGGATGAATTTTAAAGTTGATCACAAGTAACAGGGGTAATAAATTATTGAAAATTAATTTATAGAAATTAAGTGGAAAACAGAGTAGATGAAACTTATAACAATAAATGTGGCAAGCCTAGTCAATGGCTAGACATATTTCAACTGTCGGCAAACCCCAAACCCAGGTTTATAACGGGTCTCGGTAGCCTACGTGGGAAAAGCATTCCACTAGGCTACCGACGTTCGGACAACCCGTTTTCGATTCCCGTTGGAAGACGCGTGAATTGTACTCGTGGTGGGAAAAAAAAATACCTGCGCGTTCGACCCATTTGCTGGCAGAAATGGGTACCGGAGTAGTACTCTGGGAACGTTAGAAATGCCGTCTCGCATCATAAGTTTCGATGCTTGAAGCGACACGATCCAGAAGTCTCCGAACATTTCTGGATAGGCGGCCGAGCACACATGGGTGAAAACTCGCGTGCTAAGACAACGATAAAGATCAAGTACTTTACCTTTACCGAGAGACGCTGCGTGTCATATTAAGATATGTCTTTAATAACAATCAATTTGGTGAAATACTTTGTAATGTTATTTGGTATCTTCCATTGCACCGGGTGCTTGATATCACCTTCATTGGCATGTTATAATTAGAGTAATATTTCGAAAGCGTTCTCGACTTATTCTGTGCATCAAAGAAAAAAACACAAGAAAGGAATGTGTTTGATGTGTTGAGGACACAGGCACGTTATATTTCATTATTATCATCATCACTGAGTGTCATCTCCGCAACGGAGGTCGGTTACCATGGAGCGCCATTCCGCTATGTCTTTTGCTTTGTTGGTGCAAGTTATCATGGGCTGACTTGTTCATCTTTTAATGTTACACGTCCTTATTAGTCTTGGTCTACCTCTGCCTCTTTCATCTTGCATTTTCTCTTTCAAGATGATTTTTTTGTAGGCTGCTGTGTCTTATAACATGCACTAAAACTATAATTTGCCTTGCTTGAATTGTGTTTACTAGTTCTCTTTTCATTTTTAGTTGTTTTAAGACTTCATCATTTGTTTTATTTTTTTTTCCATCCAATTCTTCCTTTTCTTCTATAAATCCACATTTCAAAGGCTTCAATTTTATGTTTTGATTTCTTGTCTAATGTCCATGTCCGGGTATCAAACGTTTGAGAACCACTGCCTTAAATTATAAATGTAGCTTATAAGTTTCATGTTATTGGAGTTCATGATAGTTTTTCGTTTGAACTTGCTTGTCGGCACACGCTAAAAAAAAGTTGTTGAACCGACTAAAACATATATTTAGAAATGCAATTTGGACTATATACAACAAGATTAGGTTTCAAACTTGCTTTATTTTCTCATAACAACATATGGCTGTGAAACATGGACATCGATACATCTGCTGAAAAATGCCTAAAATATCTTTGAATGCATCATTATCTGGACACATGTCCTTTGCAGAATGTTATACTCACTCCAGGTCTGGCATTGGTAGCACAAAGTTGGGATGAAAATGGTGTTGTAGAGTGCCAGTTTTGCCTCTTGTTTTATTCTCCTTGCTAGACAGAGTGGTGAGATGTGTCCGAAGGTTTGACAACGTTATAATATCTTGAGTCTATTTCTACTGCTCGTGAATTGTAGCTTGTCACTAGACTGCCTAAGTATTTAAATTCTTCTACTTATTTTCATTATCTGTCTACTATCGTTTTGTTGATGTTCGGTAACCTTGTAGTTACTTGAACATTTTTAATCTCTGAACTTCTTAATCACTTTAGTGTTAGTACCTTAAGGCATAATTATATTATGACAAAAGGGATGTTCTAAGATTCTAACGTCTAAGCAACAAAACTGTTGGGATATTTTGCAATTGTTAATGCTTTCAAATGTAATACAAAAATACATGACAAATAATTAAACCCATTTTTTTTCTCTTTCTTTACCTGATACAGGTGAAATATATCTGAAAGAAATGAGGTGCTTACGTCGCTGTTATCGTCAACTGAAAAAGAAAACACTCAATCTGAAGTTTCTCATTCTCCTGACAACTGTTGTGTTACAGTTTACCCTTATTTCAAGTCTATTATCTAATACATATGATGACGGGGTTGACGTTTATGGCAACCATCTTCTTGACATTATCTACAATAACAATATACTTAGGGAAAGGTTACAACAGATAATGGACAATGAAGCGAAAGTCGATGATGTTTATTCTCAGTTAATACTCAGTGACCTTAGGAATATAATGGCCCACATGCATCAATTTGAAACTCATTATACGCTGAGAGCAATGCAACATCTTTTAACAAAGCCTATCGTGAATGACCACAACTTTTCGTACATTCATAACCCGCTTAGGACATGCACACGTACAAATGCTAAAATCATTATTGCAGTGCCCTCTGCTGTAAGCAATTTTGAGAAACGTCGTGAAGTGAGAAATGGTGTTAGAGGAGATTACGTTAAAAATTCGTCAAACAGGGCTGAGATGTTGTTTTTTCTAGCGAGAACTTTTGATAAGTCTATTCAGGCGAAAGTCGACGCTGAAGTGACAGAATTTGGAGACATTGTCCAGGAGGACTTTGAAGACATTTACCGAAACAATCGGCTTAAGTCTGTGTCTATGTTACGATGGATAAGCACATATTGTTCGAATGCCAAATATGTGATTAGATCAGATGACGATATCAAAGTTAATGTTTCTGATTTGATGCCAGTGATAGAAAGGACAGCAGAGAAGTTAAATAATTTTGTACTTGGACTTAGAAAACTGGGGGATATACCGGCTAGATCTGTGGCTAGTAAATATTATATGTCTATACATGAATATCCCTTAGATAATTTACCCCCATATCTTCTAGGCGCGTTATTGGCCCTTCCTGTCGCAACAGCCAAGCTCCTGTACGAAGCTGCTCTGAGAATAAAGCCTATATGGTTGGAGGATGTTTACATCACTGGTATATGTACTGCCGTGCTACATATTCCCATTTTAACCGCAGCTGAATTCCAGTTTGAACATATTCAGATGTAATGTTGCTATTTTTATAATTATTATGAAACGTATCGTTCTTTTTGCTACAATAATGTGCACTTCCTCATAATAATAGCTTATAAATTGCGACTACGTGTACCTGCATCTGACTTAATCTGCATTCATTGTAAAAACGTATCCGTAAAACAAGTTTATGGAAATTTCGAACTCTCATGTTTTGTTTATGGTTATAGTTATAGGATTTTTAAGTTCTACAACAGGCAGAAAATGAGGAAGATACTATGCAATCCATTTTTGACAATAGAAACAAGAAAAAGAGTTCTTAAATGTTATGTAGAGCCAGTCTTAACATATGGATGCGAATCATGGACAATAGGAAAACAGACAAGAAAATCACTGGAGTCTGTAGAAATGTGGTTTTACAGAAGAATGTTGAGAGTATCATGGACAGCTAAGAAGAGTAATGAAGATGTTCTGAGAGAGGTCAAAGCAAAAAAATTCCAATATTAGGAAGAAACAATCATAATTTTTTTGGCCATATAATGAGAAGAGAACAACTGGAATATATTGTAACAACTGGAAAAATTGAGGGACGAAGAGATAGAGGGAAGCAAAGAGAGAAAATAACAGACAGCTTAAGAGAATGGCTTGGCAGAAGGTCAACAACAGAAATGATAAATAGCTGCCGAGATCGAAAGTTGTGGAGAGACATGATCACCTACGCCAGTAGGCCCGGTACTTGATGATGATGATGATGATGACAGGCAGAAAAATAGTTATTTAGATATTTTAGAAATGTGCGAAACAAGATGGTTAGGAACACAAAAATACAACTAAACACAGGAGAGATGATTTAACCATTAGGACACCAGGAACCTGGAGCAGAACATAATGAAGGGGTAGCTATAAATACCATCAAGACAAGCACAGAAAACACTGATGGAATGAGATGCAGTAGTGTCAAGACTAATAAGAGCAACAGTTTAAACAACAACAAATAAAAATACACATTACCCAATGCTATAAACCAACCAGTGATACAATTTATTTAAAGATGAATTCTAGAAACAGTTGCAATGTCAGATGGATGGACGACGTACCAAAAATAGTATAATATTGATGGGAGATTCAGACAAAAGTAGGATCGAATAACAGAGGCTTCGAAGAGACCATGGGAAAACATGGTCCTGGAGAAATGAACGAGAATGGAGAGATATTTATGAGCTTCTTTGCTTATAATAAAAAGAGCCTGGGAGGAACAATACTCCAACATAAAAGATTGCATAAAGCCACATGTGAGTCACCCGATCTTAGAACGGAAAATAAAGTTTACCACATATGCATTAATTTTTAAAAACTGTAAGCCATCCTTACACGATGTAAAAGTATATAGATGAGCAGATGTGGCTTCAGATCACTATCTTCTGCTAGCTAAGATTAAACGTATCTGAAAACAAAAATATACAGCACATAATGATAGGCAGTATTCCGATGTAGGGTTTCTCAAAGAGCAAGGAATTAAAGATACAGTTGCAGTCACAATATGAAACAAATACCAAGAACTCCAACAACTAGAAAAATACAAAAACTGTAGAAGATCATTTGAAACATGGAAAGGATACATGGAGTGTGACATGCGAAGAAACCCTGAAAAAAAGAGAACGCCAGAATAAGTCATGTATGACAGCTGAGACCCTGGATAAAATTAAAGAAAGAAAGAATAAGAAAGCAGACATAAATAAAGCGGAACAGGAAGTACTAAAGCCAAGACACATGCAACTTGTGGTGAGATGGTTGAGAAATACGTTGGAGTAACCAGAAAAGACAGAATCAGAAGAAGATATCTATTATTGTATTCAGAGAGAGAGATAGATAGATAGATAGAGAGAGAGAGAGAGAGAGAGAGAGAGAGATGCTATCTAATCGTCATAAAATAATAATGGCAAACCAATGAATTTGAAAGTTTTTATTTTGTGTTATTTACGTTGCAGTTGTAAAATGTAGAACTATCCTTAAGGAACAAAAACTATGATTCATTTCCAAATGTTAAGAAACGTTTCATTCATTATTATCATATACAAGTTTTAGTGAAACAATTCAGGGGACGGAGGAAGATTCATATTATTCATTCACCAGTGACCATTATTATCCCCAAAGTATTCTCACTGTGAGCGCTGAAACAAATGGTGCCGCTACTTTCAAAAGTAATCACATAAATGATTATGTTTATGGAAGGCCCCTGTATCACAGCAAACGAATTAAAATCCATAATTGCTCAACCGCCCGTGCCAGTGGAATCTTCCGAATTACTAGTTCATCTCCCAAAAAAAAAGAAAGGTAGCTGTAGACCCCATCATATCAGTCTCAGCACACGCCAAAAAACATAAGGCGAAATCGCACAGAAAGTAAACACAGCCATCTGTTCTCCATCATACGATATCATAATTCATCGTAAACAATAGGAATATCGAAACACCATCAAAAGGGATGAAACGCACAGCTCATAGTGTGCACAGAGCACTTAACACAGTAGCTCCTGCAATAAGCCGGGCTTGGAATATGTTCCTGTCGCCTATCAACCATATTGACCGGAAGTTCACGTCCTCCTAAAAATGATGATCGTCATTAAAAAAAAAAAATGTATAGCGATTGATAATGCTAGGACATCACCCTGACTTCAAATCCGAAAATATGAAACACAGTTAGTCATCGGACTATCCCCGTCGCACATAAAACAACAAACACATGAATGGTGTTTTGTTTTAGTGTTTAAAACTTTAGTTGTTTAGATTATAGGAGGAGTATTGTAGGGCAGGTGTGTCAAGTATACATTTATTGAGAGATTGATGAGATAGAAAAGGGAGTTCGTCGATCCTGAGTGCTATAGTGGGGAGAGTCGATGTATATCTTACAGAAGCAGTCAATATGCATACGCTTCGAAATAAGTTTGTACGGACGGTGCAGCGGATATGGGGGATGCATCGACTGTAATGAAATTGATCCCATAATTACAATAGAATAGAAAAGATTAGTATAAAATAGCAAATATTAGTATATAATAGAAAAGATTAGTATAGAATAGAAATTATTAGTATATAATAGAAAAGATTAGTATAGAATAGAAAAGATTAGTATAGAATAGAAAAGATTAGTATAGAATAGAAAAGATTGGTATAGAATAGAAAAGATTGGTATATAATAGAAAAGATTAGTATAGAATAGAAAATATTAGTATAGAATAGAGCCGCATGCTAACATGTTTTAATTTTATCAATGGATTTTTTGTTCTTTTAGCTTCACCTATAATTTTGATAAAAGTAATAGTTTTCATGGTACAAGGTATGGTGGACAGGGAAATCTGAGGTCAGAGACAGCGTACTTTGTTTAGTTTGATCATATGTCAAGAAGCTATTTTTGATCAATGTTGGCACATATATTGGTATCACGCGCTGTATCATCAAACTCTCAGTTTTAATCTTGTAATAACTTCCATTATTGATTATACTAGCTATCTGACGTCATGGATCGAAGGAAATATTCCTTAATAATTTGACGCACTTTCTTAATCTTTTATGCTGTTGAACCGGACGTTGAGAATCCCCATTCCTCGTCATCATACACCGATAGTCTAACACTAGAGCTGGAAGTTGTCAGCGGCCCAGAGCTGATGACATGCACCAGGATCGGTGAACCAGAACCAACCAGACCCTGCTCCACCTCTCCGTGGTGCCTCTAGTAACAGACTAACCTGTCTAGTCTGGCCAAGCGAGTAGGGATCGAAGAGGGAAGACAACCCGGTACTAAAAAATGTCATGCTTAAGTCGGATGTGTTGGGCCGAAATTCGCAAATATCACAGTTATACTGTAAACCACAACACAACACAAACACGCCTACTTAGCGCCCTTTTAAGGGCGGACGATGAAGAGGTATACTCCTTTAGTCATCGGGCGAACGCAAGTATCTCCTCCGAGAAAATCACTCAAATGTATTGGAATGGCTCATGGCTTTTACACAAAATGTTGTTTTCAACATAATAGTGTAAGCTAAGGCTTTGTACTGCCACCGCATGGCCATACTTATTCAGTATGTATAAGATTTTAAAAGACCAATTCTCAAAAAGGCCAACACAAAAAAGGAGCTCATAAAAACATCAGAAAAAAAAAAACATGTTTCGGTCACATCATGAGAACAGGAAAGTTGGTTACAACTGGAAAAATACAGGAAAAGATAGATTTAAGAGAGAGAACTGAACATTGGTGCTTAAGTACGTTTTTAAATTTCATAGATTTCATTAAGTCTTTCCACTCTGACAATATGTGAAAATAGTCAAATAACTTCACAACAATTCCTTCAACATCAAGGGGGATTGAATTAATAGCTAAATGTTCACAATTGTGTATCATGTGAGGTGTATATCCTAAACTAAGAACTTTCCTTTGCTACTGTTCACTCACTTTGGTAACAACATTTTTAAAATTTAAAACTGTATTTTCACACCTTAAAAGTTTATGTTTGTATTATTTCATGACTACACTTTTTCTTCAAGGCTAAATTCTTTTACTGTTTTCAATGAAACCTGTGACAGCATTTCTCTTGCTGAACAACAAAAATCAGTTTAGTTTGAATGTTACTTGTCTTTTCTCTGTCTATGTTATTATATCTAAGCAGGATAGGCAATGTGTTCAAGCTGCTATAGTTACGCATCAAAAAGTATGCTCACAACATAAAAAAAAACTAGGTTCAAAGTCTCAAAGTTTGTTCTAGAACACGTAATTTTGGATTGAATAAACTTCCTTATTAAACAAGCAACGTAGTCCACATATTTCAAGCTGAGAATGTTTGACAGTGTGACATGCACATTTTCCTTACTCTAATGCAGTTATTATGAGTATGAGCTTTCAAAAAACATAACTTATTAGCGCATATATATAGATAGATAGATAGACAGACAGACAGACAGACAGACAGACAGACAGACAGACAGACAGACAGACAGACAGACAGACAGACAGACAGACAGACAGACAGACAGACAGACAGACAGACAGACAGACAGACATAGATAGATACATAGATAGATACATAGATAGACAGACAGACAGACAGACAGACAGACAGACAGACAGACAGACAGACAGACAGATAGACAGATAGATAGATAGATAGATAGATAGATAGATAGATAGATAGATAGATAGATAGATAGATAGATAGATAGATAGATAGATAGATAGATAGATAGATAGATAGATAGATAGATAGATAGATAGATAGATAGATAGATAGATAGATAGATAGATAGATAGATAGATAGATAGATAGATAGATAGATAGATAGATAGATAGATAGATAGATAGATAGATAGATAGATAGATAGATAGATAGATAGATAGATAGATAGATAGATAGATAGATAGATAGATAGATAGATAGATAGATAGATAGATAGATAGATAGATAGATAGATAGATAGATAGATAGATAGATAGATAGATAGATAGATAGATAGATAGATAGATAGATAGATAGATAGATAGATAGATAGATAGATAGATAGATAGATAGATAGATAGATAGATAGATAGATAGATAGATAGATAGATAGATAGATAGATAGATAGATAGATAGATAGATAGATAGATAGATAGATAGATAGATAGATAGATAGATAGATAGATAGATAGATAGATAGATAGATAGATAGATAGATAGATAGATAGATAGATAGATAGATAGATAGATAGATAGATAGATAGATAGATAGATAGATAGATAAGCGAGCTTATAAGTTATGCGCTAATAAGTTATTCATAAGAATAGGCTGTTTCCTGTTTACATGTTTACATGTAAGATAGATAAATAGTACACCGTAATAAACATGAAAATGTTGAGAATACCATGGACAGCTAAGAAGAGTAATGAAGAGGTTCTGAGAGAGGTCAAAGCAAAAAGAGAGCTAATTTCCAATGTTAGGAAGAGACAATCATCATTTTTTTGGCCATGTAATGAGAAGAGAACAACTTGAATATATTGTAACAACTGGAAAAATTGAGGGACGAAGAGATAGAGGGAAGAAAAGAGAAAAAAATAACAGACAGCTTTAGACAATGGCTTGGCAGAAGGTCTACAACAGAAATGTTAAATAGCTGCCGAGATCGAAAGTTGTGGAAAAACATGATCACCTACGCCACTAGGCCCGGTACTTGATGATGATGATGATGAATGCAGTGATCGGGAGCCGCGATAGTTCAGTGGTTAGTGAACTGGACTACAAAGGACAAGGGGTAGGGTTAGATCCCAACCGACGGCTTCCGTGTTCACCCAGCCTTTAATGGGTACCGGATTTTTTTCTGGGAAAGTAAAGCAGCACGGGCGTAATACCGACCACATTACCCCAAAAATCATGTGCTGAAGGTCTGTAAAATATAGGGTCACTAACACCATATTCCCTATACGCCACTTCGCGTGGCGGGTCACTAACACCATATTCCCTATACGCCACTTGGCGTGGCGGGTCACTAACACCATATTCCCTATACGCCACTTGGCGTGACGGGGGTACTTGACTTTTACTTTTTTAAATGCAGTGATCAAAACGCAGTAAACAGGTATACCACTTTTGAAGAACTGAGACACTTTTGTGTTAACTTCACAACTCGAAGCACCTTCATGCCTTGTTTGTTACGATGTGTTCTACAAAAGATATTTTACCGCCGATCCAGGCTATAAATGTTGTTTGACAGAAAGAACAAAAGGCGGCAGAGTCATAATCACCTATACGTTGAAAAGAAAATTCCTTAAAAATGAAATCACACAGTGCAACGTTTTTAACGGGTGTTCAATCAGAGTGGATCTGGCAGACTCAAATTGTGATGTTATGTTTGTAACACACCTAACCTGACAGCTGAGTTCATGTGAGGAGCTTGAATCCTACTGTGATTGGGTCCTGATCGCAGAGAGAGAGAGAGAGAGAGAGAGAGAGAGAGAGAGAGAGAGAGAGACCTACTGAAAATTTTCATTTCTCTAACAATTTTAAATTGTGCACAAAAATTCCGCTCAAACTTACGACAAGGTAAGCTCGCACTGCGGAAAAAAGAACTCTCTTGTTTCGAAAGGGAACAATTGCTGCTGGAATAGAAAGAGAGCACAGCGAAAAGAAACTATAAATGAATACTCGTTTATTTAAAAAAATGGGCGAATTGAATAGTCATGGGATGTTATGGTTGACTTCAAACCATGCTAATGATGAATACGAAAAATTCGGGGATATCCGGAGACAATTTGTGAAATCTAGGACAATCTGGGGACAAGAAGCTAAATCAGTAGTCAGGTCCTGGAACCCGGGGACCACTGGTGGTAACCTTCCCCTAGACACCCGGGTACAAACAGAAGTGAAGACACAGAGGGAGAGAGAGACAGACAGACAGACAGAGAGAGACAGACAGACAGACAGAAAGAACTAGATACAAACATACAATTAACAAGACTGTCTATGAGTCGTTTAGGAGAGACGGATGTGCTAAACATATAGAATTAGCTTATTAAAATTCACCGCCATTGCTGCTTAAAAGTTGTTACCAATAATCATGGAGCTAATTCATTGTGTCTTCTGTTATTACTTAATTAAGTGTGTTAAATATGTAACAAAATGTTCTATCAGTTAAATGCAACGGACCTGTGTCAGACTAGAAATGAAGTCAACTTTATATTATACAGGACTGAATCTTTATACTTTTCATCGTCCTTAACAGAATGAATAGCCACAGCAAGAAAGCATTCAGATATGACTAGACATAAAAAGAAATAAATAAACGGTGATCTTTCTAAAGCAAATGTTTTTCTTTTTTGTTTAGTTTAAAACATAAAAAAACAACACATTTTAATGGAAACATTCTACAACTATGAATTACCTTCTTCACTTTACGGCATTTTTAACTCGTGCAACACCGACTTAGGGAAAGTAAAATGTTTGAAGTGAAGCACTTCACGTTAAAAAAGAACGGTTATAACTGGTATTCATATGTGGGTGCATTAGTAGGGGAACAAACAAAACCATCAAAGTCAATCTGTCCCAAGACATTCAATGTCTATAAAATAAAGTCTTTTGCAAATATATCTTTTACACTACGCTTTCCTCGTAATTCACAGTCCTATGGTTTGATGTGTGAAAAGTAAATGTTCCCTCGCGCCTTGCTAGGAGATAGTGGTGTTAGTACAGTGCTCATAACTTTCCATGACCACATAATATTTTGGATAATGTGGTCGGTATTATACAAGGCCGTCTTTACATCAGAGAAGAAAATCTCTTGTACTTGTTTGTACAGTCTGACTGAACCCCGAGTCTTATGGATCAGAAAAAAAAAACACTTTATGAATTATTCTCGGACCTTTCTGATCAGTAAGCGAGCACACTATCCACTCAGCAGCTGAGGCTAAATTGATGCGAACTGTAATTTGAATTAGTCTTCCAACATCTTGCCATCTACGTCTTCTTTTATCTCCATGTGATGCATTTAAGCGCCGCAGAGAAAGAATGTTGTTGTTGATATACTATGGTATCTTTAGACATTTGGTCTTTTGTTTGATTCTATCTTTCATAAATGGAACGTTTTTAATTTGTGCATCTGGTTTCTTTATAATAGGAAATGTTATTGCCCTATTCCATATATCCATCTTTTCTTTGGCCTTCCTCTTACTCTCTGTTTTGATGTTCTTAGATATAATGCTCTTGATAAAATTTGGTCTGGTTTCATTCTAAGTGCCCATACCATTTCATGTGTAGTTGTCTCTCTGTCCGACCGTCCGTTCGCCTACCCGATCGCCTGCCACCCGGAAACGCGCCCGCACAACCGCCCGCCCGCCCAACCCCTCCCCCATCCGCCAGCTTATCTATCTATCTATCTATCTATCTATCTATCTATCTATCTATCTATCTATCTATCTATCTATCTATTGACCTTTTAAGCCGTGGCCGGCCCATAGGACATAGACCCAGATACTCTTTCTCTTTTTCTAATTTTTTTTCATACTAGCAATCGGTGGAAGATCTTTTATCAAATCTCGCCATTTGACGCTGTTCTGTATAAGCAACTCAATTATGCTTATTTCTCTCTATTGGTATTAAAGTATTGTCTTTATCTGCAAATAGGCTGTTTCCTGTTTACGTGTATAGCACTTAGTTAAATGTGTCGCGACCTTCACATTTCCTACGTGTTTTATCACCAAGTTTGCAACGCATTCACTACCTGCTTGGTTTTCTTTTCAGCTTTTTTTTATGCGAAGATCGATTCTGACATTGATATTATGGCAACACATTTTGCACTTTGACATAGACCGTTTATTTATATAAATAGCCCTCTATGACTGGGTGTATTATAGACCTTTCTTTTGATAAGAAAGGTTCAGTTTTAATTCTCATACAATATGGCGACTATGTTTCTCTCGATCACCGATTACTTCTTCTTCTTCTCCTTTCCTTCCTCATTTGCCTTTCAGCGTCGAGGGGAGATATAATTTGCGGTCTTTTGCTCTTCTGTTCGCCTCTGCTGCTGTTATGTTTTCTAGTGCTTCTAATATTCCATCGACCCATATTTTTCGTGGTCGACCCTTGGGTCTGGTGTTCTCACAATGTTTGTTGAAGGCTCGTTGTGTTGTGTTTTGTTTTTTCTGCCTTGTCATGTGGCCAAACCATTTTATCTGTTATTTCCTTATATATTCTATGACGGGTGCTATTCCTAGCTTTTTTCTCAGTTCTTCATTTCTGATCTTATCTCTCAGACTGTTTCCTGTCATTCGTCTAACACATTTCATCTCAGTAGAGGTTATTTTCTTATTGTTCTTGCATCTAGGGTCCAGGTCTGGCATTGGTAGCACAACGTTGGGATAAAGATTATATTGTATTGTGTTCGTTTTGCCTCCAGAGTTATTTTGTTGTTGGACAATAGTGGTGATAACTGTCCAATGATTTGACAAGCTTTGTTGCATCTTGATTGTATCTCTGCTGTTTGAGAATTATCGTTTGTCATTAGACTTTCTAGGTATTGAATTCCTCTACTTATTTTAGTTGTCTGCCTTCTATAGTTATGTTGATGTTCTGTTTATTTTTGGCGACATTCATGACTTCTGTTTTGTTGATGTTGATTTTATGTTGTATTTTGTGCCTGAGATGTTGAGTTTGTTTAAGTGTTCTTGTAGGTCTTCTATTGTTTCATGTATTAGTGCCTGATCGTCTGCAAATAAAAGCTCGTTGATCTCCTCTGTCTCTGATGGGTTGGCTAGCTTGCATATATAGTCCATGTATGTAATAAACAGTACGGGGGATAGTACGCACCCCTGTCTTACATCTGATCTAACTTCGAAGTTGTCTGTGTAGCCTGCTGCTGTTGATGTAGAGTTTAAATTAGGTTGGTTAGATGTTGGCTTTTTTCGTATGTTGTTAGTATCTCCCACAGTTGTTCTTTGTTTACTCTGTCGAATGCTTTCTCCTGGTCAATGAAGGCTATGTATAAGTTTTGATTGTGTTCTGTCGTTTTTTTTCTGCAATCTGTTTTAATGTGAATAGTGCATCAAAACATTCTCTGTTTTTCGGAACCCCATTCGGAACAGTTTACGGTTCACACAATATCTGAAAGGTGAGAAGAAAGAAATGTTTCTGCCACAATTAGACAACTTATATGTTACATACGATACTGCCTATAACCTGGTCATTGGTAAGAATACGTAAGGGACAAAATAAAACTATAAATAAGCGAGGAACAATGTGGATTTGTGGAAGGAAAGGGTGACAATAATGCAATATACATCTTAAGAATATTGATAGAAAGATCTATAGGGGTAAAGAAAGATCTTTATATATGTATATATATATATATTATATATATATATATATATATATATATATATATATATATATATATATATATTTATGCGCTTTATAGACTACATAAAAGCATTTGACAAAGTAAAGCATGTGGAAATAAACAATACGCTAGAGACTCTAAACATTGAATGCACGGTTCTGCGAATCATAAAAAAAACATGTACTGGCAACAAACAGCAGCTATACGAATTAACAACTAAACAGGACAATTTCAATTTATAAAACAAGGAGTAGGACAAGGCTGTGTTCTGTCGCCGGATTTGTTTTCACTTTACAGCGAATATATTATGAGATCATTAGCAGACAAAAAAGGAATTAAAGTCATAACATAAATAATTTGCGATATGCAGATGGCACATTCTTAATAACAGATACAGAGAAATTATCTACAAGAAATGATAGACATAATAGTAAAAGAAAGCATCAAGAAAGGTCTCAGTCTGAATAGTAAGAAAAAAGAAGTATTGGCTATATCGAAGAAACAATCACCACCAGCATGTAGCATAAAAATAAACGAGACAAATCTGAAACAAGTGCAATGTTTCAAATACTTGGGCACAATAATATCAGATGGGAGATGCACCACAGAAATAAAAAGCAGAATAGCTCAGGCCAAAAATAGCATTTCAGAAAATGAAAAATATCTTATGCAACAAATCTATGTCAATAGAAATGAGAAACAGTGTTTATCGATGCTATTTAGAACCAATTCTGATCTATGGAAGGGGATCATGGACTGTAGACAAACAAATGAAAAGACGATTAGAGGCCACAGAGATACGATTTTTCAGAAGAATGTTGAAAGTTCACTGGACTGCTAAAAAGACCAATGTGGAAATTCTCAAAGAGGCCAACACAAAAAGGGAGCTCCTAAAAATTATGAGAAAGAAACAATTAACATTTTATGGGCACATCATGATAAGAGGAAAGTTGGGATATTTGATTACACCTGCAAAATAAAAGGAAAGAGAGATCGCGGACGACAAAGAGAGAAAATGCTGGATAGCTTGGTGTCATGGCATGAAAAACAGTCAACAACAGAACTGAAACGATGCACTGTAGATAGAAGATTGTGGATGGACATGGTCACGTATGCCAACCGGTATGGCACATGGTGATGATGATGGTAAGAATACAAATGTGCCATTGTCAAATCACCGGTAATCAACGAGACAGTAGTTCTCAAAATGTGTGCAGCGAATCACAAATAAACAGCTGATCACATGTGCGCAACTGATCACAAGTGCGCAGCGCATCACAGATGCATAGGGAATCATATGTGCGCAGCGGATCACAGATGCATAGGGAAAGATATGTGCGCAGCAGATCACATATGCTTAGGGAATCATAGATACGTAGCGCATCACAGATGCGTAGGGAATCATTGGTGCGCAGCGCATCACAGATGCGTAGGGAATCATAGGTGCGCAGCGGATCACAGATGCGTAGAGAATCATAGGTGCGTAGCGGATAACAGATGCGCAGCGGATCACAGGTGCGCTGCGGATCACAGGTGCGCAGTGAATCACAAGTGCGCTACTAAACTGGTGTGTGTATGTGTATGTACGTGTGCGTGTGCAAACATACGTTCGATCAAGTTTCAAAATGATTACGATGTGTAAACTGTGTCTTCCGATACAGCGTTTGTTGTTCGACTTGTATTTGTTACACGTAATTAGCTGTTTTGTGTTGTTCGACTTGTATTTGTTACACGTAATTAGCTGTTTTGTGTTGTTCGACTTGTATTTGTTACTCGCAATTAGCTGTTTTGTGTTGTTCGACTTGTATTTGTTACTCGTAATTAGCTGTTTTGTGTTGTTCGACTTGTATTTGTTACTCGCAATTAGCTGTATTGTGTTGTTCGACTTGTATTTGTTACTCGTAATTAGCTGTTTTGTGTTGTCCGACTTGTATTTGTTACTCGTAATTAGCTGTTTTGTGTTGTTCGACTTGTATTTGTTACTCGTAATTAGCTGTTTTGTGTTGTTGGGCTTGTATTTGTTACTCGAAATTAGCTGTTTTGTGTTGTTCGACTTGTATTTGTTACTCGTAATTAGCTGTTTTGAATGTAGTTTTCTTGATGACTGTTGTTTAACTGCTGGCGCGCTTGTGGACTGTGTGTTTCTCTATGTTTAAGTGGAATATTATTTTTCTTCTTCCATCGTCACCGGCCTATTGTTGATTAACAATCATGTTCAATGCAGCACCAGCGAGTACTTTATTTCAACAAATGTTAACTTGCATGCTTTCTTCCCTGCCTTGTTGAAGTCTCGGGAGAGGCAAAGGCTAGGGGATTAAATCCTAAGAGTTACATCTGTATGTAGGGGGTAGAGCCCAAAGCAATTACACACCTAATGCATGTCCTTTTCGACATATTCAAGGATATGATTAGTTCCATAAATAGTACACTTGTATTCTTTTTGAATAAACCAACGAGAGAAATGATTATTCTGGATTAAGACCAAATATAATCAGTTTACGTCGCGTCACAACTTTCCTATGGAAAGGTCACCTCAGTGTTATCAACACGGAAGCTGAAAAGAATGTTCTACTAAAAACGTTCAAGCTTTTTTTGACTGCAAGTTCAAACGTCAAAGAATTGATCTCACAGAAGCTCTTGAGCAAATCAGTGACGTTCAGAAAACTGCCGCCATAAATAACGAACATAAAAGACTGGACATCGTTACACTTCAAGAGATACGTCTAACTACAAATAGATCTTTAGAGAACACGACTACAATTTCCTTTGATACGTAAAAGATGCAGTAATTCCTAAATTATATAGTGTAGACGCTAACATTGAACCTAGAGGCAATAAAATTTCACATTGTTCAAAGAGGGTGTCTATCCAATATTGTCAGGCTCAGTCATGAGAGAGCCTGAAGAACCTCTAAAGTGTTACTTTAATTTATTACCTGTTAAACTAATTTAGTAAGTGTTACACACATTTATTATCTATTGCACTTTTTAATTACTTGTTACACTAATGTATTAAGTGTTCATCATCATCATCATCGAGTGCCATCTCCGCAACGAAGGTTGGCTACCACGGAGAGCCATTCTACTCTGTCTCTTGCTTTGATGGTGCAGGTTATCATCCGTGTTAGTGTTAGTCTACCTCTGCCTCTTTTACCGTATATTTTCCCCTCCAAGATTGCGTTTAGTACGCTGTTGTGTCTTTTAACATGGCCCAAAAATCGCATCTGTCTTGTTTGAGTTGTATTTAAGTGTTACATTAATTGACTATCTGTTGCACTACTTTATTACCTGTTACACCAATTTATTAACTGTTACACTAATTTCTTACCTTTTACACTCATTTATTACCTCTTGCACTAATTTATTATCTGTTACACTAATATATTATCTTATTATTGATAAAGAATGATTGCTTACTAATCACCGTCTGCCAAAACACCAAATGTTCTACTTATATTTCCTTAAAAATATTTGCAAGAAATGTGTATGTATTCATCTTCCCCCACATTATAAGTATCAAACTTCCTGACCATACATGCACGAACATAATATATCGCATTCAAGATTGAACACCAAATCATTAACATAATCTCTGATTTGCAAACACGCTATTTTATTATGTTCAAAATACATAATATTTTAACATTTTCTTTATAATAGCGATGTGAGAGAAGCAATCTACATATGATCATTAGTATATGTAACTGGTTTTACATCAAAGCGAGTTGTGTAACGTCACAAATAATTCTGAACATATTACAGCATTTACGAGAGATTAAGAAATGCAGCGATAATAACTGCCAACATACAATTCTTTACATTTACGAGTAGGCCTACGTCAAGACTGGCAGTCTAAGCGAACTGTATCAGGTAACTTATATACGAGTCATGTACTTATGTGTGATAGCTCAGTGGTTAGTCAACTGGACTACAAATGACAATAGGTCGGGTTCGATCCTGATCAACGGTTTCCGGGTTCACTCAGCCTTAAATGAGTATCGGATTTTTTTCTGGGAAAGTAAAGCAGCACGGGCGTAATACCGACCACATTTCCCCACAAATTATGTACCGAAAAGGTCTATACAAATTATGGTCACTAACACCATATTTCCTTAACGCCACTTCGCGTGACGGGGCTCTTTACAAATTTCTTTACTATGAACTTATGTACACGTATTAATTTTTTGACATGTAAACTGTGGCTTGATTACTAAACACATTGTGATAAGTAGTAATTGACATATCAATATAAACGTTTATTAACAATTTAACATATACGAGAGTTGTGATTTGTAGGTTGTATGGCATTCTGAAAATATGTATTATGACTCGAAATCAAAGTATATGGTATTACTTAAAGTTCATGGTGCTTTGACCAATATTCATTTGCCTGTAATCATTTGATTTGTTGTATATAACTGTCATGGTTAATATCATCATCATCGTCATCATCAATACCGTGCCTGGTGGCGCAAGTGATCATGTCTCTCCACAACTTTCGATCCGGACAATTATTTATCATTTCTGTTGTTTACCCTCTGTTAACCATTCTCTTAAGCTGTCTGGTATCTTTTCTCATTGCTTCCTTCTATCTCATCGTCTCTCAATTTTCCCTGTTGTAACAATATGTTCCAGCTGTTTTCTTCTCATTATATGACCAAAATTATGACTATTTCTTCCTAATATTGGAAATTAGCTCTCTTTTTGCTGTGGCCTCTTTAGAACGTTTTCATTCTCAACTGTCCATGGTATTCTCAACATTCTTCTGTATAACCACATTTCTACAGCCTCCAGTGATCTTCTTGTCTGTTGTCCTACGGTCCATGATTAACATACATATGTTAAGACTGGCTCTACAAAACATATAATAATTCTTTTTCTAGTCTCTATTGTCAAAAACTGCCATGGTACATGAAGATTTAATAATGGCCCGGTATATTAGCAAATAGTGATACGTCAGGCAAACAGAATATTAGCAACAATATCATCGTCATCATCATAAGTTCGCATGTTCTTTGGAGATGTTGCAAACACGACATCGCATCTGAAAGAATCGCTATCTCTTGCTAATCTATCACTTTTTCTGTTGTCATATTCAAGGTCTCATTATCTCCTCCGCTTTTCTTATTCACTCAGTATACAGGAAACACTACACAGTGGGTGTAGTCTTGTGACTCTAACCAGATGAATGCCTTGGTCACTGCCATCACCTCCATCGTCATACTACTCGCGTTCATAGCGTATGCACCACTGTCTTCTTTGATTATTCTGCCTGCCGAGTGTGCAGTAAATGCCCATGCACTCCTTTGGTGTCTTATTACGGATCCTGCTCTGTATAGCTGCATCTTCCTCACCGGTGTTATCCTAGATGAGACCGTTGACATCCGCATTGACCACGACTGAGTTTTGTTCCCTGCGTTTCCTGTTGAGTGTGACTGTACACACGAGTATGCTCCTAAATGACGTACACACTGGTATCCACTCCTTGCCAGCGTTGATATCGGTATGCCCACATACCTGTTTGGTGACATATTCTGCTCAGCTCAACATTGATTTGTCTCTTTTTAGCGTGTCCACTTTCCCCGTGTTGAGCTCGTGGTGCAATCAATGCTCTTTATTATGGTTTATCTATCATTGATGCTCTTTATCAAGATATCATATGTTTCTATCAGGAAGATAAATTCACCCAGTGATTTTAACATCATATTCAAAATGTATTTACCAAATGATTCGATATATGTGCAGACATTGACATTATGAACACAAGCTGTAAAAGCTTTATCTGGTAAGAACACCAGGCCAAAATGATTAAATACACACAAATAAATACCTCTTACTTGATAAGCCATGTGTACGTTACATCAACGTCTACAATTAATAAATTAATGGTTTCTACGTTTACAATTCATAAAATGAGCATTAATAAACTAATACAAGACAAAAAAAAACGTGATCAATTATTCAAATTGGCGGCTTTCTATTTACAGAAATTAAAAAAAAAATTAATCAAAGCAGTCGCCACGACGTGTGTGACTCAGGATTTTTATTTTACCCCCGATAGAAAAAATCCTTTCTGTCTACCGTGGGCTTCGAACACCGTACGCCGGCTTTATCAGCCAGCGGGACAGTGGTTTTAGCCGCACGGCCACGCGCTCCTCCAATACTTCAGTAAAATTTGTTATTTAAATAAATTGTGTTTTACAAAATTTTTTTTATTTGCTGACATTCATACAAAAGTTATAACATATACGATAATTATTGTATATAGGAAATAAAAAGGAGAACAGGTCACATTATCAAAGACTCAAACATTGAAGACTTACAATGCATTTAATTATTATCGTATTCTTGTGATATGTAAATTAAAATCTCATGAAGCTAATTTGTTATCAAAAATGAGAATATACAATATGGTGTAGGCCTACAGTGATCAAGTTTTAGCACTTCTCTTTTTGACTAATTTTAATTGTTTCTTTCTTTTTTTCTATTTTTTTTTACAGTTTAACCTGTGTGCGCATCACTTTCATTTAATGATAATTTTCTTAACCTATAGTTAAAAATGTAATAGCATTTGTATTTAAATATGGATTATCTCCCAAAAAGGCGGCAAAGTATGTGTTATCCTTATCAATTTCCATTTAAAATTATGTAATAGTGAACAATTAAATTAATAGTGAACCTAAAGGAATACATCTTTGTGTGGTGACACAGACTGAAACAGCGTCCAAGGAATACCATTTGAAAGTATAAACATAATGCCTCGAAGCCTTCCTCTTTAATAAAAAAAAAAAAGTAAAGTACCCCCGTCACGCCAAGTGGCATGTAGGGAAATATGGTGTTAGTGACCCTATATATTATACAGACCTTCAGCACATGATTATTGGGGTAATGTGGTCAGTATTACGCCTGTGCTGCTTTACTTTCCCAGAAAAAAATACGGTACCCATTTAAGGCTGGGTGAACCCGGAAGCCGTCCGTTGGGATCGAACCCTACCCCTTGTCCGCGGTAGTCCAGTTCACTAACCACTCAGCTATCGCGGCTCCCTTTCCTCTTTAATTATCAAACAATGCTGGCTTACAACTAGTATGTTATATTTATATTAAAACATACAATTGTGTATCGCCTAAACACATAAGAGAAGCAATAATGAAAGAACAGAAGTGATGTTGCTAGACAATAGAACAATATATTCTTACAAGCGTTAACAGTTTCTAAATTGCTGATTAGCTCTCTAATTCATTACATTTCTTGCATTACTTTTGTAACGGGAGCATTATTTAATTATTCTTATGATTTGTATTATTCCACTTAGTTCTTCTAGAAAAGTAATTACGAAAGTGTTCTTTATATTTACTACTCATGTGATAGTAAATAAAAATATTTACCGATGAATTTAAATTCTCCATTATGTAGCCAAACCCAGCCATCACTATAGTTAGATTAAAGAATTTTCCGTTAACAGAAAGTGCGGGAATAAATGCCAAGGTCATCATAATTATTGTGACTGGTATAAAACAAACAATAAACAAAGTGGAAATCATTACCACCATTTTAGCTGCTTTCTGGTTACGGTTGGAAACTTTGTCAACTTGTGAACTAGTTATAGTTGTCTGTCTCCATGTTGTTTGTCTGCGTAGTTTCACTGATAATATTGTCGTACAGACAACGATGATCACGAAGGAGCCAAAAGGAATAAAAAAGTTGTTGATGGCGAAGGAAATCATCTCAACCTTTTCTCGATTCTCCAAAGAAACGAGGCCTATAATAGTTTTATTTCTGATATGAGAAAACTTCATTTTTAATCTGTTAACAGCCCACACTGGAGCACCGGTGAAGAAGAAGAAGATGAAAACACTAACGGTGATTACAGTGGCTCGCTTGGGTGTGATGATATTTTTTATCTGGTTAGAAAAAAAAGAAAGTTAGTTCAAAAGCATCAGTTAATCAAGACCAAAAACAGCAGTCTGAAGTAGAAGCAACAGAGCAAAACAAACTATATAATAACTGTAATAAATCACGCACTTGTTCACACAGAAGAATTTTACAGTAGTAGAGCGTTATCGTATCAAGTATCGCAGCTGCTGACGCAGATCTTATGTCCCTCCACAACTATCGTATCAAGTATCGCAGCTGCTGACGCAGATCTTATGTCCCTCCACAACTATCGTATCAAGTATCGCAGCTGCTGACTCAGATCTTATGTCCCTCCACAACTTTCTTTCGCGACACTTATTTATCTTTACTTCCTACTAAACCTTTCTCTTAAATTAAATGGAACATTTGTCATTTTCTTTCTTCTTCCTTTCCTTCTCCAATTTAATGTTCCAATTGATAAACTGCGTACCAGCGACTTAATTCTCGTTACATGCTTTTGTTGGCTTTGGTCTCTACTAGAAGATGACCTTACTGCTCATGACATTATCAATATTATTAATTTTTAATTAAAGTAAAGTTTTGGACATCCGCCATTCCCTACTCTCTTTTGAATTACACTCATTTCGGTGCCATGTACCAAACAGTTTTTCTGTTTCCCGATTCTAGTAAAATGTTTAATGAATTACTAAATGTATCTTAGTTTGAACTAGTTATGTTTAAGTTGTTGACTCTTATCTCTTTTCTTTTGAGTATTTTTCTGAAAGTTCACCCAGTAGCGTCTTTCAAGTACCTTTTGCATCTCAGCTCCAGTGTACTCGTCAATCGTTTCCCTTCTCTGACTTATCAATACAATATTTTCTTGGGGATCCTGTTGCTAAATATTGTTCTAAAATTTTTTTGCACTTTAATCATTGGATCTTTAGTATTAACAGAGCACACGATGACATACAAGAGGGATACAATGTCTGCCATTTGATGTTCTTTCTTGTTAGATGGAGAGATAAGATCAAAAGGGAAGAGCTGAGAAGAAATGTTAGAAGTAATTCCCACTATTGAGTACATAAAGGAAAAGAGATAAAATTGTTTGGGCACGTGAGAGGACAGGACGATCAAAATTCATTACAAGCATTAAAAAATGTTGCAAGAGAACAAGACCCGAATGCCGACCACGAAAAAGCTGGGTTAATGGAATATTAGAAATTATAGGAAATATAACGATAAGAGAGGTCAAAAAAATAGCTAAAATACAAAAAAAAAAAAAAAAGACGTCTACGCCGGAAAAAAGGTAAATGAGAAAGGAAAGAACAAAAAGGGAAAAAGGGGAAGAATTGTTGAAAGGCACCGCCCATGAACATTAGTCTGTGTCTCTTGAAAAGGGCGTCAACGAAGTTACACACCCTGTAACATTATGTCATTGTTGAAAAGATGGACAGTTAAAGACAAAAGAATATAGTAATTATTGAAAATAGAATTAAATATATAAACCAGTGAAATTAAAAGCAACAAATATGGGGAAAAACATAAATGTATATATTATAAGAATATTAGGTCCAAAACAATTTCTGAGTCGCATCTAGTGAAAATAAGACGATATGGATGCTGGTACGATTGCACCCAAAGAATATTTCGTACTAAAAGCAGTTGGAAAAAGATACAACAAATGTAAACTTCCGACGGTTAGAGAACCAAAAAAAACTATTAAAAAAATTACATGACCCCAAAAATCATGTGCTGAAGGTTTGTAAAATGTATGGTCACTAACACCATATTCCGTATACACCACCTTGGCATGACCGGGGTACTTTACTTTTTTTAAATTTAAAAATTGTTGAAAAGATCAAATGTATAGGGGCATTAAAAGTGTACCAAAATGAAAAAAAAAAGTGAAAAATACATCTTCAAGGAAAGAAAACGGCGG
Source organism: Megaustenia siamemsis (assembly GCA_032433765.1). Taxonomy (NCBI): domain Eukaryota; kingdom Metazoa; phylum Mollusca; class Gastropoda; order Stylommatophora; family Ariophantidae; genus Megaustenia; species Megaustenia siamemsis. The sequence goes on from JAVIAB010000124.1 coordinate 92,544,102, forward strand.
GCAGTGAATTAAATACAGAAAACATGTAAAACTCATGAACGGAATAGATCCAAGCAGTTGTCCCAAGACAAAACGGTTCATATATGAGATAGATACAGTTCTTAATTCCTTAACATTTATTTTATAAAAAAAAAAAACTAATTTTGAAGCAACTATAAAGGAAGTCTCACTCGCTACCGAAAACTACCTTTCTTTAATGAAACACTCGGTCCTTCCCAATACCAACACGTTTTCCATAGTCCATGTGTGAACTCATAGGTGCTGTATAGAATTAATAGTCACAGAAACAACCTTTTTGTCCTGTCCAAAAAATATCATACTTCACTTATTTAAAGATTCAGAAGAATTATTAATTCAAGAGAAAAATATTGATATGTGCAGCATGTGCGGAAAAGTCATCATCATCAAGTACCGGGCCTGCTGGCGTAGGTCATCATGTCTCTCCACAACTTTCGATCTCGACAGTTATTTATCATTTCTGTTGTTCACCTTCTGCCAAGCCATTCTCTTAAGCTGTCTGGTATTTTTTCTCTTTGCTTCCCTCTATCTCTTCGTCCCTCAATGTTTCCAGTTGTTACAATATATTACAGTTGTTCTCTTCTCATTACACGGCGGACAACTAGTTCCCGTGAATGAAATAAATGGCTAACCTGTAAAGTTTTGAGATGATACAGAGATACAATTTTTGCACCTAATGTTTGCCGTCTGATAATTTTTGCCATCAGATAATATTTTTGCATCAAATAAAACAAAAAGACAGCGTGAAGTTTAGCAAAATTTATGAGCGAGAATTCTGAAAGAATAACTGAAGATAGAGAGAAATGGAGACATTTTCGACGTCTGTCAGTGACGTTAAACTGAGACGGAAACGTGAGCAGAAATCAGAAACAGAAAGATTTACACGTGAAAACTGGACGAGACAGCACAGAATACACAAGACTGGGACTTTCTTGTTTATAGTCTAGACCACAATGGGACGGGAGTGATTGTTCCGGGATTAAGAATAGAATAGAATAGAACAGAACAGAACAGAACAGAATAGAATAGAATAGAATAGAATATAATAGAATAGAACAGAATAGAATAGAATAGAATAGAATAGAATCGAAAGAGTGAAACTGCCTATTAATAATTTCTCCCCTCTTTGAAGGGGTAAATTTTCTTCTATTTTCAGGACTTCCGTTTCCAAGATGGCGGAACTGAGTCACGTTCTCTCTATCGCTGCAGAAATTCCGTTGGATTCTTATCAACTTCGGGTTTCCGTTTCAATGTTCTGCATTCCAGTCGAAATGATGTTCTAGTTGTTATATCTGCGCCATTGAATTGGCGTTGCACGCACAGCAATGCTCCGTTTTGACAAATCAAGTGTTGTGAATGCGCCTTCCAACGTCTAATGTGGATCTGCGTTTTACGTCACACTAAGTGCTGTTCAGTGACCTTTTGATGGAGATGGTTGACGCAAGTTATTTACAAGTTACAACGCATTAATGTGGTGGGATCCGTCAAGTCGGTCAAGTCAGCGTCTTTGGGAAGTTTGTACCATGTTTCGTTTGTTGTAGACTGCATTCACTAGAGTAATCATGAATACATGGGCGCAGACATTTTGTGCGTGCTACGTCATCATAATGGATCATCGTGTGTCCCAAGACCGACCATGCGCTAATCTTGCGATCTTGCGTTTGGTGTGCATCGGGGATAATCTGAAGACGAACTGTGTTTTGTATGTTCGGAGTTGGAGTTAAATACGATGTCCTAACATCATCAAGCGCCATACATTTACTATGACGATCATCATTTTCAGGAGGACGTGATCTTCCGGGCAATGTGATGGATAGGCGGCAGGAACCATTGAAGGCTATGTCTGCAAAGTGTTCCTTGTTGCAGTTTCCTCATGTTCCAAGTCCGGCTTGTTGCAGGAGCTACTGAGTTAAGTGCTCTGTGCACACCGTGAGCTGTGTGTCTCATCCATTTTGATCATGTTTCGATACTCCAATTGTGTACGATGAATGATGATATCGTATGACAGGGAACAGTTGGCTGTGTTCACTTTCTGTGCGGTTTCGCCTTATGTCTTTTGGCGTGTGCTGAGACTGCTATGATGGGGACTACAGTTACCTTTCTTTGTTTGGAAGATGAGATATAATTCGGATGATTCCACTGACACGGGCGGTTGAGCAATTATGGATTTTAATTCGCTTGCAGTGATACCGAGGCCTTCCATAACCAATAACCAATTTTCTAAATGAAAGATTACAGTGATATTCTGCTGTGGGTCTTATAAAATGTATAGACTTTGCTAAGAAAAGCATTAATGCTAGTGACACCATAAATGGCTGTAATATAGGCTAAGATATTACCTTCAATTTAAAAAAAAAAGAAAAAAGAAAAAACATTTACAAATAAGAAATGAAGTGTTAGAAATGGGCGTACATTCCAACCTTTAAAGGAGCAGTTATGCACAAACATCTCTCCAGTGTAATCATGGCTGTGATACAGCTGCTGACTTGGGTGAAGGATAGATGGATCATTGCTGTTGTCAGGTACATTACTTCCACGGGCTCGAAAGGTAAATCAGACGCTATGACTGCAGGGGTTAAGGAAATGCATGTCCAGGCCATTGTTGTGAGACTGCCTAGATCAGAAACTGATAAACCTGAATAGATTTTGTTTTTATGTCAGTGAAATGATTAGAAGAGAACAATTTGATAGCATAATTTTTGTTAAACTGACAGCTGCGAGAGGTGTGTACATTATATGTTTAGACAACGAAAGGAAACGGGATTTTTCTTCTATTGTTCATTTTCAAACTTTCCTGACATTGATTCAGGATGTGACTGAGTGTTGGTTTACTATGTAGGTACTGAATGTTGTTTTGTTATGTAGGTACTGAATGTTATTTTACTATATAGCTACTGAATGTTGTACTAGCCACTGAATGTTGTTTCACTATGTAATTATTGAATGTTGTTTCCTATGTAGGTACTGAATGTTGTTTCCTATGTAGGTACTGAATGTTAGTTTACTATGTAGATACTGAATGTTGTACTAGCCACTGAATGTTGTTTTACTATGTAGGTATTGAATGTTGTTTTACTAGTCACTGAATGTTGTTTTACTAGTCACTGAATGTTGTTTTACTAGTCATCGAATGTTGTTTTACTAGTCAATGAATGTTGTTTTACTAGTCATTGAAGGTTGTTTTACTAGTCATCGAATTTTGTTTTACTAGTCACTGTGTGTTGTTTTACTAGTCAATGAGTGTTGTTTTACTATTTAGGTAATGACATTTATTTTACTAGTCACTGAATGTTATTTTACTCTTTAGGTAATGAATGTTGGTTTACTAGTCACTGAATGTTGGTTTACTAGTCACTGAATGTTGTTTTACTAGTCACTGAATGTTGTTTTACTAGTCACTGAATGTTGTTTTACAAGTCATCGAATGTTGTTTTACTAGTCACTGAGTGTTGTTTTAATAGTCACTGAGTGTTGTTTTACTAGTTACTGAATGTTGTTTTACTAGTCACTGAATGTTGTTTTACTAGTCACTGAATGTTGTTTTACTAGTCACTGAATGTTGTTTTACTAGTCACTGATTGTTGTTTCACTATGTAGGTAATGAATGTTGTTTTACTAGTCACTGAATGTTGTTTTACTAGTCACTGAATGTTGTTTTACTATTTAGGTAATGACATTTATTTTACTAGTCACTGAATGTTATTTTACTATTTAGGTAATGAATGTTGGTTTACTAGTCACTGAATGTTGGTTTACTAGTCACTGAATGTTGTTTTACTAGTCACTGAATGTTGTTTTACTAGTCACTGAATGTTGTTTTACTAGTCACTGAATGTTGTTTTACAAGTCATCGAATGTTGTTTTTCTAGTCACTGAGTGTTGTTTTAATAGTCACTGAGTGTTGTTTTACTAGTTACTGAATGTTGTTTTACTAGTCACTTAATGTTGTTTTACTAGTCACTGAGTGTTGTTTTGCTAGTCAATGAATGTTGTTTTACTAGTCATCGAATGTTGTTTTACTAGTCACTGAGTGTTGTTTTACTAGTCACTGAGTGTTGTTTTACTAGTCACTGAATGTTGTTTTACTAGTCACTGAATGTTGTACTAGCCACTGAATGTTGTTTTACTATGTAGGTATTAAATTTTGTTTTACTAGTCACTGAATGTTGTTTTACTATGTATGTACTGAATGTTAGTTTACTATGTAGATACTGAATGTTCTACTAGCCAGTGAATGTTGTTTTACTAGTCACTGAATGTTGTTTTACTAGTCACTGAATGTTGTTTTACTATGTAGGTAATGAATGTTGTTTTACTAGTCACTGAATGTTGTTTTACTAGTCACTGAATGTTGTTTTACTATTTAGGTAATGACATTTGTTTTACTAGTCACTGAATGTTGTTTTACTATTTAGGTAATGAATGTTGGTTTACTAGTCACTGAATGTTGGTTTACTAGTCACTGAATGTTGTTTTACTAGTCACTGAATGATGTTTTACTCGTCAGTGAGTGTTGTTTTACTAGTCACTGAATGTTGTTTTACTAGTCATCGAATGTTGTTTTACTAGTCACTGAATGTTGTTTTACTAGTCATTGAATGTTGTTTTACTAGTCACTGAATGTTGTTTTACTAGTCACTGAATGTTGTTTTACTAGTCACTGAATGTTGTTTTACTAGCCATTGAATGTTGTTTTACTAGTCACTGAATGTTGTTTTACTAGTCACTGAATGTTGTTTTACTAGTCACTGAATGTTGTTTTACTAGTCACTGAATGTTGTTTTACTAGTCACTGAATGTTGTTTTACTAGTCACTGAATGTTGTTTTACTAGTCACTGATTGTTGTTTCACTATGTAGGTAATGAATGTTGTTTTACTAGTCACTGAATGTTGTTTTACTAGTCACTGAATGTTGTTTTACTATTTAGGTAATGACATTTATTTTACTAGTCACTGAATGTTATTTTACTATTTAGGTAATGAATGTTGGTTTACTAGTCACTGAATGTTGGTTTACTAGTCACTGAATGTTGTTTTACTATTTAGGTAATGACATTTATTTTACTAGTCACTGAATGTTATTTTACTATTTAGGTAATGAATGTTGGTTTACTAGTCACTGAATGTTGTTTTACTAGTCACTGAATGTTGTTTCACTAGTCACTGAATGTTGTTTTACAAGTCATCGAATGTTGTTTTACTAGTCACTGAATGTTGTTTTACAAGTCATCGAATGTTGTTTTACTATTCACTGAGTGTTGTTTTAATAGTCACTGAGTGTTGTTTTACTAGTTACTGAATGTTGTTTTACTAGTCACTGAATGTTGATTTACTAGTCACTGAGTGTTGTTTTACTAGTCAATGAATGTTGTGTTACTAGTCATCGAATGTTGTTTTACTAGTCACTGAGTGTTGTTTTACTAGTCACTGAGTGTTGTTTTACTAGTCACTGAATGTTGTTTTACTAGTCACTGAATGTTGTACTAGCCACTGAATGTTGTTTTACTATGTAGGTATTAAATGTTGTTTTACTAGTCACTGAATGTTGTTTTACTATGTATGTACTGAATGTTAGTTTACTATGTAGATACTGAATGTTGTACTAGCCAGTGAATGTTGTTTTACTAGTCACTGAATGTTGTTTTACTATTTAGGTAATGAATGTTGTTTAACTATGTATGTACTGAATGTTAGTTTACTATGTAGATACTGAATGTTCTACTAGCCAGTGAATGTTGTTTTACTAGTCAATGAATGTTGTTTTACTAGTCACTGAATGTTGTTTTACTATGTAGGTAATGAATGTTGTTTTACTAGTCACTGAATGTTGTTTTACTAGTCACTGAATGTTGTTTTACTATTTAGGTAATGACATTTGTTTTACTAGTCACTGAATGTTGTTTTACTATTTAGGTAATGAATGTTGGTTTACTAGTCACTGAATGTTGGTTTACTAGTCACTGAATGTTGTTTTACTAGTCACTGAATGCTGTTTTACTAGTCACTGAATGTTGTTTTACTAGTCACTGAATGTTGTTTTACTAGTCATCGAATGTTGTTTTACTAGTCACTGAATGTTGTTTTACTAGTCACTGAGTGTTGTTTTAATAGTCACTGAGTGTTGTTTTACTAGTCATTGAATGTTGTTTTACTAGTCAGTGAATGTTGTTTTACTAGTCATCGAATGTTGTTTTACTAGTCATTGAATGTTGTTTTACTAGTCATTGAAGGTTGTTTTACTAGTCAGTGAATGTTGTTTTACTAGTCAGTGAATGCTGTTTTACTAGTCACTGAATGTTGTTTTACTAGTCATTGAATGTTGTTTTACTAGTCAGTGAATGCTGTTTTACTAGTCACTGAATGTTGTTTTATTAGTCATTGAATGTTGTTTTACTAGTCATCGAATGTTGTTTTACTAGTTACTGAGTGTTGTTTTACTAGTCAATGAATGTTGTTTTACTAGTCATCGAATGTTGTTTTACTCGTCAGTGAGTGTTGTTTTACTAGTCAATGAATGTTGTTTTACTAGTCATCGAATGTTGTTTTACTAGTCATTGAAGGTTGTTTTACTAGTCAATGAATGTTGTTTTACTAGTCATCGAATGTTGTTTTACTAGTCATTGAAGGTTGTTTTACTAGTCAATGAATGTTGTTTTACTAGTCATCGAATGTTGTTTTACTAGTCATTGAAGGTTGTTTTACTAGTCAATGAATGTTGTTTTACTAGTCATCGAATGTTGTTTTACTAGTCAATGAATGTTGTTTTACTAGTCATCGAATGTTGTTTTACTAGTCAATGAAGGTTGTTTTACTAGTCAATGAATGTTGTTTTACTAGTCATCGAATGTTGTTTTACTAGTCATTGAAGGTTGTTTTACTAGTCAATGAATGTTGTTTTACTAGTCATCGAATGTTGTTTTACTAGTCAATGAATGTTGTTTTACTAGTCATTGAAGGTTGTTTTACTAGTCAGTGAATGTTGTTTTACTAGTCATCGAATTTTGTTTTACTAGTCACTGTGTGTTGTTTTACTTGTCAATGAGTGTTGTTTTACTAGTTAATGAATGTTGTTTTTTTAATATGTACTGAATGTTGTTTTACTAGACACCGAATGTTGTTTTTCTATGTAGGTACTGAACGTTTTTTTTTACTATTCACCAAATGATGCTTTACTATGTAGGTGCTGAAAGTTGTTTTACTAGACACTGAATGTTGTTTTTCTATGTAGGTACTGAATATTGTTTCAGTAGTCTCTTAATGTTTTTTTCACTATGTAGGTACTAAATGTTGTTTTACTAGTCACTGAAAGTTGTTTTATTATGTAGGCACTGACAATTGTTTTACCAGTCACTGCATGGTGTTTTACTATGAAGGTACTGACTGTTCGTTTTACTATCATTCCGTGACGTTATTTAATGAACATTTGTTGATGTGTGCGACTGTAATATAAAAGTGTGCGTATACGTCATATTTACAGTCGTTCACGTCACAAACTGGATTCTACTATCATACAAGTAGGGCTGTATTTTAAGACACATCATGCTACACATTGTCGCCGCTATTTGATCAAAGTTAGAAGAAAGTCCATACATTTATTTTACTGGACTCTGCGTGTATATATATATATATATATATATATATATATATATATATATATATATATATACCGATATATAAGTAAAGTCCCGTCACATCCAGTGGCATAGGGGGAATATAGTGCTAGTGACCATAATTTTTAAAGACCCTTGGAACATGATTTTTGGGGTAATGCAGCCTATATTACACATGAGCCATGCTTTACTTTCCATTTTAGGCTGGGTGAACCCGGATGCCATCGATCAGGATCGAACCCGACCTCTTGCCCTTTGAGGTCTGATTCACTAACCACTCAGCTGCCGTGGCAACCCATATATATATGTATATGTATATGTGCATTTGTCACAACCTATATATATGTATATGTATATGTGCATTTGTCACAACCTATATATATATATATGTATATGTGCATTTGTCACAACCTATATATATGTATATGTATATGTGCATTTGTCACAACCCATATATATATATATGTATATGTGCATTTGTCACAACCCATATATATGTATATGTGCATTTGTCACAACCCATATATATGTATATGTGCATTTGTCACAACCCATATATATGTATATGTGCATTTGTCACAACCCATATATATGTATATGTGCATTTATCACAACCCATATATATGTATATGTGCATTTGTCACAACCCATATATATGTATATGTGCATTTGTCACAACCCATATATATGTATATGTGCATTTGTCACAACCACAAAACTTAGGATATTCAAATCAAATGTACTATCAACCCTTACGTATGCGTGTGAAAGCTGGAAAACAACAAGAGATATAGAAACAAAGTTGAACGCATTCGGAAATAAATGTCTAAGGAAAATACTTGGTATAGAATGGAACGAATTCAAAACAAACGAGGAAATTAGAGAAATCGCCAATCAACCACTAATATCTTCAGTAATAAAGAAAAGACGATGGGCATACGTTGGACATGTGATGAGAAGAGATAATAACCGAATAGCAAAGCAAGCCCTCATATGGGAAACAACAGGTAAAAGAAAAAAGAGGAAGACCCAGGGAGACACTGAGAAGAACATTGATGAGAGAGGCAAGAGCAGCAGGAATCGGCTCCCTCAATGAGATAGAACTGCTTGCACAGAACAGAGACAGATGGCGAGATTTGATAAAATATCTTTAAAAGAAAACTGCTAGAACAAAAATTCATATAGGAGAAGGTGTATCTTGGTCTACGCCCTATGGGCCGGTTACGGCTCGAAAGGTCAATAGATAGATATATATATATATATATATATATATATATATATATATGCATTTGTCTATGTATGTATGTCTTATGTGTTTATATGCATGTATGTATGGGCGTATAATAATAAGTATAATATAAACGAGAGAGGGAATTTAACGAAAGTAGAAACTGTGCCGTTTAACAAGTCGGCTATGAATAAATATCTTTGTGGTAGTGTAATACCTAACAGACTAATGTTCACTGAATCCTCTCTGCATTGCTTCGCAAAACAAATGATGTTGATAATGTTTGTTGCAATACCAAATAGGTTGAAAATCTGACACACTACGCTATAGACAACCCACGTAAACACCAGAAGAGCGTTATCACCTATAACAAAAACGTCATCAGAAGACATTTTATCAAGTGGATACTTTTAAAACGTTACAGTTGGGTAAAAGTAAATGTTTGCAATGATTCTTTTAGAATGTAAGTGCAATGCTCTCTTTTATTAACACGTTTTATTTTATAAATTTGGAGATCTAGAAAAGTCCGTCAAAATGCAATTTAAAATCGCAAAAATTACATAAAGAAACAGTTATAAGAATATTTTAATAATGTAGTTTTACTTAATTTAACAATAAAATTGCTACCACGAAACATTTGCCAATCATCCAACTTATTTCAAGAACGCCATGAAAATAGTCCATCTGTTTTCTGTTTTATTGCCAAATTATAGTGAATTATATTTAGAACCAAATTATGATTCTTTCGTAAACACAGCTGTCAGATAGGAATAGGAATAGAAAATATTAGCTATTTCTCAAAATATAATGTTTGTTACATAAACGCTTCGAACTTCAAAACAGGGAACTAATGTGTGTGATTTAAGATTTGAATGTGTTATTAGGAATTTAAAATATAATTGTCAATATTCCCGGACAGCCTAAACTTTAATAATACCACATTCGGATAAAAAAATAACTGCTCAGCTTTCAGCTTCCTAATCGTTGGCAAGCTATATTTACAGAAAAGTATGTAGTGATAAATTGATTGAACAAAGCTTTATAAACACGTGAACATCGTGTAATTGTGATTCGTTTTTACACAATTTACAATACTTGGTTTTCAAAATTATCAATAAAACTGTACAAATACAAATGTGTATAAAGTGGCTTTTTTGGTTAGCTTCTTAATACAAAATATAATACGAAAGTATTGCATTTCGGGAATAAATCTTATTTCAAGCTAATGTCATGGTAACGACGTACCTTCTTCTTCTTCTACTTTCCTTTCTCATCTACCTTTCAGCGTCGAGGGGAGATATAATTTGCTGTCTTTTGCTCTTCTGTTCGCCTCTGCTGCTATTATGTTTCGTAGTGCTTCTAATATTCCATCGATCCATATTTTTCGTGGTCGACCCTTGGGTCTGGTGTTCTCACAACGTTTGTTGAAGGCTCGTTGTGTTGTGTTTTGAACTTTCTGCCTTGTCACGTGGCCAAACCATTTTATCTGTTGTTTCCTTATATATTCTATGGCGGGGCAATTCCTAGCTTTTTTTCTCAGTTCTTCGTTTCTGATCTTATCTCTCAGACTGTTTCCTGTCATTCGTCTAACACATTTCATCTCTGTAAAGGTTATTTGTCTTATTGTTCTTGCATCTAGGATCCAGGTCTGGCATTGGTAGCACAACGTTTGGATGAAGATTGTATTGTACAGTGCTTGTTTTGCCTCCAGAGTTATTTCCTTGTTGGGCAATAGTGGCGATAACTGTCCAATGATTTGACAAGCTTTGTTGCATCTTAATTTTATCTCTATCTATCTATCTATTGACCTTTCAAGCCGTAACCGGCCCATAGGGCGTAGACCAAGATACACCTTTTCCTATATGAATTTTTTGTTCTAGCAGTTTTCTTTTAAAGATATTTTATCAAATCTCGCCATCTGTCTCTGTTCTGTGCAAGCAGTTCTATCTCATTGAGGGAGCCGATTCCTGCTGCTCTTGCCTCTCTCATCAATGTTCTTCTCAGTGTCTCCCTGGGTCTTCCTCTTTTGCTTTTACCTGTTGTTTCCCATATGAGGGCTTGCTTTGCTATTCGATTATTATCTCTTCTCATCACATGTCCAACGTATGACCATCGTCTCTTCTTTATTACTGAAGATATTAGTGGTTGATTGGCGATTTCTCTAATTTCCTCGTTTGTTTTGAATTCGTTCCATTCTATACCAAGTATTTTCCTTAGACATTTATTTTCGAATGGGTTCAACTTTGTTTCTATATCTCTTGTTGTTTTCCAGCTTTCACACGCATACGTAAGGGTTGATAGTACATTTGATTTGAATAGCCTAAGTTTTGTGTTTGTGCTGATAAGTTTTGATTTTCACAACTTTTCAAGGCTTCTGAAAGACATTGCTGCTTTAGCCATTCTGATTCTAATTTCTTTGCTCGTATCCCCTTCTCGATTAATGTGACTTCCAAGATAGATAAAGTGATCGATCTCTTCTACTGGTTTGTTTTCCATGTATATTTTGCAACTTGTTGGAATTAAACTTTTCATGACTTTAGTCTTTTCATGATTGACCTCAAGCCAAATTTTGCTGGCTATTGATGATAGTTCATTTGTGTTTTCCTGCATCGTTTTTATCTGACTGCTGATGAGAACTATGTCATCAGCAAAGTCGAGGTCCTCCAAATGGTCTCCTTGTATCCATTCGATGCCTTTATTACCAGTGCAGCATTTCTTCATTATGAAGTCCATAACAATTCCAAATAACAAGGGCGATAAAATACATCCTTGTTTAACCCCAGTTTCTATTGGGAAACATTCGCTCAGTCCTTCCTCTGTTCGAACTGCACATGTGTAACCATCATACATGTCTTTGATAATATTTATGATTTTTGATGGTAAACCATATTGCTTCAGAATTTTCCACAAAGAATCTCTATGAATACTATCAAATGCTTTTTTGAAGTCGATGAAGTTAAGTACAACAGCTTTTTGCATTTCAATGTGTTCCTCCAATATAAGTCGTAGAGTGAAGATTTTATCTCTGCTGTTTGATAATTATCGTTTGTCATTAGACTTCCTAGGTATTTGAATAGCTCTACTTATTTTAGTTGCCTGCCTTCTATAGTTATGTTGATGTTATGTTTATTTTTGGCGACATTCATGACTTCTGTTTTGTTGGTATTGATTTTCATGTTGTATTTTGTGCCTGAACTGTTGAGTTTGTTTAAGTGTTCTTGTAGGTTTACTATTGCTTCATGTAGCGATGTGTCATTTTACGACAATTAATAAACAAAACAACGTCATTGCAAGACAAGTAACTTATTAAAATGTGGTCATAAATCTCGACAACAGCAGCATGGCAGTGACAAAGCGTTGTATTTGTGATATCATGAAATTGGGTTTATGATTATGGGTTAAGCGCAGCGCTTTCCGGTCGATACTTCCAAAAACTGAATTTGGTACCTGACTGACATACTTTTGAAAGTGTAATGACAGCTAAGAAGAACATTGGCTCCTTCACATTTAAATGCCACTGTCGAATATAACGAAGCAAAAAAAAAGTAAACAACCCTGTCTCGCGAAGTGACGAATAGGGATTATGGTGTTAGTGACCATAATTTTTACATACCTTGAGCACATGATTTTTTTATGTAATGAGGTCGGTTTTACGCCAGTGCTGCTTTATTTTCCCAGAAAAAAATCCGTACCGATTTAAGGCTGGGTGAACCGGAATCCGTCGATATATCAATGATAATTATATAAACATTCACTTTTGTTATATTAACGAACATAACTGACGAATAGCAATAAGAATAATATATATATATATATATATATATATATATATATGGCCCTTTTCGTCTTGACAGATGGTCTAGTGGAGGGTATTGCTTATTTTTTTTAGGTTTTGTTTTTGTCGAACAGCTTCTCTTGTGGCTAATTATACCAATATTTGACAAACACACACGGCCACAGAATGAACATGTCAGACCCCACTGATCCACAGGGTTTTCCATCCTTTTTCATGAGTCTTTTTACTTATAAGTTTTGCCTTAGCACAGTCTCAAGAGATGTTATACCATTCCTTATACATGCTCTCCATGATTGATGTTCGATCAATTTCCAGATGTTCCCAGTCATTTTAACAGATGGAGAAGTCATTCGGAGATGATTTACTGGTTATATATATATATATATATATATATATATATATATATATATATATATATATATATCAACCCATATTATGACAATGAAATTAAGAAACGTTCTACTACGAGCCAGGCTTGACACATAAAAGTGAATTATGGACAATCGGTGAACATACAATACAATCTGTGGAGACAATATAAATGTAGTGTGAGAAGAAGAATATTACAAATACTATAGCCAAGTTTTTTTTTTTAATAGAAAAAAATGTAAAGATATCATTTTTACAGAGTCAAATAAAAAAGGCAAATTTATTATAATTTAAAAAAAAATATTTCAATGAAATAAGATGTAAGCAAACAGATGATTTTTCTACAATAGGAACTAGTGAAGGAAGTTGAAGTTAAAAGGAAATGCAGAGTGACAAAATTAGGCAGTTTAAGGCAATGTTTTGATATAAAGTCAACACGGGTTGATCAACTAGAGAGACATAGAGTTGTAGAATGAAGGAGGTACGGAACTCTGACTATTACAATCATCTAGTTTTGAATGCAGCAGTCAGAAACTGGAGAGCACAATCGGGCTGTTGATTCAATCCAAAGGTTGCGCAGAAGTTAGTTAGGATAAGCGCAATGTAGCATAAGTCTTCATGTTCAATGCAGGATGAGGTTGGCGCCTGAAAGTCATGACCCAATCCAGTCCACCTCCCTTAGAGTGTCAAGAAGTTAAAGACCCTAAACACTTGCTCGACAGGACTGATTTAGATGATCAGGTTGCTACCTGCTGCCAAGCATTGTATTAAAAGTTTCCTATTACAGACTAATTCCTGTATTAGTTTAACTTTATGAGCATGAGAACAGTGATAGGCAATAATACAATCTATAAAGTGGACAGTGAATTCATACTTTATTCATGTGTGGACAGAATAGTTTGAACCCTCAATTCTAACGAAAAAAGAATTAGAAATAGATATACTACAGAGATATACAGGTCCTGCACAAAAGAGGGCGTGAACTTCCGGTATATGATGAATAGGCAGTGGGAACCATTGAAGGCTATGCATGAAAAGTGTTCCTTGTTGCAGTTTCCTCATATTCCAAGTCCGGTTTGTTGCAGGAGCTACTGAGTTAAGTGCTATGTGCACACGGTGAGAAATGTGTCTCATCCGTTTTGATCATGTTTCGATATTCCAATTGCTTACGATGAATGATGATATCGTATGACGGGGAACAGTTGGCTGTGTTCACTTTCTGCGAGGTTTCGCCTTATATCTTTTGGCCTGTGCTGAGACTGCTACGATGGGAACTACAGTTACCTTTCTTTGTTTGGGAAATGGGATATTAATTCGGATGATTACGCTGGCACGGGCGGTTCAGCAATTATGGATTTTAATTCGTTTGCAGTGATACAGGGGCCTTTCATAACCAAATGACCAAATAATAAAAGTTCTTGAGCTTTTTCTGAAGTTGTTTGTTCCTTCGTTTCATCATCTATCGTGTAATTAATGTTTCAAGAAAAATTAGAAGTTCAAATACAATTATGGGCCCCGTTACCACTAATGACACATATTGAGAATAAGGCACCAGTAGCCGTGTCGTTTTGAATGACAGTCGATATACATATCAGTTGTGTGGTCAAAATTATGCTGGTCTGTAAATTAAAGAGATAATAGTTTGGCTCCTGAGTTTATAATAAAAATAATTTCCTCCTTTCAGGTCAGGTGGTTGACGTGTGTGAGTGTGTATGTGTACATTGATGGATCTCATTCAATCCTATATGTATTGTATTTTTCAAACTTCCGGATTCAAGATGGCACGGCCATGCTTGCGTCAACGTTCACTGTTACGTTTTTTTTGTGCTGGAAAGATGGTTAATTCTATTTATGCAGATAAGTATATAGATCGGAAGTTCCACTGTTGTGATATTAGCCGGTGAAGCGGATTACGCGTATGTGATCTGAATCCTCTACAGTGAGCACACTAGTGTGTTCTCTGTTGATTGCAGTACACGCCATCATTGGAATACTAGTCAATATGGCGGATAGGCGGCAAGAGCAAATTGAGGCTCAGTCTGAGAAGTATTTCTGGTTACAAAAAAAAAGTAAAAAGTAAAGTACCCCCCCGTCACGCCAAGTGGCGTATAGGGAAATATGGTGTTAGTGACCCTATATTTTACAGACCTTCAGCACATGATTTTTGGGGTAATGTGGTCGGTATTACGCCCGTGCTGCTTTTACTTTCCCAGAAAAAATCCGGTACCCATTTAAGGCTGGGTGAACCCGGAGCCGTCGGTTGGGATCGAACCCTACCCCTTGTCCGTAGTAGTCCAGTTCACTAACCACTGAGCTATCGCGGCTCCTACTAATTTTTAGGGAATTAGTAAAACCCAGGTGTCCTCGCCAGGATTACGAACCCCGGCTGTTGCCGTGGTAAGCCAACCGCCTATCGATTGCGCTAACCGGACACCCTTTCTGGTTACAGTTTCATCATATTCCAAATCCGACTTGCTACCGGAGCTATTGAGTTTAGTGTTCTGTGCACGCCGTGAGCTGTGCGTTTCATCCGTTTTGATTGCATTTCGATATTACAATTGCTTACGATGAATGATGATATCGTATGAAGCGGAACAGATGGCTGTGTTCACTTTCTGTGTGGCTTCATCTATGTCTTTTGGCGTGTGCTAAGACTTCTGTGATGGGGACTGCAGCTACCTTTGTTTGTTTGTGAGACCATGATGATATATTAATTCGGATGATTCCACTAGCACGGGTGGTTGAGCAATTATAGATTTTAATTCGTTTTCAGTGATACCGGGTCCTTTCGTAAACATATAAGGTGTAACAAAGTAAGCCATGTTATAGGCCAAGTATCAATACTATTGAAAAACAAAGCAATAACTACGGAAGCAAAAAGGGCAATATACAAATCAATTTTTCTTCCAACGCTGTGCTATCAGTGCCAGAATTGGACGCTGGACTCTAGAACAATAAGAAAGATAACGACCACAGAAATGAAATGTGTCAGAAGAATGACAGGATACAGCGGGACAGAGTAAGAAACACTGACCTCAGGAAGAAACTCGAAATTGAACCAGCCATCGAATACATAAAGAAACAACATATAAATTGGTTCGGCCACATAACAAGACAGAAAGAACTAACAATGAATCAAAGAGCCATAAACAAACGCTACGAAAACGCCAGATTAAGAGGAAGACCAAGAAATAGATGGATAAAGGGAATACTAGAGTCACTAGGAGGAATAACATCAGAAGAAGCCAACAGAAGAGCAAAGAATCGCAGATTGTTTCTCCCCTCGACGCCAACGGCAACAGAGGAAGGATAGAAGAGGTAGAAGAATCATGTATTGTAATGTATTTTACTCCCTTACGACTATTAAGTTTTCCTGTTCAGGAGTTATCTGGGGATTTTAAGCCACAAATCAACTCAACAATCTTTTCATTTCACAATTCATAATCTGTTGTTATCAATATCTTCTATCGATGATGGTTATTACTATTACTAATAATGTCATTGATATTTGACTCATCATTGTTGCTATTTTAATATGTAGTTAACAAATTCATATGCACCAGAAACAGCATTTGTTAGAAATGAAAAATAAAATCGTACATATTTTACTGTAGGGTTTTTCTTTACATTTCTTTTTCAAAATTCGTATAATTTGGTGGAAATTATTTTGTACACAAAATGAGAATGTGATGATATTTTAGATTTCGTCACGTTATTGGTTATTGGATTTGACATTGTTTTAATACTTCATTCATTTGTTGGAGAGCTTGAGTCGAATCGATAACACGTCGTGCTCCAGATCGATGGTTCGAATCACTGTATTTTCAAAAGTTGTTTCCATTTGGGGAGGGGGGGAGGGGGAGAAGGAAATAAAAACTCAGACCAAAACACTTCTCATGATTTGTATGTTCGCCCCGGCAGACACAAAACACTTCTCATGATTTGTATGTTCGCCCCAGCAGACACAAAACACTTCTCATGGTTTGTATGTTCGCCCCAGCAGACACAAAACACTTCTCATGATTTGTATGTTCGCCCCAGCAGACACAAAACACTTCTAATGATTTGTATGTTCGCCCCGGCAGACACAAAACACTTTTCATGTCCTCCATGACCCACCCAGAAGACAAAAACACTTCTCATGTAATGTATGTCCCACCCAGCATACCCAAACACTTCTCAATCCTCCATGTCCCACCCAGCATACCCAAACACTTCTCAATCCTCCATGTCCCACTCAGCATACCCAAAACACATCTCCTGTCCTGTATGCCCCACACAGAAAACAAAACCACTTCTCATGTCCTGTATGTCCCACCTAGCAGACAAAAACACTTCTCATGTCCTCCAAGACCCACCCAGCATACGCAAACACTTCTCATTTTCTATATGTCCCACACAACAGACTCCAATAATGTAATAATGCCGGAAAGATAGCAAGAAAAGGCGCAACTTTGTTATTTCATGAATATTTAATTGCCACAGGATGTTGGAAAAGCTTCATAAAAAATTCTCGAAATTTACTACTCATGTGATAATAAATAACGATATTCATTGAGGAGTTTATGCTTTCCATGATGTAACATAATCCACAAATTATTATTGTAAGATTCATATATTTCCCGTGTACTGATAATTCGGGCAGAAAGCCTGTTGCTAACATAACGATTGTGATAGGAATGAAGCAAGCAATAAATAAAATTGAAATCATGACAACCATTTTCGCGGTTTTCTGGCTACGCCTGGAGACTTTTTCAACCTGTGTACTATTAATAGTTGTCTGTCTCCACTTAGCTTGTTTGTGTAATTGGATAATGAGTATCAATGTGCAGACAACGATGATTATAAATGAGCCAAATGGAATAGCAAAGTTGTTGATTGCAAACGAAACCATTTCAACGTTTTCTCGATCATCTGTTGATACAAGTCCAATAAGTGTTTTGTTTCTGAACAAATTATACTTCAACTCCAGACTGTTAACAGCGTACACTGGGGCACAAGTGGAGAAGAAGATTACGAACATACAAACTGTGATCACTGTAGTACGTCTTGGAGTAATAATTTGTTTGATCTGAGGGGAATATAAATAAAAATATTAGGAGCATTGACACGTGATGTATATTAAAACATACGGGGGACTGGTTTGTCTCGAGGTCGGAACCTCGAGACTGAGAGGTCGTGGGTTCAAATCCCGGCTTCACCTATTTGGAATTTTTATTTATGACTTCTCTCTGCGACAACCACCCCTGGTCTCAGCAGCGGAGCCCGGATTGAAACGTCAATTACTCATCGACGGAAAAAATATGAGTACCTCCGAAGTCGGAGTTAGGACCCCTGTCCACACGGCTGCCATGGGAAAATGGATTAACACGCAAAATTCAGTTCCTAGTCTATAGGGACTTCGTCAGAGGTAAAAAGCTGGCGAACGAAAAAAAAAACACATTATATAAGCATTTTTAAGAGAAATAATTTATCAGCAAATGCTATCATTTCAAAATATCATGAATTCAGTACTTAGCGTAGGTCAAATGGACTTGCCACATTTCCTCGCAAATTTATTACGGAACTAAGATATTGACAAGGTTTATATTATAATTGATCTACAAGACAGAATTAATATTAACAACCAAGAAAAAGACATCATCACAGTACACAGTAAAGACAAGCGGAACAATATTAAAACAGGTAAATGAATTTAAATATCTGGGAACAGCGATAACCTCAGATGGTTGATGTACAACAGAGATGAGATGTGGAATGGCTCAAGCAAAAGTAGCTTTCCAAAAAACAAGGAATATATTTTTGACAATAAAAACAAGAAAATGAGTTCCTAAATGGTATGTAGTGCCAATCTTAACATACGGATGTGAATCATGTATAATATGACAATAGACAAGAAAATCACTGGAGGCTGTAGAAATGTGGTTTTACAGAAGAATGTTGAAAATATCATGGACAACTAAGACGAATAATGAAAATGTTCTTAAAGAGGCCAACGCAGAAAGAGAGCTAATTTCCAATATTAGGAAGAAACAATCATTATTTTTGACCAAGTAATGAGAAGAGAACAGCTGGAATATATTGTAACAACTGAAAAATCGAAGGACGAAGAGATTGAGAGAAGATAAGAGAAAAGATACCAGACAGCTTAAGAGAATGGGTTGGCAGAAGGTCAAATACAGAAATGATAAATAACTGTCGTGATCGAAAGTTGTGGAGAGAAATGATCACCTCCACCAGCCGGCACGGTACTTGATGATGATAATCTACAAGATAGGAAGAAGACCACAGTAACTTGAATACTTGTCAGAATTAGTGACATGAAACGTAGAGTGAAATATAAATAATAATCATTTATTTCCTGATCAGGAATTAGGCATTTCTTCTACAATTTGCAACAATTTAGATATGGTATCTGAACACAGGGAGCCTGGGAAGCCTAGTTGAGAAAACCACCCGACTAGGCTACCGACGTTCGGACAACCCATGTTCGAATCTCGGTGGAAACAGTGTGAATTGAACTCGTGATTGGAAAACAAAAATACCTCCGCGGAGGACCCAGCCGATGACGGAAATGGGTTCCAGGGTAGTACTCTGAGAAGGTGATGAATGCCGCCTCGCATCTTGAGTTTCGATGCTTGAAGCGACACTGACCAGAAGTCTCCGAGTACTCCGAGCATATATGGGTGAAAGCTCGCGTGCTAAGACACCGCTTCAACTCTCGTACGTTACCATTACCTTTATCTGAACACTACAAAATAGTAATACGTGTGTTCTGACTATGAAGAAATTATCACATGTAAGAAATAATAATAATAGCAACAGAATATGTACAAGAAGTAACCAAGAGAAACACACATTGTGATGAGTAGAAAACAAATGTGCTGTATCTATACTAGTTTAATAATCGGGAGCATCGATAGCTCAGTGGTTAGTGAACTGGACTACAAAGGACAAGAGGTAGGGTTCAATCCTGATCGACGGCCTCCAGGTTCACCAAGCCTTTAATGGGTACCGGATTTGTTCTGGGAAAGTAAAGTGCCACGGGCGTAATACTGACCACATTACCCCAAATCTCATGTGCCGCAGGTCTGTAATAATTATGGTCATAACACCATATTCCCTATACGCCACATGGCGTGACGGGGCTCTTTACTTTACTTACTTTACATTTGTTATTGAGTTATTCAGTTATTTGCGGGTCATCATCATTGCACTCCGAACATGTTCATAGGTGCTCAGATCCCTTCCTCAGCAATTCCCTCAGTGTCCAGCGACTGACGACTCCAGTTCTATGTTGATTGATAAGTCTTCTTACACGGCCACTAAGTTTCTAATTTCTGGCTGTGCTCATGTTAACTACTATTTCCATCATCCGAAGAAGTGACGTGGATCTGTGTTTGTCGAAGTCATGTGCTCGTCCCACATCTCGGAGGGCATTGATGATGTCCGCCCGATCCATTGGTTGCCCGTCCTCAACGACAGCGCAGCTAGCCAACCTGTCCGCTCTTTCATTTCCTCGTACTCCCGCATGCCCAGGGACATAGACAAAGGTGACCTTACGTATTTTGGATTTCTGCACCGACTCTACCCATTGCTTGCGTACAGAGCCGCCTTCACTTTTTTATCATGCTCATCGAATCACTCAGTATACATGCATGGGTGTAGTCTTGTAACTCTAACCATTTGAATGCCTTGGTCACAGCCATCCCCTCCATTGTCATGCTACTCGTGGTCATGACGTATGCACCACTGTCTTCCTTGACTATTCTACTTGCCGAGCGTGCTGTACATGCCCATGCACTTCTTTGGTGTGGTCTTACAGATCCGTCTGTATAGATGACTGCATCTTTCGCATCGATGTTATCGCAGATGAGACCGTTGACCTCAGCATTAACCACGACCGGGTTCTGTTCCCCACTTTTCCTGTCGAGTGTGACAATACACGAGAAAGTCCCCTTGAATGACGTAGGCACCGGTATCCACTCCTCACCAACACTGATATTGGTAAGCCCACAGACCTGTTTGATGACATCTTCTGCTCGGCCCATCCATGATTTGCCTCTTTTTAGCCTGGCACCTTTCTATGTGTTAACATTTATTATTAATGTCGTTATCGCTACTCCAAACCGTTTTTCTTCACATAAATGTATATGCGTATATATTTGAGGCTAGGTGTACCTAGAAGCCGCTTGGTCAATACATTTATGACATAACCTGTTCACTGTTTATCAGTTCAATAACAAATGTCCTACCAATATCTTCAATAGCACAATAAAAAATATATAGAATAAGAAGAATAGGTCGAAGTGGCATGCATTTTTCAAAGAAGAAAAGAAAGAATTGATCAAGTGAAAAAAAGCCAACCTTTAAAGGTGCAGTGATGCATAAACACCTCTCCAAGGTAATCATGGCCGTGATACAACCACTGACTCGCGTGAATGACAAATGTGCCATGACTGTAGTTAGGTATGTGACTTCTTGTGGGTCGAAAGACAAATCAGCTGTGACCAGTGCTGGAGTTAAAAATATGCACGTTCCAATCATCGTTGTAAGACTGCCTAGATCAGACACTGCCAAACCTAACGAAACAAATGTTATTGAGATTATGTTAAGCCTACCAACAAATAAATAGTTACATTATTAAATGTCTCCCTTTTGGAGCTGAATATTTGTTTTTTAATGCATGAAATGCATAATGTCCATTTCACTGTTTTGTTTTAATTTCTTCTGGTCAGTCTGAAGTGCAGTCTGTGACGATATCCCATTTTGCTACTTGTGTGAACAATCATCATCATGTGCCATACCGGTTGGCGTAGGCGATCATGTCCTTCAACAATCTATCCACGTGCATCGTATCAATTCTGATGTTGACTCTTTTTTCATGTCATGACACTCAGCTATCTAATATTTGTATACCAACGTTTTTCTATCGCCATTCGACTTTTCGCTACAATATGTGTTTATGGTTTGGCTTTATAACACATTTTCTACCCTAAACATATATTTTATTGAAGCATAACGATACGCTCATGCGATACTTTGTAATGACAATGCGTGTAATACTTTTTGAGTGTGGGAAAGTCTTGTAACGATTACATCCTTTTAGTAACGAGACGGTCAAGTTAAATACGGCAAAATGTGACAATAATCTTTATTGATAAGTATCACTTATTCTTCTCCTTCCTCTTCCTTTTCTGTCTGGTTCGTTTCATTTTACTTTTTGTTCTTCTTTTTCACTTGTGATAAAATAAAAAAAAAAATATTTGTATTATATGTCGCAAGTGGTACTAAAGTTCTGATATATGCATGCATACACACGGATACAGTGTGCTTCTCTAGTTCTTCCAAGCAAATATATAATCGGTTTTCAGAAAATACAATTGAGAAGAAAATTTATATGTTTTATGTAGAGCTAATTCTGACCTATGGAAGTGAATCATGGACAGTAGACAAACAAATGAAAAGAAGATGTTGAAGAGCCCACAGAGATGTGATTTCTCAGAAGAATTTTGAGTGTTCACTATGCAGCTAAAAAAGACCAACGAAAACATTATCAAAGAAACCTACACAAAAACGCAGCTCCTTAAACACCGGAAAGGAATAATCGACATTTTTTGGGCATACATGAGAAGAGGATACTTGATCTGGAAATATACAGGGAAAGAGAGATCGGGATTAGTAAGTAGAGAAGATACAAGACAACAAAACATGGTGGCACAGAAAACAATGCACATATTTTATGCGATGCATTGATGAGAAAGAATTGTAGGATTGCATGATCGCTTACGCCAAACCACATGCAACTTGATGCCGATCGTGTAACAAATGTCCACCTATAGCAAGGAAGCGTGAGGTGCCAAATTGGCAGACTATTGCACTAACCACTTGGTTACCGCTGCTCACATCCTATTGTCTTCTACTTCTTTTACCTTTCAGATCCCAGTGGAGCATAGGTCTTCAACAAACACTTTCCAAGTCGTTCTGTTTTTTTGCCATTCTTTTAAGATCATTCCATGTCTTCCCCATCATCTTCATCTCTGCCTCTATCTGTCTTCTCCAAGAATTTCTTGGTCTTCCTCTTTGTCTCTTTCCCTGAGGATTCCAAAAAAGGGTCTGTTGTGTAATACCACATCCTATTGTGGTTCACTTTTATTGAGTTAATAGCGTTCATCATCATTGCACTCCGATCATGTCTATAGGTTGCTCAGATCCCCTCCTCAGCAAGTCCCGCAGTGTCACGAGACTGACGACTCTAGTTCTGTTTTGGTTGGTTAGTCTTCTTACACGTCCACTATGTTTCTCATTTCTGGCTGTGCCCATCTTAACTCCCATCTTTATTATACTCATTTGTCTTTGTCGAAGTCCAGTGCTCTTCTCACATCTCAGAGGGCATTGATGATGTCCGCCAGAACAATTGGTTAACCGTCCTCAACGGCAGCGCAGCTAGCCAACCTATCTGCTCTTTCATTTCCTTGCACTCCCGCATATCCAGGGACATAGACAAAGTTGACCTTACGTACTTTTTTACTTCTGCAATGACTCTAACCATTGCATGCGTACAGATCCCACTTCCACTTTTTTTTTTAAAATCATGCTCATCGAATAACTCAGTATACAGTCGTGAGTGTAGCCATGTGACTCTAACCAGTTGAATTCCCTGGTCACTGCCATCTCCCCCATCGTCATGCTAGTCGTGATTACGACGTATGCACCAATTTCTTCTTTGATTATTCTGCCTGCCGAGCGTTCTGCAAATGCCCATGCACTTCTTTGGTTTCGTATCACAGATCCGTCTGTATAGATGACTGCATTTTTCGGTCTTATCGCAGATGAGACTGCATGTCCAATCAGGTCTAATGTCCAATCAAGTTCACATTAAAACAGCTAAATTTGCAGCCGAGATGAAGATATTCAAACACAGACACTCATTCCAACCATATACTTAAGACGCGTTGCCCCTTTAGTGATTCAGGGTTAATGAGTTAAATAATTGATCGGTAAATGACAATACGAATTAATATATCCCTCTTTTAACTCTTTCAGTACGTTTCGACGCTTGACGTGCCATGCCAATTTCGGCATGTATAGCCGCACAGTGCGTCACTCTCAATTTGATTATTGTAAACTGTCATCAAGTCATATTTTTTTTCTAGGAATTGTATCATCTTGTTATTGGTGAAATATATTTTCTGATTTAACTATCTAAATATTCATATATCCGATACTATATGTTAGATACATATAAACATGTAGGTTGATATTTAAGACCATGAAAAATGTTGTCTTTGAATCTCTACTGCTGAATTGATAAAAAACCTTCCGTACTGAAAGAGTTAATTTAGGGGAAAAAAATATTTTTATATAGTCAATTGATTGTGATAATATGATTATCGCATTAAGCAAATGTTTGCAATGTATGTTAAAGAGCTAAAATGTTCATGTTATTTAGGATTAAGTACATCCAACTTGAAACTATAATCATATATAGCAACATTAACTACTTCAACCTACCAGCTACAATCATATGAGGTAACTACATCATTAACTGCATCAACCCTGTAATTGCAGGCATATGGGGCAGCATTAACTACATCAACATTGAAACTACAGGCACACGGGGCAGCATTAACTACATCAACATTGAAACTACAGGCACACGGGGCAGCATTAACTACATCAACATTGAAACTATAATCATATATAACAACATTAACAACTATAACGTTAAAACTACAATTATATGGGGCATGATTAACTACTTCGACCTTGAAACTGCAATTATATGGGACATGATTAACTACTTCGACCTTGAAACTACAATTATATGGGGCATGATTAACTACTCCAACCTTGAAACTACAATTATATGGGGCATGATTAACTACTTCGACCTTGAAACTACAATTATATGGGGCATGATTAACTACTTCAACCTTGAAACTACAATTATATGGGGCATGATTAACTACTTCGATCTTGAAACTACAATTATATGGGGCATGATTAACTACTTCAACCTTGAAACTACAATTATATGGGGCATGATTAACTACTTTGATCTTGAAACTACAATTATATGGGGCATGATTAACTACTTCGACCTTGAAACTACAATTATATGGGGCATGATTAACTACTTCGACCTTGAAACTACAATTATATGGGGCGTGATTAACTACTTCGACCTTGAAACTACAATTATATGGGGCATGATTAACTACTTCAACCTTGAAACTACATAATATGTGACATGATTAACTACTTCGACCTTGAAACTACAATCATATGTGACATGATTAACTACTTCGACCTTGAAACTACAATCATATGGGTCATGATTAACTACTTTGACCTTGAAACTACACTCATATGGGTATGATTAACTACTTCGACCTTAAGACTACACTCATATGGGGCATGATTAACTACTTCGACCTTGAAACTACACTAATATGGGGCACGATTAACTACTTCGACCTTGAAACTACACTAATATGTGGCATGATTAACTCCTTCGACCTTGAAACTACACTCATATGGGTATGATTAACTAATTCGACCTTAAGACTACACTCATATGGGGTATGATTAACTACTTCGACCTTGAAACTACACTAATATGGGGCACGATTAACTACTTCGACCTTGAAACTACAATCATATGGGGCATGATTAACTACTTCGACCTTGAAACTACACTAATATGTGGCATGATTAACTCCTTCGACCTTGAAACTACACTCATATGGGGCATGATTAACTACTTCGACCTTGAAACTACAATCACATGGGGCATGATTAACTACTTCGACCTTGAAACTACACTCATATGGGGCATGATTAACTCCTTCAACCTTGAAACTACACTCATATGGGGCATGATTAACTACTTCGACCTTGAATCTACACTCATATGAGGGAACGCTAACAACTTCTAGCTGTCTTTTGTCCTTTAGAGCTAAAAGTCAGATATTCTAGACTACCCATGCTCGACGATTGGTTATTATTGGTTATTGGTTATGGAAGGCCTCGGCATCACAGCAAACGAATTAAAATCCATAATTGCTCAACCGCCCGTGCCAGTGGAATCATCCGAATTACCAACTCATCTCCCAAACAAAGAAAGGTAACTGTAGTCCCCATCGTAGCAGTCTCAGCACACGCCAAAAGACATAAGGCGAAACCGCGCAGAAAGTGAACACAGCCAACTGTTCCCTGTCATACGATATCATCATTCATCGTAAACAAGCGGGATATCGAAGCAGGATCAAAACGGATGAGACACACAGCTCACGGTGTGCACAGAGCACTTAACTCAGTAGCTCCTGCAACAAGCCGGACTTGGAATATGAGGAAACTGCAAGAAGGAACACTTTTCAGACATAGCCGTCAATGGTTCCTGCCGCCTATCCACCATATACCATGGGAGTTCACGTCCTCCCGAAATTGATGATCGTCATAGCACTTGATGATGTTAGGCCGTCATTGATGACTCCAATTCCAAACACATAGACACACAGTGGTGGTAAGTTATCATTTCCAATCCAACAGAAGCCACATGACCTGTAGTTAGTAAAACCACAGAGAGAATATGATTTTGTGACCTTCACTGATTCACTCTTAGATGTGAATGTGTAGTTTACACAAGAGGAGAAGTTTTCAACTACAGTGATTCCATTTAACGCAATCCTGGGATAGCAAGGCAAGTCTCCTTTATAGCAGCAGAACTTGATGTTCTCCGCTCCCTTCTTGTAGCTGCTGCCACACGATTCTGATGTCTCATTAACTTGGACATCATTCAAGAACAATGTCAGATTAACATTCCATAGATATGGCTCTGCTGATGAGTGCTTGGTGCAACAGTTGTATCAATCATACTGGAGGCTCCTGGTCTGTGGTCATTAATATCACAGACGGCACATGGTGTTGTTATATTCAGTATTTCTTTCTGGGGTGTAAATATGTGGCACACACATGGAGAGTGGTTTGTGGTCACAGTAATCCCATTAAAGGCAATTCTAGGGTAGCATGGCATAGCTGTTTCAGAACAGCACAATCCTGTGATGTTTTCTGTGTTCGCTATAAAGCTACTGCTGCTACACAATCCTGACCAATTATAGGTGTGGACATTATTCACTTGCAATGACAAAACTGCTTTGTTTACATCATAAACCTCTGGAAGCGAATCATTTATGGGACTAATAGTACAATTTATTCTTCCATCGGGGATACCTGCATTGAGTCCCCAAAAAAAGGTCTTTGGTTAAAAAGCACATATGCGTTTGAGTTAAACACACAATGAGCCCACTTCGTAGATTCAAAATGATCCTTGCCAATGCCATCGGTTTGCACAAGTTAGGTCCTTAGCTACCAACGTCAAAAATGTCTGAAACGAAGCCATCCAATTAACGACTTTATCTACAGCGAAGGTTAACGAACTGTGAACAAACATTTATGTTCAAACCCTTGAAAACATTTTCAAAAATCTGCCAACTCGCAGTTGTCGCAATAACATTTATCGTGTTGTTCAATGTAAAAAGTGTAAGGCCTTGCACTGGACCAGTATTGTATCTCGGAACTCATCCCTGTTCTGGGCGAGCCTCTCAACCTCGACAAACAAGAGATGATGCCTGTTGCTGTTGTTTTCCGCATCAGACTGATTTTTTTGCGCTCCGTAAGCCTCTTTTTCTTGTACCCGCTGTTTCCCATTGCAGGGTTTTCTTTTAAATTCTATTGTTGTCTCTTCTCATAAAATGTCCAACATATGCAAACCTTCTTCCCTCCACTGTAGATGATATTGATGTATGTTTTGGGGTTTATGTTATTTAGGAACTAGTAACATTAACTAATTATAAATTGTCATTTGAAATCTGAAGGGACTAAGACACTTCCGTCCCTTCTTCTACTTCTTTCCTTTCTCATTAGCTACTTATAAATTGTCATTGAAATCTGAAGGGACTAAGACACTTCCGTCCCTTCTTCTACTTCTTTCCTTTCTCATTAGCTACTTATAAATTGTTATTGAAATGTGAAGGGACTAAGACACTTCCGTCCCTTCTTCTACTTCTTTCCTTTCTCATTAGCTACTTATAAATTGTTATTGAAATGTGAAGGGACTAAGACACTTCCGTCCCTTCTTCTACTTCTTTCCTTTCTCATTAGCTACTTATAAATTGTTATTGAAATGTGAAGGGACTAAGACACTTCCGTCCCTTCTTCTACTTCTTTCCTTTCTCATTAGCTACTTATAAATTGTTATTGAAATCTGAAGGGACTAAGACACTTCCGTCCCTTCTTCTACTTCTTTCCTTTCTCATTAGCTACTTATAAATTGTTATTGAAATGTGAAGGGACTAAGACACTTCCGTCCCTTCTTCTACTTCTTTCCTTTCTCATTAGCTACTTATAAATTGTTATTGAAATGTGAAGGGACTAAGACACTTCCGTCCCTTCTTCTACTTCTTTCCTTTCTCATTAGCTACTTATAAATTGTTATTGAAATGTGAAGGGACTAAGACACTTCCGTCCCTTCTTCTACTTCTTTCCTTTCTCATTAGCTACTTATAAATTGTTATTGAAATGTGAAGGGACTAAGACACTTCCGTCCCTTCTTCTACTTCTTTCCTTTCTCATTAGCTACTTATAAATTGTTATTGAAATGTGAAGGGACTAAGACACTTCCGTCCCTTCTTCTACTTCTTTCCTTTCTCATTAGCTACTTATAAATTGTTATTGAAATGTGAAGGGACTAAGACACTTCCGTCCCTTCTTCTACTTCTTTCCTTTCTCATTAGCTACTTATAAATTGTTATTGAAATGTGAAGGGACTAAGACACTTCCGTCCCTTCTTCTACTTCTTTCCTTTCTCATTAGCTACTTATAAATTGTCATTTGAAATCTGAAGGGACTAAGACACTTCCGTCCCTTCTTCTACTTCTTTCCTTTCTCATTAGCTACTTATAAATTGTTATTGAAATGTGAAGGGACTAAGACACTTCCGTCCCTTCTTCTACTTCTTTCCTTTCTCATTAGCTACTTATAAATTGTTATTGAAATGTGAAGGGACTAAGACACTTCCGTCCCTTCTTCTACTTCTTTCCTTTCTCATTAGCTACTTATAAATTGTTATTGAAATGTGAAGGGACTAAGACACTTCCGTCCCTTCTTCTACTTCTTTCCTTTCTCATTAGCTACTTATAAATTGTTATTGAAATGTGAAGGGACTAAGACACTTCCGTCCCTTCTTCTACTTCTTTCCTTTCTCATTAGCTACTTATAAATTGTTATTGAAATGTGAAGGGACTAAGACACTTCCGTCCCTTCTTCTACTTCTTTCCTTTCTCATTAGCTACTTATAAATTGTTATTGAAATCTGAAGGGACTAAGACACTTCCGTCCCTTCTTCTACTTCTTTCCTTTCTCATTAGCTACTTATAAATTGTTATTGAAATGTGAAGGGACTAAGACACTTCCGTCCCTTCTTCTACTTCTTTCCTTTCTCATTAGCTACTTATAAATTGTTATTGAAATGTGAAGGGACTAAGACACTTCCGTCCCTTCTTCTACTTCTTTCCTTTCTCATTAGCTACTTATAAATTGTTATTGAAATGTGAAGGGACT
This sequence comes from Megaustenia siamemsis, assembly GCA_032433765.1. Lineage (NCBI taxonomy): Eukaryota > Metazoa > Mollusca > Gastropoda > Stylommatophora > Ariophantidae > Megaustenia > Megaustenia siamemsis. Next base: position 92,573,747 of record JAVIAB010000124.1, read on the forward strand.
AAGACACTTCCGTCCCTTCTACTTCCTTCCTTTCTCATTAGCTATTCATTGACAACGGAAGTTTGCCGTTATTTGCTCTCATTGTGGTCTCTAATACGGTTATGTTATGTTACCTAGTATTTATAATGTTCCATCAGTCCATCTATTTTGTGTTCGATCTTAGGGCTAATGTCCTTGCATCCTTTGTTAATGAAACGTTGTGTTGTATTTTGAACTTTCTGGTTTCTCCCTTGGCAAAACCATTGTATTTGTTTTTTATTGCCTATTCAGTGGCCGGCTTTATTCATAGTTTTTTTTTTTCTCTGTTCTTCATTTCTCATCTTATCTCTCAGACTTGTTACTGCCATGCGTCTAACACATTTCATTTATGTAGTGCTTTTTTTTACTGTTCTTGAGGCTAGCTTCCAGGACTGGCACTGATAGAATATCGGAATAGAAATTGCGTAGAAGAGAGCCAATAAGGGAAAAGTGGAGCTCAAAGCATGTCTGATTGTTTACGTTAGGTTTAGTAAATCAAAACGTATTATAACGATCCTCTCAATCTAAACTATCTGGCAATGTAAACAGATTCACATTTCCGCGAAGCAATTATGGATTAATACGGGAAGGCAAAAACATGATAGTGTCCAAATATCATGCTCACATAGGATATGCTGCGTTCGAAACATAAGCGTTACATTTTGTTGTAGAGAACGAAGGAACGCAACTGCATCTGTTTAACACCTATAAATTACGGAGTGAAATAACAGTCAGACGAACGCAGCAGAATGAGAATTCTACAAAATCATGTCTGCACATTTCATTATTTATTGTTTGTATTATTTTGTACTCGTTATATTTCCATTTAATAACGAAAAATGTATCAGAAATTATCACATAATGTTGTTCTCCACTAATCTGCCAGAACTCTTATTCTTTAGAACATTATTTCATATAAAAATGACTAGACAAAACGTGTCAAACTTTGATTTATTTGATTAACTATTTTAATATAACATACCTAAGAGACTGATGTTGACCGAGTCATGAAAACCTTGTTTTGAGAAGCAGATGATGTTGATAATGTTTGTGGCGATACCAAAGATGTTGATTATCTGATTTAATACGCCAAAAGCACACCACGTGTACACGCTTATCTCTTGATCACTTATACCAAGGACATCCTCAGGTGACTCCATTGTAAGGCGTGAAATAACTTGTAGTGAATGAACTCTTTAATGAAAGCTATATGCAATACAGTGATAACTCTTGTTATATAGTAACGATTTAGAAAGTTGATTAATATTGTCAAAATGACAAGATAAATAATGACATTAAATTTAAAAAAAAAACATAATTCCATTTAGTTATGTGAAGGAGAACTAACAGCCGAAATTATAACTTGACGTGTTCAAGGAGAACTGACGGCAGAATTGATAACTTAACGTACTCAAGGAGAACTGGCGGCAGAATTGATAACTTGACGTACTCAAGGAGAACTGACAGCCGAATTGATAACTTGACGTACTCAAGGGGAACTGGCGGCTGAATTAATAACTTGACGTTCTCAAGGAGAACTGACATCCGAATTGATAACTTGACGTGCTCAAGGAGAACTGGCGGCCGAATTGATAACTTGACGTACTCAAGGAGAACTGGCGGCAGAACTGATAACGTGACGTACTCAAGGAAAACTGGCGGCTGAATTGATAACTTGACATACTCAAGGAGAACTGGCGGCAGAATTGATAACTTGCTGCACTCAAGGAGAACTGACAGCCGAATTGATAACTTGACATACTCAAGGAGAACTGGCGGTTGAATTGATAACTTGACGTACTCAGGGAGAACTGACAGCCGAATTGATAACTTGCCCTACTGAAAACAAGTATATCAAAGGTTTGTAACACAGAGAATCGAACGTTATTTTTCTATTGGGGATAAAATAAAAACTCTGATAGAAACACCTCGTAGCGACTGCACTTGACAATCGGCCTTTATTCTCCGGCTCTATATGGACTCCTCCCCCCTCCCAGGAGAGCCCAGTAGTAGGAGAAAGTCGTAAAGAAAGATAGTCATATGAATATTTAACCACCCACAACCAAAATATATATCTGTTCATGAGTGTTTCTTTTTAATTCTTAATCTCTTTGCAATAATAATGAAATAGCTAGAAACTTCTAAATTTAAATCTAACAAAAATAACCAAAAGAAATGTTATGAAATGATTACTGTCATTGGCATATTCTATCTATCTATTGACCTTTCGAGCCGTAACCGGCCCATAGGGCGTAGACCAAGATACACCTTCTCCTATATGAATTTTTGTTCTAGCAGTTTTCTTTTAAAGATATTTTATCAAATCTCGCCATCTGTCTCTGTTCTGTGCAAGCAGTTCTATCTCATTGAGGGAGCCGATTCCTGCTGCTCTTGCCTCTCTCATCAATGTTCTTCTCAGTGTCTCCCTGGGTCTTCCTCTTTTTCTTTTACCTGTTGTTTCCCATATGAGGGCTTGCTTTGCTATTCGATTATTATCTCTTCTCATCACATGTCCAACGTATGACCATCGTCTTTTCTTTATTACTGAAGATATTAGTGGTTGATTGGCGATTTCTCTAATTTCCTCGTTTGTTTTGAATTCGTTCCATTCTATACCAAGTATTTTCCTTAGACATTTATTTTCGAATGCGTTCAACTTTGTTTCTATATCTCTTGTTGTTTTCCAGCTTTCACACGCATACGTAAGGGTTGATAGTACATTTGATTTGAATAGCCTATGTTTTGTGTTTGTGCTAATGAGTTTTGATTTCCACAACTTTTCAAGGCTTCTGAAAGACATTGCTGCTTTAGCCAGTCTGATTCTAATTTCTTTGCTCGTATCCCCTTCTCGATCAATGTGACTTCCAAGATAGATGAAGTGATCGATCTCTTCTACTGGTTTGTTTTCCATGTATATTTTGTCACTTGTTGGAATTAAACTTTTCATGACTTTAGTCTTTTCATGATTGACCTCAAGCCCAATTTTGCTGGCTATTGATGATAGTTCATTTGTGTTTTCCTGCATCGTTTTTATCTGATTGCTGATAAGAACTATGTCATCAGCAAAGTCCAGGTCCTCCAAATGGTCTCCTTGTATCCATTCGATGCCTTTATTACCAGTGCAGCATTTCTTCATTATGAAGTCCATAACAATTCCAAATAACAAGGGCGATAAAATACATCCTTGTTTAACCCCAGTTTCTATTGGGAAACATTCGCTTTTCTAAACCCAGCCTGTTCTTCACGCATTACTGTATCTATTGAATCCTTTATTCTATTTAGGATGATTTTACAGAATAATTTTGAGGCAACTGACAAAAGTGTCACGCCTCTCCAATTGTTACAATCTCTAAGATTGCCCTTTTTTGGGATCTTAACAATGATTCCTTTTTTCCATTTATGAGGCGTCTTCTCTGTTTTCCAAATGATGTTGAACATTTTTTGGAGATGTATTAAATTATGGCTATCAATTGCCTTGAGGATCTCAGCTGTTAACTTATCCTCTCCAGCAGCCTTGTTATTGGTCATTAGCTTTAAGGTGGTTTCTATTTCACTCAAGGTGAAGTCATCACTCATCTTTCATTGGCATATTAATGAAAGTTAAAAAGTTTTCCGGAAAATCCGAAACAAACTATTTTTATTAATTTTATTTTCTATAAGAAACAAAGAGATTCACCTATGATACTATTTACCCTGGAACAAAGTGGTGTTTAGTGTCGACTTTGCTGGGAGTTGGAAGCACATTTAATTAAACCTCACGACAATAAATAATATCAACTATGAAGTAATTCGTGTCATGTTGTTATAATTGTTATCTTTTAAACTGGAATTATTTTTTAGTCAATGTTTAGTTAAGGAAAAACACAGTTGGTGATTCTATTACATTAAACTGAGTTTGAATTTAACTGAATTTTGACACTAATCACATAGTGATAAATTGATCACTGAGTAAGTAAAACATAATATACGCAAAATTAGGTGAAATATTGAAAGAAAAAGATAGCACATTTTAATATGTTTGTAAACGCATGATTCATTTGTTTACATTTATCTGAGCATTCTTTACCTTACTGTATATATTACCGATAGTTCAGTGGCATGAGAAATGTTGATGACGCTAAATAAGGTAACTTTGAACTATTTTCCTTTTTCTGGCCTTTGTTATTGACGTTTATTTAATTAGTGGTTTGGCATATATGGTACCGTCAATAGCTACGGCCAGTACAGTTGTACTCGCTTACAGGGATTTTTTCTCGATCATACCTTGCTCAGTCCTTATTCTTCACCATACAAATATCCCACTTTAACTGTTCATTAACAGGTTGTCAATGGTATGCATTTCGTGAACTTTATTGTATTCACTACATGAGATTTCGTGTTACATCTTTTGTGTATCTTCTAAATATTTCATTTTTTCCCTTCAACGACCGCCAGTGACTGCATATTTCTTTGTCGCATGATGCGCTTCAAATATCCAGCAACATTGTCTACCTTGTATATGTGTCATTTATTTTTGCTTGTGGTTCTTCAAATATTGAGCTTCACAGTTTACCTTCAAGTAGCCTTTATTTGCCGAAGTGGTTAATCAAAATCGGTTAATGATGACGTCAGACTAAATGTGACAATCTTCAAGTCAAAGAAAAGTGTGACAGTTTTGAATATGTACTCTCATTACAACCTCTTCATATCCACATATAAATGATATTAATAAGTGGAGTCACTTCTTCAGGGTTTATTAGGGAAACTGCGTTTTTTATTTATGTCACCAAACTCATTGTTTCAGACTAACAAGTAATGCAGACTTAGCATCATATTTATGTGAAACCAACTACAAACATACCATTCCTCGTTTCTTGTGTACTGACATAGTGATACATCTATTAAGCCATCGTTTTGATGTCATGCTTTCATTCAAAAGATTAATATTCTGTTGTTTGTGTTTGTCACACGTGAGGAACGTTATTTAGATAGAAAAAATTGCTACGTTTTGTATCAATACATCCGACAGTGCCATATATATATATATATATATATATATATATATATATATATATATATATATATATGACCTTTCTTCATCCCCTCTACTATAATCAGTTTACTGACACTTGCAATATATATATATATATATATATATATATATATATATATATATATATATATATATATATTGAGTTATTGAGTTAGTTAGCGGGTCATCATCATTGCACTCCGAACACGTCCATAGGTGCCCAGATCTCCTTCTCAGCAAGTCTCGCAGTGTCTTGCCTGACGACTCCCGTTTTGTATTGGTTAATACGTCTTCTTACACGCCAACTAAGTTTCTCGCTTCTGGCTGTGCCCATTGTATCCCCCATCTCTTTCACCCGAACAAGCGACGTAGACTCATGGTCGTGGACCAGACACCTTAGTCTAGGAATCATAAGTGTTTCCATGATCGATGGGAGTTTGACTCGTTGTAAGACATTTTCCTTGTACTGTGTCCAAACGAGGATGGAACTGACATTTCAGCTAACGCTTGCTAAGCTTGGCCAATAATATGGAGACAATGCTTTGCCCAAAACGCACTACCCCCCTCTTGTCCCCTATTTGAAGCGTTTCGAGGGAGGGACAAGGTCCTTACGTTCGGAAACAAAGTTGAGCTGCAGGAGATGCCAGAAGATGGATAATACATAAAATAAGGTAATTTCCTAGTTTGATCAGATATAGTCTTTCAGTTTGGAAGAGTGATGTCCCCTAAAATATATCTGCCAAAATACAGTGGTTCTACGCATTCTTGGCGTTGGGGTCATTACGCTGGCATGTAATCATTTCGGAGTATCTGTTGATTGGGCGTTGGGTCCAGGGGTTAGGTTTAGCTTTAGTGTTAAATATTTATAAATATATTATAACGCGTGACAAAAACGACGCCACTCGGCCTAATTATGATCTTCTGATCGAAGGGAATTGTGCGGTTGATTACCAATCGGCGTAATGACCCCAACGCCAAGAATGCGTAGAACCACTGTATTTTGGCAGACATATTTTAGGGGACATCACTCTTCCAAACTGAAATACTATATCTGATCAAACTAGGAAATTACCTAAAATAAATACTAATGGAGTATAATATTTGAATGGCAGCAATATATTGTTTCTCAATAAAGATTCATCAATTGGATATAACGTACTTAGTGTATTAATATTGCTTCTATTAAAACTCAAATATGTTTCACACAGAAATGTCTCAATGGAGAGTACGAGATCCGAAGAACCAACTATGATCCAATGTGCAATATCAGAAAAAGAAATGAAATACGGTGTTCTTCCCCTTAAGGCCATTCCAGGTCGTGAAGGAAAGTTCGTGTATGTGGGTCAGAGTTCATTTCAAGAGTTCTTAGTATTCAGAGAAGAGGAGAACCTATGGGTGTGTCAGGGGTGCAGCGATAATGATTCTAAAATATACTATAATCCTTCTGGTTAGCAGCAACAAGCACACAACCGGTACTTCACGTAATCATAGACGATGGATTACAATTATTTGTATACAGATTTGGACATTCACATTTAAAAATTGTAATCATTTGGTTAACAAACAGCCAGCTATTCTCCAGACAGAACATATGTAGTATTTTTTTTCAAACTTTGTGGTCTTCCACTGCGTAATCGCCATTGTTTAACCGTCTACACATAAGATTCCTTCTTCCACTGCGTAATCGCCATTGTTTAACCGTCTACACATAAGATTCCTTCTTCCACTACGTAATCGCCATTGTTTAACCGTCTACACAACGATTCCTTCTTCCACTACGTAATCGCCATTGTTTAACCGTCTACACATAAGATCCCTTCTTCCACTACGTAATCGCCATTGTTTAACCGTCTACACATAAGATCCCTTCTTCCACTACGAATCGCCATGTTTTTAAAATGCCTTTTCAATGTCAATATTATAGTAAACATTTTTAGGATGTCGCATATCGTATAGTTCAACTGTGTATTACAAGTATTTACAAATGTGTCTACTTTATAGGTAATCATGACAATATAGAAGAATATAGTTCTTCTAGAATATAAAGTTATAGTTCTAGAATACTATAATTTACTTTATCTCCTTTTGTTTGCAGAATTCCGTATGCATGTAATTTCATATATTGAAAGTTTTCGCTTGCATCATTCAAGAACAGCCAATATGCTTACAGTGAGCTGTGTTTTTAATCCGGATTGTGTTTCGACATTTCGTTTGCTTATGATGAATGGTGATATTGTTGACCAAGAACAATTCAGCTGCGTTCACTTTCTGCCTTATGTCTTTTGGCATGTGCTGTGGCGTTGACTGAAGCTGGCCTTTCTTTGTTTTGATTCTTCAGTGAGATACGTTTTAATTCGGATGATTCCACTGGCACGGACGGTTGAGCTATTATGGATTTTAATTTATTTGCACTGATACCGGGACATTTGAATAACCACTAACCACTCACCTTACATTACCCAGCCACCATAGTCTCCGATTCCTAAGTGTTGCCATAATGGACGGAATTTTTGGTTCGTTGTAAAACATTAACGTTGATTACTTTGTCCTGCCATTTTATGTTCACAATCTCTCGAAAGAAGAATACTGAAAAAAAATAAACCAACGAAGACAAATATTCAAATGCCTGGTGTTATCAAAAGCTTGACTGAGAAACACTCACAATGTAAAATCGAGACAGGTGAGATAGCAGAGATGTGTTTCATTGTTAGGTAAGTATCTCATCGGAGACAACATATGACTACACAGGTTAGATAATTATTTGTCTTTTTTTTTAATGCTCACATACATTAAATCTTGATTTTACTTTTAACCGTTTCAGGTTAGCCGTACAATGCAATCACATCAGCTTGTGATTATGTGTATATAAACAAACACAATAATTACCCAATTCCGTATATGTGTGTATAGTAAATTTATCTACCCAATTCCCGTATATGCGTGTGTTGTAAATTTATCTACCCAATTCCCGTATATGCGTGTGTGTTGTAAATGTATCTACCCAATTTCCGTATATGTGTGTGTTGTAAATTTATCTACCGAATTCCCGTATATGCGTGTGTGTTGTAAATTTATCTACCCAATTCCCGTATATGTGTGTGTATTGTAAATTTATCTACCCAATTCCCGTATATGTGTGTGTATTGTAAATTTATCTACCCAATTCCCGTATATGCGTGTGTGTTGTAAATTTATCTACCCAATTCCAGTATATGCGTGTGTGTTGTAAATTTATCTATACACTTGCACAATTAAAAAAAAAATTATAAATAATTACATACAATATTATATTGTTTTAACTGTGTTATATTTTTGTGAAATGTCTAATGTTAATATGTTTTCTTTATCATCATAGAACTATGTTTGAGTTGTTTAATTGGTTTATAACGGTGTATTTATATGAAAAACGCATTTACTATTTTTAATTCACTGGCCACCATAATAAAGGTTTGGATTTCTCTACTTAGCTACACTTACGAATTGGACGCTATTTTTGGAGCGTCCATGATGTCTATGTGCTTTCACTAGTCCGTTGACAACGAAGCACAATTTCGTTTCTGTGGGCTCCTAAAAGACGAAAATCTGACGCTCACGGTGAGCCGTAGAGCTAATTGACTGGAGTTGGTCAGTCTATAACGTGGAAACGGGATATGGACCGTGCGACTGAGTGAGTGCACGTGAGTCTTGACCATCCACAGCATGGACGTTCAGCGACCATATCAATCATGACGACAGTAATTATTCAGACGAAGCCCATAAGACAATAACGAAGGAGGAAAACTAGAAGAGTTAAGCATGGTGGTATGAAATTATCGAAGTTTGAGACGTTAGCCCTAAAGTATGTGCGCGTGACATATTTGAATTGTGGGTCCATAAATCAATGACGGCGCATTCTTGATAAACTACTGTGCGGCGCCGATATAATGAGTTTGCAAGAAACTCTTCTTGGTGATGGGACAGTTAGTGCCCCTGGATGTGACTGTTTCTACAACAGACGACACATTGGAAATGCCTTCTTGGTGCGCAGTAATATGGTAGCAGCTGAGGTAGATATGTCCGCGTGGGACAATGCACAATTGCAGGTACATGCAATTAGGGCGCAGAACTCAGTTACTTTCTCGTTGGAAATGTGTACGCCTGTAATGGGAAGCTGAATGCACAACAATTGCAGAGTCTTTTGGCATTCGAGGAGGAGAACGTCATTTTCTGAGGAGACTTTAATGCTAAAGGTCACCAGTGGGGTCATGTCATAAACAACAAGCAGGGAGAAGACCTAGAGAAAGCATTCGTGTCGGTCGATTTTGTTTGCTTGAATAATGGAAGGGCAACCATAATGGCCACTTGAACTAGGGATTCTGATAGTGTCATAAACCTGGCACTGGTGTCTTCCACTTTCGCACCGGTTTGCAGGTAGACTAGACTGGGATTCCACGGAAGTGATCACTATCCATGTCTCCTCCTAAATGAGAAAAGCAGAAATAGAAGCCAGAAAAGCAAGCGCCACATATTCCACTATGAGAACACAGACAAGGACGTCATTAGCAAAATCAAACATAGTAAACAGGGCGCCCCTCGCATGTGGCAATAGCGATGGACGCAGCCGCCCTGGTGAAACGCAGATGTCGAGGAAGCTTGGCGGAATAAGGGTCAAACAGCCAAGACATGACAGAAAACCAGAAAGAATGTATAAACACAATATGAGCTCTGAAGTGTCTGAAAGAAGATGACGACCAAAAAATAATGCACTTTAAACTATGCGCTGAGCAGGCTAAGGATGCCAAGTGGGATGAGTTCTGTAAACAAAAGTGTGATCAGAAAAATCGCTAGCCACATTCTGGCACCTTCATCAGAGCATGAATGGCACAACACGACACAGAGACATACCAGACTTCGAGAGCACATGCCGGATATGGCACAAATCTGATGAGAGCAAATGGAAGGCTCTGCTTGCCCGCTACATTGAGCAGACTGATAAAAGAAATGCGGCTGTTATAAAGAGTGAGCCCTTTCCGAATTGTGTAAGTATGTAGGGCTGGGAGAAGATCTCACAATCACACCGATACTATTCGTACGACACTTAAAAGGTTACACAATACTGCTCCTGGTCCAGATGGTGTTCGGTACCATGACATAGGCGATTTAGCTGACTACGACTTGACAAAACTGGCCAATGAGTTTAATGCCAGCATTCGGAGTGGCCAGATTAAGGAGGAGTGGCTTCACGGCTACTTACTACCACTACCAAAGCCAAACAAGGACCAATCTCAGATCAGTGCCTACTGAATCATCACGATGCAGAACACCGCTGGCAAGCTACTGGAGAAAATAGTCGTCCGTGTTCTCACCTGTCACCTTGAAACGTGCATTCCCACCCACACTCGGAGGTTATAGATATAACAAAAGAGACATCGCTCAATGCTGCAGTCTTCGCCTATGACGTATTCGAAGGCTTCCACAGACGAGAGGAGACATGTGCTGCTGCTATAGATCTGGAGGATGCTTACAACAGAGTAACATTTGAATACCTCATGCACATGCTGCTCAAACTGGCGGTGCACTCCTTCCTCATTAGATGTATCGCTGCTACACTGTTTCAAAAGAAGGTGATACCCAAATGTGGAAGTTGGTCATCCGAGCCAACATCCATTTGTCCAGGGCTGCCACAAGGCTCACAATTATCACCAGTTCTATCTAACGTGTACACAATAATGATTACGGAACAAATTATGGATGTAAGGGGAAGAACTATGACCTTTGCTGATGATATTCTGGTATATCGACAGGGAAGAGAAAGAAGTGAAATCGCCTTCACAATGCAAAATGAACTCGATCGCATCTCTTCGTGGTGTGGAGTATCAGATCCTTGGTTAATTATAATAAAGCACCCGTTGCATGGTTCTCACCTAACAATCATATTATTAACTCGGAAACACCGTTGATACGAATGGGAACTGATCAGGTGACCAGGGACGGGTTGATGAAATACCTCAGAGTTAAGTTTGATCGCAGCCTGTGTATTCGGAACCACGTCAACCATGTGATCACAAAATCCCGCAAAGAATTAGCCGCCTTGAAGGTCAAGGCAGCTGCCAATATCGAGCAGAGGCTATTTACCCTTCTGTTCCAGGAACTAGTCTCCGTACCAATCGAGTATGCCCTGGCAATGCTTACTGTCAGTACTATGCAAAATGACAAGCTGGAGAAAATACAGAATGAAGCTATGCGCATTATCTTGGGGTGTACGAGGGACACTCATGTGTAGCATTGGCGTATCTTTTCAACTTTCAAACCGTGGATGACAGGATCAAGATCTGGAGGGCACAAGCACACCGGAAGGTAAGTAGATAAAGATCATCGAGTGCATCAAGAGCTCAACAAGGGAAAGGTGGTAGGATAAAAAAGCCAAATCATGCGTGTGCCGAGTTGTCATCAAACAGATATGTGGGCTTTCCAATATCAACGCCGGCGAGGAGTGGAGATCGATGCCTACATTATTCTCGTGTATTGTCTCACACGACAGGAAATGTAGGGGACATAACCCAGTCGTTGTCAATGCGGAAATCAAAGGTGTCACATGGTAGGGATAACATCGCTGAGAAAGAAGCAGTGATCTATTCAGACGGATCTGTAATGCGTACCTGAGGAGTGCATGGGCATTTACGCACGCTCGGCAGACGGAATAGTCAAAGAAGACAATGGTGCCACGAGTGACATGACGACGGAAATGATGGCAGTGACTAAGACATTCATCTGGTTAGAATCACAGGACTACACCCCACGCTGGTATACTGAGTGATTCGATGAGCATAATAAGTAAAGTAGAGGCGGGATCTGTACGTGTGGAATGGTTAGAGTCATTGCAGAAGTCTAAAATACGTAAGATCACTTTTTTTTACGCCTCGGGTCAAGCGGGAGTACGGGGAAAAGAAAGATTAGATATATTGGCTAGCTGTCCTATTGTTGAGGACGGTCAACCAATAGATCTGGAGGACACCGTTAATTCCCTCCGCGAAGTGGGAATGACACAGGACTTCGACAACAGTGAGTCCACGTCACTGCTTCGGATGAAAGAGATGGGAGTTAAGATGGATACAGCCAGAAACGAGAAACTTAGTGAGAGTGTAAGAAGACTAATCAACCAACATAGAACTGGAGTCGTCAGTCTCTGGACACTGCGAGACTTGCTGAGGAGGGGATCTGAGCACCTATGGACATGTTCGGAGTGCAATGATGATGACCCGCAAATAAATCAATAACTTAATACTCATTAACTCAATAACTTACGAATTTTTTTGTTCGATTGCTCAGGACCCATTACAATGTGCATCTGAATGTATGCCTCTTTATAACAAAGAAAACGTTCTTTCATGTTATTTCTGACATCATAATTTCAAATTATTTCTCTATAATCATCATCATCAAGCACCATGCTTTCTGTCGTAGTTGATCATGCCTCTCTAAAACTTTAGATCTCGACAGTTATTTATCATTTATGCTGTTTACCTTCTGCCAAGTGATCCATTAAAATGTCTGGTATCTTTACTATTTGCTTCCCACCATCTCTTCATCTCTCAATTTTCCCAGTTGTTGCAACATATTGCAGCTGTTCCCGTCTCATTGCATGGCCGAAAATGGTGATTTTTTCTTCCTAATATTGAATATTAGCTCTTCTTTTGCTTTGGTCTTTTTCAGAACGTTTTCATTACTTTTTTTTAGCTGTCAATGCTATTCTCAACATTTTTCTGTAAAACCACATTTCTATAGCCTCCAGTGATTTATTTTGTCTGTAATCCTATTGTACATGATTTACATCCATAAGTTAAGACTGGCTCTACATGACATTTATGAACTCCTTTTCTTGTTTCTATTGTCAAATATGGAGTGCACAATATCTTGCTCATTTTCTGGAAAGCTGCTTTTGCTTGAACCATCCTGCATCTGACTAATGTTGTACATCTATCATCTGAGATGAACATTGTTCCCAAATATTTAAATTCATCTTCCTGTTTTAATATTGTTCTATATTTCTCTATAAATAATACGTAAGATACTATTTCTGACAAGTGATCATTAAGATAGTTTAACTCGCTATTGCAGGCGACCAGGTGGTAGAGTTGATAATTCGTCATACTCCAAACCAGCAGAACGGGATTTCAAATCCAGGAGAGGTCAAACGTTTTTTTTTTCCATCGGGAGTGAAATGAAAGCTCAGAACCAAATACCTTATGGCTCCTGCTCAGAACAAGCGGCATATATTCTCACGGACCCATATGTTCCCCGGGAAGACCCCAGTTTTGGAATAATGCTGTAAGAATAGTTAACGCACCCTCGGTACTTTTATTACAATTCTACTTTTATTGTATACTTTTCTCAATGATGTATGCCCATCCCGCTGGTTTAAAAAAAATGCCAATGTTATCCTATTTTTAATAAACACATTTCAGTAATTGTCCCGTTTATAATTTTAAAAAAATTATATCCTAAAAAGGATTTTAATTTTTTGTTCAAGACTTATAACATGGCGCAGAAAAACAAAAAACAAATGTGATGCAGCAGATTACTTTATGGGACACTTTTCATGGGGACTATTGCCGTTACATACAGTCTATATCTGCGCTTACCGACAATGTTCCTGCAGTTGTGTCACTAAACAACAAGACAATGGCAAGCAGTGGCAGATGGTGGTATCGAACCTGGGTGAGGCCTGAAGGTGAAACTGAACTTATAGGTTGACCTTTAACCTGATAATTTGCAACATAAAACTTATTGCAGTATGCGCTTTGTAAAATAATTTCTTCAATGATCGTCGTAAATCATCATAATTATAACTGCATCATAATGTTTTAGTTATTTGCATTACACATTATAAATAAAAAGAACGTGGCTTTGATGTTCATGAACATCTTTTCACAATTTTGTTAAATTTGTTTTCTAAAAACACAGTATATTTATTTTAAGTAGACACTAGATAATCTAGCCTCATATAGGTTCTACTACTATAAGTTTTGAAGAAAAAAAGACAGAACGCCATCTTATTGGTTACCCTCCTGTTGACATAGCAACGAGGAGCTGATTGTAGAAATAGCCTACCTAGTAAACTTGTACACATTGCAAGATCGATAGACAATGACGATCTCTGTAGACATTGACGATCTCTGTAGACATTGACGATCTCTGTAGACATTGACGATCTCTGTAGACATTGACGATCTCTGTAGACATTGACGATCTCTGTAGACATTGACGATCTCTGTAGACATTGACGATCTCTGTAGACATTGACGATCTCTGTAGACATTGACGATCTCTGTAGACATTGACGATCTCTGTAGACATTGACGATCTCTGTAGACATTGACGATCTCTGTAGACATTGAAGCCTATTTATTAGTAGCGGCTCGAATTATTTGAACTATACAACGGCAGACTCTGAAACACAGTGACAGATTTTACAGTGACATTTAATTCATAGAAATGGAAAGTGGAATGTGAATGTGCTATGTTTTCTGAAAATATAGAGGAATCGTAGACCTCCTTTGCCTCCTCTGGATATCCGCCGATGATGGCAAGCTCAATATGTTTGTGTAATTAAACTTTTTTCAATTGTCTTGCTAGTTCATAAATAAAGAATAGGACATGACCCGTTTTTCTCACATTTGCCATCACAGTGTAGTAGTTTTTTTTTCTATGAAAGAAAAATTTTCAGCCTAACTTGCAACCAATCAAAGTATATTCACAACAAATGTTGTATATGAGAGTGTAGTCAAAAATATCGGGGCATAATTTCCAGCGCTAGAACAGGGAGTTGTTGTGACACAGACCACCTGTACCATCATCTCCAATGTGTCAGTGAATGATGTAGTGAAAATGTGCATTAATCGTGTAACGTATATGGCGCAAGTACATGCTTTCTAATAACATGTTGTGTGCTCTCTTCGAATTGAAACATGGAAGACTTCCGTCAAGGAAAACCATTTATACAATATAACGAAATGTTGAAGTCTCTTATAAGAGCAGGTTAGGTAACGTCCCAAGATATTTTGTTGGCATTTTCACCTTAATGGAGGTAAAGCAGCGGTTGACAGTGATACTTGCCCGATGTACAATGAGGATTACCTGCGGACGAAATTAAACTAGACAGTGACGATTGGTCGAGGTGTAATGATGATGACCTGCGGACGGAACTAAAATAGACAGTGACGATTGGTCGAGGTGTTATGATGATGACCTGCTTACGAAACTAAAATAGACAGTGACGATTGGTCGAGGTGATATGAGAATGAACTGTGGATGAAACTAAACTAGACAGTCGCGTTTGGTCGATGTGTTATGAGAATGAGCTGTGGATGAAACTAAACTAGACAGCGACGATTGGTTGATGTGTAATGAGGATGAACCGCTTACAAAACTAAACTAGACAGTGACGATTGGTCGATGTGTTATGAGAATGAGCTGTGGATGAAATTAAACTAGTCAGTAACGATTGGTCGATGTATTATGAGAATGAGCTGTGGATGAAATTAAACTAGACAGTGACGATTGGTTGATGTGTAATGAGAATGAGCTGTGGATTAAACTAAACTAGACAGTAACGATTGGTCGATGTGACGTATGGCGAAGGACAGTTCAACTGATTTCTCTTTCGTTGTCTTATGTCTTCTAGCATGTGCTGTAGCTGCTATGATGGGAAATGCAGCTGCCTCTCTATCCTTAGGCCTTCGAAGAGATGGTTTTGATTTAGGATGATTCCACTGGTACGGGCGGTTGAGCAATTATGGATGTTAATACGTTAGCAGTGCCACCGGGGCATTCGACTAACCATAACCATAACATATATAATATCGTGTAGGGACCGTGTAAAGCTGAATAAAGTATGAAAAAAAGTGTATGCAACAGCTTAACTAAAATGAAGGTAGAACACGATAACAAACGTTGCTTCCACAGGCCTTCGTACGGAAAACAAGAAAACAAATAACAAGCAAGCACGGTTATATAGATGTCTACATCACCCATGTCAGAGCAACACCGAGTCATGATTTATTTTATCAAATGGTAATTAACACAGGATTTATACGTCCGGTCAAACTATTAGTTCTACTTTCTGCGCCGAGGTCGTGTACGTCTGCGAGATAATGAGGAACCAGACAAATGGCAGAACAATACATGACCCCTCTGCAACGACAATGAACAGGTTTACCCTGCAGTCTAGACATTCTGGGTTTTGTCGGTAACAATGACAATGAACAGGTTTACCCTGCAGTCTAGACATTCTGGGTTTTGTCGGTAACAATGACAATGAACAGGTTTACCCTGCAGTCTAGACATTCTGGGTTTTGTCGGTAACAATGACAATGAACAGGTTTACCCTGCAGTCTAGACATTCTGGGTTTTGTCGGTAACAATGACAATGAACAGGTTTACCCTGCAGTCTAGACAAACTGGGTTTTGTCGGTAACAATGACAATGAACAGGTTTACCCTGCAGTCTAGACATTCTGGGTTTTGTCGGTAACAATGACAATGAACAGGTTTACGCTCATCTAGACCTGAAGTTGATGATGAAGATGACCATATGTTACTTCCGGTGTCATGGCGACTACGTGTTGTCGTTTTTATAATTCGGCTCTTGTTGAGATATTTAAATGATTTACGCGACAGTCTAGTTGTTAAATTATGTGTTGCTATTCTCCGTTTGGTGTAATGTTTTACTACTGACTAGAGGACGGACTGTGAACTTTATCGATATTTAAGTCATGTGTTCGCGGTTCGATAAGCAAGCACATGGTTCGACAACAATGGCGTCGGTAGTCGGGTGTGTTCAACCCGTATGTGAAAAGTCTGCGACGGTGGATGGGGCGGAAGAATTTGAAATAATCAACGGCCCAGAAAGCGAAAACAGCAAAGTGTGTGGTACACATGAGGCATATTCAGAACACGAAAGACGAATATGGCAGACCACCGTGAAAGAGATTGAAGCCTCATCACGTAACAATCCAAAGAAAGCCATGGAGAGAAATTCTAACTACTGTTTTAGGAACGAAATAAAAATAGCTACATGGAATGTTAGGACCTTATACCAACAAGGAAAACTAGAAAATCTTATGGTAGAAGCAGAGCGATTAAACATAGATATCTTAGGCATATCAGAAACAAGATGGAAGAAAAGTGGATACATACAAGACGATAAATATACATTTATATTTTCAGGTAACACAAAAGACCATCAAAGAGGAGTAGGCATTCTAATAAAACGAGAGCTACAAAAATATATAAATACTCAATTGACATATAATGATAGGAATATACTAATAAAAATGAAGGCAAAACCATTCGACATAGCAATAATACAGACATACGCACCTACTCAAGACTATACAGACGAACAAATAGAGGCATACTATGAAGATCTAAACACAGTTATGAAGCAAGTGAAATCATCAGACATCTTGATTATAATGGGTAATATGAACGCTAAAGTAGGAAAAGGTAAATATAAGACCATAAGAGGAAATCATGGTCTAGGAAAAAGGAATAACAGAGGAGAAAGATTAATACAATTTTGTGAAGAAAACAGACTGATAATATGCAACACCTTCTTTGAGCAACAGAAAAGGAAATTATACACATGGAAAAGCCCTGGAGACAAGAAGAGAAATCACATAGATTACATAATGATAAAAGACAGATTCAGGAACAGCGTCAAGAAAGCCAAAACCTAATCAGGAGCAGACATTCAGACCACAATCCTGTAATGATAAAAATGAAAATCAAATTAAAGAGAAGCAAAAAAAAAACTAATTCAGCAACACCAATAGATATTTCAGCGTTAAACCAGAAAGATGTACAAGAAACTTATACTGTACAAGTAAAGAACACATATCAGAAGCTACTAGAAGAGGGGATTGAGCAGTACAGAAAAGAAAATAATGAGGAAAAAGTCACAACAAAATGGCAATGCATAAAACACCGCATGCAAGAATCCTGCAACACCTTGCCCAAAAAGGAAAGTAACAAAAAACAAAATTGGATAACTGACAAAATCTTAGAAAAAATGGAAGAAAGCAGACAAGCGAAAAACACTGCCAGATACAAGGATATAGACAATGAAATACGGAGAAAGTGCAAAAAGGCAAAAGAAGACTGGCTCAACCAAAGATGTCTAGAAGTCGAAACTATGGAAAGTAAACAAAACTTAAGAGAGATGCACACAGAAATAAAGAGAAAGACGAATAAAGACAAAAAAAGCTGCAGGAAACGGATGTATTGCAAACAAAGAGGGAAGAATGCTAACAGACAACAAATCGATAGATAGCAAGAATATATAACATAATTATTTCATGACGAAAGGGACAAAAAGCCAGACATGAAATGTACATACAACTATAAAATCCTGAAATCTGAAGTAGAAAAAGCTATAAAAACAATGAAAAAAGGAAAAGCAGCAGGGCCTGACAATATACAGATAGAGATGATACAGGCTCTAGAAGAGTTTGGCGTCGAAGTGATCACAGACATATGCAATGACATATACCATACATGATTCATACCAAACGATCTAAAAACATCAACTTTCATTGCATTGCCTAAAAAGAATGGTGCAGTTTAATGCAGTGACTTCAGAACAATAAGCCTAATGAGCCAGGTAACAAAAATTTTACTAAAAGTTATACAGGGAAGGATTCCTAATGAAATCAATACTGAATTAGATGAGCAACAGTTTGGATTCAGGAAAACAGTGGGACAAAAGAAGAAGCCATATTCAGCATGAGAACATTGATTGAAAAGTACACAGAAGTAAACAAACCAATATATGCCTGCTTTATGGACTACACCAAAGCTTTCGATAGAATACACCATAACCAACTTATAGACTGCCTAAAGGATATAAATCTAGACGATACAGACATACGACTAATATGTAATTTGTACTGGGAGCAAACAGTAATAATAAGATATAACAAGGAGAACTCTACACCCATGGACATAAATAGAGGAGTAAGACAAGGATGCATCCTATCACCAAGCTTGTTCAATCTATACACTGAGCAAATCTTTAAAAACATCTCAGAGATACCATGCCTAAACATTAATGGAAAGATAATCAATAACCTGAGATATGCTGATGATACTGTTCTACTAGCAGAAAATCCTAAAGACCTACAACAATTGCTTAATGTGATAAACATAACAAGCAAAAAATATGGACTAGAAATGAATATCAAAAAGACTAAAACTATGATCATAAACAAAGACAATTCTCAAGACCTACAATTAAATATCACAGTTGAGGGAATACATCTGGAGACAGTCCAGAGTTACAACTACCTGGGACATACTATAACCAATGATGGAAAATGCAAAACTGAAATAAACAAAAGAATATGTATGGCAAAAAGTTATTTTAATGACGAAAAATATACTAACAACAAAACAAATATCAGCAGGGCTGAAACTAAGAATGGCAAAATGTTACGTCTTCTCAATATTCCTGTATGGTGCAGAAACATGGACATTAGACAAGAAAATAGAACAGAAAATTGAAGCCTTTGAAATGTGGATTTATAGAAGAATAGGTAGAATTGGATGGAAACAAAAGATAACAAACGATAAAGTTTTAAAACAACTGAAAATAAAAAGAGAACTACTAAATACAATCAAGACAAGACAAATGAAATTTTTGGGGCATGTTAAAAGACACAACAGCCTACTGAAAGTAATATTGGAAGGAAAAATAAGGGTAAAAGAAGCAGAGGCAGACCAAGACTAACATGGACGAGTAGCATCAAAAGATGTCAATCTACGACAGCCGTCACCATCAAAGCAAGAAACTGAGTGGAATGGCGATCCATGGTAGCCAACCTTCGTTGCGGAGAAGGCACACAATGATGTTGATGATGAGACCTGAAGGGTTTTGTCAGTAACAATGACAATGAACAGGTTTACGCCGCAATCTAGACCTGATGGGTTTTTTGTTGGTTACAATGACAATGAACAGGTATACTCTGAAGTCTAGACCTAATGCGTTTTATCAGTACCAACGACAATGAACAGGTTTACGCTGATCTAGACCTTCTGGGTTTTGTCAGTACCAACGACAATGAACAGGTTTACGCTGATCTAGACCTTCTGGGTTTTGTCAGTAACAATGATAATGAACAGGTTTACGCGACAGTCTAGATCTGATGGCTTTTGTCAGTAACAATGACAATGAACAGGTTTACGCTGCAGTCTAGATCTAATGGGTTTTGTCATTTACAATTATAATGAAGAGGTTTACGCTGCAGTATAGACCTTCTGTGTTTTGTCAGTAACAATGATAATGAACAGATTTACGCTCATCTAGACGTTCCGGGTTTTGTCAATAACAATGAAAATGAACAGGTTTACGCGACAATCTAGACCAGATGGGCGTTGTCAGTAACAATTACAATGAATATGTTTACGCTGCAGTCTACACCTGATGGGTTTTGTCATTTAGAATTATAATGAATAGGTTTACGCTGCAGTATATACCTTCTGGGATTTGTCAGTAACAATGACAATGAATAGGTTTACGCTGCAGTCTAGATCTGATTGGTTTTGTCAGTAACAATGACAATGAACAGGTTTACGCTCATCTAGACCTTCTGGGTTTTGTCAGTAACAATGATAATGAACAGGTTTACGCTACAGTCTAGACCAGATGGGTTTTGTCAGTAACAATGACTTGAACATGTTTACGCTGAAGTCTAGACCTTCTGAGTTTTGTCAGAAACAATGATAATGAACAGGTTTACGCTACAGTCTAGACCAGATGAGCTTTGTCAGTAACACTTACAATGAACAGGTTTACGCGAAAGTCTAGACCTGATTGGTTTTGTCAGTAACAACGAAAATGAACAAGTTAACGCTACAGTCGAGATCTAATGCGTTTTCTCAATAACAATAACAATGAACAAGTTAACGCACAGCCTAGACCTGATGGGTTTTGTCAGTAACAATGAGAATGATCACGTTTACGCTGCAGTCTAGACCTGATGGGTTATTAAATTGTTGAGTTTTTTGCGGGTCATGTTCTTTGCACTCCGAGCATTTCCATAGGTGCTAAGATCCCCTCCTCAGCAAGTCCCGCAGTGTCCAGCGACTGACGACTCCAGTTCTGTGTTGGTTGATTAGTTTTCTTACACGCTCACTAAGTTTCTCGTTTCTGGCTGTGCCCATCTTAACTCCCATCTCTTTCATCCGATGGAGTGACGTGAACTCATGGTCGCCAAAGTCCTGTGCCCTTTCTACATCTCAGAGGGCATTGATGATGTCCGCCTGATCCATTGGTTGATTACTTTCAATGACAGCGCATCTAGTCAACATGTCCGCAGTTTCACTTCTCCGTGCTCCCGCATGTCCTGGGACGTGGACAAAGGTGGCTTTACGTATATTTGACTCCTGCATTGACTCTACCCATTGCATAGGTACAGTACCGGCGTCGACTTTTTATCATGCTCATCGAATCACTCAGTGTACAGGCGTGGGTGTAGTCTTGTGACTCTTACAAGATGAATGCCTGGTCACAGCCATAAGTTCTATCGTCTTACAAGATGAATGCCTGGTCACAGCCATAAGTTCTATCGTCTTACAAGATGAATGCCTGGTCACAGCCATAAGTTCTATCGTCTTACAAGATGAATGCCTGGTCACAGCCATAAGTTCTATCGTCTTACAAGATGAATGCCTGGTCACAGCCATAAGTTCTATCGTCTTACAAGATGAATGCCTGGTCACATCCATAAGTTCTATCGTCTTACAAGATGAATGCCTGGTCACAGCCATAAGTTCTATCGTCTTACAAGATGAATGCCTGGTCACAGCCATAAGTTCTATCGTCTTACAAGATGAATGCCTGGTCACAGCCATAAGTTCTATCGTCTTACAAGATGAATGCCTGGTCACAGCCATAAGTTCTATCGTCTTACAAGATGAATGCCTGGTCACAGCCATAAGTTCTATCGTCTTACAAGATGAATGCCTGGTCACAGCCATAAGTTCTATCGTCTTACAAGATGAATGCCTGGTCACAGCCATAAGTTCTATCGTCTTACAAGATGAATGCCTGGTCACAGCCATAAGTTCTATCGTCTTACAAGATGAATGCCTGGTCACAGCCATAAGTTCTATCGTCTTACAAGATGAATGCCTGGTCACAGCCATAAGTTCTATCGTCTTACAAGATGAATGCCTGGTCACAGCCATAAGTTCTATCGTCTTACAAGATGAATGCCTGGTCACATCCATAAGTTCTATCGTCTTACAAGATGAATGCCTGGTCACAGCCATAAGTTCTATCGTCTTACAAGATGAATGCCTGGTCACAGCCATAAGTTCTATCGACATGCTACTCGTGGTCATGACGTATGCACCACTGTCTTCCTTGACTATTCTGCCTGCCGAGCGTGCTGTAAATGCCCATGCGCTCATTTTGTCTCGTATTACCTGATGGGTTTTGGCCAGTAACAACAACAAAGACGCTGTTTTCCAATTCACCTGACGATGCCCTCAGTCTTAGTTTTTTTTTTAATTATTTTCTTTTTAACAAAAATAAAACTGTAGGTAATGAACAATGATTTCAGAAGTTGGAGGCAAATGAAGCTGAGTCACAGTTAGTTGTCAACCCACACGGGGTTGCCACATTAGTCGCACTTCGGAAAGTGGCAGAACTAAAAGAATCGTTGTCAACATTCAGTAGAGTACTACTTTGTAGGTGATCGTGGCTACTAACCTGTACGTCACGCCATTCTCTTCAATGTATTCACTGCCGGTTGCTGTCACAGCAAAATGCATATGTGTAATTATTTATACATATACAAACATGAGGTTTGCGGGGTAGAGTTCTGCCCTACCAAAGAAGGAGTAAGACGTCTCCTTTTTTCCACAAGTCTTCGGGACACCCATGGGCAAGGTGGAGCTCCCGTTTAGCCCCGGATCAGGGTTATGTGAAGCCATTGGAGCAGGTGGTGGATGGTGTTGTCGGAGCAGCCGACAAGTAGTGCCGATTATGGTCCCCACACCGCGATGACAGGCAGATGATCTCATGTATAGAGACAATGGCTACGATCTCCGACTAGTACAGTCACTGTCGAAAAGGAAAGGAATGGCAAACTACCTTCTTATATTGCATAGACTAATCATGACAAATCACAACTTAAAATCTAAAGTTAACCACGTTAATGGGGACTCCACAGCCACCTCGTCCGGTAGGAAGTGTCATGTGCTACAGGTGACACTCGATCGTCATCAAGCTACTGTAAGCAAAATACAAAATAAAGAGACACTAGCAATAGGAATTTGGAACATTAGATCAGCATTCCAGGTTGGTAAAATAGAAAACATCAGTCAAGAAATGAAGAGAATGAAATTGAACATCTTGGGACTATGTGAAATGAGATGGACAGGGGCAGGATTATTACAACGCGACAGTGGAAATGTAATTTACTCTGGGTGAGACACACACGAAAGAGGTGTAGCCATCATGTTAGATAAAGAAAGAAGCAAAACAGTGAAAGGATTTTAGCCAGTATCAGATAGAATTCTGCTAGTAAAATTGAGAAGTAGACCAGTGGATATCAACATAAGTAACGCTAATGCACCAACAAGTAATAGCGAAGAAGAAGAAGACATTGACACTTTTTACAATGAGCTAGAGATGGCCATGGAACAGTGTAAACCCCAAGAAATAACTATTATATTAGGGGATATCAATGCAAAGGTAGGAACAGTTAAAGTGCAAAATGTGACTGGGGGGCATGACCTTGGAGAGACGAATGGCAGAGGGGATAGATTGATAGGTTGGGCAAAGACATATGAAATGATTATAGGTAACACCTGGTTCAAACAACACCCTAGGCGACCATGGACAGGGTAAAGCCCAGACAAAAAAGTACACAATCACATTTTTTTAAAATACTGGTAGAGAGAAGATTCAGAAATGGGCTAACATATGTTAAAACAAGGCCAGGAGCAGATTGCAATAGTGACCATGTACCAGTAGTTGGAAAGATAAGAATACAACTACGGAAGGCACAGAAATTCCCAAGAAATATAAAATTAGAACTAGATATGCTTAGAGTAGATAATCAAATGAGTGATAAGTACAGTACGATAGTATCAAATAGATATACTTCTATTGAGAAAATACGGGACATCTAGGAGCAGTGGGAAATGCTCAAACAATCGATTCAACAAACATCAAATGAAGTACATGTAATACCAGCTACCAAAAGAATCAACAAAAAGAAATGGATGACAGAAGAAATATTACAACTATTGGATTAAAGAAGAAAACATAAGAAAGAAGAACGGACATACAAAATATTGCACAAAGAGATCCAGAACAAATGCAGAGAAGCAAAGGAAGGATGGTTAAACAGAAATGTGAAGAAATGAAAAGCAAACAAAAGAAAGACTCAAAATTTATGCACAATCAGTTAAATGAATTAACAGGAAGAAAAGAAGTCAACGTTTCAGGATGTGTTAAGTCAAAGGAAGGAAATATAATAATGGGACAGGAGAAGACATTAGAAAGATGGACAGAATATATCAGTCAATTCTATGATGATGAAAGACCAGAATTAAACAATTCAAAAAGACACAGGATCCCAATTATGCAGAGTGAAGTGGAGGACGCAATTCAACACATGAAAAGAGGCAAAGCTCCAGGTCCTGACAATATAACAATCGAAGAGATAAACGCATTAGGAGAGCTGGGAGTACAAGTCATAACAAAACTACTCAATGACATATATAACACTGGACACATACCCGAAGATCTACTAAAATCTATCTTTGTAGCCATACCGAAGAAGTCTGGCGCCACTGATTGTGAAGACCATCGCACTATTAGTCTCATGAGTCATATGACGAAAATATTACTAAGAATCATCATGAGACGTGTAAGAAACAAAAAAAAACCTGAAATAAGTGTGGAACAATGTGGATTTGTGGAAGGAAATAGCACCAATAATGCAATATACATCTTAAGAACATTGATAGAAAGATCAATAGAGGTAAAGAAAGATCTATATTTGTGCTTTATAGACTATACAAAAGCATTTGACAAAGTAAAGCATGTGGAAATGATCAATATGCTAGATAAATTAAACATTGATGGCAAGGATCTACGAATCATAAAAAAAACATGTACTGGCAACAAAAAGCAGCAATACGAATTAACAACCAAACAGGACAATTTCAACTTATAAAACAAGGAATCAGACAAGGTTGTGTTCTGTCGCCGGATATGTTTTCACTTTACAGCGAACATATTATGAGATCAATAGTAGACAAAAATGAATTAAAGTCAACGGTCACTACATAAATAATTTGCGATAAGCGGATGGCACAGTCTAATAGCAGAGACAGAGAATAAACTACAAGAAATGATAGACATAATAGTAAAAGAAAGCATCAAGAAAGGTCTCAGTCTGAATAGTAAGAAAACAGAGGTAATGGTCATATCGAAGAAACAATCATCACCAGCATGCAGCATAAAAATAAACGAGACAAATTTGAAACAAGTGCAACGCGTCAAATACGTGGGCACAATAATAACATCGGATGGAAGATGCACCACGGAAATAAAAAGTAGAATAGCTCAGGCCAAAATAGCAATTCAGAAAATGAAAAATATCTTATGCAACAAATCGATGTCAATAGAAATGAGAAAGAGAGTTCATCGGTGCTATATAGAACCAATTCTGACCTATAGAAGCGAATCATGGATAGTAGACAAACAAATGAAAAGACGATTAGAGGCCACAGAGATGGGATTTCTCAGAAGAATGTTGAAAGTTCCCTGGACAGCTAAAAAAGACCAATCGGAAGTTCTCAAAGAGGCCAACACAAAAATGCAGCTCCTAAAATACATCAGAAAGAAGCAATCAACATTTTACGGGCACATCATGAGAAGAGGAAAGTTGGAATATTTGGTTACAACTGGCAAAATAAAAGGAAAGAGATATCGCGGACGATAAAGAGAGAAAATACTGGATAGCTTGGTGTCATGGCATGGGAAACAGTCAACAACAGAACTGATACGATGCACTGTATATAGAATATTTTGGAAGGACATGATCGCCTACGCCAACCGGTATAGCACATGATGATGATACAAACATTATATTTAGTGGCCCGTTTTGATCATTTACAATCAGACACACACACACACACACATATATATATATATATATATATATATATATATATATATTAACACATACAAACATATATATGTATTTATATTTATATAGTATAAGTTGTGACGAGACAATTACCTATTATTTTATTAGGTATTATATGCAATGTTACAATTATCGCTTATTATCAATAATTATTTGTTTCAATTGTTGCAAATGTAACTATTTGGAAATTTGCCCCCAAAATTGTAGCTACTTATAATTTCTAGACAATGACATTTTTTTTCGTCCTGTGCACGCATGATATTATAGACAGAAACAGAGCAATTAGGCTAATCGGTAGTTTAAAATTGAACGCGTTACAACAAAGCAACTATTAGAAATAATATCGTGGAAACGCAAATGTTATCTTTTATTATTAACTGATTGTTTAGGTCGACCAGTTAAATATTAATTCTATTCTTAATAATCTAGCTCGTTAAACTTTTTTAAACGTTGTATTTGGTCAAGTGAATGTTATTGTATGTGTTTACTCTTGGGTTGATATATTCTAGCTGCCAATAATTTAAATATCAATTTCATTGTAGGAGTTTCGTATTTATTTTACATTTCCCAGCCATCATCATCACCATCGGGTGCCATCTCCGCAGCGAAGGTTGGCTACCATGGAGCGCCATTCTACTCTGTTTCTTGCTTTGATGGTGCAGGCTGTCACAGATTGGCTTGTCCATCTTTTGATGTTACTCGTCCATGTTAGTCTTGGTCTGTCTCTGCCTCTTTTACCATGTATTTTCCCTTCCAATATTACTTTTATTAGGCAGTTGTGTCTTTTACCATGACCCAAACATTTCATTTGTCTTGCTCTAATTGTGTTTAGTAGTTCTCTTTTCATTTTTAGTTGTTTTAAAACTTCCTCGTTTATTTTCTTTTCTTTCCATCCAATTCTACCTATTCTTCTATAAATCCACATTTCAAAGGCTTCAATTTTCTGTTCTGTTTTCTGGTCTAATGTCCATGTTTCTGCATCATACAGGAATATTGAGAAGATGTAACATTTTGCTATTCTTAGTTTTAGTCCTGGTGTTATTTGTTTTGATGTTAGTATATTTTTCATAGCACTGAAATTACTTTTTGCCATACTTATTCTTTTATTTCTTTCAGTTGTACATTTTCCATCACTGTTTATAGTATGTCCCAGGTGGTTGTAGTTCTGAATTGTCTCTAGATGTATTCCTTCCACTCTGATATTTAATTGTATGTCTTGAGAGTTTTCTTTGTTTATGATCGTAGTTTTAGTCTTTTTGATATTCATATCTAGTCCATATTTTTTGCTTGTCATGTTCATTACTTTAAGTAATTGTTGTAGATCTTTAGGATTTTCTGCTAGTAGTACAGTATCATCAGCATATCTTAGGTTATTGGTTATCTTCCCATTAATGTTTAGGCCTGGCATCTCAGTGATGTTTTTATAGATTTGCTCAGTGTATAAATTGAACAAGCTTGGTGATAAGATGCATCCTTGTCTTACTCGTTTTTTTATATCAAGGGGCGGTCTTTCCCAGCCACCCAAATATACATTTTAACCTTATTTACGGTGGTCTGTCTTTGTCTGCTTTGGTTACATTTGAGTATATAAAGCATTTCAATTATGTATCGTTGTAATATACTGCCTGATTTGTAATACATTAACACTATGAGGTGTCTTGTAACCTGTAGACATAACGTGTTACAGCGTGACGTTTTCTGGTGATAGAGAAAAGACAATTAAAAGGGAATGATACCAACAATTAATGCAAGGTTTATAAAAGGAAAATATCATTATATGTAAAAAAAAAAATACATGTAATTGATAAACACAATTAGAAAGAAAATTAAAGGCACTAAATGTGAGAAGCAGAAAATACAAAAAGGAAGTAAGGCAAAATTTAAGAAATGCCAGTCAGATGGAGAGAATATATGTGTAACAGAACGACATAAAATACAATTGGAAGTGTGTACTAGGGAATGAGAGAAAGATGATTATTTTGATATCAGAATACAAATATTGTGTTGTCTGGTAAAGTGAATTAGCCGTCGAAGATGTTTATTATTAACAGGAACAATGCAAGATCTAAGAAACGAACTTTAAGAACGTCGCGAGAACCTTATACTAATAATAATAATATTAAAATAAAAATGTTACTTCTTGAAGAAAATATCGTTGTAAACAACTGATATAGTATTTACAATGTCTAATGTGGACATGTTTGGTATAAGTGATGAAACAAGACAGATATACGCCTTAGTTGCTTACGGTGTGGTGTGTCAGGTAATTAATCTCTTTGGTATCGTCACAAACATTATCAACATCGTGTGTTTTGTAAAACAAGGTTTTGAAGATTCAGTGAACATCAGTCTCTTAGGTAACCATTAATAACAAGTACATTTGTTTGGTTTTCACATGATTTAACTTTAATTCCTTGCATTTTAATTATTTGTCCTTTTCAGAGAGTATTACAAATACCAGAAATAGTTACATAGTTCTAATCGTCTACCTAGAAAGCAGATCACAAAACTGGTTACACTGTAACAAGATACGTGGTAGCGACATTTAACATTATAAATTATACAGGACTAGATAGCGGTTAGTGACAGTGAGAACTGGTAGGTGAAGGTTGAATCCATCGATCGTATCCAAACTCACAAAGTCTTGTGACAGATCAAACGAGGCTAGACAACACTAAACGGGTCCACTGTTAACCATTTCGATTTTCTTCTTCTATTTCCTCTTTCCTTCCTTACATGCCTTTCAGCGTCCAGGGGATATATAATTTGCGGTCTTTTGCTCTTCTGCTAGCGTCTCCTGCTGTTATATTTCTAATGTTTCTATTACTGCTTCGGTTCATATGTTCGTGGTTGACCATTGAATCGTGTGTTCTCGTAACGTTTTATTAAAAGTTCTTTTTGTGGTTTTTGTTATTTTTTTTTCTTATCACTAAGCCAAATCATTTCTTTCTTTAGTTTCTCTATATAATCTATGGCGGAAATTATTCCCACCTTTACTCAGTTCTTCATTTCTGATGTTATCTCTCAATCTGTTTCCTGTCATTCGTCTGACACATTTCATTTGGGTTGTGGTTGTTGTTCTTATTGTTCATGAGTCTAAAGTCAAAGTTTGGAATTTTTAGTACAACGTTGGTATGACGATTGTGTTGTATGTAGAGTACCCATTTGCCTTTAATATTACTACCTTGTTGGACAGCAGGGATGAGAGTTATTCAATTATATGACAAGTTCTAGCATCTCGAGTCAAATTCTACTGCTTGTGATTTGTCATTTGTCACATGACATCCTAGGTATTTAAATTCCTCCACTTATATTGTCTGTTGTTTATTGTTATGTGGCGTTCTGTTTTTTTTTAAATTAATGCAATGTACATGACTTTTGTCTTGCTGGTTTTGACTTTCATGTTGTATTGGGTTCATATTTTGTTAAGTGTATTCAAGTATTCGTGTAGGTCTTCTGTTTCTCCATATATATACTTCCATGAATTTTAATGTATCTTTGAGATAAATGTCATGGTATCCTTAAATTTTAGCACCTATGAAATAAATTACGATGTACAAGGTAGCGATATCACAATTGCAAGGTAGCTTTAGACCACAATGCATTTAGAAAAAAATGGTGTGGTTATATCTACTAGTCATATTATTTTTTTCCAAATAAAATATGAAGTAGTAACATTCTCTGAAGCTGGTAAAACAGATGACCAAATCTGCATTCGATACAGTAAACTCACCAGATATTAGAGTAATCGATTATTTATTCGCAAACTCATGACATGAGAGCAAACATAAAAGGGAAAATCTCAAAGAAGTTATGTTCATTCCCATATTGGTCTATATGTGTTAAAAGATATTTTTTAAAGGGTAGTTTTTCACAGAACAATTTTTATGAAAAACGGATACAGCAAAAAGATGAAAAAAGTGAGTACACAAGGTAGTTACTCGCATAAGAACCAAAACTATTACCTGTACACATTACCTGTACTTTAATGATTCTGCTAGTTCAGAAACAGTTATCTGACTTAATTTGTACACTAAGCAATATCATTAAATTTAATTTAAACTTGTGTGTATTATCTGTTATCTAACATAATCATATAATAAATCAAATTAAAGAGGACATGTTGCACAATATGGAACTATAATTTGTATGTCATAAAATCATTGGAGTAATGACATAAAAAGTGGCGAGGGACGGACCCCTGTTCACACGGCTGTCAGGAAAAAATGGATTAATATGCAAAATTCAGTTCCTAGTCTCAATGGACTTCGTCAGAGGTTAAAGCTGGCGAACGAAAAAAAAGTGACAACAGAGTGAAATGAGAGCTAAATAATACATTTTAAATTAAATGTAACTGCTTAAATTATAAATTAAGATTATTTTGAGATAAGATCAGGGCCAAATGTAATCCCATGTATGATTTTATTTTATAATGGTTAATCCATTTATTCCTCTGCTATTTGAATATCGCATTGAGACTTTTTAATATAATAGTGAAATTAAGATGTGGTGTGCATACAATGGAAAATATAGAAACATTTCTTATCCTTACCACTCCGTTCACAATGGGAGTATTTTCATATATATATATATATATATATATATATATATATACAGTAAAGTCTCGATTATCCGGAATGCTCGGGGAAGAACCCATTCTGGATAATTGAATTTTTCTGGATAATCGAGAGTAAGAAAACCAAACTCAAAATTTATGAAAAAACATGATTGAAAAATTGCAATGCTCAGAAATATTTAAATTCGTGTGACATTCACTAGCTTTCTCTATCAACATGGGTCCTGATATTGGCATTCCTTTTCTTCTTCTTTCTAAAAACCACACATAAAGGACGTCGTCGAGTTTTTCAAATTTTGGCCGTTTCATACTTCGTCTCTGGTGTATATTGTTGCTGCTTTCAGACTCCGACGCAAACTTAAACAACTCATCTTTTTGATTTCGTATGTCATATGTTGAAGAGGCTATGCCAAATTCAGTCATCAAAACGTTGCGATTAACGCCTTTTTCAAGTCTACTAGCGATTTCAATCTTCTGGTTCAGTGTCAATACAGTTCGCTTGCGTTTACCTTTGCGGGAAATTGAGGTGTGGTTTGCACTCGCAGAGGCCATTATTTAACACAAAAATGTATTCCGTTAAAAAGTATGCACACATGCGTTTATAGCATATCATGTATAATTTATACTGATGGAACGAATTTCAGCTTGCACAAATGTCTGAGACAAACTAACGTCAAACTCTGTATCTTACTCTTTTTGAATTTCCAGTCGGTAATTTTTGAACCCCTCCCCCTTTCTTCTCACCATCTCTATGTCACTGCACGCCGGCTGCTCAACCTTTGATTTATAATCATCAAAGTTATGGGCTCTTCAATTTTCACAAACAATACGTCTGCTTCTAATGTTCGGTCAGACTGTCAAACGCCATATTTTTGACAAATTCATGACCAACTTTAGATCTAAAGCAGGCTATGAGAAAATTAAGCAAATTTGTAAAATCATGTAGATAAGTGTTTTTGGCACGACTAAGATTTCCCGACAAAAACATTTAGTCGGGGGAAAAAGTGAAGATATAGACTGTCTGTCGCTTTTACTTGGAATATTTGGAGACACAATGTCTGGATTGAATAAAATATGTTCGCTCCTATTTGAAGTATATTACTGTAAATACACTATTGTAAACGCAATATTGTGTAATGATAGAGCCTGTAGAAGTAAGCGCAGCGCACAAACCGTGTTGTAGCGTTTTCGATTTCCGGATAAAGGCATTTAATTTAACTGAACAAAACATGATTCAAGCTTTCTCCCTATAATAATAATAAAAAAAAAAGTCCGTTAAATTGAGAATTCCGGATTATTGAGTACCGCATAATCGAGACTTTACTGTATATATATATATATATATATATATATATATATATATATATATATATATATATACATATATAATACCAGTGCGAACTAAATTGATTTGTACATTTAACATATATTTTAATATGTGCAAGTTATAATTTTACTTTTTAAGGCTGTGGTAGTCTTGAAACATTCCAAATAATGGGAGGGATTTTCCTTTGGAAGTGATTTTTTGTTTTGTTTTTATTGAAGAAACATAACCATAGCAAATGTATGTCTCTTCCGTTAAGAAATTACGCACACCTCGTGTTGGATGTCTGGAAAAGAAATAACTCTAAACTATGTTGGAGGCTTGTTTAATATTAGAAATTAAATTAATCAAACAGTTCTAACAGTATCGTAATGAATAGCAGGAGCGTTGCAAAACCATTTTTCATCAAGACACAGCAATGCTTGGAGTGCTGCTGAAAAGCTATATCTGTAGGCAACGTATTTTGAGACACTGGTTTTCTATTTTGTTCAAAGTAATTTAAACAAAAAAATTATTAGTGACAATATGTTGCAAAACACTGGCTTTTCATAGCTAAAGGTAAAGTACGAGACTTGAACCGGCGGTTTAGCACGCGAGTTTTTACCCATATGTGCTCGCCCGCCTTTCCAGAAGTGTTCGGAGACTTCTGGATAGTGTCGCTTCAAGCATCGAAACTCACGATGCGAGGCTGCATTCCTCACCTTCCCTGAGTACTTCTTTGGTATCCATTTCTGCCAGCGGCTGGGTCGACAGCAGTGGGTGGGGTTTTCAACCACGAGTACAATTCCCACCTCTTCCAGAGGGAATCGCATACGAATTGTCCTAACGTTGGTAGCCCAGTCGGGTGGCTTTCTCACCTAGCGAGGACCCCATTTACATTAACTATCTATTTATGTATTTAATTAATTTGAACTGTTTCAGTCTGTAATGTTGAATATAAATAACGCCGTCGTATTTTAAAATTAGGTCTGGCAGTGTCTGATCTTGGCAGTCTTATAACGATGGTTTGGACAGCGATTTGTCTGACATCGGGAATCCTGGAAGCTGACTTACCCTTTGAGCCAGTTGAAGTCGCATACCTGACAACAGCAGTTCTACATTGGTCATTTACACGCATCAGCAGCTGCATCACGGCCATGATTACAGTGGAGAGATGTTTGTGTATAACCGCTCCTTTAAAGGTTTGAGTATCTTGCCAATGTGATACATTGTAGTATGTTATATTGTGTATTAAATTACTGTCTGGGGACTGGTTGGTCTCGAGGCAGAACCCCTTCCTCGAGACAGAGAGGTTGTGGGTTAAAATCCCGGCTACACCGGTTGAAATTTTTATTTATGATTTCTCTCTACGGCAACCACCCCTGGTCTCAGCAGCGAGGCCCGGCTTGAAACGTCAATTACTCATCGACGTAAATAATATGAGTACCTAGGAAGTCGGAGTTATCTGCCTGTGCGGCGAGGGACCCCTGTGCACACGACTGCCGGGGAAAAATGAATTAACACTCAAGATTCAGTTCCAAGTCTCTAGGCACTTCGTCATAGGTAAAAGCTGGCGAACGAAAAAAAAAATACTGTCGACTTAATTATTATATCTGATTAGGGAATGTGCTGTAGTCGGCATTACCAAACAAAGTTTGCTAAAAGTGCTAACTAGCTGTAAGGGATGCTGTGATATGAATGGAGCGGATATGGGGCAATTGTCGACTGCTGTGAAGAAATTGAGTCCATAAATAGAATACAATTAACACAAATATATCCATTAAAAAAAAAAAAAACTTAACGGCATTATCGCATTTGTGATATCTGCATTGCGAAGATAGAAAGAAGACCGGAGAGTAAAGGCCACTTGTCCTTTTGAAATAGCCATGAACTTGTTCGGGTCTGAGCTTTTATTTCATCCAAGACAGAAAATTGTCTCACTAAAAATAGAGGAGATAACAATATTGGTGAGGACATTTCATTACTATTTGTTTCAGTGAGTGTGTTGCGTTGTGTATTTTTGATTGCCAATAATCGTATGTTAAAAAAAAAAAAGAAACAATAGAAAAAAAATATTTACGCCGTTTTGCTGAGGTCTGCCGAGGGGGAAGGTGACATAAAGACGCGTGTCCAGTGCTGTCGTCGCGAGGTGTTCAGGTTTGAATTTTGAATTCCCCCCTCCCTTCCCCATCTATAGAAAACAAGATCTTGTGATCTTGAGCGTGTGAGCAAAATACCGTGTACAAAATACAATAATAAATAACAAGTACATTAAGTAAGGTGAGCCGCGATAGTTCATTGTTTAGTGAACTGGACTACAAAGGAAAAGAGGTCGGATTCGATCCTAATCGACGGCTCCGTTTTCACCCACCCTTAAATGTGAACGGATTTTTTTTTTTTGGGGGGGGAGGAAAGTTAAGTGGCACGGGCGTAATACCGACCACATTACCTTACAAATCATGTACAAAAGGTCTATAAAAATTATGGTCACTAACATCATATTCCCTATACCCCACTTGGCGTGACGGGACTCTTTCCTTTTTATATTAAGGCATTATCAGCAGATAAGTTATGTCAGTAATATATATTTGTATATATCCAAGTTCTTTATTTTTCAGGTAAAAAGTCTCATTACACGAAAACGAACGTCTGTAGTCACAGTCTGGGTGTTCATCATCTTCTTTTTCTCTGGCTTCCCAGTGTACGCTGCCAACAGAATGGACATCAAGTTTTCACCATTAAGGAACAAGACTATTGTTGGACTTGTTACCAATTTAGATCGTAGAAATGTGGAGATGATTACTTACACCATTAACAATTTTATTATTCCGTTTTGTTTATTCATAATCATCGTTGTCTGCGCGGGAATACTTTCATCTAAACTACAAAGTCAGTCAAGGTGGAGACTCAAAACCCTTACAAATGTACAGGTTGACAGAGCTTCATCACGCAATCAAAAAGCAGCGAAGATGATTGTAATGATTTCAATTCTGTTTATTGTTTGTTTCGTTCCAGTTAGTGTCAATATGATGGCAATCGCTCTTCTACCAGAATTATCAGTAAATGGAAAGTACGTGAACTTGTCATTAATAATTGCCGGGATTGGCTACATATTGGAGAGTGTGAACTCGTCAATGAATTTCTTCATTTATTACAAAATGAGTAGTAACTACAGAGAAGTGTTTTATAAAATATTCTTCAAGAAACTTATTCAAAAATAAATAAGAATATATGAATATATTACTCTTCATATGATGAATATATTACTCTTCATATATTAAACGAACGTTTTGACAGTTTTACCGACTGAATAAAGAACTAATTACAATTGTTTGCCTGACTTAAGCCCGATTCAAATCTTCAGCATGCCAAAAGAATGTCTGCAGCCACATACATCAACGGATATATATCTACTGATATCGTTACTTTTATCCTTGTCTTTATACTTACCAGAGTCAAGTACCATGTCTGCCAACGTAGATTATGCTTACCCTCCGCATCTCCTATCTATACAATTGTTAATGTTTTCTGTTGTCAGCTTCCCACTAACATACTCTCTTTGCCTGGCATTGTTTCTGTTAGTTTCTCTCTGTCTTTTCCCTTCACTTGTTTTCCTATTATTGAAATAAATTATAGCTGTTTTATTTTCGTTGTATGGATACACGTGATAGTTGTTACATCTTGGTGTTTGCAACAAGTTTTGATTTCTTGCTTTGAGCATTTGTAGAACTTCCTCTACTCGTTTAGCTGCATGTGGTATTGTAAGCATTCTTCTATAAGCCCACATCTCTTAGCCCTTATAATTTTCTTTCCAGTAGGCCGATTGCGTGTGGTTAATTTCATATATCAAGATCAATTCAGTATAACATCGCACTGTTTTTATCTCCATTGCCAATGATGGGCTGCATAAAATTTGACAACGAGAGTATATAAGAATATCACGCAGAGTAGAACGCCATTTTAAACCGTCGCCAACACGACGATAACATCAATGTGTCAGTTTAAAGCTCAGACCGAGTATGAGCAGTTGGCTCGATCAGAAGTGATATGATGAATACGTTTATTATTTTGATATGTCGAATACAGTGTGAGCCTTCACGTTCAATGAAGCTTAAGGTCGACGTCTGGGAGTCTTGAGTGTCAAGCAGCTATGAGCCTTAAATACTTGCTCCACGGGGCTCTTCTTATGATGATCAGATTACCTCCTGCTGCGAATCTCTGTATAATGAGTTTGTAGTATTGTTATTATCCGTCCTGCAAACGAGACCTTTGACTACGACATTCTACCACACACCTCTACTGTACCTCTACCATCTATAGTTAAGATCATTTATAGTCACATTAATTAATTGATCTATTTAAATGTGGCCTCATTTCCTTACATTTTGATTTAAGATTTTCACTCTTAGTAACTTAGATTGTGACATTAACACACCTTAGGTTGTTTATATAATGACTACCAACTGATATTCTGGGTATGTCCTTTATGAATCTTAGCATTCTCATCATATGCCCTTTTCGTCTTGTCAGACTGTCTTGTGGAGGCTATTGTGTCTTTTTTTTAGATTTTGTTTTTGTCGAACAGCTTCTCTCGTGGCTAATTCTACCAATCTTTGACAAACACATGCGGCCAGAGAATGAACAAGTCAGGCCCACATATCCACAGGGTTTTTCATCCTTTTTCATTAGTCTTTTCACTTCTTAGTTTTGCCTTAGCACAGTCTCAAATGATGTCATACCGATCCTTATACAAGTTCTCCATGATGTGCGATCACTTGCCAGATGTTCCCAGTTATTTTCACATATGGAGAAGTCATTCAGAGATCATTTACATATATCTCTAAATCGTAGTTTAGGTCAGCCGATTTGTCTTTTTCCATGTGTTAGTTCACCATATAGTACTTGCCTCCATTCGCCAGCCATCTTAGTC
The DNA here is from genome assembly GCA_032433765.1 of Megaustenia siamemsis. Lineage (NCBI taxonomy): Eukaryota > Metazoa > Mollusca > Gastropoda > Stylommatophora > Ariophantidae > Megaustenia > Megaustenia siamemsis. The sequence goes on from JAVIAB010000124.1 coordinate 92,610,793, forward strand.
TTCGACATCTGAGCAGCAACATGATTGTTGGTGTCTTAGCACGTTGCATGACCGTTAAGTTGGTTATTTTGTCCTGCAATTTGATGTGCATTATTCTGCGAGACATCGCATGTGGAAAACATTTAGTCTCCTTTCATGATTTGAGTATGTTTTCCAGGTTTAAGATCCATATAATAGTGTGCTAAGCAGACAAGTTTGATATATTAAGAGTTTGGTTTTCAGTGTTAGTTTCGTGTTGTTCCAGGCCCTTTCTGTGAGTTTGCTGAAAATCGTAGCTGCCTTACCAATTCGTCTGTTTATTTCAGCATTAAGAGAAGTGGTTTGCGTAATTGTGGATCCAAGACACGTGAAGTTATGAACTGATTCAAGTGGACAATCCTCTATTAATTATTCTAAAAGATTCGCATTATATAAATTTATTATATCCGGTGTCAGTACACATTTCCATCTAACACCTGTTCCTTATCAAATGAAACATTCACAAATTGTTTGCAATCCACGTGGATGGTTTGTTTTGTCAGTATATGTCCTTTATTATACTTTAATCTTTATTGTCAACATTTATAATGTTGATTGAAAATTGTTATTATTTCCTAATGCTTTACAATGTTGTATGTTTGAGAGTACGCTATGAAGTATTCTCTCTCTCTCTCTCTCTCTGTCTGCGATCAAGACTCAAACAGAGTAGGCTTCCAGACTCTCTCATGAAGTCAGGTGTCTGTTTAAGTGAGTCGATTGCCCTATATCGTTTCTCTTCTAGGGAGATGGGTGTGGACCACATTGCTCTTCTCAGGTCTGTGTACTGGAGGCAATCATGTAGAACATGAACGTATTCAAAAATTCATTTGTGATTTAAATTATATGACTCATTTTACGTTGGATCGTATTATGGTATGTTGTTCTTATTGTCTTTCCCATCAACAGATCCACATTGTTCATCACTAATTCCTTTCTTGAAATCTGTAAATAAAAATACAGAAAGTAGTAGATATAAATGTGTCACATCATATTTTGAAGCACAAATAAAATGGCGATATTATGAATGGCACATGAGGCATGTTAAAACAACCTTCGATCTAACAAAATAAAAGATAAATATAATTAACCAGATGTGTTTGTCAGAAATGAAAGCATATCAATACATAAGAACATTCAACTGCAATGTCTGTGAGTTTCCAGCAACTGAAACAAATCGTGGTCTCAGCAGGGCTGTGTTCGAAATACCATATGTTTATGACTTCGTCTGAAAACAGGGAAGTGTATTGTAGACAAAAGAAAACACTGTTGTCTAGGTAGACACAAGAGCAAGACTTTTTAAAAAAAATTTCTGTGAATGACGCATACATTTATACAGATGGGTCGTACAAGTCAGTGATGATTCTGGTATGACTGCAAGTAGATTTGCCTTCATATGTTTATATGTGATATTAACAGCTAAAGCAATGGGTTACCTGGAAACAAATATTTTAGCCATGGTTGCTTTCTCAGTGGCTCAATGAATATGCTCATAAAGATCTAAATAAGCTGATTACGGACTGATTGATAGTCTCTGTATAGGTCAAAGCTGGCACAGATCTGCCTTAAAATTGGGCCAGGATGTTCGCGTGCAAAAAATATGGAACGAGTAGACATGCATGCTATAATGGCTGATGTGAAGAGGGGGATGAGCAATGGGCCGGGTTACATTTTAAACAGTCAGCGAGACAAGACGAGTAAATGATTCAAGCGATGAAAGGTGATCTACACTTGTGAGCAGAATAAAAGAACAAAAACACTAAACCCAGATAAGATCACGTTACGAGCAGGGCTGCAAAACCAAGGAAGTGAGTTTGTCAGTGAGTACACAATGCGAAATATACTCAGGAGTTAATCTGAACACTTCTGGAGCTGGCCTATGTACCGACATGTTCATTTGTTGGCGAAATAACAAAACTAAATATATACATATTTATGAGAATTAATAGCCCAAAACCATCATAGTTTTGACAATAAGACGGAACTCTCACAGCTGCTTGATATCTTGATCATCTGTACAAGAACATCTCTGATCAGCCTACATCCAGAGTCCTTTATTTCAGCTTGATCCGTTGAAAATCCGCGTAAAAGAAAATTCAATTTTTTTCAGTGATGACCATATATTCTTGACATTAAGCATTACTGTTTTAGATAGAAATGTAAACAACTATGAAAGTTGTGCGTAGGGCATTGCTAGAAATGAAAATTGTATGAGCAACGCATGTTTAAAATATAACTAGCCTCTTTTAACAGTTTGGCGTATAATGAGCCTTGGTAGCCTAGTTGGGTAAACCACCCAAGAAAGCTACTGACGTTCGGACATCCCGTGTTCAATTCCTGCTCGAAACAGTGTGTACCCATGTTGGAAAAAAAAATACCCCCGCGGTCGACCCAGCCGAAGGCAGAAATGGGTACCAGGGTAGTTCTCTGGAAAATTGAACAAAGCCGCCTCGCATCTTGAGCTTCAATGCTTGAAGCGACACTATCCACAGGTCTCCGAACACTTTTGGATAGGCGGCAGATCACTTAGTGGTGAAAAGTCGCTTGCTAAGACGTCGATTCAAGTCTCGTACTTTACCTTTACATGTATTTATTACTATTATATAGGGAAATAATCTAACTACTGTATGTGGCAATAACCATCCCTAGCCTATTAGTTGTTCTGTGAAGTGGGACTCACATACTGAGGGCGCTGGAATTAGTGTGTTTAAATCTAGTAGATTTGTGCTCACATTTTCTAAAATCGGAAGAGCTGAAGAATCAGTGAAATTAAGACGCACATGTTTTTTACTCTTTAGATATGTATTAATTGGGATTAAAAGAATTAAACTTCTAAGAGTTTCTTTCTTTAGTTGAGATTTTTCATAATCACTAGATTCTGCAGCGTTATCAGTGGAGCATATATTTATTAACATATAGTATGTTGACATCAATGTTCGCCATAGTTTGTATGGGACTCTTAATAACTTGCTCTCATCGTCCTTTAAAACTAGTAGAGAAATTCAAATAACTAGGAAGTCTAATAACAAACGATACTTCTCAAACGGCAGAAATAGAATCAAGATGCAACAAAGCTTATCAATTCATCGGACAGTTATCACCACTATTGTCCAACAAAGAAATAACTCTGGAGGCAAAACGAGCACTATACAATACAATATTCATCCCAACATTGTGCTACCAATGCCAGACCTGGACCCTAGATGCAAGAACAATAAGAAAATAACCTCTACTTAGATGAAGTTTGTTCAACGAATGACAGGAAACAGTCTGAGAGATAAAATCAGAAATGAAGGACTGAGAAAAAAGCTAGGAATAGCCCCCGCCATAGAATATATAAGGAAACAACAGATACATTGTTTGGCCACGTGACAAGGCAGAAAGAACAAAACACAACATAACGAGCCTTCAACAAACGTTGTGAGAACACCAGACCCAAAGGTCGACCACGAAAAAGATGGGTCGATGGAATATTAAAAGCACTATGAAACTTAACAGCAGTATAAGCGAACAGAAGAGCAAAAGACCGCAAATTATATCTCCCCTCGACGCTGGAAGGCAGATGAAGAAGGAAAGAAGCAGAAGAAGAAGATTGTCCTCTAGGACATTGTTCTCTCATAAGTGCGAGTGCAGAAAAGTGTTATATTATATCAAAAAGATGTATAACGCAGATTGGTTATTTATGTATCAATCAATAAAAGCTCTTTAGAAACCTTATTAGAGAATACGTTTTTCACTTATCCTGTGGGTTCAAAGACATTCCCTGACTTGCTATGCTGATATCAAATTTTACTAGTGCCTGTCAATATGTTCTACTTATAATCTTTTGTTCAATTGAACCTTGTTTTGTTCTTTCCTATGAATCTCCCTTTCTGACATTGTCATTTCAGTTAATGTTTTTCATTGTCCTCAAAAGGTTGTTTACAAATGTTTGTAATTTTGGTTACAGCACGTCCCTAACCAAGCAGAAATTGGAAAAGATCCAGTTGAAGAGCTGGATCACTTTGATATATTCTGGCAGGATTATCGACAACGGAGAAGGGGTAGCTTAGTTAATAAATATTGGCAGAACATGGATACAAAAAAAAACAAGTTCTAAGATAAGACTGTATAATGTAAATGTAAAGCAGCTCTCTATAATTGTTCAGAGACATGGATGCTGAAAGATACAGCAAAGAATAATAAAAGTATTTATATATAATCCTATAAGATATCAATTTTAATGTGCCCGATAGCAGTAAAACATTGCTGCCACGATGAGCATGATAAAAAAGTGGAGGCGGGCTTTGTACGCATGAAATGGGAAGAGTCGTTGCAAAAATCCAAAATAAGTAAGGTCACCTTTGTCTATGTCCCTGGACATGAGGGAGTACGGGGAAATGAGAGAGCGGACAGGTTGGCTAGCTGCGCTGTCGTTAGGACGGGCAACCGATGGATCGGGCGGATATAATCAATTCACTCCGAGATGTGGAAAGAGCACAGGACTTCGACAAACACAGATCAACGTCACTTCTTCGGACGATGGAAATGGGAGTTAAGATGGGCACAGCCAGAAATGAGAAACTTAGTGGCCGTGTAAGAAGACTTATCAACCAACATAGAACTGGAGTCGTCAGTCGCTGGACACTGAGGGAATTGATGAGGAGGGGATCTGAGCACCTATGGACATGTTCGGAGTGCAATGATGATGACCCGCAAATAACTCAATAATTGCTGCCATTAGTCCATTTTGGCCCATAGTCTCAGCTTATAATGGGCACATTTCTTGAAGGTATCGCGGTTCCCCGGATGCCAGACCTTCCCCGACCAACGGCCAGGGGGCCTTTAAAAAAAAATTGTTTTTTTTTGTTTACAGCTGGGTTGATTTTTTGGGAAGAGCGAGCTTCGAACTATAAAACAATATTGTTTTAATGTGTTGTGCTTATAGTGCTTCTCCATAAATCTGAATATGTAGCATTTTCATGTGACATCTGATTTTTTTCTATAACATCCTAACCTGACTCATATTTAATATAGGCTTTCTTTGTACAAAACAGAGTTTGCAATTCTGATATCAGAAGAGAGCTCACTTCTATCATCATCAAAAGATCATGCATACTGGTATAAGTGGCCATAACACTCCAGAACTTGCTATATTTACATATCTTTTTTATATTAAATGTGTCAAACTCCTACTAAGCTGGGAAGTGTTTAGCTTCTTTGTGCTTTCATATGTCTTCTTCTATTTAACATTCGTGACAATATGTCCAAGATTTTTCTATTTTTAGAGGCAGTCATAACATTAGTTTTGCAATGAAATTATTATTATCTTTGCTTACGGACACACCGCACTGGAGCATTCAACTGGAAAGTGGAGTTTAAGAAACAAAATCAAGTACACGATTTATAGATTCCTTCACTCAAACAGATGCCTTAATGTAAGAAGTGAGCATTACACCCACACTATTCAGGAACAGTGTTAGTGGCGTGAGCATTACACCAACACTATACATGAACAGCGTTAGTGGCGTGAGCATTACACCAACACTATGCATGAACAGTGTTAATGGCGTGAGCATTTGACCCACACTATACATGAACAGTCTTAGTGGCGTGAGCATTACACCAACACTATACGTAACATTGTTAGTGGCGTGAGCATTACACCAATACTATACAGGAACAGTGTTAGTGGCGTAAGAATTACACCAACACTATATATGAACAGTGTTAGTGGCGTGAGCATTACACCCACACTGTACATGAACAGTCTTAGTGGCGTGAGAATTACATCAACACTATACGTGAACATTGTTAGTGACGTGAGCATTACACCAATACTATACAGCAACAGTGTTAGTGGCGTGAGCATTACACCCACACTATACAGCAACAGTGTTAGTGGCGCGAGCATTACACCCACACTATACAGCAACATTATTAGTGGCGTGAGCATCACACCCACACTATACAGCAACAATTTTCGTGGCATAAGTTCTCGCGTCTCACTGCTGTTACCTGATTCTGTTTGACAGTAACTACATAAAACGATAAATTATGTACTTCTTTTATTGAGCACAGTAAACACAAATAAAATTCTTTTTTTTTGTCTTGTCCAAGTGCTGCCAAGAAATATTGTTTTCGCCAAATGGTTACTTAGTTATTGCATGTCATCAATAGATCTGATGGTTTATTAGTTTCACTTTAATTATTATTTGTTTTCTCTGTATGCTATTGACATTTTCTTACATATAAGTAAGTGAATGAGTTTCGGAATTTTCTGCTCATGTGATAGTAAATGAAGATGTTCATTGACGAGTCCATAATGTAGCCAAGTCCAGCAATTATTATTGATACATCCATATATTTCCCGTTAATTGAGATATCATGTAAAAATGATGCAGCCAACATGATGATGGTGATAGGAACAAAACAAGCAATAAACAAAATGGAGATCAACACAACTATTTTTGATGCCTTTTGGTTACGGTTGCCAACTCGGTCATTTTCTGAAATAATGACCGCCTTCTGTCTCCACTTTGATTTTCTGCGGAGTTGATATGACAGTATTGTCGTGCATATAACAATAATTATAAAGGAACAGAAAGGAATGAAAAAGTTGTTAATGGCGAAGGTTAGTATTTCAACCTCTTCTCGATCTTCAGTGGACACAAGTCCGTAAATAGTAAGTAAAGTAAAGTACCCCCGTCACGCCAAGTGACGTATAGGGAATATGGTGTTAGTGACCATACATTTTACAGAGCTTCAGCACATGATTTTTGGGGTAATGTAGTCGGTATTACGCCCGTGCCGCTTTACTTTCCCAGAAAAAAAATCTGGTACCCGTTTAAGACTGGGTGAACCCGGAAACCGTCGATCAGGATCGAACCCTACCCCTTGTCCTTTGTAGTCCAGTTCACAAACCACTGAGCTATCACGACTCCCTTTCCGTAAATAGTCATATTCAGTAAATAGGACAACTTCATGTCCAATTTGTTGACTGTGTACACTGGAGCGCAGAAGCTGAAGATTATTATGAACATGCAGATGGCAATCACAGTCGTTCGTGTTGGTGTAATAATTTTCTTTATCTGTAAATGAATATAACACAAATGTTACATTTTACGCACGAAACACACTGAACGTAGTACTAAATGAGACGTATATATAAGGAAAAAATAAACACATTTACTTACCTGAAGTTAAAACAGAAAAATCAATTGTTTTTTTTTTTAAAGAAGAGGTAAGTATTTTTGTCGGTGAGAAAAGGCGCAAACATTAACGAATAAAGAACATAACTTATATTTGAGCCAGCATATAGTAAATAGTCATTAAACTTGAAAAAAATCTCCTCAAGAAATATATAATTTTGCAAGAAAATGAAAAAGCTGATGACATGGTGTTCTGAGACACATAATTATCCCAACTTGTAACTGTGCTAGTCAACAATGTCAGCTCTTTCCCATACAAGAATATGTCTGATGACACATCGTTAACATATAACTTTGTTCATCATGTGTGGAAGGCTAGCCCACTATTATAATAATTATTTACTGAACTGAGATAGGCTTTCTTCGAACGATCTGCTATTTTCTACAATCATTTTACAACGAAGATATTTTACTTCTTTTTCTTGTGTAGTAACAAGCAGATAGAGTTAATGAACACGCAACCAAAGGGCAGAAAACTGTACAATAGGACAATAGAAAAGATAATCACTGGAGCATAAAGAAATGTGGATTTACAGAAGAATGTTGAGAATGCCATGGGCAGCTAAGAAGAGTAATGAAAATGTTCTGAAATAGGTCAGAGTAAAAAGCTGATTTCCAATATTAGGAAGAAACAATCATCATTTTTGGTCATGTAATGAGAAGAGAACAGCTGGAATATATTGTGACAACTTGGAAAATTGAGGGACGAAGAGACAGAGGGAAGCAAAGAGAAAAGATACCAGACAGCTTAAGAGATTGGCTTGGCAGAAGGTCAACAACGGAAATGATAAAAAAAAATGTTGAGATCGGAAGTGGTGGAGAAAAATGATCACCTAAGTCAGCAGGCTTTGTACTTGATGATGATGAGTACAGAGCTGATGATTATTGAACATATATATATATAGGGTTAAGAAGTAATAATTAGTATTGAAAACACACTTGGGAAATACCAGCAAATAAGAGGAGTAATCTACGGGGATGTGTGTTGTCACCAGAGGTATTTTCTATGTACAGCAAAAATATTTTAAGTTCTATTGTGAACAAACATGAGATTTAAGTAGGGAGAAGAAGAGTAAACAAACTCAGATTGTATTGATAGGTGAAAATCAACACGATCTACACAATCTATTGGCTGAAATTGTGACAAAAAAGTGAAGAAATGGGGCTGACCCTCAACATTGAAAAAAAAAATTATAATAATATCAAATTAAACAAACAGACAAGGGTGTATAGTAAAACTAAATGAAAAAATATGAAACAAGTGAGTAGATTCATATACCTAAGATCAGTAATAACATCAGATGGCATATGCGCAGCAGAAATCAGAAGCAAAATAGAACAAGCAAAGACTTAATTTAATCGCATGAAAAACATCACATGTAACGAATTATTAACAATTAATGTTGGAAAACGTGTCGTCGAGAGTTATATCGGATCTGTTCTACTATAAGGAAGTGAGTCATAGACTGTAGGTAAGACAACACAAAGAACATTAGAGGCAGCTAAGATGTGATTAATTAGAAGAAAGATACAAATTCCATGGATATCAAATATTACAAATGAAGAATGATTAACACGAGTTGGAGAAACAAGAAATGTCATAAAAAGCAAAAGAAAGAGACAATCGACATTTATTAGGCATGTCCCGCAAAAAATCAGGCATTGACAATCCTATAACAATAGGAAGAATGAATGGACAAAAGAGCAGATAAAAATAAACAAGAGATAAAATAAAGAACACCTTATCCAAATGGCATATAAAAGACCATCAACTGAAATTATGACAAGCAAGTAGGACCAAGTGAAATGGAGAGAGATGATCGCATAAGTCAACCGGCATGGCACTGGATGATTATGATGATGTGGTCATGATCTGATGTAAACGCGCCATGAAGAAGTCAGTTGTAGACCCAGAGATCACTACACGAGCTCACAGTAGTATGTGCTGTTAAAGCGCACGTGGGAATCCTTACCTTTCAATTCAGACATCACAAACATGATATTATCTTATATTCAGACATCACAAACATGATATTATCTTATATTCAGACATCACAAACATGACATTAACTTATATTCAGACATCACAAACATGACATTAACTTATATTCAGACATCACACACATGATATTATCGTATATTCAGACATCACAAACATGATATTATCGTATATTCAGACATCACAAACATGACATGATCTTATATTTAGACATCACAAACATGATATTATCTTATATTCGTAATTTGCTATTTCCTGATCATACTCTGGTTTGTTTATTGACTTCGTGCAAAATAGGAACAGAACACATTTCTGTAGTTGCTGCTCATGTTATAGTAAATAAAGATATTCATTGCAGAATTTACACTCTCCATAATGTAGCCAATTCCACCTATCATCATTGACATGTTCACATACTTTCCGTTCAATGATAAATCTGGAACAAATGCTGCTGACAACTGAATAATAGTGACCGGAACAAAACAAACAATAAACAAAATGGAAACCATTATAATCATTTTGCTGGCTTTCAGATTACGAACTGAGGTTCTGTCATTCTGTGAACAGGTGGTGGTTTTCTGTCTCCACTTTGATTGTTTTTTTAGTTGATATGAAAGTATGGTGGCACATACAACTATGATCACAAATGAACTAAAAGGAATAATAAAACCGTTAATTGTGAATGTAATCATCTCAACGTGCCGTCGATCTGTAGTGGAAACAATTCTTACAATAGTTTTATTTCTTAGTGTTGAAAACACTGTACCCAATCTAGCGACAGCGTACACTGGGGAGCCTGTCATGTAGAAGATGATGAACACACTAACGATGATTACAATCGTTCGTTTCGGTGTAATGAGGCTTTTTACCTGAAATGATATATAATTAAGTACAAAAAATGTCGCAAAGTTATAATATACGTTCATAAAATGAACAAGTATGTTAGGTCTGATTTGTATTTACACACGTGTACTCTTATAAAGGTTATCTTATTTTTTCATTTAATGAATGTGCTCTTACCTTCCCAGGAATCAACATTTGCTGTGCATCTCTATCAAGCAAGTTTTATGTACTGGACAGTATGTGTCTGTGGTACTTCAAAACATCATGATTTGGATGAAGTGTGTGAGGTCCTTCCAGCAGCTCGAACTGAACGAACTTGGCACTTTCATGATGAGGTTCTCAAATCGTCACGAACTGGACGGTCCGTGTCTATTTTCTTTCTAGTTTCTTTTAGAAGGTCCTTCAGGACTTTTCATCATTGGGTGCCACGCTCGGAAGAGTTGGGGATCATGTCTCTCCATCTCCCTAATATAACATCTTCATCTTTTTCTTACCGTTCGCGTCATTCGTTAACACATTTCATCTCAGTAGAGGTTATTTTTTCTTATTGTTCTTGCATCTAGAGTCCAGGTCTGGTATTGGCAGCACAACGTTGGGATGAAGATGGTATTGTAGAGTGCCCGTTTTACTTCCAGAGTTATTTTCTTCTTGGACAATAGTGATGATATCTGCGCAGTGATTTGACAAGCTCTGTTGCATATGCCATTGTTTTACAACTCCACTGTTTGTTTTTTTACCCGTTACTGTGTTGTTAAATTGCTGCACATCTCCTTTCATTGTCTTCCTCTGCATCTTTTAACACTATTTGCCTACAGCTGATGGCCAAACTTTCCTTCTTCAACTGTTCTTTTTTAATACAGTTTTGTAGTACTCGCTCATGAGTATATTTTGGTCTCCCGCATTCGCAATGAGCATTCGCTGAGAACTAGTGTTATGCCGCCTCTTTGACCTGTCCTAAGTGTGAAGATCTTGGTCTGCTCATTAATTGTGAGTCTATTTGTATTAATGTGTTTGGATGGAAAACAACAAAATTGCATCACTCCACTATGAAACGATCATTAAATGATACCCTGTCAGTGTTACTAAACTGTTCCTTCAGCTTTAAAGTTTAACACACTCGTTATATCCCATCTTACTTGTGTCAAGCCTTTTTTTTACGAATAATGAGACCACCACTGTTGTAAAAAAATATCTTATTCTATGAAAATCAATCTGTGTCTAGCTTCAAAATATCTATTAATTAGTTAATTAGGATACACCATAGATACTTTCGCAACCAATCAATCAATTATATGTTTATTGTGAAATCTGGAGTGACCAAGGTAGACAATGGATTCACACTCATTCCTGCAGCTCCGAGATCTCGAATAAACTATCCACTGGTGACAACTCGCATGTTCTACATCCTATAACTAGTGTGCAACACAAACACAGATTATGTAACGGTATTTCTAAAAATCAGAACACGTCAGTATTTAACGTCTCCGAGGTTACCATTAGATGCGGTCAGTACTCAGTACAAATATAAATTTATAATAGTATAGCTAATTTATGTTATTGGTTTCTTCAGTAAAATATGAACTTCTCAGTTGTGAATTATAATTGCGCTTCTTATACAGAACAAAAAAATCAATGTTATTCTGTTATCGTTTCACAGAACTTCCAGTACATGCGTTCTTATCACACCCGTCAGGACGTTAGTAAAATGGTTAATCGTAAAAGCTGTTCTATCGTAACATTCATCATCCTTATCATCAAGTACCAGGCCTGCTGGCGTAGGTAATTATGTCTCTGGTATCTTTTCTCTTTGCTTCCCTCTATCTCTTCGTTTCTCAATTTTTCCAGTTGTTACAATATATTCCAGTTGTTTTCTTTTCATTACGTGGACAAAAAAAGATGATTGTTTCTCCCTAATATTGGAAATTAGCTCTCTTTTTGCTTTGGGTTCCTTCTGAACATTTTCATTACTCTTCTTAACTGCCCATAGCATTCTCAACATTCTTCGGTAAAACCACAATACTACAGTGATTTTCGTGTCTGTCCTATTGTCATTGATTCACATTCATATGTAAAGACTGGCTCTACATAACATTTAAGAACTCTTTTTCTTGTTTCTATTGTCAAATATGGATTGCATAGTATCTTCCTCATTTTTTTGGAAAGCTGCTTTTGCCTGAACCATTCTGCATCCCACCTCTTTTGTACATCTTCCGTCTGAGGTCAACAATCGTAACATTATTCACTGCATACTTGTGTTATGGAAGTTAATGTTTATTAATGTTCACTAAGGTATCTATCTATACACTGAGCAAATCTTTAAAAACATCACAGAGATGCTAGGTCTAAACATTAATGGAAAGTTAACCAATAACCTAAGATATGCTGATGATACGGTACTACTATATTCTATAGCGGGGATTATTCCTTGCTTTTTTCTCAGTTCTTCATTTTTGATATTGTCTCTGAGGCTGTTACATTTCATTCGTCTAATACGTTTAATATCAGTAGATGTTATTTATATTATTGTTCTTGCTTCTATGGTCCAGGTCTGGCATTGGTAGCACAGGATTAAAATTGTATAATGCAGTAACCGTTATGCGTTTAGAGTTATTTCCTTATTGGACAATTGTGGCGATAGCTGTCCAATAATGTGACAAGTTTTGTTGCATCTTGTGTCTATCTCTGTTCTTTGTGAATTGTCTTTTGTCACTAGACTTCCCAGGTATTTAAATGCCTCTACTTGTTTTAGTTATTCAACCAATACTCTGCATTAATTATGACAAAAGTCCGCTAAGCACCTTTGTGGTGTGTATGGAAGTGTTGCAGACAACAGGAGCACAGTAAGTCGCTGGGTCTGAGAATAAAAGAAACGGAAAGCGGATATACGAAGCTCCTTGGTGGCCACGGCCACTACAAATGCAGAAATGTTGAAATGCGCCCAGAGCAGTATTTTTCCCTGGGGCATCACTGCCCAACAAATGGTCTTACAGTTGTCATTTATCATTGGTAGTGCAAATACTATTATAAGAACTCTCAGATTCTTAAAGGTTTGTGCAAGATGGCTTCCCAGAAATCTCACAAATGAACACCGATTGCAAAGAAATGCAAACTCTTCTGAATTTTTGCAGCTTTTCAATGTTGATTGAGATAACTTTTGGACTAAGATTGTTAAAGGGGAGGAAACCTGGGAACATCATTTTGAACCTGGGACAAAAAAGACAATCAATGGAGTGGCATCATCCACACTCATCACGAAGAAAGAAATACAAGACATCACCTTCAGCTGGGAAGGTCATGGTGACTGTCGTTTTGTGATATTGAAGGTGTGATTCTTGTGGATGTTATGCCAAGAGGGGAGACAATCAATTCGCAAGGTTACATTAAGACATTGCAAAAAGTCAACCACTTTTTCGCAGAATTTGGTCGCACAAAAATCCAGCAGATCTACTTCCCTTTCAAAACAACGCGCGCCCTCAAACATATCTGGCAACATGGAAAGCAGTAACCAAGTTGAATTGTACTATGCTCCCCCCCCCCTCCATCATACAACCCTGATATAGCATCCTCTGATTTGCATATTTTTGGGCCACCCCCAAGATGCCCTCCGTGGAACAAGGTTTGACGATGATGAAGGGGCGATTCATGCAGCGAAGAAATGGCTACACGATCAAGACAAAGACTGGTACAGGCTAGGAATACATGCACTTGTTGCCCGCTGGTGTAAAGCTGTGCAAGTGGATGAGGATTATGTCCAATGATACCGATGTTTACATGGCATATCCATATATATTATGTAAACAATTAATACTTTTTGAATTAGCGGTTCCCGAGAAAATCGACGGTGTGAATTACATTCTGAGTGCACTCAGTGTATAAATGCATTTATTTTATTCACTTGAACGCTATTACAATTACCAGTAAATTCCTACCTTTAAAGGAGCAGTAATGCACAAACATCTCTCCACCATAATCCAGGCCGTGATACAACTACTAACTCTGGTGAAGGACAAATGAGGCACTGCTGATGTAATGTAAACAACATCAATTGGATCAAATGATAGATCGACTATCAGAACTGATAAAGTAACGTAAATTGATGTACAAATCATCGTAATAAGACTGCCTAGATCAGACACTGCCAAACCTGAAAAAAAAAAAAAAAAAAAAAAAAAAAAAAAAAAAATTCAAAAATAATTAACATACATCTGTGAAGGTCAATATATATATATATATATATATATATATATATATATATAATATATATATATAAAATTACAAATAAAACAAATGTTAGATTCTATATTTGTTACAGCAGGCGATTAAACCATGTTCAAAAATATAATATGTAGGAAATATAGTGATAAACGTAAAGCAGTAGAAATGGATGCAACCATTTCTTAGTTGCAACTTAAGTTGCAACTTAAGATGCAACACAATTTATCATACTTTAGGATATATGTCGTCACTATGTTAAACAAAGAAAGAAGTAACACCAGAGAGAGGCGCGTCGCTCACGTGTTGTCTCCAAGTTTTATTTTTTGGGGTCAAATTTCGGTTATTATTTCTCTGTAAAGTTCACATTCTTAAAAAAAATGGAAGGCCGAGAAAGAAATGGATAAAGGGAATACTAGAGTCGCTAGGAGTGATAACACCAGAAGACGCCAACAGAAGAGCAAAGAATCGCAGATTGTATCTCCACTCGACGCCAACGGCAATGGCGATGGATAGAAGAAGCAGAAGAAAGTTCACATGTTTACATTTAAAATATTTGTTATTGATTGGCCGTTTGATATGCTCTGTTTTATAATCTATCTTCAATATGTAGAGATATCCTCAGTAGTTGTGAGTAGACCACTTCGAGGTAGAAGATTAGGTTCTCCATCTGTCTGGCGAATATCGTTTTCTATGTAGTGCTATCGAACACATTCATTGTCTGTAAAGTAGTACATGTCTAATGTGCTTTTGTCTGTATCGTCGCCGATCAGTATGACACTCTCCTTCGTCTAATGAGTCAGTAAATTGATTCTATCTTTCCAAGTGCTTGTTGAATCTGAGATAACCTGTGAGAAATTGGAGGTGTTCCGAGTGTCCGTGTCAATTGTAGCTGATCAGGGACTGTTCCTGAATAAAACTTTGCAGAGAACTGGTGCATTTGCAGGTTCTTATTGGCTAATCATCTTTTAAAGTACAAAGATCAAAACTTTAACATAAATTCTCACATGTTTGCACATTCACCTACACTCATACATTTAAGTAAAAATACTTACCTAGAAGACTGACATTAACTGAATCCCCAAAGCCTTGTTTCGTAAAACACATGATGTTGATAATGTTTGTGACGATGCCAAAAATGTTCATTACCTGACACACAACACCATAGGTAACACATGTATAAATCTGAATTGTTTTCTCACTTACGAGGAATATGTCTTCATTAGAAGACATCGTCAACAATGTATTCAATAGATTTATTAAAATAGGCTTGCGTTGAGTCAATACTAATGTAAAAAACGTAAGGTAGCTAATGAATATTCTTGATGTGGAACACGCCGCATATTGTTTCCAAATCCGATATATATATATATATATATATATATATATATATATATATATATATATATAGAGAGAGAGAGAGAGAGAGAGAGAGAGGGAGGAAGAGAGAGAGAGAGAGAGAGAGAGAGAGAGAGAGAGAACACACACATAACTTAAAAATAAACATCAGGATAGATTAAATTAAAATTTTTAAAAGTTCATGATTTTTGTTCACAACTTTTGATGTCGACAGTTCTTAATCATTTCTATTGTTGACTAACTGTCAAGTCATTCTCTTAAGTTGTCTGAATATTTTATCTCTTTGCTTACCTCTATATGTTCGTCCCTCAATTTTTCCAGTTGCCACAATATATTCCAGTTGTTCTCTTCTCATTACATGGCCAAAAAATGATGATTGTTTCTTCCTAATATTGGAAATTAGCTCTATTTTTAATTTGACCTCTTTCAGAACACTTTCATTACTCTTCTTAGCTGTTCATGGTATTCTCAACATTCTTCTGTAAACTACATTTCTACAGACTCCTGTGATTTTCTTGTCTGTTGTCTTATTGTCCATGATTCACATCAATATGTTACGACTGGCTCTACACAACATTTAAGAACTCTTTTTCTTGTTTCTATTGTCCAAAATGGATTGCATAGTATCTTCCTCATTTTCTATAAAGCTGCTTTTGCCTGAGCCATTCTGCATCTCACCTCTTTTGTACATCTTCCGTCTGAGGTTAACAAAGTTCCCAAATATTTAAATTCATTTACCTGTTTTAATATTGTTCCACTTGTCTTTATTCTAGACTGAGGCGATGTCTTTTTCCTTGTTGTTATCATTACTTCTGTCTTGTTGCTATTAAGGCTGAGTCCTTTATTTTTGCTTTCTTTCACTATAATGTCCAACATTTCTTGTAACTCATTTTCACTCTTAGTGATTAATACAATATCATCAGCATACCTTAGATTATTTATATTATGACCTCCAATAGTTATTCCAAGCATGCTCCTTATGGATCTTAAAATAATCTCACTATAAATATTAAACAAATATGGTGACAGCACACAACCTTGTCTAACACCCTGTTTTATTTCTTGAAACATTCCCAATTGGTTTCCAATTCTTATGGCCGCTGTTTGTTGCCAGTACATGTTCTTTATTATTCTTAGATCTTTTCTGTCTACGTTTATGCTTTCTAAAATTGTGACTATTTCTTGGTGCTTTACTTTGTCAAATGTTTTGTTATAATCTATGAAACATAGGTATAAATCTATTTTCACCTTAATGGCTCTTTCTACTAAAAATCCTATGATATATATGGCATTGCTCGTTCCTTTACCTCCCACAAAACCACTCTGTTCATTGCTAATTTCTAGACTGATTTTGTTTCGCACTCTTCGCATGATAGTTCTTAGTAATATCTTAGTCATGTGACTCATAAGGCTTATTGTGCGATGATCATCGCATTCAATCGCACCAGATTTCTTTGGTAGGGCTATGAATATTGATTTGAGCATGACGTCTTGTATATATCCGCTAGTGTAGATATCATTCAATATTTTTGTTATAATTTCTATTCCAAAATCACCCATGGCTTCAATCTCTTCTTTAGTTATATTATCTGGTCCAGGAGCTTTGCCTGCTTTCATATTGCGCAAGGCGTCTTCCACTTCTTCTCTGAGTATTTCGTGTCCTTCTCCATTATCCTTACTATTTACTTCTGTTCGTTCATCATTATAAAGATCTTTAATTTATTATATCCATCGTTCCCTTATGTTTTCTTATTCAATCAACAGTTCTCCTTCCTTTGATCTTAAACATCTATTTTTTTATTGCGCATTTCTTCCGGTTAATTCTTCAATTTGTTTGTATATAGCTTAAGCATCTCCTTTTTGTTGCATTTCAAACTCTTTGCATTACTCTTTTAGCCATGCTTCTTTTGCTTCATTGAATTTTACTACAATTTCTTTATTTAATCTCTTATACTCATCTTTATTTTCTTTATTTCTTCTTCGTGTATCCATTAGCTGGAAAATGTCATCTGTCATCCATTTCTTTATTGAATTTATCTACACTGGTGGTATGAACTCTTTTGCTGTTTGTTGCATTGATTCTTTCAGCATTTCTTACTGTTCATCAATGCTTTGTATCTTCTCTATTGCATTGTAATAATGAGTGGTAGATAACATTAAACATAACTAAACAGAACAGGGAAATATGATTGTCATGAAGCATTTTAACAAGAAAGATATAAACATATTAGGGCGGGGTCAATATGTCGGATAGGAGGCAGGAACCAAGAAGCTCAGTCTGAAAAGTATTCATTGTTGCAGGCTCCTCATATTCCAAGTCCGGCTTGCTGCCGGTACTACTGAGTTTATTGCTATGTGCACACTGTGAGCTGTTTATCATGCATATTGTGTTTCGATATTTCGATTGCTTTCGATGAATGATGATATTGTATGATGAGGGCCAGTTTAGCTGAGTTAACTTTGTGGTGCCGTTTGGCCTTATGTCTTTTGGCGTGTGCTGTAGCTACTATGATGATGACTGCAGCTGCCATTCTTTGTTTTGGATCCTTCAGGGACATGAGTTTTAATGTGGATGATTCCACTGGCACGGGCGGTTGAGCAATTATGAATTTTAATTCTTTTGCAGCATTTTTTGTTTAATATCCATAAACATAAAAATTAGGGCAAGTAACATAGTAAATAAATTTTAAAATAAAGTGATTTGTTTATTCAAATAATACCAAAGGGCAGAGGCATATGGACACTTAGTATTAAAACAGGTAGAAAACTGAAGTCTTTGAAATTTATATTTATCTAAGAATGAAAAGTGATGAAATGACAGAAAAAAATGAAGTTTTTAAAAACATAAGTTTAACAAGATGAAATTACGATTTAACACTATTCGAACAAGAAATGAATTGAAAACAAATTACGAAGTTCACCATGTTGATGATATTTTAAAATCGGTTATTAAACCGCAACAATAATTTACAAATTGGGTATCTCCCTTTTGTATGTATCCCTTTACGTATTTCTTTATTCATTAATCATTTTTCGCAACCCCTGTAAATCACAGGGAGCATTCATTTGTAGTTACAGAAAACTAGTAAACTATTGCTATAATACCTACTTTAAAATGATTAAGGTTTGCGTATTTAACACAATGAATTGCCCTTCCCTTATATTTATTATTTATAGATTTATCGAAGATAGGGAAATGCATAAAGAAGGTTATTATATTGCATATTCTGATGTTAAAACTAACATTAACACTTACTTATTACATTTCAGAAATAAGGTTCACATTTAACAAGGTTACGTGCTGTGGTACAATTATATACGAAACATAAACTTGGGCTACCTATAATGGGCAGGAGAAAAGGTTAATCAGCTTTCATATGTGTCGCTTTCGAAAGATTATGAATAGTAAAAAGTAGGAAAAAGTAACGAAATCTAATGTCATACAACAAGCCAAAGCCCTAGCCATCATAGCAACACTTAGGAGTCGTAGATTAAGGTGGCTGGGACATGTCAGAACAATGATAAGTTACCGTATTCCCAAACAAATATTATATAGCGAACTTAAGGACGGGAAGAGACAAAAGGGCAGACCAGTGTTAAGATGTTTAGATGGGTACATAGCAACAAAGAGAAGCGCTTGATAATTGGACATGCAGGTCTTACGCCCTCTCAAAGATAGACCAAGATTACTGGACATAATGTGGGGACTCAAGCATTTCAGAGAGCAGCAGTGATTGCCGAGAGAGAAAACATAAATAAAAATCTCAATTAGTGCATCCTGGATTTGAACTCAAAACCCTGCCGTCTCGAGGCTGACGTCTTGCCTCCAGACCAACCAGTCCTCCCTCCTCCAAAGAACATCATTAGACACCCACAAGAAGGATCGAACACGTAGTCCTCCTCACAGCACGTTGCCATGAGACTACAAATTACTGTACAGGCCGTCTAATACACTGTAAAAAGTTGCTATCATTGTCGATGTCTTTCACATCTGTGTAATCATAACCAAAGTATATGTTTACGAACATTGCTCGGGAATAAATTGAATATATCTATTTGTTCAAGACATGAATCTCCTGGGTAGATTTAGACTGAAAAACAACGTTGTAAACAAACAGGTCGAAACTGAAGGAATAGTGGCTTCTAGTCGTTCATAATAATATTAATTTATTATTATTTGTCTCCAATCTAAAGCTACTGGAAACTACTATTCGTATTTTGTAAACATATCACTTTCCCTGAAACGGTTCACTGATCTGTCGCCTCAGAAGTTTCTGTTCATAAACATGTTCATTTATTATTATTTGTCTCTAAAATGTGAGGTCCAAGTCTTACTTGAAGAAAAGAAATATTAGAGGAATAATGGTTTGTGGCTTGTTCAGCCAAACGCTGTAATTAGCTTGTTAGACTCGTCTACACTGTCAGTACTCACAGCTCTAAAAAGCACCAGGAACAATGAACTAGATGACTTGAGAAAAACCCTAGACCAACTATGCAATAACTTCCAGGGAGTAGTCAGTCAGTGGATACCTTCACAATGTAATATACACGGAAATGAACGCGCAGACAAATTAGCTAAAGAGGGGGGGGGGGGAGATTACCACAAGAGAACCATCTGTCAGGTGATGAAGCCAAATCCATCATCAAAGGTCAGTGTCATGAAAAATGGAAACGAAACACCCAACGCATAACGAGAGGGACGGATACCTCCAACTATCAAGGAGGGATCAAGTCATCATATTTCCCCTACACACTGGTCACAATAGAATAAGAAACCATATATTCATCAGACTCAAAATAGGTACAACCTGCCTATGCCACTGTATAATGGACAACATGCCAACAAAACATGTTCTACAGGATTGCCCCTAGTACACAGACCTGAGAAGGACACTGTGGTCCCTACCCACCTCCCTGGAAGAGAAACTATATGGGGCAATCGAATCACTTAAACTGACAGCTGACTTCATAAGAGAGTCTGTGATCTTGCTCAGATTGAGACTTGATTGCAGAGAGAGAGAGAGAGAGAGAGAGAGAGAGAGAGAGAGAGAGAGAGAGACAGAGACAGAGAGTTCGTCTGATTCTAAATGAGCATCATTACACGAAATAAATTTGCTTGCCGCCATGTTGATTTCAAATTATAAAACACATCTTTTTCGTTACCATTCCAATTATCCTGAAAGCTGATTACACCACTGAATATAACTAATTATAATTTATTCAGTAAAATAAATATTCACTATCATTTATGTTTTATTATTTACTCACTCAATTCCTTCTGATAATTGCTTCATAGAAACATGTAGTCTACTAGATGAAACCAACCCAAATAATTCATTACTATATTAACAGACTGCCCACATTTTAAGGATACAGTTATGGCTTATCAAAAGTCAAGAACATTTTAAGCTTACTGTAAATTCTACGTTTTGAAGGGCGCAATAATTGCTGAATTGACAAAGATCAAAGGAATCATCAACTTTAAACAAACTGCATTATCTACATTATTTTTAAAAATGTGCAAACTCATGGAGAATATAAAAATCATGGAAATCTCCCGAGTGGTTTCCGACATATTTGATGAAGTTTGTGGGCATGCGTTTGGAAATAAACTGTAGAACATTAAGCACATGTTCACTAATCTGTTCTGTTCGCTGATATTTCTCACATTCAAGTTTCAATTCTTAAACAGCGTTCAGTTTTCTATGTTCAGTATAATACACAGTAAGGTGTAAATCATCTTTGATGGATTTAGTCTTTAAACAGAGGTCAACACAAGTGCCTCACTTTTTACTCAAACGATGTCCTTTTTTTGCGTCAGATTTCTGTTCCTCATTCCCTATACAGTTGACGTGTTTTAATGACATGATCTGGAGTCTAGACTGACTGGGTTGGCATGTGCAATAGTGGTTGTTATAAATTGACTGTTTTATATATGTGCTTCTTCTCTTCGGTTCTAGATAAGGAGAACTATCTACAGTAGTTGTGCATATACACCTTCGAGGTTCTAGATAAACAGAACTATCTACACTAGTTGTGCATAGACACCTTCAAGGTTCTAGATAAGCAGAACTATCTACACTAGTTGTGCATAGACACATTCAAGGTTCTAGATAAGCAGAACTATCTACACTAGTTGTGCATAGTCACCTTCAAGGTTCTAGATAAGCAGAACTATCTACATTAGTTGTGCATAGACACCTTCAAGGCTCTAGATAAGCAGAACTATCTACACTAGTTGTGCATAGACACCTTCTAGGTTCTAGATAGGGTACCGCAACTGTTTGGTGATGATCTCTTCTCGTGTAGTACTTGTCGAGCACGTTAATTGGCCGAATTACAGTACCTGTAAAATTTCAACTTGGGGCCAATCAGGAAGACACATTATGTCTTTAAGGGTCACAATTATTGAAATGTTCTTATCCATATTCTAATTAAAATGTGGTCTGTCAATAAGGAACTGTAGGTTTCTATATTTTTATTTTTTAATGCGCAGAGGGTGTGTCTAAGGGGACATTTGTAGAAAGAGCTTACTTGTACAGTCGCTTACGGACATGCAATATTTTATAATGGAAAGACCAATACTTTAACACACAAGCTCACGCGTTTACACTTTCAAATGGAACTCACATTATTAAACAAATATTTACCTATGAGAGTGGCATTGACTGAATCGTCAAAGCCTTGTTTCGCAAAATACTCGATGTTGATAATGTTTGTGACGATGCCAAAAATGTTGATTACTTGACACACAACACCATAAGTAACACAAGCATAGATTTGTGCTATTGTATCACTAACGAGGAATCTATCTTCTGTTGATGACATCGTACATCAGTGTTTTAATTTAATTAATAGACTTATGTTGAAAGAGCGTGAGGTAAATCAAAGTAGCTTTACAAAACGTAACATAGTTGCTGTTGTGGATCTCAGCGCATTGTTATTTTTCAAGCTTTACTCAACAAACTATAGTCCGTTCAGATTCGTTTGCCGAGATGTTATGATTTATAATTCAAAAAGTTCTTGATGATTTCACATGATTTTTGGCATACGGTGTTAAAATGTCCATGTCACGAGAACATATGTGTAACTCGATGTCTAGCTATAACGGTTTTCTTAAAGCGGCGAATTCCTTTGATCTTTGCCCATGTAACTATTATTTTGACCCTAATCAAAATGTTTTACAGTAATCTAGTGCAACGATGACCCATAGGTGTGTCCATAAAATTTTACTTGGTGGCAAGTATACAAATTTTAAATTATACATAGAACTTTTGTTCGTAGAGTCAATTTGATATAGTTCCATGCTCTTGGTGTGAGTTTCCCAAATGTTGTCGCTGCCTTTCAAATACGTACATTTAGTTCCTCATCTAAGGAAAGTGTGGCTGTAATAGTGGATCCAAGATAGCTGAACTTCTGTACTGACTCAAGCAGGCTTCCATTCAAAGTAATGGTTGTTGGTTTGCTTATAACATATTTTTGATTGCTTGGGTGGTCTTGAACAATAAACTGTTTAACAAATCAACTAGGAAATTTTGCAAATCAAACTATTTATCTGTAGACTTAATCAGAGTAATGATCATTCAGAATCAGACGAGTCAAATAGGTCGATTACTGCTTTCGGCTGAACAAACAACAAACCATCCTTTTTCCAATATTCCTCTTCTTGTCGTAACACATGATCCTCACATTTTACCCAGTAGTCTTTATTTATATTTGATAGAGTCTGATTTGTAAGTGTCTCAACATCGCATAATTTGAAAGTTTTATTTGTATATGCTACGTGTCCTTTAACTTTTGCCCAAACTAGTTCTATAGGATTTAAGTGTACATGATATGGAGGTAGTCTCAAACATCTATGGCCATGTTCTTGAATTAACTTGTCTATTTTAAATATCTTTGTACGTTGTGTCTGTTTTACAAGGCTAAGCAATTCGGGTTTCAAGTAGCTGTCGTTAACTTGTATGTGTTCTTTTATGAGCCACGTTTTGATTGCATCTTTTGTACTTGATGATGTTGGGATTCTATCTTCTACGTTAACTACGTTATGGTATGAAGCATTGTCCATTATCAGACAAGAAGGTCGATCTAATATTGGAAGGATACTTTTCTCGATCCAGTCTTTAAATATGTGCCCATTCATTTCGGAGTGGTAGTCTCTATTGTCTACGGATTTTGAAATGAAAACGAGATGAGCATTCTGCAACAACCCATTATGTCTGCTACCTGCATGTGCAACTATCAAACGTTGCCCTTTACTGCTTGGTACTGATCTTTTAATACTTCCATCTGCTAACTGCCATTCCTTTTCATTTGTATGATGAGCGTTGATCCAAGTTTCATCTAAATAAACAATATCATAATCATTTTCGCACATTTCCTTCACTTCACGTAAATACTTGCTTCTAAGAGCTACTAGATGTGGCTTCTCACAAATAATGTTTTTCCCACCAGCATACTTTCTAAAGGTGAAGCCTGCACTTCTTAATATTTTCCATAATGAAATTTTTGATATTTCAATGTCGTTGTTAGTTTTCAGCCAAAGCTTCAACTTTCTAAGTGTCACTTCTTCGTTTATATCAAACATTCGACAGATTTCTCTTTTTACTAGGTCCTTATCAAAACTGTCTAACGTTTCTTTCCTTCCTTGCTTTCTTGCATTTGTTGGCAATAAATATCCGCTTCCTTTAACTATTCGATCAAAAGAACGTTTACACAAACCTAAAATATGCATTGTTCTCTTCTCAGGGTTTGATAAAGAACAATAAAGATGTCCCTTTTTACGCTCTCTGCAGAAGTATTGATAAATCTTTATAGCAATGTTATGCTCAGTAAAATATTTTGCCTTTATATTCATTCTCACATAGACTTGCAGAAGATAATATGGATAGTGCCGCCTCCTTTCTGTAAATATTGAGATTTGCCTCTGAATTATGACTCGAACTCGAGTCTACGGCCGTGATTTTGACGTCACATAATTTCCGGTTTCGGCTAAAATGTCATTTTGTGCTAAACGGGAAATTTCATATGTAACATTTCTTTATAAAAATTTATAGTGGAAACATAACTATTTTAGGACGGTGCGCATTCAGCCGTGAAGGTCATGCCTATATGTTAAAGAATCAGCTGTGAGATGTAAGCATCTACATAATCCCGCCGGTGTTTATAATATCGATTAACTTTTTTTTAATATAGGCTAAATAAGGCATCTTTGAAACTGGATCACATGTCTTTGATAAAAAAATATTTTTCTAGCGACATTAGTATTCTAAACCTAACTTCAAAAGATCAATGCAAATGAACAATAAGTTTTTGAAAAAAAATAAATTAATGTCTAGGCAAACGAATCTGAACGGACTATAGTACATTAACGCATTATTATAATTTTCAACAATATATTTCACTGTACAATCCACGGCATTTTTAGGAAAAGTAGTTTATCTATTTTCCTAATGTTTAATTCTCTCTTTTATTCACCTTTTTATATATCTTTCTCTCTCTCTCTCTCTCTCTCTCTCTCTCTCTCTATCTATATATATATATATATATATATATATATATGTATGTATATATATATATATATATATATATAAGAAAAAAGCGATCGGCTTACTCTCGTAAAGAAAAAAAACAATTAATAAATTTTAAAATATAAAAAAGTGTTATACCTAAGCATTCATATATGAGACATGCAATAATGGTAAGAATACAGGTAGTTGAGTTGAAATACCTGAAATATTGATTAAATGAAGTATTGAAATTTAAAAAAATACTGCGTGGCCGGGAAAGAAATCAAATAATGAAGTTTAGAAATAGCTAAAATCAGAGCTATTTAACACGGTGCAAGCAAGATAAATAAACATTTTATGATAAATAATAGTGATCCCTTCTTGGAAAGTCATCTTGTAGGAGAAACAATAAGAAGCAGACAAAGATTAAAGTGAAATGAGATCATGAAGTTACGGAGGAGATAATCTATGAATGCGTGCTCTGTGAAGGCAAGATACATAATACATTTGCCATCCATAGTAACTAAATTTTGATGCGGAGACGGCACATTATAAACATACTCAAAAATACTCACACACGCGTATATATATCTATATATATAGTTGTGAATGTATGTGTATAATATACACATATAAACATGTTGCACATTATAAAATCATTATTGTCTAATAATAAATAAAATAGTAGGTTGCAAGAAACTTAATTCTCACAAATAATGCTCAGAAAAGTGGTCACAGTATCGTACTTTATCAACACACTGGACAAATAGTTGTGTTTTTATCATACCATTTTTTCTATGTTTTATTTTTCCTGCTCTGTAAAGGCAAGATACATAATACATTTGCCATCCATAGTAACTAAATTTTGATGCGGAGACGGCACATTATAAACATACTCAAAATTACTCACACACGCGTATATATATATATATATAGTCGTGAATGTATGTGTATAATATACATATATAAACATGTTGCACATTATAAAATCATTATTGTCTGATAAAAAATAAAATAGTAATTTGCATGCATGAAACTTATTCTCGCAAATAATACTCAGAAAAGTGGTCATGGTATCGTACTTTATAAACACACTGGACAAATAGTTGTTTTTTATCACTTCATGTAAAGTTTGAATTATTGATTGTTAAAGTTGAAGAACAACAATTACAAATATCTAAATGGTTAGAATATTGACCGACATCAATGTCTAACTATAAATTAAAATACTAAAATATGCAATTTTTTCGGAGGTGATATTTATATTAAAAAATACATTTTTTCCCATTCCCACTACTAACGATTAATGTTTAAAGTAAAATATACTTTATCTTAGACATTTATGGCTTGATTATATTTTTATGTTGGTCTGTAATTCGTCATTTATAAGATGGAGCATGTAGATTTATATGGACCATGTTATAATTTCTGGCTACTGGCATTAACAAATACCAAAGCATATACTTGTTAATTAAAATGCAATATGTTGTAATAGTTTTGATAAATACGTTTCTTTTCGCCAATTCTACGAAGAACTGGTAAATACAAAATAATATATTATTTCGATTCAGTAATTTTCTCGTAATTGTTTTCTCCTATTTAATTTATCCACTCATTCTTTGCGTATCGAGGATGACACAGCTTTCAATCTTTTGCTCTTCTGGCAGCCTTAAAAGCTGTATTTTCTTTCTGTCATAGAGTTATGTAGAAGTGGTGCCTCCATATTGTTACTTATTACTAATCTCTTGCAATGATCATTTCTATTTTGATATTGAATAGCATTTTAGGGTCACGAAGAATTCTATTCCTGGCAGACAAACCATTGTAATTAGTGTCACTGTATTTCAAGCTCAAAGTAATCATTTGTCATTTATTTCGCTATGAGCTCTTTTCTAATTCTATTTCTTCAAGTCACTTCGAAAGCTTTCCTAAAAAGTATCATAATGTTGTAGCAAATATGTTTCTATTTAACCGTTACTAATCTTCATTCATCATCATTGAGTGCCGTCTCCGAATCGAAGGTTGGCTACCATGTAGCGTCATTCCGCTCTGTCTCTTGCTTTGATAGTGCAGGTTATCATAGGCTGGCTTGTCCATTTTTAGATGTTACTCGTCCATCTTAGTTTTGGTGTTTCTATGCCTCTCTTACTTTGTATTTTCCATTCTAAGATTACTTTTAGTAGGCTTTTGTGTCTTAACATGCCACACAATCTCATTTATCTTGTTTGGATTATATTTAGTAGTTTTATTTTCATTTGTAATTATTTTAAGACTTCGTCGTTTTTTCTCTTTTCTTTCTATCCAGTTATTCAAAATCTTCTATAAATCCACATTTCAAAGGTTCCAATGACCTGGGAAGGGGTTAAGGCAAAAAAATGCAAATGAATGCATAAAAATGCGAAGCTGCTGTAAAGCTGAATTGTGAGGGAAAATTGGAAAAAATAGAAAAAAGGTATGGTAAAATCTTTACGTGGTTAGTAGTCGACACAGATTTGAACGACGTTTCGGCTCAATAGGCCTTCAGCAGGAACAGACAAACAACAACACACACAGATATGTAAGTAAATATAACTAATCCTGCATTGCTAACTAGTAATGAAATATCCAAAACAAAATGAACGAAAAATGTTAAAGAAAAGCAAATTGACTTCCCTTGTGCCGTGAACACTGGTCAGGATGGGAAAAGAGCGCAAACCCGTTTCAATTATCTGTTCTGTTTTCTTTTATATAGTCCATGTTTCTGCACCATACAGAAACATTGACAAGATATAAAACTGAGCTCTCCTTAGTTTTAGCCCTGGTTTCATTTGTTTTGATGTTAGTATATTTTTCATGACATTAAAATTACATTTTGCCATACCTATTCTTTTGTTTATTTCAGTTTTGTAATTTCCATCACTGGTTATATATATAGTATGTCCAAGGTATTTGTAGCTCTGAACTGCCTCAGGGTATATTCCTTCAACTTTGATATCCACTTTGAGCTGTCAGTTTTATCTTTGTTTATGAGCACAGTTTTAGTCTTGTTTATATTCTGTTATAATCCATATTTTTCGCTTGTCATGTTTATTTCGTTAAGTAATTGTTTTATATCTTTATGATTTTTGCTACATCATCATCAGCATATTTATGATTATTGATTATCTTTGCACTGAATTTTGAGCCTGGCATCTCTGTGCTGTTTTTAAAGATATGTTTAGCCTATAGATTGAATAAGCTTGGTGATAGGATGCATCCCTGTCTTATTCCTATTTATTTGTATAAGAATAGGTTTAGAGGTCTCATTGTTATATTTTATTATTGGTGTTTGTGTCACTTTCCAAAGAAAGCCACGAAGCGAAACTATTTTTAAACGTATTGAAATTAGTACGTACAAGTACGATTAATGAAACTAATCTATTTATTTTAGAAATGATAACGATACATATGATATTTTCGATACAACTGACTCTAAATGAAATTAATTTAAAAAAAAAATATTATATGCAGCTTTTATATATTTTTTATTGTTGTTGCGAAGTGTAAGGACATTAATATTTTATTAATAGACTTTTTGCCGAGAGTATCTATAAGAGTGCAATGTTTCTCTATAATTTTATCAGTTAATGGACGATTATAGAATTCATGATCGCTGTGATGCATTAATGACTCATCACTGTTCAACACACCTGGCGGTACAGCCCATTACTGAACCTTCTAAACTGGTGATAACAAATGTCAGATCAGATTGCATGTGAAAATGTGAAGCAATAAAGAATGTTATAATGTTGTAATGTTATAATGCTGTTTTGTGTGAGTTGGCATAACGATGTTGACAGAAGCTCTATTTAAAAAAAAAAACCTGTTCATGGGGAAATAAGATAATGACGAAATCGGCTTTGCAATTTTTGTGCCGGACCAATTATTCTAATAGTCGCTTTAACGGTCATGAGTGTAGGTGTTCGGGGACACAACATTTACTATCAGACAACTTCTGACCTGTTCGTTGAAGACTGGAGAGTCATAGTTTCATTACAATAATTTAAACAAGAAATTACGCATTTAAAATGTTGAAATGTGTTAATGTTAATACTTTAACTACCAATTATGAGTGAAATGTACAGCTCGATTTTTGTTAAAGGACCAGTGTCCAGTCGAATGTCCGGCTAACAGTCCCCTTGTTTTTGTTTGGCTACTCTGCTTATTTAGACACTTTAAAGTTAAAACAAGTTAAAATGTCTAGCAAAATGTTTATTTTTTACAAAATTTTACATTAGACAAAGGTATTCCATTCCTTTGTAGTAACAAAAAAAAGCAGATTTTCGTGAGATTTCATTTTCCTTTACATTCGGAGACGATTCCTCGACATCGTCTCATTTCACATGACGAATTACATCTAGCTATTTATTGCAACAATTTTAAAATCGCTTCTAATGTTTGTAATGAATCATAGCACAAGCTTTTTATATTATTCCATTACGGTTCTCGGAGTAAATAAAAAAAACACCCAGCTATTGTGAACACATTCCACGTGTTGAATATAGAGACTTGTGTCCATGTTGATTTCCATGTTTCCCAGTGCAACGAATGCTCGTTTTGCTTTTGATATCCTTATTTCGGTATCATTCTCTGTTCCTCCCTTTTTGTCTATATTACTGCTCAGATATATGTGGAGCCGCAATAGCTCAGTGGTTAGTGAAATGGACTACACAGGACAAGAGGTCTGGTTGGGTTCTGACAGACGGCTGCCGGGATCACCCAGCTGTAAATGGGTACCGCATTTTTATGGGAAAGTAAAGCGGCACGGGTGTAATATCGCCCACATTATCTCAAAGATCATGTGCCGACGGTCTATACAAAGTATGGTCACTATAGTTCGTTCACAAATTCATGCCCACATAGTTTATAAATTATCTCGGAAACTATTTCATGAATTTCTGTAATTCTTTTTTCATGAAATCTTATTTTTTTCACCGACCTTCAGATTTTATAACATTTAAGTACAAAGGTAGTCTGAATTTTGCACAAATCTTTTTTTTAAACTACAATTTTAGAAGAATATCAAACCGCATGCTCTAAACATTAGATTTTATTGTAAATTATGTTAATTTTCTAACAATGTTAGCCAAAGGCGTATCCGTATTGCATTGAATAGGGCAATATTTTTAATTTGATTTTATATCTTCGTCATAGAGATAGGTAAACTTTGACCAACGCATCAAAGACACATATTCGCCAAATAGCAGCCGTGTCATCAACAAAATATATGGAACAACCAGAACATCAAACACACATTGTCAGCAAATAGTAAGAGTGTGATCAACAAAATTGTGCTCATGTCATACATATGTCACTCCGAATCAGAAGTCTCTAAAATGTTAACAACTGTTATCGGTTGGACAAACTGCAATCCTTCTCGTTGCCAGTATTGTTCCTCTTCTCAGAGCACATGGTCGTCACATTTTCTCCAGTATTCAATGTCTATCGTTGAGAGGGCATCACGCTTCAATACTTTAACATCATAAATTATATTATAAACGTCGTGTTCTACGCAGCAACTTGCTCTTTGACTTTAGCCCACACAAGTTCTATTGGGTTGAGATGCAAATGATAAGGTGGGAGATGAGGAGATGTGTGGCCATACTTTGCAATTATTTTATCAATTTGATATAACTTTGTCTTTTTAGTTTATATAACAAGTTGCAACAACTCTGGTTTTAACTGGGTGTTTTGAAAGGAAACATTTTCTTTTCTAAGCCTTGTGATGATTTGATCTTTTGTGCTTGGAGAATTAGGTAATTTGTTTTGCAGTGCTACCGCATTATGATAGGATGCATTATCCATTACAAGACATGAAGGTCTATCCAGAATGGGGAGTAGAGTATTCTCTATCCAGTCTCTGAAAATTCGTCCATTCATTTCACTGTGGTAGTCCATATTGTCTGTAGACTTTGATTGAAAGATAAGTTGTGTGTCATTAACATGTCCATTCTCTCTACTGCCAGCATGTACCAATATAATGCGTTGTCCTTTGCTGCTGGGAATGCTTCTTTTATTTTCGTCATTTCCCTCTCCGCCTTTACAGTTGCAATCCAACGACTCATGTTCTTTGTTTGGCATGCCAAAGCTTGTTTCTACCCCGTGAAGCCCAGCGTATCAGTCATTCCGATGATTTCCATCACGCAGGACAGACCAGTTGTTCAGCTAATTCTTTTTTTAAAATAAATTATTTGATGCGTTATTTATTTTTTTCTATTTACGTTTCACTCTTTAGTTTCGAGCTCCTTCTCATTTTCTAATCGTAAAATGTTATATATCTCTACACCCATCCTACTTCTCCTTTTGCAGCACATCTCTCTTTCTCTCTCTCTCTCTCTCACTCTCTCTCTTTTCTTATCTCACCATCTGACTTCTTCTCTCTCTGTACACCTCTCCCTATACTTGATCATCCGATATATAGTCGGATACTTTATACATAGATATTGTAATTCACCGTTTGTTGTCGTTGTCCCTGTATTCTGAGGAAGGCCACAGGCCGAAACGTCAGTATTGTGTTGTCTTTCTTCCTTGTAAAGCTGTCACAACATCTTGGAGTGTTTATCACACCTCACTACTGGCTTCTTTTATTTTCTCTGTCAACTGATTGCCATTCTTTCTCATATTTATGATGAGCATTCACCCACGTTTCATCCAAATATACTATATCGTAGACTTCCATTCGTCGCTCACAGATCTGCCTCGTGTATTTATTTACATCGGGCAACTATCAGGTGTGGTTTTTCACAAACAATATTTCTAACACTAGCAGATTTTCGAAAAGTGAAACAACGACTCTTACGATCTTCCAAAGAATCGTTTCTGAGATTTCACATTTTTCAGATTCCTTGTAAAAGTGCATGTACAATAACACAGTTACCTTTTGCATAGTGATGAATTTACACTTTAAACGCTTCATGGTTTTAAAAATCAAGTCGTCACTTCACAACAGCTTACAAATTATCACACATACAGGAATATCCATTAACAGTAAATATTTTGTCAAAATACGCCTCTGGACCAAATTAACAAGAAACCGCAAATGAAATAAATACAAAAAAAAAAAAAAAAAAAAACCTGGGAGTGATGCGCGTCTTACAAGTTAAGAGTGCGAAACGGTGTTAAGGTTGTGTGGTGTGCACGTAAAATTTGCATTATTAATGGGTGAGTTGATTACAACAAATGTGGGTATTGTAAAATCCTACAATTTAAGACAAGCAAGAAAATACAATTTCTATATACCTCAAATAAGCAAAACATCTTTCTTAAATGCATGATAGTAGGGCAAAAAATCAGACCGAAGGTCGGTGAAAAAAATAAAATTTCTTAAAAAGAATTACAGAAATTCATCAAACAGTTTCCGAGATAATTAATCAACTCTGTGGGCACGAATTTCTGAACGAACTATAACACACTATTCGCTATATACAACTTGGCGTGGCTGGACTCTTTACCCATTTACTTTACTGCTCAGATATATATAAGATTGTATGTCTAGTAAAGGTATTTCTCGTATTATTATTTAGTTATTACGAAATGTATTTATTCTAATAATTTTGATCTTATCTCTATTTATTGTCAGGCCCAGCTGTTGTGATCCTCATCACGTAGGCTCATTTTATCTTGCATCTGTTAATGATTATGAGATAGGAGAGCTATGTCATCAGCAAAGTCTAAGTCATTATGTTGCTTGGTCAATGACCACTGGATTTCCTTTCTGCTGCTCTGAGTTAATTTTATAATCCAATCTATGGCCAATAGAATGAGATATGGAGATAGAAGGCATCTCTGTCTTACTCCAGTTCTATTTCATATGCCCCAAACAGGATGGGTAATTTTATCGGTACCTAAACTCGTCTGCCCTTTACATCTCGAAAGTGTGTAGAAAAGCTGTTGAAAAAATGTATGCCAAAACATTTTTTGTTGTACAATACGCCCAGCCCAAAATCATGGATTATGGGACATTCTTCTACCTGACATGTTATTCAGTAATTGACCAGAATCTACATACTAATTGGGAGCCGAGATAGCTCAGTAGTTAGTGAACTGGACTACAATGGATAAGGGGTTGGGTTCGATCCCAACCGACGATTTCTAGGTTCACCCAGCCTTAAATGGGTACCGGATTTTTTCTGGGAAAGTGAAGCGGCACGGGCCACATTACCCCAAAAAATCATGTGCTGAAGGTCTGTAAAATTTATGGTCACTAACACCATATTCCCTATACGCCACTTGGCGTGACGGGGGTACTTTACTTTTTAATTGTTTACATACTAATTATGTAGGCTCCCGTGTGTTACCGGGCCTCATTATGTGGGATGTAAAGAATAGTGACACTGACCTTCCAGGCATGTCGTAAGAGGCGACTAAGGAGATTGATCGATGGCTTGACAAGCTGTCATTGTAAAAAGCATTGTTATGGAAACAGGGATTTTAGCAGTGATCTCTGCAATATGTGCCATTTTGGCACGCAAGGTTTATGTTTTTGAGTTTGTGGTTCTGCCCTATGTGCCGTCTTCGGCTCGAAAGGACAATAGACAGATATATAGAATTATGAAGGGTATCAAAGTGGGAGAAATGGACTTTGAGACAGATCAAAGCGACAACTACCAAGGACATACAATAACCAATTATTGAAAATGTACAACTGAAACGAAAATAAGAATCATCATCATCAAGTACCGGGCCTGCTGGCGTAGGTGATCATGTCTCTCCACAACTTTCGATCTCGACAGTTATCTATCATTTCTGTTGTTGACCTTCTGCCAAGCCATTCTCTTAAGCTGTCTGGAATTTTTTCTCCTTGCTTCCCTCTATCTCTTCGTCCCTCAATTTATTAAGTTGTTGCAATATATTCCATTTGTTCTCTTCTCATTACATGGCCATAAAATGATGATTGTGTCTTCCTAATATTGGAAATTAGCTCTCTTTTAGTGTTCGCCTGTTTCAGAACATTTTCATTACTCTTCTTAGCTGTCTATGGTATTCTCAACATGATTCTGTTAAACCACATTTCTGCAGACTCCGGTGATTTTCTTGTCTGTTGTCATATTGTCCATGATTCGCATCCGTATGTTAAGACTGGCTCTACATAATATTGAAGAACTTTTTTTCTTGTTTCCATTGTCAAAAATGAATCTAAAAAGATTAGGAATGACAAAAAGTAATTTTATTGCTATGAAAAATATACTCACATTAAGCGAAATAACATCAGGGCTAAAACTAAGAAGCATAAAAAGAACCGGATGGGCAGAAAAAAAATAATCACGTCTTAAATCAACTAAAATTAAAAAGAGAACTACCAAATACAATTCAAACAAGACAAATGCGATTTTTGGAGCATGTGTGTTAATAGACACAAAAGCCTACTAAAAGTAATCTTTGAAGGGAAAATACAAGGTAAAAGAGGTAGAGGGAGATTATCAAGGTTATCAAGGACGAGTAACACGAAATGGTGGACAAGTCATCCTATGATAACCTGCACCATCAAAGCTAAAGATAGAGCGGAATGGCTCTCTGTGGTAGCCAACCTTCAATGCAGAGACAGCAATGAATTTATTAGTGGCAAACACATGGGGTTTTTGAGAATACAAAAAGCAAATGCTGTCACATAGCAGCTTTCACCATTGCTAAGACATCCAAACATTTCTATGCCAGCTAAACAAGAAAAGATAAATAGTATCTTCATACCAACTTTGTGCTATGAAAGTCAAACATGGACCCTTTCTAAATCACATTTAAGAAAGATCAATACATGTGAGATGCGTTGCTTGAGAAAAGTAACAAACAACACAAGAAGAGATAGAATACCAAATGAAACCATACGAAAAATAGTAGGAACAAAACCCTGCCAAGAATATATAGAACAACAACAATTTAAATGGTTTGGCCACCTGGTAAGAATGAATCCTTACCAATCACCATCAAGGGCGTTCTTCTCGAGAATGCATGGGAAAAGACCAAGAGGAAGACCCAGGAGAAGATGGATAGATGCAGTGACAGGGACATGTAACAACAAAGTAAAATCACTAATTCAGACAATTCGAGCAGCACAAGAACGACAAATGATATAAACCACGACACCTTTTAGGTATCAGTGAAAGAGAAAAGAAGAAGAAGAAGAAACAAATGTGGAAATACATTTTCATCCAGTATTGTTACCAAATTGTTTCTAAATCCACCCATACCAGTATTGTTGTATGTTTTAAATATAACGAATGTTGCTCAACACATTAATCAGAACAATAATCAGAACAATAATCAAAGCAATAACTCGCTCTCATCATCATCATCATTGTGTATTTATTATACTTCTTCTAGCCTCACTTTTCTTCATCATCTTATTTTTCTAGATTTTTAAAAATTCTTTGTTAACTCTTCTAATTCTTCTACCTTTTCACCTCTTCTTCTTTATTTTTTTTTTGTTCACAATTTTTCCGTTATCTTTCCTTCATTAAAACTTTCAATTATCTCTCCAACATTTAGTTTTGTCTTTCTTTTTGTCCGTTTTTTGTCATTTCCTGTAATATATTCTCTGTTAATTTTCTTTTATCTCATTATTCTTTTTTCTTCCTGGTCCTTCTCTACACCTTCTAAAATTTCTACTACCTTATATGTATTATCTTTCTTCTACCCCTTTCTTACCTTCATCACCGATTTAATTATTTTGTTATTGTCGTTCATTGAGCAAGTTGCCTGACAATATATTTTTTTTCTTTAGGATTTCTACTCCACACTTCAGTTGTCAGAAAATTTCAAGACAACGTTGTTCTTGTAAGCAAAATAATAGCAACATGGGCACAATCAAATTGATCATATTTCCTCAACTATTTGAATGTTTTCCTATACACACAATATATCAAAATACGCTTCTATATCTGCTGCTCATGTTATAGTAAATGAAAATATTCATTGAAGAGTTTACACTCTTCATGATATAACCAATTCCGCCTATTATCAGCGATATATTAAAATATTTTCCGTTCATAGACAGCTCAGGTAAAAATGATAATGCCAGAACAATAATTGTAACGGGAACAAAACAAACAATAAACAAAGTGGAAACCATCTCAACCATTTTGCCAGCCTTTAAGTTTTTTCAACCTGTGAACCAGTTACATTCTTCTGTCACCACTCTGCTTGTCTTTGAAGTTGAAATGAAAGTATGGCTGCACCAACAACGATGATCACAAAGGAACTGAAGGGAATAATAAAACTATTAACTGTGAATGTAATCATCTCCACATTTCTTCGATCACCAGTTGACACAATCCCGACAATAGTTTTGTTTCTTGATTGTGAAAACGTTTGGCCCAACCAGGTGACAGCGTACACTGGGGAACCGGTGAAGAAGAAAAACAATGAACAGGCAAACGGTGATCACAATCACTCGTTTTGGTGATGATACCTTGTACCTGAAATAATAAAAAGGGAAATAAACATTATATTGTATTGCTAGACTAGTATATTTTATGTGTGTGGGACTAGTTGGTCTCGAGCCAAGACGCCAGCCTCGTGACAGAGAGATTGTGGGTTAAAATGTAAGCTTCATCGGTTGGGATTTTTGTTTATGATTTCTCTGTGCAGCAACCACCCCTGGTCTCAGCAGTGTGGCACGGCTTGAAACGTTAAATACTCATTGACGGAAAAAAATTATGAGTATTTCTGAAGTTGGAGTTATCTGCCTGTGTGGCGAGGGACCCCTGTGCACACGGCTGCTAGGGAAGTAATGGAATAACACGCAAAATTCAGTTCCTAGTCTCTAGGGACTTCGTCAGAGGTAAAAGCTGACGAACGAAAAAAAAATTGTTTTTTTCATTAAAAAAAAACCCGTCACCGTTTGTTATCCCTCCTCTTACAACACGTCAATGATTCTGTCGACTGTGTCAACAAAAACTATAAGGGCTGTAAATGCTGGAAGAAACGAATTTGTTTTAAAATATGTGTTCTTTCATGTATTCACAATTCAGTGCACGCATTTCGAAGCATGCAACAAAATAACAAACAACAGAAAATATCGTTTAAACTTTGTTGAGATAAGAATAAGCAAATCAAAATGTGACTCAAAAGGTCATCAATTGGGGATACATACAACAAACACATCCTAGTATATGGCTGTGAAAAATGGAGAACAACAAATATGTCAGTCATGAAGCTACACACCTACGTTAATGGATGCTTGTGCAGAACAAAAGATGGAAATGGTAGGACAAAGTCATTAAAATAGAATTATAAAAAAAAAGTATCAGTCAAATGCTAGTGGACAAAGAGATACAGCGAAGATGATGGCGCTGGATAGGATACACACTGCGGAAGCCAAATGAGAATATTACACAACAGGCCCTTTTTGGAATCCGCAAGGAAAAATACAAAGAGGAAGACCAAAATATTCTAAAGATGACAGATGGAAACAGTGATTAAAATAATGGGGAAGACATGGAATGATCTTAAAAGACTGGCTATAAACAGAACGGTTTGGGATGTGTTTGTTGCAGATCTATGTACCACATGGTATTTAAAGATAGAAGAAGAACAAGACTGAAAAAAACAGATCAAAATGTAAAAGTTACATGTAAGATCGGTAATTAGATCACATTTGCCACAAATCCATTGGATTTACATGTAAAAAACCGCAAACCCGAGGTGTGTTCTTAGTGTGTTTATCATTATATCTAGGGTGTACGATAACTCTTTTTTTTTTTTTTTGTCTACTGAAAATATCAGTCAGAATATGTTCCCAGTCTGTGTTAATCACGGTATACATATTTCTATTCAGTTATCGCGAAATGGTGCTAATATTGTGTTGAAAGCACGTGAAATTCGCCTTTTTAAACGGTAAGTTGATTACAACAGATGTGGGAATTGTAAAATCCTAAAAATTAGAACAACGAAGAAAATAATATTTTTAAATACCTCAAAGAAGCAAAAATATTTCCTAAATGCATGATAGTAGGGGGAAAAAAATCAGACTTAAGGTCGGTGGAAAAAATAAGATTTCATTTAAAAAAACTACAGAAATTCTTCAGTTTCTAAGATAATAATAAACTCTGTGGGCACGAATTTCAGAGCGAACTATATGTATAGATAGTAGCATACCAGTCTTAAATATGTATTTCATAAACACGTTATTCTCTGCTCAATAACAGACTATAACAATTCGGATTTCTTTGTGTGTGATATAATTTTTAAATGTTACCGCTATGCCGTAGCCAGTGAATGAATGAAAGTACTATAGGGTTTCCCGATCGATGCCGAACTCAACACGTCTTTAGTGGTTTTACCAGTGATTTTATCAGTGGTTTTACCAGTTATTTTACCAATGGTTTAACCACTAACACATTCTTCTCCAGGTTATACCAGCATATTTTCCTTATTTACTTGGCGCTGTATGAACACACAGGTATAGTGCACTACCGCTCACGAGCAATAACTTTATTGGCACTCACAGCGAAATAAAAGAGATGAGCAGAGAGGCACAGAAGGCAGGGGTGTCTAAAAAATTAAGAGACACACAGACAACAAAAAAGACAGTTCTTTTTATTTTTCACGAAATGAGCGTACTTCTGATCAAACTTCGTTTCAATAACCTTTAAGTATAAGAATTGTTGAAGAAATGCCGGATTCGGTTGAGAGTGTGAAAAAAAAAAATCTCACATTTCCCTGCCCTACTTTATGCTTGATGTAATGTTGATGCCTTGAAAAATGTATTAACATCAAAACAAATAACACCTTGGTAAAATTTTGAATAGCAAAATGTTATATTTTCTCATCATTCCTGTATGATGCAGAAACATTGACATTAGTCAAGAAAACAGAACAGAAAATTGACGTCTTGTAGATTTATTGAAGAATACGAAGAATTGGATGGAAGGAAAAGAAAACAAACGATGGAAGTCTTGAAATAACTAAATCTATTAAACACATTTCAAACAAAAGAAATGCAATTTTTGGGGCATGTAAAAAGACACAAAAGCCTACTAACAGTAATCTTGAAAGAGAAAATGCAAGGTAAAACAGACAGAGGCAGACCAATTCTAATATTGGCGAGTAACATCAAAAGATGGACAAGTCAGCCAATGACAAATCACACTATCAAAGCAAGGGACAGAGCGGAATGGCGCTATATGGCAGCCACCCTTCGATGCCGAGACGGCACTCACTGACGATGAAGAAAAAGAAAAACAGGTTTGCTTGTTAGTAAGTAGAAGTTGAATAGATCATATTTAATTTCTCCCAGAATGATAACAGAGTTTAGATCACATGTTTCCCTTTCAGAATGGTAAGAATCTTACATGGACGATGACACTTCAAAATGAAAAATAAAATGAAATGTTTTTCTTTCTTTTTAATTAATCTCTCTACGCATTCTGAGATTAGCGATAGGAAAACAAAAGTAGTAAAGTTCAATCTAACTTGATATACGTATTAATTAGTATTGAGATTAATCGTTGAAGAAATATATTGCATTGTTACATCGAAGAATTAGTGAATACAGATTAGTTAAAAAAACCATGGGTTGCATGCATGCTGTACGGACCTAGACTAACATCACATTGTGTCCATTTTAATCATGGGAAATATTGACAGGACAACTTGTACTGCAGAGTTATGTAAAGTAAAAGTGTATGTTTCGTTATGGAGAATTGAGGGGAAAATATGATATCTGTATCATTCAGTTGAAGAGTGTATACCAAGTGCTTATGACATAAAAATAGGGAAAGCAAGTATAAGTAACTGGTATATATAGAATATAGCTTACGAGTAAGTAAAAGATAAGTATTTGTTTCGTTTAGTTTAGACAAGTACTAGAAGATCTGTGGGATACATTTTTACGAAGGAAAAAAGATGGGCAGAGCTTGCAAGTTATTTTTGTTGTGTAAACAGACCCTTTGCATCAAGAAGAAATTATAAAGAAGACCCGAAAGGCACAAAAATCACAGTTATACTGCAAACCACAACACAACGCAGACACACCCACGTCCTTTTAAGGGCGGATGATGACATGATACATTCCTTAAGTCATCGGGCGAACGCAAGCAAGCATAAAGAAGACAATGTAAGAAGAACGTGATCAAGAACTACATGTAGAAGTTGTCGTTTAAGAAAAGTAATTCAAGAGAGCACTCAAATTCTATAGAAAATATTGCAACAACACGCGTTCGATTTATCCTAATCAGTCTTGAGAAATTGACTCTTTTAAAACAGACTAACTAAAGTTCGATTCCGGGTGGAAAAAAAATATTCCTGCGGTCCACCCAGCCGTTGGCAGAAATGAGTTTTAAAAATTCATACTCTGCGCACGTGAGGAATGACTCATGAGTTACGATACTTGATGCGGCACTATATAGGAGATTCCAAACAAATTCAGATAGGCCGCAGAGCACATATGAGTACAAAAATCCACGTGCTAAAACTTCGATTCAAGTCTCGTACTTTTACCTTAACTAACATCATAATCAAAGTCAACCATAAGGCATTTATCATCATGACATGAGTTATATAAATGTATTTTTTACATAAGTGTAAATGTAAACTAGCAAACCTCAAACAAATGGAACATCAAGTGTGGCCTAATATTCGTAGACTGCCATAAATATATATCTAATAACAAATTACAAAAAAAGGGATTGCAACATCTGAATGGACTGGATGAAATCTGCAAAAATCGATATATAACGATAATTAAGGAAATGATAGAAGTTATTATAGTAAGTAGAATAGACAGACTCACACAAAAAAACGCAGGTAATCGTTCAATACAATGAACTAAAACAAGTAAATTAATGTAATATATTTGTGACATTCTTTAATCAGCGAATGGGAAAAATGAGACATAATTTGAAAACATATGCAACAAAGCACGTATAATGTTCAGATAACAAAACCGATGTGCAAAACACAGACATTAACAGCAGGGAATAAAAAAACAACAACAACTACATAATCGAGATATCTTCGAAGAATATTTCATTTGACTTTGTCAAACAAGAGAGGAAGAAAGAAATGACCAATCAGGGGAAAGGTAGAAATAGTATTAGTCTTCAACAATCTCCTGATACAACCAATTCAATTATTTGGGCATGTAGCGTCGCTATTGGCATTCAACAACTACAGATAGCATTACAATGGATCAACAACTGAAGAGGTAGAGGAATACCACCAAAATGATGGATAAACGAAATCTCTGACGCCGCACAAAGTAAAAGTTGAACAAAGGAGCACTTTCAAGAAAACTGCATTTTTACTCGACGCAAAACGAAGTAAAACATAGAAAATAAAATACGATGAAAATGGAATGAGCACCACAGACGCAACTTTAATTACGATGCCTGCATATGTTTATAACTATGCTGTTATAATTAAGTTCAGGACTCAAATATACGTACTCAAAGAAAAAAAATACCTTCAATAAATATGTCAGTAGATTGTACCTAAGAGACTAATGTTTACAGATTCTTGGAAACCTTGTTTGTCGAAGCAGATGATGTTGATTATGTTAGTCACGACGAGGAAAACGTCGATTAGTGCTCCGTACACAAACCAGTGATAGACGGTTATTGCCTAGTCGCTTACTGCCAAGTACGTCTACTGATGACCCCATTGTGATCTATATGAACTTTTCTGTTAATCATCATCATCAAGTATCGGGCCTCTGGCGTAGGTGCAGGAGTCCTTTATTTTTGCTTTCTTTCACTATAATACACAACTTTCTGTTAATACTTAACTTTCTGTTAATACTCAACTTTCTGTTTATACTCAACTTTCTGTTTATACTCAACTTTCTGTTAATACTCAACTTTCTGTTTATACTCAACTTTCTGTTAATACTCAACTTTCTGTTAATACTAACCGTTCTGTTAATACTCAACTTTCTGTTAATACTCAACTTTCTGTTTATACTCAACTTTCTGATAATACTCAACTTTATTAAAAAATAGTATTTTCTAAATGAAATAGGAAACGCAGTTGCTCTTCTACGTAAATCTAAGTGAAATGTATGATATTTTATGAGAATTATGAAATGTAATAAATTGTATTTACCGTTAAACATTAATCAATGTGTTATTAAAACACAACGTTGCTACTCCAATGTGTAATTTACATTATTTAAAAATGAATTTCAAAAAATCGTTTTGTTGTATAATTGTTCAAACTATTCCAATGCAGCTATGTAATTCCATTGTTAAATTACTAGGAATTCGCATATACTGAGAAATAAGAATAATGTCAACCTAATTCTTTTAAATGACCACTTAAATTACCAAGCTAACGCTATTTCACATATTTATTCAGCCTTCTTTTGTTTCTAAGAAATCATATAATTTGTTACTCTTATAATAACAAATTGTTCAAATCAACGTTGTGCTTCCAAATTCCAGACACAGACCCTAGATGCAAGAACAATAAGAAAATAACTTCTACAGAGATGACAAGGGATAGACGAATGACAGGAAACAGTCTGAGAGATAAGATCAGAAATGAAGAACTGTTAAAAAAGCTAGGAATAGCCCCCGCCATAGAATATATAAGGAAACAACAGATAACATGGCTTGGCCACGTGACAAGGCATAAAGAAAAAAACAAAACACAACGAGCCGTCAACAAAAGTTGTGAGAACACCAGAACCAAGGGTCGACCACGAAAAAGATGGGTCGATGGAATATTAGAAGCACTAGGAAACATAACAGCAACAGAGGCGAACAGAAGAGCAAAAGACTGCAAATTATATCTCTCCTCGACGCTGAAAGGCAGATGAAGAAGGAAAGAAGAATAAGAAGAATAAGAAGAATATGAAGAGAGAAGGTCAAGTCAACGTGACGGGAAATTATTAATAACAAACGGTTGCGAGTCAATACTTTCTTTTCTAGTCTTTCTTATATAGTTTGTGCAAATAGAACACAATAATACAACATCAACTAAAAAAAGAAAGTTGAGCTTAATGTTTGTTTAAATAAAATTGTACTGTATTGATATTTTATAAAGATTTCAATCAATTAACCACAATTTTACTCATGAGTAAGACGTTCCACTTTGAAATACATATATATATATATATATATATATATATATATATAAACTTAATGTTGCCAATAGCTAAACTTTCACAAACGGATGTATTTTCTTGTAAATATGTAAGATCAAAGTGAACCTAGTGTAGACTGTCATAGACATTAAACTTAAATGTATATTTTTCTCAGATTTTGTTATCACTGCTAACACTTATTTCTTTTGATTCATTTGAAGCTATTATAGTGTATTCTTGTTGTTCCTATTTCAACTTGCAGTTGTAGTAGAAACATATGTAGTAGAAATCAATGTG
The DNA here is from genome assembly GCA_032433765.1 of Megaustenia siamemsis. Taxonomy (NCBI): domain Eukaryota; kingdom Metazoa; phylum Mollusca; class Gastropoda; order Stylommatophora; family Ariophantidae; genus Megaustenia; species Megaustenia siamemsis. Next base: position 92,654,254 of record JAVIAB010000124.1, read on the forward strand.
GATAGGCATTCTTATGGGGTAGGTATCCTGCAGGATAGACTGTAAGGCTGCATGGAGCAAATTCTGGAGTCTTAACAAATACAAACAGAAAGGTCCTTTGTCTCTTACCCCTGTCTGGTGTAGCCAATTTTATTTTACACATTTTAATATATTTGTTGCAAAAAGTTGTTTATTCATCATCATCATCATCATCATCATCATCATGATTAGGTCGCATGTCCTTTGCAGAATGTTCCATTCACGCAGCCAGTCTGAAAGAATCTGTCTCTAGCCAGACCTCCCACAGAACAGTGCATTCACCACAGATCCCATATAATCATTGTTTGATACAAGTTTTTCTCTATTGATAATGAAGTTAAATTGGCTCTTTAAGTTCTTTATTTTCTTTATATTTTGATTACTGGTTAGATTCTCATAGTTATCGTCATCACTGATTTGAATTCCCGTCCAAGGGAAAATCAAACTTTCTAAATCTGAGTTGCATTAAATGTCAACTCTAACAGCATGAGCTTCATTACCGCATACAAAAAGTGCAAGTTTCACACCAAGAGTACGGATTTAAAGAACAATTTTTTTAAAGTAATATAATAAATAAATAGGTTACCTAGATTGTATATGAGACTATTGTTGACAGTTAAACATTGTATGGTGAAGTATGTATGTTGATTATGTTAGTTACGATACCGAAAACGTCGGTAACTTACCCTGGTAATGCATACGAAATAGACAAAAATAACATAAGTTCGTGCCTTCCAGAAAAAAATAGTTTATTAAATTCTATTCTTGGAATTAGTTTCACTGAAGTCGGTGCATCCCAATAACCGCTCCATAATCCGTACCAGCAGTTCTCGAAGCATATGCAGGCTAAATGTCATTGTAAGGTGTTGCATATAGGTTGACCCTGTAAGGTCCTGCTTATAGGATTGTCCCTGTAAGGTGTTGCTTATAGTATTGTCCCTGTAAGGTGGCTCTTATATGATTGTCCCTGTAAGGTGTTGCTTATAGTATTGTCCCTGTAAGGTGGCTCTTATATGATTATCCCTGTAAGGCTTTGCTTATAGTATTGTCCCTGTAAGGTGTTGCTTATAGGATTGTCCCTGTAAGGTAGCTGTTATATGATTGTCCCTGTAAGGTATTGCATATAGGATTGGCCCTGTAAGGTCCTGCTTATAAGATTGTCCCTGTAAGGTGTTGCTTAAAAGGATTGTCCCTGCAAGATGGTGCATATAGGATTGTCCGTGTAAGGTGTTGCATATAGGATTGACCCTGTAAGGTGTTGATTATATGATTGTCCATGTAAGGTGTTGCTTATAGGATTGTCCCTGTAATATGTTGCATATAGGATTGACCCTTTAAGGTCCTGCTTATAGGATTGTCCCTGTAAGGTGTTGCTTATAGGATTGTCCCTGTAAGGTGTTGCTTTTAGGATTGTCCCTGTAAGGTGTTGCTTATAGTATTGTCCCTGTAAGGTGTTGCTTATAGGATTGTCCCTGTAAGGTGTTGCATATAGGATTGCCCCAGAAGGCCCTGCTTATAGGATTGTCCCTGTAAGGTGTTGCTTATAGGATTGTCCCTGTAAGGTGTTGATTATAGTATTGTCCTTGTAATGTGTTGCTTACATGATTGTCCCTGTAAGGTCTGGCTTATAGTATTGTCCTTGTGAGGTGTTGCTTATAGTATTGTCCCTGTAAGGTGTTGGTTATAGAATTGTCCCTGTAAGGTGTTTCTTATAGCATTATACCTGTAAGGTGTTGCTTATAGTATTGTCCCTGTCATGTGTTGCTTAAAAGGATTGTCCCTGTAAGGTGTTGCATATAGGATTGCCCCAGAAGGTCCTGCTTATAGGATTGTCCCTGTAAGGTGTTGCTTATAGGATTGTCCCTGTAAGGTGTTGATTATAGTATTGTCCTTGTAATGTGTTGCTTACAGGATTGTCCCTGTAAGGTCTGGCTTATAGTATTGTCCTTGTGAGGTGTTGCTTATAGTATTGTCCCTGTAAGGTGTTGGTTATATAATTGTCCCTGTAAGGTGTTTCTTATAGCATTATCCCTGTAAGGTGTTGCTTATAGTATTGTCCCTGTAATGTGTTGCTTAAAAGGATTGTCCATGTAAGGTGTTGCATATAGGATTGTCCCTGTAAGGTGTTGGTTATATTATTGTCCCTGTACGGTGTTTCTTAAAGGATTGTCCCTGTAAGGTGTTGCATATAGGATTGCCCCTTTAAGGTCCTGCTTATAGGATTGTCCCCGTAAGGTGTTGCTTATAGGATTGTCCCTGTAAGTTGTTGCATATAGGATTGACCCTTTAAGGTCCTGCTTATAGGATTGTCCCCGTAAGGTGTTGCTTATAGGATTGTCCCTGAAAGGTTTTGCTTATAGGATTGTCCCCGTAAGGTGTTGCTTATAGGATTGTCCCTGTTAGGTGTTGCTTATAGGATTGTCCCTATCAGGTGTTGCATATAGGATTGTCCCTGTAAGGTCCTGCTTATAGGATTGTCCATGTAGGGTATTGCTTATAGGATTGTCCCTGTAAGGTGTTGATTATAGTATTGTCCTTGTAATGTGTTGCTTATAGGATTGTCTCTGTAAGGTGTTGGTTATAGCATTGTCCCTGTGAGGTGTTGCTTATAGTATTGTCCCTGTAAGGTGTTGGTTATAGTAGTGTCCCTGTAAGGTGTTGGTTATAGAATTATCCCTGTAAGGTGTTTCTTATAGCATTGTCCCTGTAAGGTGTTGCTTATAGCATTGTCCCTGTGAGGTGTTGCTTATAGTATTGTCCCTGTACGGTGTTTCTTAAAGGATTGTCCCAGTAAGGTGTTGCTTATAGTATTGTCCCTGTAAGGTGTTGCTTATATTATTGTCCATGTATGGTATTGCATATAGTATTTTCCCTGTAAGGTGTTTATTATAGTATTGTCCCTGTAATGTGTTGCTTATAGTACTGTCCCTGTAAGATTTTGCTTATATGATTGTCCCTCTAAGGTGTTGCTTATAGTATTGTTCCTGTTAGGTGTTGCTTATATGATTGTCCCTGTAAGGTGTTGCTTATAGTATTGTCCATGTAAGGTGTTGGTTATAGTATTGTCCGTGCAATGTGTTGCATATAGAATTGTCCTGGGGGTTGTGGTTATAGTATTGTCCCTGTAAGGTGTTGCTTATAGTATTGTACCTGTAAGGTGTTGCTTATATTATTGTCCCTGTAAGGTGTTGCTTATAGTATTGTCCCTGTAATGTGTTTGTTATAGTATTGTTCCTATAATGTGTATCTTATAGGATTGTCCCTCTAAGGTTTTGCTTATAGTAGTGTTCCTGTAAGTTGTTGCTTATAGTATTGTCCCTATAAGGTGTTGGTTATAGAATTATTCCTGTAAGGTGTTGCTTATAGTATTGCCCCTATAAGGTGTTGCTTATAGTATTGTCCCTGTAAGGTGTTGGTTATAATATTGTCCATGTAAGTTGTTGCTTGTAGTATTGTCCATGTAAGGTATCGCTTATATTATTGTCACTGTAAAGTGTTGCTTATACCATTGTTCCTGTAAGGTGTTGCTTATAGTATTGTCCCTATAAGGTGTTGGTTATAGTATTGTCCCTGTAAAGTGTTGCTTATAGTATTGTCCCTGTAAGGTGTTGCTTATAGTATTGTCCCTGTAAGGTATTGGTTATAGCATTGTCCCTGTAAGGTGTTGGTTATAGTATTGTCCCTGTAAGGCGTTGCTTATACTATTGCCCCTATAAGGTGTTGGTTATAAATGTGTCCCTGTGAGGTGTTGCTTATAGTAGTGTCCCTATAAGGTGTTGCTTATTGTATTCCCTCTTTAAGGTGGTGCTTATAGGATTGTCTCTGTAAGGTGTTGCTTATATTATTGTCCCTATAAGGTGTTGGTTATAGAATTGTCCCTGTAAGGTGTTGGTTATAGAATTGTCCCTGTAAGGTGTTGCTTATAGATACACATGCCTTTCCCACCAAACAAACTGAAGCGAAAGGAAATGACGAAAATGAACTGTACTACAATGGACAAGAAGTAGGGTTCGATCCCAACCGATGGGGTCAACGTTCATCCAACCTTTAAGGGGTACCGGATTTTTCTGGGAAAGTAAAGCGGCACGGGCATAATACCGACCACATTACCCCATAACTCATGTGCCGAAGGTCTTTAAAAGTAAAGGTAAAGTACGAGACTTGAACCGGCGTCTTAGCACGCGAGTTTCCACCTTAAGTGCTCGGTCGCCTATCCAGAAATGTTTGGAGATTTCTGTATAATGTCGCCTCAAGCATCGAAACTCAGATGCGAAGCAACATTCCTCACCTTCCCAGGGTAATTCCCGGGTAACCATTTCTGCCAACGGCTGGGTCGACCGCGGGTGTATTTTTTTTTCCAAACCTTTCGAAGAACGAGACAAAAGATTGAAAGAAAAATAGCAGACAAGCAAATTTAATTTGTTGAAGGTAAAGGAACACAAAAGCAGCCATGTATACCTTAAGATCACTGGCAGAGAGAGCCTTTCAAGTGGAGAAAGGTATATGTCTATGTTTTATTGACTACACAAAAGCTTTCGATAAAGCAGTCATGAACAGATGATCAAGAACCTACAAAATATAAATAAAGATAGTACAGATCTGATAGATAAAAATAGAACAATTGGAGGTCATAATATAATTAATGTAAGATATGTGGATGATGCAGTGTTAATCGCTAAGAGTGAAACTGAGTTACAAGAAATGTTGGACATTATAGTGAAAGAAAGCAAAAATAAAGGAGTCAGCCTTAACAGCAAAAAGACAGAAATAATGGTAACAACAAAGAAAAAGACATCACCTCAGTGCAAAATAAAGACAAGTGAAACAATATTAAAACATGTAAATTTAAATATTTGGGAACTTTGTTAACCTCAGACAGAAGGTATACAAACGAGGGGAGATGCAGAATGGCTCAGACAAAAGCAGCTTTCTAAAAAAATGAGGAAGATACAATGCAATCTATTTTTGACAGTAGAAACATGAACAAGAGTTCTTAAATGTTATGTAGAGATAATCTTAACATGGATGTGAATCATGGACAATAGGACAATAGAAAAGAAAATCACTGGAGCTTGTAGAAATGTGGATTTACAGAAGAATGTTGAGAATACCATGGACAGCTAAGAAGAGTAATACAAATATTCTGAAAGAGGTCAGAGTAAAAAGAGAGCTAATTTCCAATATTAGGAAGAAACAATCATAATTTTTTGGCCATGTAATGAGAAGAGAACAACTGGAATATATTGTGACAACTGGGAAAATTGAGGGTCCAAGAGATAGAGGGAAGCAAAGAGAAAAGATACCAGATAGCTTAAGAGAATGGCTTGTCAGAAGGTCAACAACAGAAATGATTTTTAAAAAAACTGTCGAGATAGAAAGTTGTGGAGAAAATAGATCACCTACGCCAGCAGGCCCGGCACTTAATGATGATGAGTACAGATCTGAGGATTATTAAACATATATATATATTGGGACCAAGAATTACTATTTAGAATTGAAAACACACATGGGAAATATCAGCAAATAAGACAAGTGATCGACAGGGATGTGTGTTGTCACCAGAGTTATTTTCTATGTACAGCAAAAATATTGTATATTCTATTGTGGACAAACATGTGATTTAAGTAGGGAGGAGAAGAGTAAACAAACTCAGATTGTATTGATAGGTAAAAATCAACACGATCTACACAATCTATTGGCTGACATTGTGACAAAAAGTGAACAAATGGGGTTGACCCTCAACATTGAAAAAAAAAAATTATAATAATATAAAATAAAACAAACAAACAAGAGTGTATAGTAAAACTAAATGAAAAAATATGAAACAAGTGATTAAATTCATATACTTGAGATCAGTAATAACATCAGATGGCATAGGCACAGCAGAAATCAGAAGCAAAATAAAACAAAGACATAATTCCATCGCATGAAAAACATCACATGTAACGAATCATTATCAATTAATGTTGGAAAACGTGTCGTCGAGTGCTATATCGAATCTGTTCTACTATAAGGAAGTGAGTCATAGACTGTAGGTAAGACAACACAAAGAACATTAGAGGCAGCTGAGATGTGGTTAATAAGAAGAATGACACACATTCCATGAATATCAAATATTACAAATGGAGAATGTTTAACACGAGTTGGAGAAACCAGAAATGTCATAAAAAGCATAAGAAAGAGACAATCGACATTTATTAGGGATGTCCCGCAAAAAATCAGGCATTGACAATCCTATTACAGTAGGCAGAATGAATGGGAAAAAAAGAGCAAAAAAAAAAAAAAAGATAAAATAATGAACACCTTAACCCAATGGTATAATAAAAGACCACCTACTCAAAATATGACAAGTAAGTAGGACCAAATGAAATGGAGAGAGATGATCGCATAAGTCACCGGCATGGCACTTGATGATTATAATGATGTGGTCATGGTCTGACGTAAACGCGCCATGAAGAAGTCAGTTGCAGACCCAGAGATCACTACACGAGCTCACAGTAGTATGTGATGTTAAAGTGCACATGGGAATCCTTACCTTTCGATTCAGACATCACAAACATGACATTATCTTATATTCAGACATCACAAAAAAGACATTATTGTATATTCAGACATCACAAACATGACATTATCTTATATTCAGACATCACAAACATGACATTATCTTATATTTAGACATCACAAACATGACATTATCTTATATTCAGACATCACAAACATGACATTATCTTATATTCAGACATCACAAACATGACATTTTCTTATATTCATAATTTGCTATTTCCTGATCATACTAAAGCTTGTTTATTGACTTCGTACAAAAAAAGAACAGAATGCATTTCTGTAGTTGCTGCTCATGTTATAGTAAATGAAAATATTCATTGCAGAGTTTACACTCTCCATAATGTAGCCAATTCCACCTATCATCATTGACATATTGATATACTTCCCGTTCATTGCTAAATCTGGAACAAATGCTGCTGACAACTGAATAATAGTGACCGGAACAAAACAAACAATAAACAAAATGGAAACCATTATAATCATTTTGCTGGCCTTCTGATTACGAACCACGGCTCTGTCATTCTGTGAACTGGTGGTGGTTTTCTGTCTCCACTGTGATTGTTTTTGTAGTTGATATGAAAGTATGGTGGCACATACAACTATGATCACAAATGAACTAAAAGGAATAATAAAACCATTAATTGTGAATGTAATCATCTCAACGTGCCGTCGATCTGTAGTGGAAACAATTCTTACAATAGTTTTATTTCTTAAAGGTGAAAACACTGTACCCAATCTAGCGACAGCGTACACTGGGGAGCCTGTCATGTAGAAGATGATGAACACACTAACGATGATCACAATCGTTCGCTTCGGTGTAATGAGGCTTTTTATCTGAAATGATATAGAATCAAGTACAAGAAATGTCGCAAAGGTATAATATACGTTCATAAAATGAACAAGTATGTTGGTCTGATTTATACTTACACACGTGTACTCTTATAAAGGAAATCTGTTTTTTTTTTCATTCAATGAATGTGCTCTTCCTTCCCAGCAATCAACATTTGCTGTACATCTCTATCAAGCAAGCTTTACGTACTGGACAGTATGTGTCTGTGGTACTTCAAAACATCATGATTGGGATGAAGTGTGTCTGTGGTCCTTCAAGCAGCTCGAACTGAGCGGTATGCACACGATATTTGTAGAACTGAACGAACTTGGCAGTGCATGTTTGGGGTTCTCAAATCGTCACGAACTGGACGGTTCGTGTCTATTTTCTTTCTAATTTCTTTTAGAAGGTCGTTCAGGACTTTTCATCATTGGGTGCCACGCTCGGAAGAGTTGGGTATCATGTCTCTTCATCTCTCTAATATAACATCTTCTTCTTTTTCTTACCGTTCTCATTTGCCTTTCAGCATCTGGTTTGATGTTCTCGCAACGTTTATTTAAGGCTCGTTGTGTTGTGCTTTGATCACTCTGCGTTGTCACGTGGCCAAACCATTGTATCTGTTGTTTCTTTATATATTCTATAGTGGTGGTTATTCCTACCTTTTTCTCAGTTTTCATTTATGATCTTTGTGTCAGGCTTTTCCCTCTCATTCGTTAACACATTTCATCTCAGTTGATGTTATTTTTTCTTATTGTTCTTGCATCTAGAGTCCAGGTCTGGTATTGGCAGCACAACGTTGGGATGAAGATGGTATTGTAGAGTGCTCGTTTTACTTCCAGAGTTATTTTCTTGTTGGACAATAGTGATGATATCTGCGCAGTGATTTGACAAGCCTGTTGCATATGCCATTGTTTTACAACCTCACTGTTTTTTTTTACCCCTTACTGTGTTGTTAAATTGCTGCACATCTCCTTTCAGTGTCTTCCTCTGCATCTTTTAACACTATTTGCCTACAGCTGATGGCCAAACCTTCATTCTATAGTTGTTGTTTTGCTGCAGTTTTGTAGTACTCATGAGTATATGTTGGTCTCCCGCATTCGCAATGAGCATTCTCTGAGAACTAGTGTTATGCCGCCTCTTTGACATGTCCTAAGTGTGAAGATCTTGGTGTGCTCACTAATTGTGAGTCTATTTGTGTTTTGGATGGAAGACAACAACATTGCATCACTCCACTCTGAATTGATCATTAAATTATACCCTGTCAGTGTTACTAAACTGTTCCTTCAACTTTATAGTTTTACACACTCATTATATCCCATCTTACTTTTGTCAAGCCTTTTTTTGTCAACCCCTGACTTATTGACCACCACTGTTGCCAATAACTATCTTATTCTATGAAAATCAATCTGTGTCTCGCTTCAAAATATCTATTAATTAACTAATTAGGATACACCATAGATACTTTCGCAATAAGTCAATCAATCGTATCTTTTTTGTGAAATCTTGAGTGACCAAGATAGACAATGGATTCACACTCATTCCTGCAGCTCCGAGATCTCGAATACAGTATCCACTGGTGACAACTCGCATGTTCTACATCATATAACTAGTGTGCAACACAAACACAGATTATGTAACGGTATTTCTAAAACTCAGAACATGTCAGTATTAACGTCTCCGAAGTTACCATTAGATGCGGCCAGTACTCAGTACAAATATAAATTTATAATAGTATAGCTAATTTATGTTATTGGTTTCTTCAGTAAAATATGAACTTCTCAGTTGTGAATTATGATTGCGCTTCTTATACAGAACAAAAAAATCAATATTATTCTTTTATCGTTTCACAGAACTTCCAGTACATGCGTTCTTTTCACACCCGTCAGGACGTTAGTAAAATGGTTAATCGTAAAAGCTGTTCTATCGTAACATTCATCATCCTTATCATCAAGTACCAGGCCTGCAGGCGTAGGTATTATGTCTCTCAACAACTTTAGATCTCGACATATATTTATCATTTCCGTTGTTGACATTCTGCCAAGCACTTTTCTTAAGCTGTCTGGTATTTTTTCTCTTTGCTTCCCTCTATCTCTTCGTCTCTCAATTTTTCCAGTTGTTACAATATATTCCAGTTTTTCTCTTCTCATTACGTTGACAAAAAAAGATGATTGTTGCTTCCTAATATTGGAAATTAGCTCTCTTTTTGCTATGGCCTCTTTCTGAACATTTTCATTATTCTTCTTATCTGCCCATAGCATTCTCAACATTCTTCGGTAAAACCACATTACTACAGTGATTTTTGTGTCTGTCCTATTGTCATTGATTCACATTCATATGTTAAGACTGGCTCTACATACCATTTAAGAACACTTTTTCTTGTTCCTATTGTCAAAAATGGATTGCATAGTATCTTCCTGATTTCTTTTGGAAAGCTGCTTTTGCCTGAACCATTCTGCATCCTACCTCCGTTGTACATCTTCCGACTGAGGTTAACAATCGTAACCTTATTCAATGCATACTTGTGATATGGAAGTTAATGTTTATTAATGTTCACTAAGGTATCTATCTATACACAGAGCAAATCTTTAAAAACATCACAGAGATGCTAGGTCTAAACATTAATGGAAAGATAATCAATAACCTAAGATATGCTGATGATACTCTACTACTATATTCTATAGCGAGGATTATTTCTTGCTATTTTCTCAGCTCTTCATTTTTGATCTTGTCTCTCAAGCTGTTTCCTTTCATTCGTCTAACACATTTAATATCAGTAGATGTTATTTTTACTATTGTTCATGCTTCTATGGTCCAGGCCTGGCATTGGTAGCACAGGATTAAGATTGTATAATGCAGTAATCGTTGTGCGTTTATAGTTATTTCCTTGTTGGACAATAGTGGTGATAGCTGTCCAATAATGTGACAAGCTTTGTTGCATCTTGTGTCTATCTCTGTTCTTTCTGAATTGTCTTTGTCACTAGACTTCCCAGGTATTTAAATCCATCTACTTGTTATAGTTATTCAACCAATACTCTGCATTAATTATGTCAAAAGTCTGCTAAAGACGCTAAGCACCTTTGTGGTGTGTATGGAAGTGTTGCAGACAACAGGAGCACAGTAAGTCGCTGGGTCTGAGAATAAAAGAAACGGAAAGCGGATATACGAAGCTTCTTGGTGGCCACAGCCACTAATGCAGAAATGTTGAAATGCGCGGAGAGCAGTATTTTTCCCTGGGGCATCATTGTTCAACAAATGGTCTTAAAGTTGTCATTTATCATTGGTAATGCAAATGCTATTGTAAGAACTCTCAGATTCTTAAAGGTTTGTGCAAGATGGATTCCACGAAATATCACAAATGAACCCCGATTGCAAAGAAATGCGAACTCTTCTGAATTTTTTAAGCTTTTCGATGTTGATTGAGATAACTTTTGGACTAAGTTTGTTAAAGGTGACGAAACCTGGGAACATCATTTTGAACCTTAGACAAAAAAAACAGTCAATGGAGTGGCATCATCCGCACTCACCACGAAGAAAGACATTCAAGATATCACCTTCAGCTGGAAAGGTGATGGTCACTGTATTTTGTGATATTAAAGGTGAGATTGTTATGGATGTTATACCAAGAAGGTAGACAATCAATTCGCAAGGTTACATTAAGACATTGCAAAAAGTAAACCATGTTTTTTTCGCAGAATTTGGCCGCACAAAAATCCAGCAGACCTAATTCCCTTTCAAGACAATGCGCGCCCTCAAACAAGTCTGGCAACACGGAAAGCAGTAACCAAGTTGAATTGTACTATACTCCCCCATCCACCATACAACCCTGATATAGTATCCTCCGATTTGCATCTCTTTAGTCCACCTAAAGATGCCCTCCGTAGAACAAGGTTTGAAGATGATGAAGGAGTGATTCGTGCAGCAAAGAAATGGCTACACGATCAAGACAAAGATTGGTACAGAATACATGCACTTGTTGCTCGCTGGCGTAAATCTATACAAGTGGATGAGGATTATGTTCATTGATACCTATGTTTACATAACATATCCACCAAATATATTATATAAACATTTAATACTTTTTGAATTAGCGGTTCCTGAGAAAATCGGCGGTGTGAATTACTTTCTTAATGCTCTAAGTATATAAATGCATTTATTTTATTCACTTGAACGTGATTACAATTAACGGTAAATTCCTACCTTTAAAGGAGCAGTAATGCACAAACATCTCTCCACCATAATCCAGGCCGTGATACAACTACTAACTCTGGTGAAGGACAGATGAGGCACCGCTGATGTAATGTAAACAACATCAATTGGATCAAATGATAGATCGGCTATCAGAACTGATAAAGTAACGTAAATTGATGTACAAGCCATCATAATAAGACTGCCTAGATCAGACACTGCCAAACCTGAAAAAAAAATTCAAAAAAAGTATTTTTTTCACAAATATTTAACATACATATATGAAGGTCAATATATAATTTTTAAAATATTACAAATAAAACAAATGTTAGATTCTATCTTTGTTACAGCGGACGATTAAAACATGTTCAAAATTAAAATATGCAGGAAATATAGTGATAAACGTAAAGCAGTAGAAATGGACTCAAGATGCAACACAATTTATCTAATCATAGGACATATGTCATCACTATGTTAAACAAAGAAGTAACACCAGGGAGAGAAAGTGTTGTCCACGTGTTGTCTTCAAGTTGTCTATTTTGGGGTCAAATTTCGTTTATTATTTCTATGTAAAGTTCACATTCTTGAAAAAGAGGAAGGCCAAGAAAGACATGGATAAAGGGAATACTAGAGTCACTAGGAGGGATAACACTAGAAGAAGCCAACAGAAGAGAAAAGAATCGCAAATTGTATCTCCACTCGACGCCAACGGCAATGCAGATGGATAGAAGAAGAAGAGGTAGAAAGTTCACATGCTTACACTGGATTTGCATTTAAAATATTTGTTATGGATTGGCTGTTTGATATGCTCTGTTTTATAATCTATCTTCAATACGTAGAGCCAACCTCAGTAGTTGTGAGTAGACCACTTCGAGGTCGAAGATTAGGTTCTCCATCTGTCTGGTGAATCTTGTTTTCCATGTAGTGCTATCGAACACATTCATTGTCTGTAAAGTAGTACATGTCTAATGTGCTTTTGTCTGTATCGTCGCCGATCAGTGTGACACTCTCCATCTTCTAATGAGTCAGTAAATTGAGTCTACCTTTCCAAGTGCTTGTTGAATCTGATACAACCTGTGAGAAATTGGAGGTGTTCCAAGTGTCCATGTCAATTTTGGCTGATCAGGGAGTGTTCCTGAATATAACTTTGCAGAAAACTGGTGCGTTTGCAGGTTCGTATTGACCTATCATCTTTTAAAGTACAAAGATCAATACTTTAACATAAACTCTCACATTGTTTGCACATCCACCTACACTTGCACCTTTAAGTAAAAATACTTACCTAGAAGACTGACATTAACTGAATCCCCAAAGCCTTGTTTCGTAAAACACATAATGTTGATAATGTTTGTGACGATGCCAAAAATGTTCATTACCTGACACACAACACCATAGGTAGCACATGTATAAATCTGAATTGTTTTCTCACTTACGAGGAATATGTCTTCAGTAGAAGACATCGTCAACAATGTATTCAATAGATTTATTTAAAATAGCTTGCGATGAGTCAATAATAATGTAAAAAGCGTAAGGTAGCTAATGACTATTGTTGATGTGGAACGCGCCGCATATTGTTTCCAAATTCGATATATATATATAACTTACAAATAAACCTCAGGATAGATTAAATTAACAATTTTTAAAAGTTCATGATTATAGCTGTCTTGCACTATAGTAGTGATAATAAGTGGTAGATAACATTAAATATAACTAAACAGTACAGGGAAATATGATTGTCATGAAGTTTTTTAACAAGAAAGGTATAAACATAATAGGGGAGCGTCAATATGTCGGATAGCAGGTAGGAACCAAGAAGCTCAATCTGAAAAGTGTTCCTTGTTGCAGTCTCCTCATATTCCAAGTCCGGCTTGCAGGCGGAGCTACTGAGTTTATTGCTCTGTGCACACCGTGAGCTGTTTATCATGCAGATTGTGTTTCGATATTCCGATTGCTTACGACGAATGATGATATTGTATGACGTGGGTCAGTTTGGCTGAGTTAGCTTTTAGTATCGCTTGGCCTTATGTCTTTTGGCGTGTGCTGTAGCTGCTATGATGATGACTGCAGCTGCCATTCTTTGTTTTGGATCCTTCAGTGAGTTGAGTTTTAATGTGGATGATTCCACTCGCACGGGCGGTTAAGCAATTATGAATTTTAATTCTTTTGCAGCGCTAGCGCAGCCTTCGAATATCCATAAACATAACAATTAGGGCAAGTAACAGAGCAACTACATTTTAAAATAAAGTGATTTGTTTATTCAAACATTACCATAGGACAGAGGCATATGGACACTTGGTATTAAAACAGGCAGAAAATTGAAATCTTTGAAATTTAGATTTATAAAAGAATGAAAAGTGATGAAATGATATAGAAAAAAAAATGAAGTTTTTAAAACAAAGCTTAACAAGAAAAAATTACAATTGAACCCTATTCGAACAAGAAAAGGTAAATTGAAAACAAATTATGAAGTTCACCATGTTGATATTTTAAAATCGGTTATTAAACCGCAACAATAATTTGCAAACTGGGTATCTTCCTTTTGTATGTATCCCTTTACGTATTTCTTTATTTATTAATCATTTTTGGCACCACCTATAAATCACAGGGAGCATTTATTTGTAGTTACAGAAAACTAATAAACTATTGCTATAATACCTACTTTACAATGATTAAGGTTTGCGTATTTAACACAATGAATTGCTCTTCCCTTATATGTATTATTTATAGATTTATCGACGTCAAGGAAATGCTAATAGAAAGTTATTATATTGTATATTCTGATGTTAAAACTAACATTAACACTTATTACATTTCAGAAATAAGGTTCCAATTTAACAAGGTTACTTGCTGTGGTACAATTATATACAAAACAGAAACGTGGGCTACCTATAAAGGGCAGGAGAAAAGGTTAAACAACTTTCATATCCGTCTCTTTCGAAAGATTATGAATAGCAAAAAGCAGTAAAAAGTGACGAAATATAATGTCATACAACAAGCCAAAGTCCTAGCCATCATAGCAACACTTAGGAGTCGTAGACTAAGGTGGCTGGGACATGTCAGAACAATGACAAGTTACCGTATTCCCAAACAAATATTATATAGCGAACTTAAGGACGGGAAGAGACAAAAGGGCAGACCAGTGTTGAGATGTTTAGATGGGTACATAGCAACAAAGAGAAGCGCTTGATAATTGGACATGCTGGTCTTACGCCATCTCAAAGATAGACCAAAATTACTGGACATAATGTGGGGAACTCAAGCATTGCAGAGAGCAACAGTGGTTGTCGAGAGAGAAAACATAAACAAAAATCTCAACTGGTGCATCCTGGATTTGAACTCAAAACCCTTCTGTCTCGATGCTGACGTCTTGCCTGCATACCAACCAGCCCTCCCTCCTCCAAAGAACATTAGACACCCCGAAGCAGGATCGAACCCGTAGTCCTCTTCACAGCACGTTGCCATGAGACTACAAATTACTGTAAACGACCAACTAATACACTTTAAAAAGTTGCTATCTTTGTTGATGTCTTTCACTCCTGTGTAATCATAACCAGAGTATATGGTTACGAACATTGCTCGGGAATAAATTGAATATATGTATTTGTTAAAGACATGGATCTCCTGGGTAGAGTAGGACTGACAAATTACGTTGTAAACACAGGTCGAAACAGCAGGAATAGTTCCATCTAGTCGTTCATAATGAAATATTCATTTTCATTATTTGTCTCCACTTTAAACTACTGAAAACTACTATTCCTATTTTGTAAACGCAGTGGCGTATACTTAATATAAGCAAGGCAAGCATTGCATGCCTTCAAGAGTTGCGAAAATGATAAACCAGTCAGTGATCTATCCCCCATCCAAACTTAGCCCTTGCAGCATTGCTCAAAAATATATTTTAAAATGTTTTTCTCACAAATCTGAATTTTTCTAAAAATTAGTGCTGGCAACACTGACGTTAAAAGAAAATTGTATATGTCCAATCGTTTTTTATGATAGTTGAACTAGCCCGCTCTGAAGCAATTTTGAAGTTGCTTTCGTTAAAATAGTCCCTTTACATATAAGCGCAGTGATATACTGTGTGTGTTTTATTAAATCCGTGTCTCCACAGTAAGCTTGCGATGAAAAAAAAAATAAATACATTGTATGATTCAATCACTATTATAACAATTTAGCACTGGCAAATAATAAATTGATTGATGAACATTTATTTACTGGTGTGAAACAGTGCAATTTCTATGTTCTAGTACTTTTATTTGAATGTTAAACTAATGATACCAATGCAAGCAATTATAATCTTGAATGCCTACACACACACTTGTTTAGTAAACCATTTCTGGTAATTTTTGGTACACGTCACGTGATTTTACTCAACACACACGCACATTTACACAGCGATGTGGTTTCGATTTCAAACCTTCAGAATTCAAAACTTCAAACGTGATTTTAATCAGCTGATATTTAATATTTTGTGTTTGTACAGAAACATGTTGAATTGCTATTGTTAATTACTAAACTTGGTATATTTGTTTACTGTGGTTATTATGGCTGATTCTATTAATGATGTTGTAGATTTATTTGAACGACCGTTTCAATCGCGAACATTTAATGAAAAATTGGACTTGGTAAAAAAGGGCAGACCGATTCCTGCGTTAAGCAGTTTGAAACGAGAAGGAACAAAACGTGTCCGTTCATTTAACAATGATTTATATAAGAAAGTCGTTTGGCTTTGTGGTTCGGAATCATTATGTAAGTTATTTTGCTGGCCATGTATATTGTTTGTAAATGACACTTCGCCTTGGAACAGCAGACAACGCGGGTATTCTGATTTAAATAATTTACATAACGCTATTTCAAGACACGAAAAGTCTGAAAGTCATATTCACGCTTGGATAGCGTTACAAGTGTTTGGCTCCAGCAGAATTGATGTTCAATTGGATTTTCAGAAAAAAGAAAGTATTATGAAACACAATGAAACAGTTAAAGAAAATCGAGAAATCCTAAAGAGGTTAATTGCTGTTACTTGTTTTTTAGGAAAACAAGAATTAGCTTTTCGTGGTCACAGCGAGGGGAGTGATTCCACTAATCGTGGGAACTACATTGAAGCTTTAAATTTTTAGCAGAGTTTGATGAAAAATTGCATCAGCATCTCATGACGTCAAATATATTCACGGGTCTTTCCCCATTAATACAGAACGATCTTATCCAAAGTGTGAACAATGTAATAACTGCAGAAGTGAAATTTCAGATTCAATCGTCCAGATTTGTCGCCATCCTAATTGACGAGACCTCTGATGTAACAAACTTGTCTCAGCTGTCAGTTGTTTTTAGATATATTTATAATGGTAATATTTACGAAAGATTTATTGGCTTTCATGACGTTAGCTCTGACAGATCTGCACAAGCATTGTCAAAACTGGCTTTAGACAGTCTTGATCAATTTGACTGTAGAGAAAAACTAGTAGCACAAACTTATGATGGTGCAGCAGTAATGGCAGGCCAATTGAATGGTGTGCAGACGAGAGTTAGGGAAGTTGTTTCTCAGGCATTATTCATCCATTGCTATGCACACAAACTTAATTTAGCACTGTCTCAAGCTGTCTCATGCATAAGTGCGTGTAGAATATTCTTTTCGTCACTTAGCAGTTTTGCTTCATTTTTTACTCATTCAGCAAAGAGAACACATTTGTTGGACACCATAGTGAAAAAACGGTTTCCCAAGCTGGCGGCAACCAGATGGAATTATTCCAGTCGTTTAGTACAGACTGTTTCTGAATATCATAATGAATTAATAGATTTATTTGAATGCATTTTGGAACGACCTGGTGATTGGGATCACGCAACAATTAATGAAGCAGTTGGATTTATGTCAAACCTAGGAGATTTTGAATTCAATTTCCTTTTGGCTGTGTTCACCGATATTTTTTCGATGACAGATGTTGTATTTAATATCCTTCAGTCAAATTCACTGGACCCCACATATTGCTCTAGAGAGATAGTTGAGTTAAAAGAAAAATTGTTCACAATGCGCAATACTGGCTTTGATTCAATTTGGGCCAAAATAGAGTTCAAGTGTGGTCCTCCAACAAAGAGAAGAAAGCGAGAATCCTCAGTTATCCCAAAGGATGAGTACAGAAGGCTGTATTGTGAAATTCATGATACGGTAAACTGCCAGTTACAAAGCCGGTTTGATTCTCTGTCAGATTTGTCATTTCTTGAAATTTTTGAATCGTAAGAAATTTTTAACATTTTCAAAAGAGTTTCCAGAAGAGCAGTTTTCCAAACTGAACGGAATATATGGGAAATATTTTGATATAGTAAGACTGAGATCTGAATTAAAGGCAATGTTTGTATCCCAACACTTTAAAGAAATGTATGTGTCCGACATTCATAGATTTCTTTTGAACAAAGGACTTCACAGTGGTCTTCCAGAACTTCATAAACTTTGTGAATTAATATTGACAATTCCTGCATCGTCGTCTTCAGTGGAACGTTCGTTTTCTGCATTAAAACGCATTAAAAATTTCATAAGGAACTCGCAGGGGCAATGTCGTCTTTCTGCTCTATCAATGATGTCAATTGAAAAAGACCTTCTTGTAGAGATGAAAGGCAATGATGACTTTTATAACAAAGTAACAGAGGACTTTAGCAGAAAGAGCCGCAGAATAGAACTGAACTTCAAATAACTGGGTGAGTAGAAAATTATCATTTTTTAAAAGTTGCATGCTCTCTTTCAGACCCCAGGATACGCCACTGTGTAAACGTATCTCTTTCTCTGAAACGCTTCACTGATCTGTCGCCTCAGAAGTTTCTGTTCATACAACTTTCCATTTATTATTATTTGTCTCTAAAATGTGAGGCCCATGTCTTACTTGAAGAAAGGAAATATTAGAAAAATAATGGATTGTGGCTTGCTCAGCCGAACGATTTAATTAGCTTGTTAGACTCGTCTGCCCTGTCAGTATTCACAGCTCTCAAAAGCCCCAGGAACAATGAACTAGATGACTTGAGAACAATCATATACCAACTATGCAATGAATTCCAGAGAGCAGTCAATCAATGGATACCTTCACACTGTAATATACACGGAAAAGAACGCTCAGACAAATTAGCTAAAGAGGGAGAGTGATTACCACAAGAGAACCATCCGTCAGTTGATGAAGCCAAATCCATCATCAAAGGTCAGTATCATGTAAAATAGAAACGAAACACCCAAAGCATAACGAGAGGGACGGATACCTCCAACTATCAGGGAGGGATCAAGCCATCATACTTCACCTACGCACTGACCACAATAGAATAAGAAACCATATGTTCATCAGACTCAAAATAGATACAACCAGCCTATGCCACTGTATACTGGACAACATGACAACAAAACATGTTCTACAGGATTGCGCCCCCCCCCCCCATACACGGACCTGAGAAGGACAACGTGGTCCACACCAACCTCGGTGGAAGAGAAACTATATTGGCAATCGAATCACTTAAACTGACAGCTGACTTCATGAGGGAGTCTGAAATCCTACTCTGATTGAGACTTGATCGCAGAGAGAGACAGAGAGAGAGAGAGAGAGAGAGAGAGAGAGCTCGTCTGATTCTAAATGAGCGTCATTACACGAAATAAATTTGCTTGCCGCCATGTTGATTTCAAATTATAAAACAAATATTTTTTCATTACCATTTCAATTATCCCGAAAGTTGGTTACACCACTGGATATAACTAATTATATTTTATTCAGTAAAAGAAATATTCACTATCATTTATGTTTCATAATCCTTCTGATAATTGTTTCATAGAAACATGTAGTCTACTAGATGAAACCAACCCAAATAATTCGTTACTATATTAACAGGCTGCCCACATTTTAATGATACAGTTATGGCTTATCAAAAGTCAAGAACATTTTAAGCTTACTGTAAATTCTACGTTTTGAAAGGCGCAATAATTGATGAATTGACAACCATCAAAGGAATCATGAACTTTAAATAAACAGCATTATCTAAATTATTTTTAAAAAATTGCAAACTCATGGACAATGTAAAAATCATGGAGATCCGTCCAGTGGTTTCCGACATATTTGATGAAGTTTGAGGGCATGCGTTTTGAAATAAACTGTAGAAAATTATGCACATGTTCACTAATCTGTTCTGTTAGCTGATATTTCTCATATTCAAGTTTCAATTCTTAAACAGCGTTCAATTTTCTATGTTCAGTATAATACACTGTAATGTGTAAATCATCTTTGATGGATTTAGTTTTTAAACAGAGGTCAACACAAGTGCCTCACTTTTTACTCAAAAGATGTCCTTTTATGCGTCAGATTTCTGTTCCTCATTCCCTGTACAGTTGACGTGTTTTAATGACATGATCTGGAGTCTAGACTGACTGGGTTGGCATGTGCAATAGTGGTTGTTATAAGTTGACTGTTTTATATGTGCTTCTTCTCTTCGGTTCTCGATAAGCAGAACTATCTAATTGTGCATAGACACCTTCAAGGTTCCACATAGGGTACCGCAACTGTTTGGTAATGATCTCTTCTCGTGAAGTACTTGTCGAGCACGTTAATTGGCTGAATTACAGTACGTGTAAAAGTTCCACTTGGGGCCAATCAGGAAGACACATTATGTCTTTAAGGGTGAGGGTTGAGGACAATTATTGAAGTCTTCTTATCCATATTCTTATTAAAATGTGGTCTGTCAATAAGGAAATGTAGGTGTCTATATTTTATTTTAGTGCGCAGAGGGTTTTTCTAAGAGGATATTTATTGAAGGAGCTTACTTATACAGTCGCTTACGGACATGCAATATTTTATAATGGAAAGAACAGTACTTTAACACACAAGCTCACGCGTTTACACTTTCAAATGGAACTCACATTATTAAACAAATATTTACCTAGGAGGCTGACATTTACTGAATCGTTAAAGCCTTGTTTCGCAAAATACTCGATGTTGATAATGTCTGTGACGATGCCAAATATGTTGATTAATTGACACACAACACCATAGGTAACACAAGAATAGATCTGTGCAATTGTATAACTAACCAGGAATATATCTTCAGTAGATGACATCGTACGTTAGTGTTTTAATTTAATTAATAGACTTATGTTGAAAGAGCGTGAGGTAAATCAAAGTAGCTTTACAAACCGTAACATAGTTGCTTTTGTGGATCTCAGCGCATTGTTATTCTTCAAGCTATACTCAACAAACTAGTACATTTACGCATTATTATAGTTTGTAACAATATATTTCACTGTAAAACCCACGGCATTTTTAGGAAAAGTAGTTTATTTATTTTCCTAATGTTTAATTCTCTCTTTTATTCACCGTTTTATATCTCTTTCTCTCTCTCTCTCTCTCTCTCTCTCTCTCTCTATATATATATATATATATATATATATATATATATATATATAAACATATATTTACAACAAGAAAGCGATCGGTCTACTCACGTAAAGGAAAATACAATTAATAAATTTTAAAATTAAAAAAAGTGTTATACCTAAGCATTCATATATGAGGCATGCAATAATGGTAAGAATACAGGTAGTTGAGTTGAAACACCTGAAATATTGATTAAATGAAGTATTGAAAAAAAAAATACTGGGTGGCCGGGAAAAAAATAAAACAATGAAGTTTAGAAATAGCTAAAATTAGAGCTATTTAACACGGTGCAAGCAAGATAAATAAACATTTTATGATAAATAATAGTGATCCCTCCTTGGAAAGTCATCTTGTAGGGGAAGCGATAAGAAGCAGACAAAGATTAAAGTGAAATGAGATCATGAAGTTACAGAGGAAATAATCTATGACTGCGTGCTCTGTGAAAAGCTTCTATAGAAAACCGAGGTGTGGAGGCCAGAAGTACCCAAAGAAACGATAAGATCTAGGAAGGTGACAGAGGAAGTGGATATACAAGATGTGAACTTGATAGCTTTGTGATAGCCACCAATGTGGTCGATAAACCTGGAGACGTCATCCTCAGGTAGATCGGCAAGTCCGAAGCAGTCATCAATGTACCGAAGGTATATGATGGGAAGGGGACCTCTCCAGGTTTATCAACTATATTGGTGGCTATCACAAAGCTATCAAGTTCACATCTTGTATATCCACTTCCTCTGTCACCTTCCTAGATCTTATCGTTTCTTTGGGTACTTCTGACCTCCACACCTCAGTTTTCTATAAACCCACAGACGCCCAATGTTATCTTCTCTACACTTCATCCTATTCACCTTCTTGTATTGATTCTATTCCGTTCTCTCAGTTATTGCGTCTCCGTCGCATCTGCCAGGATGACCAAGATTTCCTCCGACAGGCTCACCTCATGTTAGGTTTCTTCAGCCGCCGGCTTTATCTAGACTCGATCCTCCAGTCTGCCCTCCAGCGGGTCCTCCTTATCTCCCGTCCGGAGGCACTCACTCCTTCCAACCGCCCCCCCCCCCTCTGAGAGAACTATACTCACCCTCACATATCATCCTCACAACTTATTATTGTGAAGATACCCAACCGCTACCGTTCCATTCTCCTCTCTGATCCCACTACCCGTCTACTTTTTAGTGACCCCCCGATGATCGCTTTCAAGCGCGACAGGAATTTGAGAGATATTCTGGTTAGAAGCCATCTCCCTCGCTCCCACCCTCAACACTTCGGTACGGCCCCTTGTGGTCGTAACTGTATCACCTGTGCCTATGTGCTCCCTACTGACTCGGTCTTATTCCCTAATGGACGGTTTGAGATCAAGCATAGCTTCACATGTGTGTCCCGCAACATCATTTATGCCATCATATGCCAACGATGCCACATGACCTATATTGGTGAGTTTGGGAGAAGATTAGCGGAAAGATTTTGTGAACATCTACGACATGTCCAACAGAATACTGGTGCTCCAGTGTCTTCCCACTTCAACTCCCCTGATCACAAGGGCAAAGACAACATCCGTGTCACTGGGATTGTCCTTTGTCACTCTGGCGACCGCAGCCGCTATACTTTGGAAAATTGCCTCATAGTCCAGTATGGTTCGCTGACACCACGAGGCATGAATGTATCACACTCATACACACAGTTTCATTTTGATTACGCCATCCCTTTTGCGTAGTCTTCTCTACTGCTCATATTTGGGCTCTTTGGTCTATCTACTATGCCATGCTATTTATAGTTCTCCTCTTCTAGTCCCCAATGAGACACTTCGGTGATACCTTTTTTTCTGTGCTCCTTACACCTCATTTGTTTTTATTGTACTCTCAGACATCTTACTCTTACCACCTTTTGAGCACCTGTTAGTCTACTGTTCTACTCTCTCACCTTTGTGTTTGCACACTGACCCCGGTGTGAACTTCTCTGGTTCTGTGTGCATTTGCTCACATTTCTGCACGTTTCTGCACATACACGACAGCCATACTCATGTTACCATTTCCTTTTCATTTTGACCTCGGTCTGACACACAGAATAGACATTTTTATTTTCTTTAACATATTTCGATTATTTTTGTTTTGGATGTTTCGTTACGGGCTAGCTATGTAGGAATAGTTTTACTTACATATCCGTGTGTGTGTTTTTTTGTTTGTTCCTGCTGAAGGCCTATTGGGCCGAAACGTCGTTTAATCTGTGTCGTCTACTTATCGCGCAAAGCTTCTAACATACCATTTTTTCTATGTTTTATTTTTCCTGCTCTGTAAAGGCAAGATACATAATACATTTGCCATCCATAGTAACTAAATTTTGATGCGGAGACGGCACATTATAAACATACTCAAAATTACTCACACACGCGTATATATATATATAGTCGTGAATGTATGTGTATAATATACATATATAAACATGTTGCACATTATAAAATCATTATTGTCTGATAAAAAATAAAATAGTAGGTTGCATGCATGAAACTTATTCTCGCAAATAATACTCAGAAAAGTGGTCATGGTATCGTACTTTATAAACACACTGGACAAATAGTTGTTTTTTATCACTTCATGTAAAGTTTGAATTATTGATTGTTAAAGTTGAAGAACAACAATTACAAATATCTAAATGGTTAGAATATTGACCGACATCAATGTCTAACTATAAATTAAAATACTAAAATATGCAATTTTTTCGGAGGTGATATTTATATTAAAAAATACATTTTTTCCCATTCCCACTACTAACGATTAATGTTTAAAGTAAAATATACTTTATCTTAGACATTTATGGCTTGATTATATTTTTATGTTGGTCTGTAATTCGTCATTTATAAGATGGAGCATGTAGATTTATATGGACCATGTTATAATTTCTGGCTACTGGCATTAACAAATACCAAAGCATATACTTGTTAATTAAAATGCAATATGTTGTAATAGTTTTGATAAATACGTTTCTTTTCGCCAATTCTACGAAGAACTGGTAAATACAAAATAATATATTATTTCGATTCAGTAATTTTCTCGTAATTGTTTTCTCCTATTTAATTTATCCACTCATTCTTTGCGTATCGAGGATGACACAGCTTTCAATCTTTTGCTCTTCTGGCAGCCTTAAAAGCTGTATTTTCTTTCTGTCATAGAGTTATGTAGAAGTGGTGCCTCCATATTGTTACTTATTACTAATCTCTTGCAATGATCATTTCTATTTTGATATTGAATAGCATTTTAGGGTCACGAAGAATTCTATTCCTGGCAGACAAACCATTGTAATTAGTGTCACTGTATTTCAAGCTCAAAGTAATCATTTGTCATTTATTTCGCTATGAGCTCTTTTCTAATTCTATTTCTTCTAGTCATTTCGAAAGCTTTCATAAAAAGTATCATAATTTTGTAGCAAATATGTTTCTATTTACCCGCTACTATTCTTCATTCATCATCATTGAGTGCCGTCTCCGAATCGAAGGTTGGCTACCATGGAGCGTCATTCCGCTCTGTCTCTTGCTTTGATAGTGCAGGTTGTCATAGGCTGGCTTGTCCATTTTTAGATGTTACTCGTCCATCTTAGTTTTGGCGTTTCTCTGCCTCTCTTACCTTGTATTTTCCCTTCTAAGATTACTTTTAGTAGGCTTTTGTGTCTTAACATGCCACACGATCTCATTTGTCTTGTTTGGATTATTTTTAGTAGTTTTATTTTCATTTGTAATTATTTTTAGACTTCGTAGTTTTTTTTAAATTTTCTTTCCATCCATTTATTCAAAATCTTCTATAAATCCACATTTCAAAGGTTTCAATGATCTGTTCTGTTTTCTTTTATATATTTAATGTTTCTGCACCACACATGAACATTGAGAAGATATAAAACTGAGCTCTCCTTAGTTTTAGCCCTGGTTTCATTTGTTTTGATGTTAGTATATTTTTCATGACATTAAAATTACTTTTTGCTATACCTATTCTTTTGTTTATTTCAGTTTTGCAATTTCCATCACTGATTATATATATTATGTCCAAGATATTTGTAGCTCTGAACTGCCTGAAGGTCTATTCCTTTAAATTTGATATCCACTTTAAGCTGTGAGTGTTATCTTTGTTTATGTCCACAATTTTAGTCTTTTTTTATATTCTTATATAATCCATATTTTTCGCTTGTCATGTTTATTTCGTTAAGTAATTGTGTTAGATCTTTAGGATTCTTGCTACATCATCATCAGCATATTTATAGTTATTGATTATCTTTGCATTGAATTTTGAGCCTGTCATCTCTGTGATGTTTTTAAAGATTTGATTAGTCTATAGATTGAATAAGCTTGGTGATAGGATGCATCCCTGTCTTATTCTTTTTTTTTATATCAATAGGTTTAGAGGTCTTTTAGTTATATTTTATTATTGGTGTTAGTGTCACTTTCCATAGAAAGCCACGAAGCGAAACTATTTTTAAACGTATAAAATTAAGTACGTACAAGTATGATTAATGAAACTAATCTATTTATTTTAGAAATGATAACTATGATATTTTCGATACAACTGACTCTAAATGAAATTAAATTTTGAAAAAAATATTATATGCAGCTTTTATATATTTTTTGTTGTTGTTGCGAAGTATAATGACATTAATATTTTATTAATAGACTTTTTGCCGTGAGTATCTATAAGAATGCAATGTTTCTCTATAATTTTATCAGTTAATAGACGATTATAGAATTCATGATCCATGTGATAAATTTATACATTATCAGTGCATTAATGATTCATCACTGTTCAATATACCTGGCGGTACAGCCCATTACTGAACCTTCTAAAACTGGTGATAACAAATGTCAGATCAGATTGCAGGTGAAAATGTAAAGCAACAAAGAATGTTATAATGTTGTAATGTTATAATGATGTGTTGTGTGAGTTGGCATAACGATGTTGACACAAGCTCTATAAAAAAAAAAAACATGTTCATGGGGAAGTAAGATAATGAGGAAATCTGCTTTGCAATTTTTCTGCCGGACCAATCATTCTAATAGTGGCTTTAACGGTCATGAGTGTAGGTGTTCGGGGAAGCAACATTTACTATCAGACAGCTTCTGACCTGTTCGTTGAAGACTGGAGAGTCATACTTTCATTACAATAATTTAAACAAGAAATTACGCATTTAAAATGTTGAAATGTGTTAATGTTAATATTTTAACTACCAATTATGAGTAAACTGTACAGCTCGATTTTTGTAAAAGAACCAGCATCAAGTCGAATGTCCGGCTGACAGTCCCCGAACTTAAGTTTTGTTAAAGGACCAGCATCCAGTCGAATGTCCGGCTGACAGTCCCCGAACTTAAGTTTTGTTAAAGGACCAGCATAAAGTCGAATGTCCGGCTGACAGTCCCCGTTGTTAAAGGACCAGCATCAAGTCGAATGTCCGGCTGACAGTCCCCGAACTTAAGTTTTGTTAAAGGACCAGCATCCAGTCGAATGTCCGGCTGACAGTCCCCGAACATAAGTTTTGTTAAAGGACAAGCATCCAGTCGAATGTCTGGCTGACAGTCCCCGAACTTAAGTTTTATTAAGGAACAAGCATCCAGTCGAATGTCCGGCTGACAGTCCCCGAACTTAAGTTTTGTTACTCTGCTTATTTAGACACGTTAAAGTTAAAACAAGTTAAAATGTCTAGCAGAATGTTTATTTTTACAAAATTTGACGTTAGACAAAGGTATTCCATTCCTTTGTAGTAAAAAAAAAAAAACAGATTTTCGTGAGATTTCATTTTCCTTTACATTCGGAGACGATTCCCCGACACCGTCTCATTTCACATGACGAATTACATCTAGCTATTTATTGCAACAATTTTAAAATCCATTCTAATGTTTGTAATGAATCGTAGCACAAGCTTTTTATATTATTCCATTACGGTTCTCGGAGTAAATTTTAAAAAAACCCAGCTATTGTGAACACATTCCATGTGTTGAATATAGAGACTTGGTTCCATGTTGATTTCCATGTCTTCCATGTTTCCCAGTGCAACGAATGCTCGTTTTGCTTTTGCTATCCTTATTTCGGTATCATTCTCTGTTCCTCCCTTTTTGTCTATATTACTGCTCAGATACAGGGAGCCGCAACAGCTCAGTGGTTATTGAAATGGACTACACAGGACAAGAGGTCTGGTTGGGTTCTGACAGACGGCTTCCGGGATCACCCAGCTGTAAATGGGTACCGCATTTTTATGGGAAAGTAAAGCGGCACGGGTGTAATATCGCCCACATTATCTCAAAGATCATGTGCCGACGGTCTATACAAAGTATGGTCACTATAGTTCGTTCACAAATTCATGCCCACAGTGGTGATCAATTATCTCGGAAACCATTTCATGAATTTCTGTAATTCGTTTTCATGAAATCTTATTTTTTTTACCGACCTTCAGATTTTATAACATTTAAGTACAAAGGTAGTCTGAATTTTGCACAAATCTTTTTTTCTTTTTTATTATAATTTTAGAAAAAAATATCAAACCGCGTGCTCTAAGCATTAGATTTTACTGTAAACTATGTTAATTTTCTAACAATGTAAGCCAAAGGCGTATCCGTATTACATTGAATAGGGCAACATTTTAAATTTGATTTTATATCTTCGTCATAGAGATAGGTAAACTTTGACCAACGTATCAAACACACATATTCGACAAATAGCAGGTGTGTCATCAACACAATATATGGAACAACCAGAACATCAAACACACATAATCAACAAATAGTAAGAGTGCCATCAACAAAATGGTCCACATGTCATACATATGCGATTCTGAATCAGAAGTCTCTAAGGGGTTAATAACTGTTATCGGTTGGACAAACTGCAATCCATCTCGTTGCCAGTATTTTTCTTCTTCTCTGAGCACATGGTCGTCACATTTTCTCCAGTAGTCAATGTCTATCGTTGAGAGGGCATCACACGTCAATTCTTTAACATCACACATTTTAAACGTCGTGTTCTGCGCAGCAACGTGCCCTTTTACTTTAGCTCACACAAGTTTTAATGGGGTTGAGGTACGAATAATAAGGTGGTAGGCGAGGAGATGTGTGGCCACACTTTGCAATTATTTTATCAATTTGATATAACTTTGTCTTTTTAGTTTATATAACAAGTTGCAACAACTCTAGCTTTAACTGGGTGTTTTGAAAGGAAAAATTTTTTTTTTTACTAAGCCATGTGATGATTTGATCTTTTGTGCTTGGAGAATTAGGAAATTTGTTTTGCAGTGCTACCGCATTATGATATGATGCATTGTCCATTACAAGACATGAAGGTCTATCCAGAATGGGGAGTAGAGTGTTCTCTATCCAGTCTCTGAAAATTCGTCCACTCATTTTAGTGTGGTAGTCCCTATTGTCTGTAGACTTTGATTGAAAAATAAGTTGTGTGTCATTAACAAGACCATTCTCTCTACTGTCAGCATGTACCAATATAATGCGTTGTCCTCTTGCTGCTGGGAATGCTTCTTTTATTTTCGTCATTTCCCCCTCCCCCCTTTACAGTTGCAATCCAACGACTCATGTTCTTTGTTTGGCATGACCCCGTGAAGCCTAGCGTATCAGCCATTCCGATGATTTCCATCACGCAGGACAGACCAGTTGTTCAGCTAATTCTTTTTTAAAATAATTTTATTGATGCGTTATTTATTTTTTTTATATTTACGTTTCACTCTTTCGAGCTCCTTCTCATTTTCTTATCGTATAATGTTATATATCTCTACACACATAATACTTCTATTTTTTGTAGCACTTACCTCTCTCTCTCTTTTCTTATCTCACCATCTGACTTCTCCTCTCTCAGTACACCTCTTCCTATACTTGATCATCCGACATATAGTTATTTTTAGATATTGTACTTCACCGTTTGTTGTCGTTGTCCCTGTATTCTGAGGAAGGCCACAGGCCGAAACGTCAGTATTGTGTTGTGTTTCTTCCTTGTAAAGCTGTCACAATATCTTGGAGTGTTTATCACACCCCACTACAGGCTTCTTTTATTTTCTCTGTCAACTGATTGCCATTCTTTCTCATATTTATGATGATCATTCACCCACGTTTCATCCAAGTATACTATATCGTAGACTTCCATTCGTCGCTCACAGATCTGCCTCGTGTATTTATTTACATCGGGCAACTATCAGGTGTGGTTTTTCACAAACAATATTTCTAACACTAGCAGATTTTCGAAAAGTGAAACAACGACTCTTACGATCTTCCAAAGAATCGTTTCTGAGATTTCAAATTTTTCAGATTCCTTGTAAAAGTTTATGTACAATAACACAGTTACCTTTTGCATAGTGATGAATTTACACTTTAAACTCTTCATGGTTTTAAAAATCAAGTAGTCACTTCAAAACAGCTTACAAATTATCACACATACAGGAATATCCATTAATAGTAAATATTTTGTAAAAATACGCCTCTGGATCAATTTAACTAGAAACCGGAAATGAAATAAATAAAAAAAAAACCTGGGAGTGACGCGCGTCTTACAAGTTAAGAGTGCGAAACGGTGTTAAGATTGTGTGGTGTGCACATACAATTTGCATTATTAATTAGTGAGTTGATTACAACAAACCTGGGTATTGTAAAATCCTAAAATTTAAGACAAGCAAGAAAATCAAATTTGTATATATCTGAAATAAGCAAAAAATCTTTCTTAAATGCATGATAGTAGTGCAAAAAATCAGACTGAAGGTCGGTGAAAAAAATAAGATTTCATAAAAAGAATTACAGAAATTCATCAAACAGTTTCCGAGATAATTAATAAACTCTGTGGGCACGAATTTCTGAACGAACTATAACACACTATTCTCTATATACAACTTGGCGTGGCTGGACTCTTTACCCATTTACTTTACTGCTCAGATATATGTAAGATTGTATGTCTAGTAAAGGTATTTCTCGTATTATTATTTAGTTATTACCAAATGTATTAATTCTTAAATTGTTGGTGTTTTTTTCTATTTACTGTCAGGCCCAGCTGTTGTGATCTCTCATCAAGTATGCTCATTTTATAATGCATCTGTTAATGATAATGTGATAGGAGAGCTAGGTCATCAGCAAAGTCTAAGTCATTATGTTGCTTGGTCTATGACCGCTGGATTTGATTTCTGTTGCTCTGAGTTATTTTTATAATTCAATCTATGGCCAGTAGAATGAGATATGGAGATAGAAGACATTCCTATCTTACTCTTGTTCTATTTCATATGCCCCAAACAGGATGGGGTAATTTCCTAGTTTAATCAGATTCAGTTGGAAGAGTGATGTCCCCTAAAATATGTCTGCCAAAATACAGTGGTTCTACGCATTCTTGGCGTTGGGGTCATTACGCTGGCATGTGTCACTCACACTGGCGTTTGGGTCAGCGTGGCGTTCGGGTCAGCGTCTGCGTCCAAATCGAGATGTTAATTAATAATTGGCTGAACCCCTATCCTTTCTTATGCTTCTTCTTACTAATTATCCGCCTATATATATAGGCTAGTTTGTCTAATATTTAAAAACCAGCTAAGCAGTTCTGAGTTCACTTACTTGAATTTGGTACTACTGTATTTGCAAAATGACCGGGCGACCTAGAGCCCTTACTGAAGTTGTGAATGTTGGGCAGATCATGACTTTTCATGTGGCGTCGTTTTTGTCACGCGTTATAATATATTTATAAATATTTAACACTAAAGCTAAACCTAACCCCTGGACCCAACGCCCAATCAACAGATACTCCGAAATGATTACATGCCAGCGTAATGACCCCAACGCCAAGAATGCGTAGAACCACTGTATTTTGGCAGACATATTTTAGGGGACATCACTCTTCCAACTGAATCTGATCAAACTAGGAAATTACCCAGGATGGGTAATTTTGTCGGTACCTAAACTCGTCTGCCCTCTACATCTCGAAAGTGTGTGGAAAGATATCTGCCAAAACATTTTTGTTGTACAACACGCCCAGCCTAAAATCATGGATTATGGGACATTCTTCTACCTGACTTGTCAGTCAGTATTGACCAGAATCTACATACTAATTATATAGGGTTTCAAAGTGGAAAAAATAGACCTGGAGACAGATCAAAGCTACAATTACCTAGGACATACTATAACCAGTTATTGAAAATGTACAACTGAAAGGGAAAAAAAATCATCATCATCAAGTCTCGGACCTGCTGGCGTAGGTGATCGGGTATCTCCACAACTTTCGATCTCGACAGTTATCTATCAATTCTGTTGTTGACCTTCTGCCAAGCCATTCTCTTAAGCTGTCTGGTATCTTTTCTCTTTGCTTCTCTCTATCTCTTCGTCTCTCAATTTGTCTAGTTGTTACAATATATTCCAGTTGTTTTCTTTTCATTACACGGCCACACAAATGATGATTGTTTCTTCCTAATATTGGAAATTAGCTCTCTTTTTGCTTTGACCTCTTTCGGAACATTTTCATTACTCTTTTTAGCTGTCCATGGTATTCTCAACATTCTTCTGTAAAACAACATTTCTACCAACTCCAGTGATTTTCTTGTCTGTTGTCCTATTGTCCATGATTCACATCCATATGTTACGACTGGCTCTACATAACATTTAAAAACTTGTTTTTCTTGTTTATATTATAACAAATTGATCTAAAAAAAAAGAATATAAATGACAAAAATCAATTTTAATGCTATGAAAAATATACTCACATTAAGAGAAATAACATCGGGGCTAAAACTAAGAAGAATAGGAAGAACTGGATGGACAGAAAACAAACAATCACGTCTTAAAACAACACCAATTTAAAAGAGAACTACCAAATACAATTCAAATAAGACAAATGCAATTTTAGAGCATGTTAAAAGACACAGCAGCCTATTAAACGTAATCTTAGAAGGGAAGATACAAGGTAAAAGAGTTAGAGGAAGAGCAAGATTATCGAGGGCGAGTAACATGAAACGGTGGACAAGTCAGCCTATGATAATCTGCATCATCAAAGCAAAAGACAGAGCGGAATGGCTCTCCGTGGTAGCTAACCTTCAATGCGGAGACAGCACTCAATGAATGTATTAGTGGCAAACAAATGTGGAATTATATATTTTCAACCAGTATTATGTTACTAAATTGTTGTTAAATCCACACACACCAGTATTGTTGCATGTTTTAAATATAACGAATGTTGCTCAACACATTAATCAGAACAATAATCACAGCAATAACTCGCTCTAATCATGATCATTGTTTATTTATTATATTAATTCTAACCTCACTATTCTTCATCTGCTTATTTTTCTATATTTTTTTTTATTCTTTGTTTTCCTCTTCTTATTCTTCTACCTTTTCACATCCTCTTCTTTATTTTTTGTTCATATTTTTTTTCCGTTATCATTCCCTCATTAAAACTTTCATTTATCTCTCCAACCTCTATTTTTGTCCGCCTTTTTGTCCGTTTTTTGTTGTCTTTTGCTGCAACATATTCTTTATTAATGTCTGTTCTCTCATTAATCTTTTTCTTCCTGGTCCTCCTCTCCACCTTCTTAAATTTCTACTACCTTATATGTATTATCTTTCTTCTACCCGTTTCTTACCTTCATCGCCGATTTAATTATTTTTTTATTGTCGTTCATTGAGCAAGTTGCCTGGCAATATATGTTTTCTTTAGGATTGCTACTCCACACTTCAGTTGTCAGACAATATATGTTTTCTTTAGGATTGCTACTCCACACATCAGTTGTCAGAAAATTTCAAGACAACGTTGTTCTTGTAAACAAAGTAATAGCAAAATGGGCACAATCAAATTGATCGTATTTCCTCAACTATTTGGATGTTTTCTTATACACAAAAATAATCAGATACGCTTCTATATCTGCTGCTCATGTTATAGTAAATGAAAATATTCATTGAAGAGTTTACACTCTCCATGGCATAATCAATTCCGCCTATTATCAGCGATATATTTAAATATTTTCCGTTCATAGACAGCTCAGGTAAAACTGATAATGCCAGAACAATAATTGTAACGGGAACAAAACAAACAATAAACAAAGTGGAAACCATCACAACCATTTTGCCGGCCTTTTGGTTACGGGTTGATGTTTTTTTCAACCTGTGAACCAGTTATATTCTTCTGTCTCCACTCTGCTTGTCTTTGAATTTGAAATGGAGGTATGGCTGCACCAACAACGATGACCACAAAGGAACTGAAGGGAATAATAAAACTATTAACTGTGAATGTAATCATCTACACATTTCTTCGATCATCAGTTGACACAATCCCGCAATTAGTTTTGTTTCTTAATTGTGAAAACGTTTGGCCCAGCCAGGTGACTGCGTACACTGGGGAACCAGTGAAGAAGAACACAATGAACAGGCAAACGGTGATCACAAACACTCGTTTTGGTTATGATACCTTGTACCTGAAATAATAAAAAGGTAAATAAACATGATATTGTATTGCTAGACGATTATATTTTATGTTTGGGGACTGGTTGGTCTTGTGCCAAGACGCTGGCCTCGAGACAGAGAGGTTGTAGGTTAAAATTTCAGCTATGACGGTTGAGATTTTTATTTATGATTTCTCTGTGCGGCAACCACCACTGGGCTTAGCAGTGTGGCCCGGCTTGAAACGTTAAATACTCTTCGACGGAAAAAATATGAGTACCTCCGAAGTCGGAGTTATCTGCCTGAGTGGCGAGGGACCCATGTGCACACGGCTGCCGGGGAAGTAATGGAATAACACGCAAAATTCAGTTCCTAGTCTCTAGGGACTTCGTCTAAGGTAAAAGCTGACGAACGAAAAATAAATTGTTTTTTTTTTTTTCATAAAAAAAAACCTGTCACCGTTTGTTATCCCTCCTCTTACAACACGTCAAGGATTCTGTCTACTGTGTCAATAAAAACTATAAGGGTTGTAAAAGCTTGAAGAAACGAAGTTGTTTTAAAATATGTGTTCTTTCATGTAGCACAATTCATTGCACACATTTCGAAGCATGCAACAAAATAACAAACAACAGAAAATAACTTTTAAACTTATTTGAGATAAGAATAGACAAATCAAAATGTGACCCAAAAGGTCATCAATTGGGGATACACACAACAAACACATCCTATTATATGGCTGTACAAAATGAAAAAGAAAAAATATGTCAATCATGAAGATACATACCTACGTTAATGGATGCTTGTGCAGAACAAAAAGATGGAAATAGTAGGACAAAGTCATTGAATGACTATTATAAAAAAAAAGTGTCAGTCAAATGCTGGATACAAATAATAATAAATAAATATTATTATATAGGGAACTTCCGATGCGATAATAGGGAATAATAGAACAAAGAAGTATGTGTTAGCACTCGGAAAAATTGACAGACAAACAACAACAGAAAAAAAACGAAGAACAAATACATAATAAAAGAATAATATGGTTCCAATTAAGAATTTATTTT
Source organism: Megaustenia siamemsis (assembly GCA_032433765.1). NCBI lineage: Eukaryota > Metazoa > Mollusca > Gastropoda > Stylommatophora > Ariophantidae > Megaustenia > Megaustenia siamemsis. The sequence goes on from JAVIAB010000124.1 coordinate 92,688,670, forward strand.
TCTAGATATTTTAAAATTCTTAATAAATGGTTTATATATAGTTAATAGTTTTATTATGTTTTAAAACCATATATTGTTTTTCGTTTTTTTCTGTTGTTTGTCTGTCAATTTTTCCGAGTGCTAACACATACTTCTTTGTTCTATTATTCCCTGTCAGTCAAATTCTAGTGGACAAAGAGATACAGCGAAGACGATGGCGCTGGATAGGAGACGCACTGCGGAAGCCAAATGAGAATATTTCACAACAGGCCGTTTTTGGAATCCGCAAGGAAGAAGGAAAAAGAGGAAGACCAAGATATTTTAGATGACAGATGGAAGCAGAGATTAAGATAATGGGGAAGACATGGAATGATCTTAAAAGACTGGCTATAAACAGAACGGCTTGGAATGTGTTTATTGCAGATCTATGTACCACAGGGAATTTAAAGATAGAAGAAGAAAAAAGACTGAAAAAACAGAACAAAATGTAAAAGGAACATGTAAGATTCATAATTAGATGAGATTAGCCACATATCCTTTGAGCTTACATGTCAAATCCCGCAAACCCGAGGTTTGTTCTTAGTTTGTTTATCATTATATCTAGGGTGTGCGACAAATCTTGTTATTTTTTTGGTTTGTCTACTGAAAATATCAGTCAGAATATGTTCCCAGTATGTGTTAACCACGGTATACATATTTTACTTTTACATCCCCCTATCGTCGATTATGAATGTACGAAGTAGATCCCTCTAGTTGTCAGATCTTGACACAATGTTTGTTCTTGGTAAATATGTGTCTAGATTAACAAACGTGGAGATTGTGACTCTCACAGGCCTCCCTAACAACTACACGCTGCTCAGACAACGCTGGCCTGGCCATGTACACTGTATGAAAGATGGTCTTATACCAAAATATAAACCCTATGGACAGCTAGAAGATAGCAAAAGGACTAGGGGGCGACCAAAACTTCGATTTGTTGACGTATGTAAAAATGACATGAAGACTATGAACATAAACCCTGCAGCCTGGGAAGAATTAGCTGCAGACCACACTCTAAAGCTCCAACTGAAACAAGAAGCAGACAGATTTATAGAAAAAGAAACCATACATAATGAAAAAAGTAAAAATAACTTTTCTAGTGTTTATTGAGCACAGTCAGGGAGCCGCGGTAGCTCAGTGGTTAGTGAACTGGACTACAACGGACAAGGGGTAGGGTTCGATCCCAGCCGACGGCTTCCGGGTTCACCCAGCCTTAAATGGGTACCGTATTTTTTCTGGGAAAGTAAAGCAGCACGGGCGTAATACCGACCACATTACCCCAAAAATCATGTGCTGAAGATCTGTAAAATATATGGTCACTAACACCATATTCCCTATACGCCACTTGGCGTGACGGGGGTACTTTACTTTTACTTTTTTTTATTGAGCACAGTTAACAAAAACGAAATTGTGTTGTTTTTTTTTTTTGGCTTGTCCAAGTGCTGCCAAGAAATATTGTTTTCGCCAAATGGTTACTTAGTTATTGCATTTCATCGGCAGATCTGATAGTTTATTAGTTTCACTTTAATTATTATTTGTTTTCTGTGTATGCTATTGACATTTTCTTACATAAAAGTAAAGTGAATGAGTTTAGGAATTTGCTGCTCATATGATAGTAAATAAAGATGTTCATTGACGAGTTTATACTCTCCATAATGTAGCCAAGTCCAGCAATTATTATTGACACATTCATATATTTCCTGTTAATTGAGATATCAGGTAAAAATGCTGCAGCCAACATGATGATGGTGATAGGAACAAAACAAGCAATAAACAAAATGGAGATCAGCACAACCATTTTAGATGCCTTTTGGTTACGGTTGCCAACTCGGTCATTCTCTAAAATAATGACGGCATTCTGTCTCCAATTTAATTTTCTGCGGAGTTGATATGACAGTATTGTCGTGCATATAACAATAATTATAAAGGAACAGAAAGGAATGAAAAAGTTGTTAATGGCCAAGGTTAGTATTTCAACCTCTTCTCGATCTTCAGTGGACACAAGTCCGTAAATAGTCCTATTCAGAAAAATAGGAAAACTTCGTGTCCAATTTGTTGACTGTGTACACTGGAGCGCAGGAGCTGAAGAATATTATGAACATGCAGATGGTAATCTCAGTCGTTCGTGTCCATGTAATAATTTTCTTTATATGTAAATGAAAATAACACAAATGTTACATTTTACGCACGAGACACGCTGAACGTTGTACTAAATGAGACGTATGAATAAGGAAAAAATAAACACATTTACCTACCTGAAGTTAAGACAGAAAAATCAATGATTTAAAAAAAACTATGAAGTAAGATTTGTAATCGGTAAGAAAAGGCGCAAACATTAACGAATAAAGAACATAAGAAATGAAGCAAATGTAGCACTTATATTTGAGCAATAATACAGTAAATAGTCATGATACTTGAAAAAAGAAACTTCTCATAAAATAATTTTGTAAGAAAATGAAAAAGCTGATGACAGGGTGTTCTGAGACACATAATTCTCCCAACTGGTAACTGTGCTAGTCAACATTGTCAGCTCTCTCCCACACAAGAATATGTCTGATGACACATCCTTAACATATTCTAACTTTGTTCAACATGCGTGGAAGGTCAGCCCATTATTATAACAAGTATTTATTGAATTGAGATAATCTTTCTTCGAACGATCTGCTAATAATTTTCTACAATAATCTTACAGCGGGGAAATTTGCTTACTTTTCTTGGGTAGTAACAAGCAGGTAGAGTTAATGAACACATATAAAAGGGCAGAGAAACTGTATCGAGAGTTCTGATTAAATTATAGTCAATATTTGTTTTCACGCGTAATGTTTGAGGTATAACCTCGTCTTATACTTCTGCTGCGTACACTCAGGGGCATCTACTGTTGGCCTGCCATTGACAGTGTGTCTTATATTACGTGAAAGAAACATGTACATAATTTAAAAAAAATAAAGGTTCGCCCCACTCCTTGCTAGACGTATGGGGTATATGGGTGTTAGTGACTATATTTGTCCATGACTATGCATATTTCTAGGTGATGTGGTCGGTATCATGCCATGCCGCCTTTGCTTCCCAGAAAATCACTGTTATCCATTTGTACAGGCTTGAACTAGGAAACTTTATCGATCGGAGAAATAAGTCCGCCAATTCTTGGAATTGAACACGACCCACCTATTCAGGAAGCAAGCACACTAACCACTCAGCAAAATAGGCTTGGAATAGTTATATAAGTACATATAAATATTGCTGTTGTGGTACAGTGGGTGAAATATAAGACAAACATAATTATGTATTATTGAAGTTAGGACATATATAATGTTCCGGCAGGTTATATCTGTAGAAAAGTAACACAAAATGTTGAAGTGTTTATTTATTTTTCCTTCTCTCATGTTCGTTTTTTTCTATAGTAAGTTGCGATATCTGCACGGTTGCTTAACGTGGCATTTATTAATTAACAGATATAATTTTTTTTTTGGTCGCCTGATTACTTGCAAGGGCTCCACTGTAATATAAACAATGATCATTATCATTTCTAGGAGCCGCCATAGCTCATTGGTTAGTGAACTGGACTAACAAGAACATGAGATCAGGTTCACCCAGCTTTGAATGTGAACCTTATTTTTGTCTTGGAAAGTAAAGCGGTACTGGCGTAATACTGACCACAATACCCCAAAAATCATGTGCCGAAGGACTGTAAAAATGATAGTCACTAACGCCATATTTTGTATACGCCATGTGGCGTGAGGCGGCTGTTTACTTACATTTATTATAATTTCTATTTGCCCTATAGAAGGTAACTGTCACATGTAAGTCTACTAACTGTGAACGATTTTTTGAACTCAACTCGTATTTTGATGTTCCTTAATATGGATTTTAATTGTATATAATATATATACAGATGTATATATATATATATATATATATATATATATATATATATATATATCCGGAATTCATCACACATATTTTTATACATAACAAAATCGGCTGGGAAGTTTAGGTTAAATAAGGAACTAAAGATTAACTAATGTGATGTGGGAAAATAAAATATAATCTTTGCATTCCAGATACAGTTAAATGTAATTCCCAACCTGTAAAGGAGCAGTAATAAATAGGCATCTCTCGACCGTTATCATGGCTGTGATGCACCCGCTGACTCTAGTGAATGACAAATGTGTCATTACTGAGGTCAAATACATGACTTCCATAGCATCGCAGGACAAATCAGCCGCCAGAACTGCAGGAGTTAAGAAAATACATGTGGCAATCATCCTCGTGAGACTACCTAGGTCACACTGCCAAACCTAATGAGGAAGACACCAGAAAATGCAAATGTAATATTGCAAACAAATATATAAATAATTATATGATTTTAATACTTTATAAATGCACATTCAGGAATTTCAATGTTGTGGACTCTTAAATGAAACTGAGTATGTAAATTATTATTTTTAAGGAATATACTATCTGAACGTTTTCGTCTTCTCCATGATCAGGAACAAAACTCAGTAGCAAGTAAAAATGGAGAGCCCCGTCACACTAAGTGGCGTATAGAAAAAATTGTGTTAGTGACTAATTTTTACAGACATACGGAACATGATTTTCAGAGTAATGTGACCGGTATTACCCCCGTGACGCTTTCCTCATCATCATCAAGTACTGGGACTACTGGTGTAGGTGATCATGTCTCTCCACAACTTTCGTTCTCGGCAGCTATTTATCATTTATGTTGTTGACCTTCTGCCAAAGCCATTCTCGTATGCTGTCTGCTATTTTTTCTCTTTGCTTCACTCTATCTCTTCGTCTCTGATGATTGTTTCTTCCTAATATTGGAAATTAACTCTCTTTTTGCTTTCACGTGACGTTTTACTTTCCCCGAAAAAAATCGGTACCTATTGAACTCCTGGTGAACCCGGAAGTCTCTTGTCCTCTGTAGTCCAGTTCACTAACCACTGAGCTAAATCAGCAGCGGTCCCAAAATCAGCAGCGGTCCCAAAATCAGCAGCTGTCCCAAAATCAGCAGCGGTCCCAAAATCAGCAGCGGTCCCAAAATCAGCAGCGGTCCCAAAATCAGCAGCGGTCAACACAAATAGCGTCACTTTCTGTTCAGGTCGCTTTGTTCGTGGCCGTACCTTGGATGCGAATTCCGACCCCCCTCCCTCTTTTTTTACATACATATTTCTATCTTTACAGTAACATCATATGTTCTTGCTGTTATTTGTCATTTTATTTATTTTGAGACAAGTGAAACTATCATCATGACAAACATATAACATGGGGACACATAAACGCAACACATCAAAGATAATGATATAAACATTCTACCTAAAGTGACACTTTGAAACATCTATAAATCAAAACATCTATCAGTCAAAACATCCCTAAAATGTTGCCACAGTTTCATGAGATTGTAATTTAGTTTGTGACTTAATTGCAGACTGTCTATGGTTATGGTTATGGAAAGCCCCGGTATCACTGCAAACGAATTAAAATACGTAATTGCTCAAACAGCCCGTGCCAGTGGAATCATCAGAATTAAAATCTCATCCCCCGAAGAAAGAAAGGTAGCTGCAGCCCCACCATAGTAGTCTTAGCACACGCCGAAAGACATAAGGCAAAACCGCACAGAAAGTGAACACAGCCATCTGTTCCCTGTCATAAGATAGCATCCTTCATCGCAAGCAATCGGAATATCGGAACAAGATCATAACAGATGAAACGCACAGTTCACAGTGTGCACAAAGCACTAAACTCAGTAGTTCCTGCAGCAAATTGGACTTATAATAAGAGGAAACTGCAACAAGAAACATTTTTCAGACACAGCCTATAATGGTTTCTGCTGCCTATCCGCCATATTGACCGAAATGTCACGTCCTCCCGAAAATGTTGATCGTCAATTTTTTTTTTATAATGTTTAGCGCTTGATGATGTTAGGAGATTATTTTTGTCTCCAGATCCGAACATATGAAGCACAGTTAGTCGTCATATTATCCACATCGGACATCGAACAACAATCCGTAAGCGCTGAGATCTCTCCTGCAATGGGAATCAGTGAAATGATAACAAAGTCCACACGCCTACTCATGATCTCACAGTCTTTAATATAGACAACATCCCTCCTTACCAACATGAAACTCCGTAATTCACATTGGGGCTGCAAAGTCATGAACAAAATTCCGTAATTTCGACCTTCATTAAAAGCGTACGGCCGGTTTAGGAATAAACCATCAATCATCATGATACCGTACCACACACAACAATAGATGCACCCACAAACAATCGATTAATATAGTGAATACGGCTAACAACGTACGAAACATGGTAACAATGGTGCAAAACCCCTAAAGTGAAACCTTCGATTGACTTGGCAGAGCAGGCCGTATTAATGGGTTGTAACGTGTAAATAATTGACGTCAAACAATTACAGCGACGGCCTTTGAAAAGCACGCAATATGATGACGTAACCCGCATATGAACTTCAAAACGGGGGAAGGTCGAATTCATAAGACTTAACCTGCCACAGGGAAATATTGCAGTGTGTACGGCTCCGCATCATAGGCGCACATCTGATAAGTGGGACATCAGGTTGACTTTAACGTAGAGATCTGCAATGGAGAGCTGAAATTAATCAGTCCACAAATGCAAATCATGCAGCGGTCGAGAGAACATGAACTTCGTTCCACCATCTTGGAACTGGAACAGACATTACAGTATGGGACAAAATTGCAGACATTTCAGTAGAAAGAAATGATCAAAATCCAGCAACTGATTAAAAAATGTAACTGTTCTCTAACACGACATCTTATGTTAAGACCATTTAAAATGTGACATCCTTGACAAGATGAAATCTATAACCATGTTTATCGCAAATTTAGCATACATAGAAAAAACATCATCTAAACGACTGAATAGAAGTAGATTGTCCAAAAGAATATATTTTAGACTTCATCAGTGAAAAATTTTGCAGAATCATTGCATAAACATTTTCAAAGCAGTTTATCAGAATCTAAGAAAAAAAAATATTTGAAAACATCAACGCGATGATAGGTTTAAACATTAATGGAAAGATAATCAATAACTTACGATATTCTTATGATACTGTATTGCTAGCAGAAAATCCTAAAGATCTGCAACAATTACGCAATGAAATAAACAAGGCAAGTAAAAGATATGGATTAGATATGAATATCAAAAAGACTAAAACTATGATCATAAAGAAAGATAATACTCAAAACCTACAATTGGATATCTAAGTTGAAGGAATACATCTGGAGACAGTTGAGAGCTATAGCTTCCTTGGACATATTATAACCAGTGATGGAAAATGTACAACTGAAATAAACAAAAGAATCATCATCATTATCATCAAGTGCCATGCCGGTTGCGGTAGGCGATCATGTCCTTCCACAATCTTCTATTTACTGTGCTTCGTATCAGTTCTGTTGTTTACTGTTTTCCATGCCATGACAACAAGCTATCCAGTATTTTCTCTCTTTGTCGCCCTCGATCTCTCTTCTTTGTATTTTGCCAGTTGTAACCAAGTATTCCAACTTTCCTCTTCTCATGATGTCCCCGAAAAATGTTGATTGCTTCTTTCTGATGTTTTTTTTTGTTCAGGAGCTCCCTTTTTGTGTTGGCCTTTTTTAAAATGTCCATTGGTCTTTTCAGCTGTCGAGCTAAACAAAAGAATAGGACCAGCAAAAATAGATGCCATGACAAATGTATTAACATCAAAACAATTAACACCTGGGCAAACAATAAAAATTGCCAAATGTTACATCTTCTCAACATTCTTGTATGATGCAGAAACATGGACATTAGTCAAGAAAACAGAACATACAACAATTGAAGCATTGTGGATTTATTGAAGAATACGAAGAATTTGATGGAAAGAAAAGAAAAAAAACCGATGAAGTCTTAAAACAAATAAATCTATTAAACACAATTCTAACAAGAGAAACGCAATTAATGGGACATGCAAAAAGACACAACAGCCTACTAACAGTAATCTTGACAGAGAAAATACAAGGTGAAACAGGTAGAGGCAGATCAATCCTAATATTGGGGAGTAACATCCAAAGATGGACAAGTCAGCCAATGACAAATCGCACTATCAAAGCAAGGGAAAGAGCGCAATGGCGCTCCATGGCAGCCACCCTTCGATGCGGAGACGGCACCTACTGAAGATGATGATGAAGAAAAACGAAAAACAGGTCTCCTTGTCAGTGAGTAGAAGTTAAATAGATCATATTTAATTTGTCCCAGAATGATAACATAGTATAGATCACACCTTTCAGAATGATACATAATATAAGTTATATTTTCCCTCTCTCAAATGAGCTCTCTCGCTCTCTCTTTCTCTCTCTCTCTGCGATCAAGACTCAATCAGAGTAGGATTACAGACTCTCTCATGAAGTCAGCTGTCTGTTTAAGTGAATCGATTGCCCCATATAGTTTCTCTTCCAGGGAGGTGTTTGTGGACCACATTGCTCTTCTCAAGACTGTGTACTGGGGGCAATCCTGTAGAACATGTTTTGTAGTCATATTGTCCAGTGTACAGTTGCATAGGCTGGTTGTACCTATTTTGAATTTGGTGAACATGTGATTTCTCATTCTATTGTGGCCAGTGCGTAGGCGAAGTATGATGTCTTGATCACTCCTTGATAGTTGGTGGTATCCGCCACTCTCGTTATGCTTTGGGTGTTCTCGTTTCTATTTTTCATGGAACTGACCTTTGGTGATGGTTTTGGCTTCATCATAACTGAGCTGATGGTTCATTTGTGGTAATCTCCCTTCCTCTTTACCTAATTTGTCTGCGCGTTCGTTCCAGTGTATATTCCACTGTGATGGTATCCACTGAATGACTACTCTCTGGAAGTTATTGCATAGTTGGTCCAGGGTTGTTCTCAAGTCATCTAGTTCATTGTTTTGGTTTTTTGTTTGAGCTGATAGTACTGACAGTGCATCAGTCAGAATCACCAATTTATTGTGCATGTTATTTTTGTGAAGAGTAGCCAGTGTTGCAGCATCTCTGATGGCCTCAGTTTCTGCTTTAAAGTTGTTTGGGAATTTTCTAGTAGCTATTGACTTGGTGATCTCGTCCTGATTATTCAGCGTCAAGAACACACCTCCCCCTCCATTTATGGTGGCATTTGTAGCAGAGCCATCTGTGTATATGTGGGACTAAGTGTCCTGTGGGTAGGTATCATGTGTGTGTTATTCTGCTACGTGTTTTCTTTCTGTGTCTGATTGGGTGCCTTTTTTCATGATTCCTGTTATATTTTCCTTAAATTCTGGTATTTTATGTTTTCCATGAGGAGACATATCAGATGGGCTCAAGGGTTTCGATATTGTTTGGGAAAGTACTGGGTCTCCAGTAGTTAGTTTATTGGCAATTGCAGCGAAGTTGCTCCTCTTTCGTCGTACAGTTCCAGTTATTCTTCGGTGCATGGGGTGGCTAAGGAGCCTTCTATATTTCTCCGCTTGTTGTAATACTTTAGTGACCCGTCTGTCATCTAAGGGTTGTAAACCTGTTACTGTTTGTAGAGTCTTGATAGGTGTAGATTTCATAGCCCCAGTGATGATACGGGCAGCTTGGTTCTGTGTTCTGTTAATTTTGCTAAGGTGTGATTTGGAAACCATAGCCCAGGCTGTGACTCCATACTCTAGAACTGGCCTGACTCTTCCTACGTATAGTCTTTTCAAGATATTGCAGTCTGCTCCCCAATTCATTCCTGCCAATTTCTTCATAATATTACTTCGTTTTCTGGCATTTTTCTTGCTCTGTCTATCTGATTTTTCCAAGTCATTCTGCGATACATGGTGACGCCAAGATGTGTTGGGTTTTGGTCAATAGGGAGTGTATGGTCTTTTATCTTCAAGTTTGCAGAGAGTGTGTTTCTTGATAGTCTGAAAATTGAATATGCAGTAAATGACATCATATAACATGAACGATGACACTTCAAACTGAAAAAAAAAAACTGAAATGTTTTTCTTTCTGTTTAATTATTCTCTCTACGCAATCTGAGATAAGCGATAGGAAAGCACAAGTAGTAAAGTTCTATTGAACTTGATATACGTATTAATTAGTATTGAGATTAATCCTTGAACAAATATATTGCATTATTACATCGAAGTATAAGTGAATACAGATTAGTTTAAAAAAAAACATTGGTTGCATGCATGCTGTATGAGCCTAAACTAACATCATATCATGTCCATTTTAATCATGGGACACAATAACAGGACAACTTGTACTGCAGAGTTATGTAAAGTAAAAGTGTATGTTTCGTTATGGAAAATTGAGGGGAAAAATGATATCTATATCATTCAGTTAGAGAGTATATTCCAAGAACCTATGACATAAACATAGGAAAAGTAATTATAAATAAGATATATATATATAGTGCAGCACATGTGTAAGTAAAACATAAGTAGTTGTTTCAATTAGTTTAGAGAAGTACTAGTATAGCAGAGAAAATAGTGTGACAGGGAATTGCACACTAAAGGAAGAAAGAAAGGGAAGAAACAAGTTAAGCACAGAAATATATTGAAGAAGAAATGACGAAATTGGGTATGACGTGGGCTAGGAGACGGTTGAGAGGGGACCAAAAAGATAGGCACTTCTCGATTGGCAGCGGAGATGAGCGGACGGAAACATATGGAGCAGAGAAACTGTTAATATGCAGCAGTGAATTTGTTAATATCGTCTGGTCCCATACCAATCATTCTACAGCTCTGGCCACCAGTGGTAATCCAATCGAGAAGTCTTCTATCTTTCCGCTCATCTCCGCTGCCAATCGAGAAGTCTTCTACCGCTCCATATTAACAAATTCACAGCTCCATATGTTTCCGTCCGCTCATCTCCGCTGCCAATCGAGAAGTCTTCTACCGCTCCATATTAACAAATTCACAGCTCCATATGTTTCCGTCCGCTCATCTCCGCTGCCAATCGAGAAGTCTTCTACCGCTCCATATTAACAAATTCACAGCTCCATATGTTTCCGTCCGCTCATCTCCGCTGCCAATCGAGAAGTCTTCTACCGCTCCATATTAACAAATTCACAGCTCCATATGTTTCCGTCCGCTCATCTCCGCTGCCAATCGAGAAGTCTTCTACCGCTCCATATTAACAAATTCACAGCTCCATATGTTTCCGACCGCTCATCTCCGCTGCCAATCGAGAAGTCTTCTACCGCTCCATATTAACAAATTCACAGCTCCATATGTTTCCGTCCGCTCATCTCCGCTGCCAATCGAGAAGTCTTCTACCGCTCCATATTAACAAATTCACAGCTCCATATGTTTCCGTCCGCTCATCTCCGCTGCCAATCGAGAAGTCTTCTACCGCTCCATATTAACAAATTCACAGCTCCATATGTTTCCGTCCGCTCATCTCCGCTGCCAATCGAGAAGTCTTCTACCGCTCCATATTAACAAATTCACAGCTCCATATGTTTCCGTCCGCTCATCTCCGCTGCCAATCGAGAAGTCTTCTACCGCTCCATATTAACAAATTCACAGCTCCATATGTTTCCGTCCGCTCATCTCCGTTGCCAATCGAGAAGTCTTCTACCGCTCCATATTAACAAATTCACAGCTCCATATGTTTCCGTCCGCTCATCTCCGCTGCCAATCGAGAAGTCTTCTACCGCTCCATATTAACAAATTCACAGCTCCATATGTTTCCGTCCGCTCATCTCCGCTGCCAATCGAGAAGTCTTCTACCGCTCCATATTAACAAATTCACAGCTCCATATGTTTCCGTCCGCTCATCTCCGCTGCCAACCGAGAAGTCTTCTACCGCTCCATATTAACAAATTCACAGCTCCATATGTTTCCGTCCGCTCATCTCCGCTGCCAATCGAGAAGTCTTCTACCGCTCCATATTAACAAATTCACAGCTCCATATGTTTCCGTCCGCTCATCTCCGCTGCCAATCGAGAAGTCTTCTACCGCTCCATATTAACAAATTCACAGCTCCATATGTTTCCGTCCGCTCATCTCCGCTGCCAATCGAGAAGTGCCTATCTTTTTGGTCCCTTCTCAACTGTCTCCTAGCCCGCGTCATACCCAATTTCATCGTAGATTCCTATTTCGTCATTTCTTCTTCAGTATATTTCTGTGCTTAACTTGTTTCTTCCCTTTCTTTCTTCCTTTAGTGTGCAATTCCATGTCACACTATTTTCTCTGCTATACAATTCGCCCTTTATATGCCAGTCGTTGCCACACCTAACGACTATTCCCGTTCTTACTCCTCTGACTAAACCTCAATTACCCATTCCGGGTTCTCACCTTCTCTTCCACTTCCTCCTATTGACTAAACCTCAATTACCCATTCCGGGTTCTCACCTTCTCTTCCACTTCCTCCTATTGACTAAACCTCAATTACCCATTCCGGGTTCTCACCTTCTCTTCCACTTCCTCCTATTGACTAAACCTCAATTACCCCTTTCGTACATTGCATTCCGCAATAATACCTATTGTCTCTACAATAGCTCTCTAGTGTCGTTTCCATCCTTAATACTAGTAGACTTTTCCTCACTTGTATAATTAGGTCATGACCGCTAGCTCTATGTAGCCTAATCATTTCAGATTAGTACTTCGCTACTACCTCTTAACTTTCCTGTGTAACCCAATCACTCAGATTAGTACTTCGCTACTACATCTTACTTTTACATTGCACTCCGCAATATTTTCCTATTATCTCAACAATAGCTCTCCTGTGTAATCTCAATTCTCAATACTAGCAGACCTTTCCGCACCATACATAATTAGGTCTTGCCTGCTTGCTCTATGTAGCCCAATCATTCTAGATTAGTACTTCGCTACTTTTGCTCTCCTTACTATTCATCGTTCTAATTAATTATCTCTTTTCTTTCTATAGCGTCTTTTGTTCCTCCTCCTACTACTGTTAACTTTCTTTATTCGGGTCTTTATTCTCGCCCTTCTTTCTTCTCTTGAATTCAACCTCTTCCTTCTCTTTTCTGCCTCTTCGTATTCACTCCTTTCGAGTTTCCCACTCCTTCTCTCCTTACTTTCCTCTCTTTTTCTCTTCCTCCTACCTCCATTCACTAGCTCTGCCCTCTCTTGATTTAATATTTTTCCTTGCCTGTCTTGTAATCTTACCCTCCTCTCTTGATTTAATATTTTTTCTTGCCTGTCTTGTAATCTTACCCTCCTCTCTTGATTTAATATTTTTTCTTGCCTGTCTTGTAATCTTACCCTCCTCTCTTGATTTAATATTTTTTCTTGCCTGTCTTGTAATCTTACCCTCCTCTCTTGATTTAATATTTTTCCTTGCCTGTCTTGTAATCTTACCCTCCTCTCTTGATTTAATATTTTTCCTTGCCTGTCTTGTAATCTTACCCTCCTCTCTTGATTTAATATTTTTCCTTGCCTGTCTTGTAATCTTACCCTCCTCTCTTGATTTAATATTTTTCCTTGCCTGTCTTGTAATCTTACCCTCCTCTCTAGATTTAATATTTTTCCTTGCCTGTCTTGTAATCTTACCCTCCTCTCTAGATTTAATATTTTTCCTTGCCTGTCCTGTAATCTTACCCTCCTCTCTAGATTTAATATTTTTCCTTGCCTGTCTTGTAATCTTACCCTCCTCTCTAGATTTAATATTTTTTCTTGCCTGTCTTGTAATCTTACCCTCCTCTCTAGATTTAATATTTTTCCTTGCCTGTCCTGTAATCTTACCCTCCTCTCTAGATTTAATATTTTTCCTTGCCTGTCTTGTAATCTTACCCTCCTCTCTAGATTTAATATTTTTTCTTGCCTGTCTTGTAATCTTACCCTCCTCTCTAGATTTAATATTTTTCCTTGCCTGTCTTGTAATCTTACCCTCCTCTCTAGATTTAATATTTTTCCTTGCCTGTCCTGTAATCTTACCCTCCTCTCTTGATTTAATATTTTTTCTTGCCTTTCTTGTAATCTTACCCTCCTCTCTTGATTTAATAATTTTTCTTGCCTGTCTTGTAATCTTACCCTCCTCTCTTGATTTAATATTTTTTCTTGCCTGTCTTGTAATCTTACCCTCCTCTCTTGATTTAATATTTTTCCTTGCCTGTCTTGCAATCTTACCCTCCTCTCTTGATTTAATATTTTTCCTTGCCTGTCTTGTAATCTTACCCTCCTCTCTTGATTTAATATTTTTCCTTGCCTGTCTTGTAATCTTACCCTCCTCTCTTGATTTAATATTTTTCCTTGCCTGTCTTGTAATCTTACCCTCCTCTCTAGATTTAATATTTTTCCTTGCCTGTCTTGTAATCTTACCCTCCTCTCTAGATTTAATATTTTTCCTTGCCTGTCCTGTAATCTTACCCTCCTCTCTAGATTTAATATTTTTCCTTGCCTGTCTTGTAATCTTACCCTCCTCTCTAGATTTAATATTTTTTCTTGACTGTCTTGTAATCTTACCCTCCTCTCTAGATTTAATATTTTTCCTTCCCTGTCCTGTAATCTTACCCTCCTCTCTAGATTTAATATTTTTCCTTGCCTGTCTTGTAATCTTACCCTCCTCTCTAGATTTAATATTTGTTCTTGCCTGTCTTGTAATCTTACCCTCCTCTCTAGATTTAATATTTTTCCTTGCCTGTCTTGTAATCTTACCCTCCTCTCTAGATTTAATATTTTTCCTTGCCTGTCCTGTAATCTTACCCTCATCTCTAGATTTAATATTTTTCCTTGCCTGTCCTGTAATCTTACCCTCCTCTCTTGATTTAATATTTTTCCTTGCCTGTCTTGTAATCTTACCCTCCTCTCTTGATTTAATATTTTTCCTTGCCTGTCTTGTAATCTTACCCTCCTCTCTAGATTTAATATTTTTCCTTGCCTGTCTTGTAATCTTACCCTCCTCTCTAGATTTAATATTTTTCCTTGCCTGTCCTGTAATCTTACCCTCCTCTCTAGATTTAATAGTTTTCCTTGCCTGTCCTGTAATCTTACCCTCCTCTCTAGATTTAATATTTTTCCTTGCCTGTCTTGTAATCTTACCCTCCTCTCTAGATTTAATATTTTTCCTTGCCTGTCCTGTAATCTTACCCTCCTCTCTAGATTTAATATTTTTCCTTGCCTGTCTTGTAATCTTACCCTCCTCTCTAGATTTAATATTGTTCCTTGCCTGTCTTGTAATCTTACCCTCCTCTCTAGATTTAATATTTTTCCTTGCCTGTCTTGTAATCTTACCCTCCTCTCTAGATTTAATATTTTTCCTTGCCTGTCCTGTAATCTTACCCTCCTCTCTAGATTTAATATTTTTCCTTGCCTGTCCTGTAATCTTACCCTCCTCTCTAGATTTAATATTTTTCCTTGCCTGTCTTGTAATCTTACCCTCCTCTCTTGATTTAATATTTTTCCTTGCCTGTCTTGTAATCTTACCCTCCTCTCTTGATTTAATATTTTTCCTTGCCTGTCTTGTAATCTTACCCTCCTCTCTAGATTTAATATTTTTCCTTGCCTGTCTTGTAATCTTACCCTCCTCTCTAGATTTAATATTTTTCCTTGCCTGTCTTGTAATCTTACCCTCCTCTCTAGATTTAATATTTTTCCTTGCCTGTCTTGTAATCTTACCCTCCTCTCTGGTAAGGTTATTACTGTCTCATCTGATGACGTAATTCTTTTCTTCAGTGTCTGTCGATTATGCCCCTGTATATTCCAGCTCCATGTGCGTTGATATGGGTTTTCCCCTCCCCTTTCTTCATTATTTTCACTGAGATATGTTTGTGACTCTTGTGTTCCATTTACCTCTATCCTCTCCGCTTCAGTGCTAATCAATTCCTCCGTCGGTATTATGTGTTCTTCTTCGACATCCGATTCTTTTTCTGTAGATTCCTTTACACTCCAGGTGCATTTTCTTTGTGGTCTACTTGTTTGTGTTTCCTTTCCCTGTGTATCCTCTATATCTGACCATAGGGTATCATCTTTTCTTATGTTTCTTCTATGGGTTCTTATTTCTGCTCTACTATATATATGTTTTATCACATAATTGGTGTCTCCCGTTTTTCTTAATATTACATAGCCCTCTTTCCATTTACGGCTTAGTTTTGAAGTGGCTGTATGATTTTTATAAAATACCCTATCCCCTATCCTATACGGTATAGATTCCTTATTTTCATCCTTGTTCATATTTCTACGTTCTGCCCTTTTTAAATTTCTCCATACCTTTCTTTGAGTTTCGAGCATCTGTTGTTCTTCCCTGGTTATGCTTATTATGAAATCTTGTTCATCAGTTTCTACGTTAATTGTATCTTCATCATCTGTTATTCCTTCGTTCCCTACTCGGTTCGTGTTTATGATGTTAACTTGGAATGTTCTGTCGTCGATGTCTGTACATGAATCTTGTCTTCCTTCACTCTCGTTTCTGTGTTCGGTAATCTGGACAACCAATCTGCACATATATTTTTCGCTCCTTCGATATATTCTATTGTTGCACCACTAGTTTGTATCGATAATGACCACATATATATTGCTTATACTATTGTCCCTGTTAAGTGTTGCTTATAGGAGTGTCCCTGTTAGTTTTTGTTTATAGGATTGTCCATGTAAGGTGTGTTGCTTATAGAATTGTCACTCTAAGGTGCTGCTCATAGGATTGTCACTTTAAGGTGCTGCTTATAGGATTGTCCCTTTAAGTTGCTGCTTTTAGGATTGTCCCAGTTAAGTGCTGTTTTAAGGATTTGTCCTGTAAGGTGCTGTTTATAGGATTGATCTTGTCACGTGTTGTTTATAGGATTGTCCCTGTTGGGTGTTGCTTGTAAGATTGTCCCTGTCAGGTGCTGTTGTAGTATTGCCCCTCTTAGATGATTCTTATAAGATTGATCTTGTCAGGTATTGTTTATATGATTTTCCCTTCAGGTTTTGCTTAAAGGATGTTCCCTGTAAGGTGTTGCTTATAGGATTGCCCTGTTAGGTGTTGCTTATTGGATTGTCCCTGTCAGGTATTGCTTATAGGAGTGTGTCTGTCAGGTTATGCCTATAGGATTGTCCCTGTAAGGTGTGTTGCTTATAGGATTGTCACTGTAAGTTGCTGGTAATAGGATTGTCTCTGTAAGGTGTAGCTTATAGGATTGTCCCTGTCAGGTATTGCTTATAGGAGTGGGCCTGTCAGGTTATGCCTATAGGATTGTCCCTGTCAGGTTTTGCTTATAGGATTGTCCCTGTAAGGTATGTTGCTTATAGCATTGTCACTGTAAGGTGCTGCTCATAGGATTGTCACTGTTAGGTGCTGGTAATAGGATTGTGCGAGTAAGGTGCTGCCTTAGAATTGTCACTTTAAGGTCCAGCTTATAGAATTGTCCCTGTAAAGTGCTGCTCATAGGATTGTCACTGTAATGTGCTGCTTATAGGATTGTCCCTTTAAGTTGTTGCTTACAGGATTGCCTCTGTTAAGAGCTGTTTTTAAGGAATTTTCCTGTAAGGTGCTGTTTATAGGATTGATCTTGTCAGGTGTTGTTTATAGGATTGTCCATGTCAGGTATTGTTTATAGGATTGTCCCTGTAAGGTGCTGCTTATAAGATTGACCAAGTAAGGTGTTGCTTATAGGATTGTCCCTGTCAGGCGTTGCTCATAGTAGTGTTCGTGTCAGGTGTTGCTTATAGGAGTGTCCCTGTCAGGTGTTGCTTATAGGATTGTCCCTGTAAGTTGTTGCTTATAGGATTGTCCCTGTTAGGTGCTGCTTTTAGGATTGTCCCAGTTATGTATTGCTTATATGATTGTCCCTGTTAAGTGTTGCTTTTAGGAGTGTCCCTGTTAGGTTTTGTTTATAGGATTGTCCAATGTAAGGTGTGCTGCTCATAGGATTGTCACTCTAAGGTGCTGCTCATAGGATTGTCACTTTAAGGTGCTGCTTATAGGATTGTCCCTGTTAAGTGCTGTTTTAAGGATTTTTCCTGTAAGGGGCTGTTTTTAGGATGTTCCCTGTAAGGTGTTGCTTATAGGATTGTCCCTGTTAGGTGTTGCTTATAGGATTGTCCCTGTCAGGTGTTGCTTATAGGATTGTCCCTGTCAGGTGTTGCTTATAGGAGTGTGTCTGTCATGTTTTGCTTATAGGATTGTCCCTGTAAGGTGTGTTGCTTATAGGATTGTAACTGTAATGTGCTGGTAATAGGATTGATCATGTCGGGTGTTGTTTATTGGATTGGCCCTGTATGGTGTTGCTTATAGGATTGCCAATATAAGGTGTTGTTTATAGGATTGTCCCTTTAAGGTGCTGCTTGTATGATTGTCCCTGTCAAGTGTTGCTTATATGATTGTCCCTGTAAGGTGTTGTTTATATAATTGTCCCTGTTATGTGTTGCTTATAGGATTGCCCCTCTTAGGTGTTGTTTATAGGATTGTCCCTGTCAGGTGCTGCTTATAGGATTGTCACTTTTAGGTGTTGCTTCTAAGATTAATCTTGTCAGGTATTGCTTATAGGATTTTCATTGTAAGGTTTTGCTTATAGACTGTTCCCTATAAGGTGTTGCTTATAGGATTGCCCCTGTTAGGTGTTGCTTATAGGATAGTCCCTATAATGTGTTGCTTATAGGATTGTCCCTGTTAGGTTTTGCTTATAGGAGTGTCCCTGTCAACTTTTGCTTATAGGATTGTCCCTGTAAGGTGCAGCTTATATGATTTCCCCTGTTAGTTGTTGCTTATAGGATTGTCCCTGTCATGTGCTGCTTATAGTATTGTCCCTGTTAGGTGTTGCTTATATAATTGCCCCTGTCAAGTGCTGCTTATATGATTGTTCCTGTTATGTGTTACTT
Organism: Megaustenia siamemsis; assembly: GCA_032433765.1. NCBI lineage: Eukaryota > Metazoa > Mollusca > Gastropoda > Stylommatophora > Ariophantidae > Megaustenia > Megaustenia siamemsis. The sequence goes on from JAVIAB010000124.1 coordinate 92,707,435, forward strand.
ATAGGATTGTCCCTGTCAGGTGCTGCTTATAGGATTGTCCCTGTTAGGTGCTGCTTTTATGATTATCCCATTTATGTGTTGCTTAAAGGATTGATCTTGTCAGGTTTTGTTTTTAAGATTTTCCCTGTAATGTGTTGCTTATAGGATTTTCCATGTAAGGTGTTGTTTATAGGAATGTCCCTGTAAGGCGTTGATTCTAGGATTGACCCTATAATTTGTTGCTTATAGGATTGTCCCTGTTAGGTGTTGCTTATAGGATTGTCCCTGTTAGGTGCTGCTTATAGGATTGTCCCTGTTATGTGTTGCTTATAGGATTGTCACTGTAGGGTGATGCTTATAGGATTGTCCCTGTAAGGTATTGCTTATAGGATTGTCCCTGTAAGGTGTTGCTTAGAAACATATGCTTTTCCCACCAAAGAAACTGAAGCGAAAGAAAATAACGAATATAAACTATAAATTATATTGTTACAGTACAAATATCATGTTAATGATCATAAGAAGGACAAGCCAAAAGATTGAAAGAGAAATAGCAGACAAGCGAATTTAATTTGTTGAAGGTAAAGGAAATCAAAAGCCATTTATACATTAAGAGCACTGGCAGATAGAGCATGGAGGTGCAGAAAGGTCTATGTCAATGTTTTATTGACTACACAAAAGCTTTCGATAAAGCAGTCATGAACATATGATCAAGAAGCAACGAAATATAAACAAAGATAGTACAGATCTGAGTTTATTAAATATATATATATGTGTGTATATATATATATATATATATATATATATATATATATATAGGAACCAAGAAGTAATCATTAGAATTGAAAAAAACATGGGAAATATCAGCAAATAAAACAATGAATCGACAGGGATGTATGTTGTCACCAGGGGTATTTTCTATGTACAGCAACAATATTGTAAGTACTATTGTGAACAAACATGGGATTTAGATAGGGAAAAGAAGCGTAAACAAACTCACATATGCAGATAGCACTGTTTGATAGGTGAATATCAACACGATCTACACAAACTATTCTCTGAAATTGGGACATAAAGTGAACAAAAGGGGCTGTTCCTCAACTTGAAAAAAAAAACAAATTATAATAATATCAAATAAAACAAACAAACAAGAGTGAATAGTAAAACTAAACGAAACAAAATTATGAAACAAGTGTGTAGATTCATATCTATCTATTGTCCTTTCGAGCCGAAGACGGCACATAGGGCAGAACCACAATCTCAAAAACAGAAACCTTGCGTGCCAAAGTGGCACATATTGCAGAGATCACTGCTCTAAAATATATGGTGCTGTTTCCATAACAATACTTTTTACAATGACAGCTTGTCAAGCCATCGATCAATCTTCTTAGTCGCCTCTTACGACATGCCTGGAAGGTCACAGTGTCACTATTCTTTACTTCCCTCATAATGAGGCCCCGGTAACACACAGGAAAGATTCATATACCTAAGATCAATAATAACATCAGATGGCATATGTAAAGCAGAAATTATAGGCAAAATAGGACAAGAAAAGTCACAATTTCATCGCATGAAAAACATCACATTTAACGAATCATTATCAATTAATGTCCGAAAACGTGTCCTCGAGTGCAATATCGAATCTGTTCTACTACATGTATAAGGAAGTGAGTCATAGACTGTAGGTAAGACAACACAAAGAACATTAGAGGCAGCTGAGATGTGATTAATCAGAAGAATGCTTCAAATTCCATGGATATCAAATATTACAAATGAAGAATGTTTAACACGAGTTGGGGGAACTAGAAATGTCATTAAAAGCATAAGAAAGAGACAATCGACATTTATTAGGCATGTCCCACAAAAATCAGGCATTGACAATCCTATAGCAGTAGGAAAATGAATATACAAAAGAGCAGAGAAAAAGGAGCAGAGGAAAAAAAAACCAAGTGAAAATATAATGAACCACTTATCCCAGTGGCATAAAAAAATCATCGACTGAAATTATGACAAGCATGCAGGACAAAGTGAAATGGAGAGAGATGATCGCATAAGTCAACCGGCATGGCACTTGCTGATTATGATAATGTGGTCATGATCTAACGTAAACGCGCCATGACGAAGTCAGTTACAGACCCAGAGATCACTACACGAGCTCACAGTAGTATGTGCTGTTAAAGCGCACGTGGGAATCCTTACCTTTCAATTCAGACAACACAAATATGATATTATCTTATATTCAGACATCACAAACACGAAACTATCTCATTTTAAACATCACAAACACGACATTATCTTATATTCATGCATCACAAACATGATATTATTTTATATACAGACACCACGAACATGACATTATTTTATATACAGACATCACAAACATGACATTATTTTATATACAGACATCACAAACATGACATTATTTTATATACAGACATCACAAACATGACATTATCTGATATTCAGACAACACAAACGTGACATTATCTTATATTTATAATTTGCTATTTAATGATCATACTCTGGGTTTTTTTTTTATTGACGTCGTGCAAAAAAAGGAACAGAATACATTTCTGTAGTTGCTGCTCATGTTATAGTAAATGAAGATATTCATTGAAGAGTTTACACTCTCCATAATGTAGCCAATTGCACATATCATCATTGACATATTGACATACTTCCCGTTCATTGCTAAATCTGGAACAAATGCTGCTGCCAACAGAATAATAGTGACTGGAACAAAACAAACAATAAACAAAATGGAAACCATTATAATCATTTTGCCAGCCTTCAGATTACGAACCAAGGCTCTGTCATTCTGTGAACTGGTGGTGGTTTTCTGTCTCCACTTTGATTGTTTTTTTAGTTGATATGAAAGTATTGTTGCACATACAACTATGATCACAAATTAACTAAAAGGAATAATAAAACCGTTAATTGTGAATGTAATCATCTCAACGTGCCGTCGATCTGTAGTGGAAACAATTCTTACAATAGTTTTATTTCTTAATGGTGAAAACACTGTACCCAATCTAGCGACAGCGTACACTGGGGAGCCTGTCATGTAGAAGATGATGAACACACTAACCATGATCATAATCGCTCGCTTCGGTGTAATGATGCTTTTTATCTGGAATGATATAGAATCAAGTACAATAAATGTCTCAAAGTTATAATATACGTTCATAATTTTTTTTTTCGTTCACAAGCTTTAACCTCTGACGATGTCCCTAGAGTCTAGGAAGTGAATTTTGCGTGTTAATCCATTTATCATTGGCAGACGTGTGCACATGTGTCCCTCGCCGCACAGGCAGATAACTCCGATTTCGGACGCAATCATATTTCTTCCGTCGATGAGTAAATGACATTTCAAGCTGGGCCTCGCTGCTGAGACCAGGGGTGGTTGCCGCAGACAGAAATCATAAATAAAAATCCTAACCAGTGTAGCCGGGATTTGAACCCACAACGTCTCTGTCTCGAGGCCGGCATCTTGCCTCGTGACCAACCAGTTAATAAAACGATCAAGTATGTTGGTCTGATTTTTACTTACACACGTGTACTCATTTAAATGAATTTTTCATTTTTTTTTAAAATCAATGTGCTCTACCTTCCCAGTGATGAACATTTGTTATAAATCGCAATCAAGCAGGCTTTAAGAACTTGGCAGTGGGTGTCAGTGGTACCCCAAACATCATGATCTGAGTGAAGTGTGACTGAGGTCCTTCAAGCAGCTCGAACTGAGCGGTATGTATACGATCTTTGTAAAACTGGACGAACTGGGCAGTGGGTGTCAATGGCACTCCAAACATCATGATCTGGATGAAGTGTGTCTGAAGTCCTTCAAGCAGCTCGAACTGAGCGGTTTATGGTTTATGGTTATGGAAGGCCCCGATATCACTACAAATGAATTAAAATCCATAATTGCTCAACCGCCCGTGCTAGTGGAATCATCCGAATTACTATTTAATCTCCACAACAAAGAAAGGTAGCTGTAGCCCCCGTCATAGCAGTCTCAGCAAACGCCAAAAGAAATAAGGCGAAGACAGCCATCTGTTCTCTGCCATATGATACATCATTCATCGTAAGCAATCGGGATATGGAAACACGATCAAAACGGATGAAACGCACAGCTCACGGTGTTCACAGAGCATTTACTCAGTAGCTCCTGCAGCAATTCGGACTTTCACTACTTGATGTTCTTGCAGTCTAATCATGGTTAGATTGACATTCACTGCTTGCAAATTTTATTTGTCACAGCTCCCTGAGAGCAACTAGAAACAATGTCCCCTCAAATTACTGCTCGTCTATTTTCCACAACAGCCATATCAGAAAGCTTGATTGCTCATTTCCTCTTATACTTGAATGTCCTGGCATGAAAATAAGCACATTTCTGTCAGCCCAGTCATGCTCTTAAAATCACTGAGAAATCATACAGGGATAAAAGTATGTGCCTGAATCTAAGCTATTGCTTTATTTGCTGCTGTTGCCTCCATAATCAAACTGTTTGTAGTCACGGCAAAACCACCATGTCTCTCTTTATAGCTCTGAGCTGCAAAGATCCGTGAGCTTAGGTCAAAAACAGTTCAATCTTTGTATATAACTGCAACACTTTCACAAGGAAATAATCTTAATGGCATCTAAAAATAAAAAATAAATGTCAGTTATACACGATGGTGCACTCTACTCACTGAACGTGCTACTCGTTGTGCTTACATCAACTGAGAACCAAACTTATCTGATCATTTAAACTGCTTACATTGGTCATTTAATGGTGCTCAGTCAATGTTACCAAATTGTACCTTCAGCTTTATAGTTTTACACACTCATTATATATACCATCTTACTCTAGTCAAGCCATATTTTACGAATAACGAATGTTATGAATATCTCATGATATGCTCCTCAAACTGGCGGTGCACCCATCCTCATTAGATGGATTGCCGCGGCACTGTTTCAGAGGAAGGTGATACTGAGATGTGGAAGTTGGTCTTCCGAGCCAACATCCATTTGTCCAGGGCTGCCACAAGGTTCACCATTGTCACCAGTTCTATTTAACGTGTACACAATAACGATCACGGAACAACAGCTGGGTGGGAGGGGAAGAACTATGACTTTTGCGGATGATATTCAGGTATATGGCAAGGGAAGAGACAGACGGGGAATCGCATCCACAATGCATGACGACCTCGATCGCATTTCTTCTGGTGTGGGGTTTCAGGTGCCTTGGTTAATCCTAATAAAGCATCAGTTTCATGGTTCTCCCTAAACAATCATATCGTTAATACGACCACACCGGCAGTACGAATAGGAGCTGATGAGGTGTCCAGGGACAAGTTGATGACATACCTCGGAGTTAAGTTTGATCGCAGCCTGTGTTTTCGGGGCCAGGTCGACCATGTGATAACAAAATCCCGCAAAGGATTAGCCGCCTTGAAGGTCATGGCAACTGCCAACATCGAGCAGAGGCTACTTATTCTTCTGTTCCAGGGATGAGTCCTCGCACCTATCGAATATGCCCTGACAATTCTTACTGTCAGTACGACTCAAATAGTTAGGCTTGAGAAAATACAAAATGAAGCCATGCGCATTGTCTAGGGATGTACAAGGGACACCCCCTGTGTAGCAATGAGGTATTTTCTTGACTTTCCAACCATGGATAACAGAATCAAGATCTGGAGAGCACGAGCATACCCGAAGATTAGTAAAGATAAAGAGCATCCATTGCACCACGTGCTCAACACAGGGAAAGGTGCCAGGCTAATAAGAGGCAAATCATGGGTGGGCCGAGCAGAAGATGTCATCAAACAGGTCTGTGGGCTTACCAATATCAGCGTTGGTGAGGAGTGGATACCGGTACCTACGTCATTCAAGGGGACTTTCTCGTGTATTGTCACACTCGACAGGAAAAGTAGGGAACAGAACCCGGTCGTGGTTAATGCTGATGTCAACGGTCTCATCTGCGATAACACCAATGAGAAAGATGCAGTCATCTATACAGACGGATCTGTAAGACGACACCAAAGAAGTGGCATTTATAGCACGCTCGGCAGGCACAATAGTCTACGAAGACAGTGGTGCATACGTCATGACCACGAGTAGCATGACAATGGAGGTGATGGCAGTGACCAAGGCATTCAAATGGTTAGAGTCACAAGACTACATCCACGCATGTATACTGAGTGATTCGATGAGCATGATAAAAAAAAGTGGAGGCATGCTCTGTACGCATGCAATGGGTAGAGTCGTTGCAGAAATCCAATATGCTTAAGGTCACCTTTGTCTTTGTCCCTGGACATGCAGGAGTACGGGGAAATGTAAGAGCGGACAGGTTGGCTAGCTGCGCTGTCGTTGAGTACGGGCAACCAATAGATCGGGCGGACATCATCAATGGCCTCCGAGAGGTAGGAAGAGCACATGACTTCGACAAACACATATCCACGTCACTTCTTCGGATGATGGAAATGGGAGTTAAGGAAGGCACAGCCAGAAATGAGAAACTTAGTGGCCGTGTAAGAAGACTTATCAACCAACATAGAACTGGAGTCGTCAGTCGCTGGACACTGCGGGAATTGCTGAGGAGGGGATCTGAGCACCTATGGGCATGTTCGGAATGCAATGATCATGACCCGCAAATAACGCAATAACTCAATGTTCTACATCCTATAACTAGTGTGTAACACAAACACAGATTATGTAACGGTATTTATAAAAATCACGTCAGCATTAACGTCTCCGATGTTACCATTTTATGCGGTCAGTACTCATTACAAATATAAACTTATAATAGTATTGCTAATGTATATTAATAGTTTCTTCGAGAAAATATTAACTTCTCAGTTGTGAATTATGATTGCGCTTCTTATTCTATTCTATTGACTTTTCGAGCCGTAGGCGGCCCATAGGGCGTAGACCAAGATACTCCTTCTCCTATCTGAATTTTTGTTGTAGCAGTTTTCTATTAAAGATATTTTATCAAATCTCGCCATTTGTCTCTGTTCTGTGCAAGCTGCTCTATCTCATTGAGGGAGCCGAATCCTGCTGCTCTTGCCTCTCTCATCAATGTTCTTCTCAGTGTCTCGCTGGGTCTTCCTCTTTTTCTCTTACCTGTTGTTTCCCACATGAGAGCTTGCTTTGCTATTCGGTTATTATCTCTTCTCATCACATGTCCAACATATGACCATCGTCTTTTCTTTATTACTGAAGATATCACTAACTACATGGCTTCTTATACAGAAAGAAAATTCAATATTATATCTTTTATCGTTTCAGGATCTTCCAGTACATGCGTTCTTATCACTAATCAGGACGTTAATCAAACGGTTAATCGTAAAAGATGTTCTATTGTAACATAGAAAAGAAGTAAAGACATCAAGATGCACCAAGACGCGTAATGATGCGAAGCTGCTGTAAAGCTGATGATAATAGCAATACTACAAAAAAGGGAAAAAAAGTGCTATGGTGAAAGATTTACGGGGTAATGGACTAAACAAATTCGACGTTTCGGCCAAGTAGGCCTTCAGCTGGAAGAACAAACAACACAAAAATTATATATAAGGATATGTAAACAAATCCAACTACATATAATATAATATACTAGATACTCAAAAAAGGAAATAAAAAAGGGTCACTTCCCTCTGTTCCAGGGCATGGTCAGCCTCTAAAATGGACTAAAATGAGAAGGCGGGATGACCAACTATATATCTCACTGAACAGGCAGTCAAGCGAGAAGAGTGAACGGAAGCATTCTAAAAATATGGGGAAGTGTGTACAAGATATGTATAAACTGTACATATCTAACTCTGCGTCTGCACCCCGAACCGATGTGTAAAAAGAAAACTGTGTATATAACAATACATGCGTACACGCATAAATCCGTACATATATTGCCAGAAAGCACACAAAAAAGAAAACCCTCAGGTGCCCAACTGTGCCAATACATATGCAGACAAATATATCAACATGTATAGGTTCGGTAGCGCATGGGGGTAAGAAATGTGTAGTAGGTGTCCTATGTGTATGAGAGCGATGTGTTCATACCTTGGGTGTGGGGGGGGGACAGCGAACCCAACTGGGCAATAAGGCGATTCTCAAGGGCGAACCGGCTGCGATTTCTGGAGTGACACGAGACAACGACAGTGACTTGCATGTCAGGTTTACCACTATAGCCATAGGAGTTGAAATGGGCAGACACCGGATTGCCAGTACTTTTGCTCAGCATAACGAAGATGCTCACAAAATATGTCACTCAGGCGTCATTCACTCTCGCGCACATACGTCATCTGGATATGTTTACATATTATGGCGTAGATGATATATCGTGACACACAAGTAAACCCCAACTTGATGTTGAATCGCTTATTAGGGAATAAGTCTGAGTCGGTGCAAAGCACGTAGTCACAAGTTCTGCAAACTCGACGTCCACAGCGAACAGTACCAAGGTGTTTGTGGTTTGAGCGGGGGAGGTGGCTCGTGGCAAGAATGTCACTCAGACTCCTGTCGCGTTTGAAGGATGTCAAAGGAGGATCATTGAAAAGTAGGCGGAAAGTGGGATCTGAGTGGAGAATGGAGCGATACCGGTTAAGGATCCTCATCGCAGCCAAGTTGTGGGGGTGGTAGGTGAGGGTAAATATGGTCCTGTCAGAGGAACGGCGAATGGATGGGGTGAGTGCCACAGGACGGGAAATATCGAGAGCTCGCTTGAAGGCAGATTGGAGAACCGAATCGGGATAGAGACGACGCCTAAAGAAACTTAACATCAGGTGGGCCTGTTGGAGAAAATCGTGATCATCCTGGCAGATACGACGAAGTCGTAATAATTGAGAATATGGAATGGAATCTCTGCGGTGAGATGGATGAGACGAGGTGTAGAGAAGATAACAGTGAGCGTCCGTGGGTTTATAGAAGACGGAAGTGTGGAGGCTGGAGGTACCAAGGGAGACGATAAGATTAAGAAAAGTGACGGACGAGGTAGAGCTATGTGATGTAATTTGGATGGATTTATTAAAATTGCCAATGTAGTCGATGAACCTGGAGATGTCATCTTCGGCAAGTCAGTCAGTCCAAAACCGTCATCGATGTACCGGATGTATTCAAGGGAAAGGGGGCCACGGTACGGGTTCAGTTTTTGATGTTCAAGGTTCTATCGTAACATTCATAATCATCATCATCATGTACCGGGCTGGCAGGCGTAGGTGATTATGTCTCTCCACAACTTTCGATCTGGACAAATATTTACCATTTCCGTTGTTGACATTCTGCCAAGCCATTCTCTTAAGCTGTCTGATATCTTTTCAAAAAAGTATTTGCTTCCTTCTATCTCTTCATCTCTCAATTTTCCCAGTTGTTACAATATATTCCATATGTTGTCTTCTCATTACGTGCCCAAAAAATTATGATTGTTTCTTCCTAATGTTGGAGATTATCTCTCTTTTAATGCTGTGGCCTCTTTCAGAACCTTTTCATTACTATTCTTAGCCGTCCATGGTATACTCAACATTCTTCGGTAAAACCACATTTTACAGACCCCAGTGATTTTCTTGTCTGTTGTCCTATTTTCATTTATTTGCATCCATATGTTAAGACTGGATCTTCCGTCTGAATTTAACAATCGTAACATTATTCACTGCATACTTGTGATATGTAAGTTAATGTTTATTAAATGTTCACTAAGGCATCTATCTATACACTGAGCAAATCTTTAAAAACATCACAGAGATGCTAGGCCTAAACATTAATTGGAAGATAATCAATAACCTAAAATATGCTGATGATACTGTACTACTATATTTAATAAAAAGTAAAGTAAAGTACCCCCCGTCACGCCAAGTGGCGTATAGGGAAATATGGTGTTAGTGACCCTATATTTTACAGACCTTCAGCACATGATTTTTGGGGTAATGTGGTCGGTATTACGCCCGTGCTGCTTTTACTTTCCCAGAAAAAATCCGGTACCCATTTAAGGCTGGGTGAACCCGGAGCCGTCGGTTGGGATCGAACCCTACCCCTTGTCCGTAGTAGTCCAGTTCACTAACCACTGAGCTATCGCGGCTCCTACTAATTTTTAGGGAATTAGTAAAACCCAGGTGTCCTCGCCAGGATTACGAACCCCGGCTGTTGCCGTGGTAAGCCAACCGCCTATCGATTGCGCTAACCGGACACCCTACTATATTTAATAGCGGGGATTATTCCTTGCTTTTTTCTCAGTTCTTCATTTTTGATATTGTCTCTCAGGTTGTTTCCTATCATTCGTCTAACACATTTTATATCAGTAGATGCTATTTTTATTATTGTTCTTGCATATGTGATCCAGGTTTGCCATCGGTAGCACAGCGTTCGGATTGAGATTGTATAATGCAGTGCCCGTTTTGCCTTTAGAGTTATTTCCTTGTTGGTAAATAATGGTAATAACTGTCCAATGATTTGACAAGCTTTGTTGCATCTTGCGTCTATCTCTGTTCTTTGTGAATTGTCTTTTGTCACTAGACTTCCCAGGTAATTAAATTCCTCTACTTGTTTTAGTTATTCAACCACCACTTTGCATTAATTATGACATCTTATAAAGAAGATAAGCAACTTTGTGATGTGTATGGAAGTCTTGCAGGCAACAGGAGCACAGTAAGTCACTGGATCTAAGAATAAAAAAAACGGAAAGCGGAGATACGGCGCTTCTTGGTCGGCCGAACTGTGAACGGTCAGCCACAACCACCAATGCAGAAATGTTGAAATGCGCGGAGGGCATTATTCTTGCAGATAGACGCATCACTGCTCAACAAATGGTCTTACAATGTCAATTAGCATTGGTAGTGCAAATGCTAGTATAAAAACTCTCAGATTCTCAAAGGTTTGTGCAAGATGGCTTCCACGAAATCTCACAAATGAACCCCGATTACAAAACTCTTCTGAATTTTTGTAGTTTTTCGATGTTCATTGAGAGAACTTTTGGACTAAGATTGTTAAAGGGGAGGAAACCTGGGAACATCATTTTGAACCTGAGACAAAAAAGACAATCAATGGAGTGGCATCATCCGCACTCACCACGATGAAAGACATTGAAGACATCACCTTCAACTGGGAAGGTCATGGTGACTGTCGTTTTGTGATATTGGAAGTGTGGTTGTGGATGTTATATATAAAAGAGGGGAGACAATCAATTCGCAAAGTTACATCAAGACATTGAAAAAAAGGTCAACCAGTTTTTTCGCAGAATTTGGCCAAGAACCGAGCAGACCTGCTTCCCCTTCACGACAATGCGCGCCCTCACACAAGTCTGGCAACACGTGAAGCAATCACCAGATTGGATTAGACTATACTCCCCCATCCACCATACAACCCTGATATAGCATCCTCTGATTTGCATCAGTTTGGTCCACCTAAAGATGCAATCCGTGGAACAAGGTTTGAAGATGATGAAGGGATGATTCATGCAGCGAAGAAATAGCTACACGATCAAGACAAAGACGGGTACAGGCTAGGAATACATGCACTTGTTGCCCGCTGGCGTAAAGCTATACAAGTGGATGGTGATTATGTTGAATGATACCGATGTTTACATGGCATATCCATTTATATTATATAAACATTTAATACTTTTTGAATTAGCGGTTCCCGAGAAAATCGACGGTGTGAATTACTTTCTGAATGCACTCAGATATAAATGCATGTATTTTATTCACTTGAACACGATTACAATCACAAGTAAATTCCTACCTTTAAAGGGGCGGTAATGCACAAACATCTCTCCACCGTAATCCAGGCCGTGATACAACTACTAACTCTGGTGAAGGAAAAATGAGCCACCGCTGATGTAATGTAAACAACATCAATTGGATCAAATGGTAGATCGGCTATCAGAACTGATAAAGTAACGTAAATTGATGTACACACCATCGTCATAAGACTGCCTAGATCAGACACTGCCAAACCTGAAAAGAATTGAAAACAAGTTTTATTGCACAAATAATTAACATACATATGTGAAGGTCAATATCATCATCATCATCATGTACCGTACCGTTTGGCGTTGGCGATTATGTCCTTCCACAATCTTCTATCCACAGTGCATCGTATGAGTTCTGTTGTTGACTGTTTTCCATGCCATGACAAAAAGCTATCCAGTATTTTCTCTCTTTGTCATCCGCGATCTCTCTTTCCTTTTATTTTTCCAGTTGTAACCAAGTATTCCAACTTTCCTCTTCTCATGATGTGCCCAAAAATGTTGATTGCTTCTTTCAGATATTTTTTTTAAGAGCTCCCTTTTTGTGTTGGCCTCTTTGAGAACTTTCTCATTGGTCTTTTTAGCTGTCCAGGGAACTTTCAACATTCTTCTGAGAAATCCCATCTCTGTGGTCTCTAATCGTCTTTTCATTTGTTTGTCTATTGTCCCTGATTCGCCTCCATAGGTCAGATTCGCTTCCATCGATATAGCATCGATGAACTCTCTTTCTCATTTCTATTGACATATATTTGTTGCATAAGATTATTGTTTATTGGTTATGGAAGGTCTCGGTCTCACAGCAAACGAATTAAAATCCATAATTGCTCAACCGCCCGTGCCAGTGGAATCATCCGAATTACTAACTCATCTCCCAAACAAAGAAAGGTAACTGTAGTCCCCATCGCAGCAGCCTCAGCACACGCGAAACGACATAAGGCGAAACTGCGCAGAAAGTGAACACAGCCAACCGTTCCCCGTCATACGATATCATCATTCATCGCAAACAAGCGGGATATCGAATAAGGATCAAAACGGATGAGACACACAGCTCACGGTGTGCACAGAACACTCAACTCAGTAGCTCCTGCAACAAGCCGGACTTGGAATATGAGGAAACTGCAAGAAGGAACACTTTTCAGACATAGCCCTCAATGGTTCCCGCCGCCTATCCACCATACACCATGGGAGTTTACGTCCTCCCAAAAACGATGATCGTCGTAGCACCTGATGATGTTAGGCCATCATTGATGACTCCAATTCCAAACATATAGACACACAGGGGTGGTAAGTTATCATTTCCAATCCAACAGAAGCCACATGACCTGTAGTTAGTAAAAACACAATTGATGATGTTCTCCGCTCCCTTCTTGTCGCTGCCGCCACACAATTCTGATGTCTCATTATCTTGGACATCATTCAAGAACAATGTCAGATGAACATTCCATAGATATGGCTTTGCTGATGAAGTGCTTGGTGCAACAGTTGTATCAATCATACTGGAGGCTCCTGGTCTGTGGTCATTAATATCACAGAAGGCACATGATGTTGTTATATTCAGAATTTCTTTCTGTGGTGTAAATATGTGGCACACACATGGAGAGTGGTTTGTGGTCACAGTAATCCCATTAAAGGCAATTCTAGGGTAGCATGGCATAGCTGTTTCAGAACAGCACAATCCTGTGATGTTTTCTGTGTTCGCTATAAAGCTGCTGCTGCTACCCAATCCTGACCAATTATAGGTGTGGACATTATTCACTTGCAATGACAAAACTGCTTTGTTTACATCATAAACCTCTCGAATCATTTATGGGATTAATAGTTGCATAAGATATTTTTCATTTTCTGAAATGCTATTTTTGCCTGAGCTATTCTGCTTTTTATTTCTATGTTGCATCTTCCATCTGATATTATCACTGTGCCCAAGTATTTCAAACGTTGCACTTGTTTCAGATTTGTCTTGTTTATTTTTATGCTGCATGATGGTGATGATTGTTTCTTCGATATAACCATTACTTTTGTTTCTTACTATTCAGACTGAGACCTTTCTTGTTGCTTTCTTTTACTATTATGTCTATCATTTTTTGTAGCTTATGCTCTGTCTCTGCTATTAAGACTGTGTCATCCGCATATTGTAAATTATTTATGTTGTGACCGTTGACTTCAATTCCTTTTTTGTCTACTATTGATCTCATAATATGTTCGCTGAAAAAGTGAAAACAAATCCTGCGACAGAACACAGCCTTCTCTAACGCCTTGTTTTATAAATTGAAATTGTCCTGTTTAGTTGTTAATCAGTTTAGCTGCTGTTTGTTGCCAGTACATATTTTTTATGGTTCGCAGATCCTTGCCATCATTGTTTAATTTCTCCAGCATATTTATTATTTCCACATGCTTTACTTTGTCAAATGCTTTCGCGTAGTCTATAAAGCACATATATAGATCTTTCTTTACCTCTGTAGATCTTTCTATCAATGTTCTTAAGATGTATATTGCATTATTGGTGCCCTTTCCTTCCACAAATCCACAATGTTCCTCACTTATTTCTGGTTGTATTTTGTTCCTTACACGTCTCATGATGATTCTTAGTAATATTTTCATCATATGGCTCAAGAGACTAATAGTGCGACAGTCTTCACAATCAGTGGCGCCTGACTTCGTCGGTATGGCTACAAAGATAGATTTTAGTAGATCTTCAGGTATGTGTCCAGTGTTATATATGTCATTGAGTAGTTTTGTTATGACTTGTAATCCCAGCTCTCCTAATGCATTTATCTCTTCGATTGTTATATTGTCGGGACCTGCAGCTTTGCCTCTTTTCATGTGTTGAATTGCGTCCTCCACTTCACTCTGCATTATTGGTGGTCCTGTGTCTTCATTTGAATTGCTTAATTCTAGTCTTTCATCGTCATAGAGTTGATTAATATATTCTGTCCTTCTTTCCATTGTCTTCTCCAGCCCTATTATTATATTTCCTTCCTTTGACTTTACACATCCTGAAACTTTGACTTCTTTTCTTCCTGTTAATTCATTTAACTGATTGTGCATACATTTTGAGTCTTTCTTTTCTTGTTTTTCCATTTCTTCACATTTCTGTTTTAACCATCCTTCCTTTGCTTCTCTGCATTTGTTTTGGATCTCTTTGTGCAATATTTTGTATGTCCGTTCTTCTTTCTTATGTTTTCTTCTTTCGTCCATTAGTTGTAATATTTCTTCTGTCATCCATTTCTTTTTGTTGATTCTTTTAGTCACTGGTATTACTTCTTTTGATGTTTGTTGAGTCGATTGTTTGAGCATTTTCCACTGTTCCTGGATGTCCTATATTTTCTCAATAGCATTATATATATTTTGTTCTATCGTGCTGTACTTATCACTCATCTGTTTATCTACTCTTAGCATATCTAGTTCTAATTTTATATTTCTTGGTGATTTCTGTGCCTTCTGCAGTTTTATTCTTATCTTTCCAACTACTGGTACATGGTCACTATTGCAATCTGGTCAATATATAGTTTTTAAAATATTACAAATAAAACACATTTTAGATTCTATCTTTGTTACAGCGGACGATTAAAACATGTTCAAAATTAAAATATGCAGGAAATATAGTGATAAACGTAAAGCAGTAGAAATAGACTCAAGATGCAACACAATTTATCTAATCATAGGATATATTTCATCACTATGTTAAACAAAGAAGTAACACCAGGGAGAGAAGAGTCGCTCACGTGTTGTCATCAAGTTGTCTATTTTTGGGTCAAATTTCAGTTATTATTTCTCTGTAAAGTTCACATGTTAAAACTGTGTTGGTATTTTAAATGTTTGTTATGGATTGGTCGTTTGATTTGTTCTGTTTTATAATCTATCTTCAATACGTAGAGCCATCCTAAGTAGTTGTGAGTAGACCACTTCGAGGTAGAAGATTAGGTTCTGCATCTGTCTGGTGAATCTTGTTTTCCATGTAGTACTATCGAACACATTCATTGTCTGTAAAGTAGTACATGTCTAATATGCTTTTCTCTGTATCGTCACCGATCAGTGTGACACTCTCCATCTTCTAATGAGTCAGCTAATTGATTCTACCTTTCCAAGTGCTTGTTGCATCTGAGAAAACCTGTGAGAAAATGGAGGTGTTCCAAGTGTCCATGTCTATTTTGGCTGCTGAGGGAGTGTTCCTGAAGAAAGTTATGCAGGGAACATGTGCGTTTCAGGTTCTTATTAACCTGACATCTTTAACAATACAAAGATAACTACATTAACACAAACTCTCACATGTTTGCACATTCACCTACATCCACACTTTTACACAAAAATATTTACCTAGAAGACTGACATTAATTGAATCCCCAAAGCCTTGTTTCGTAAAACACATGATGTTGATAATGTTTGTGACGATGCCAAAAATGTTCATTACCTGACACACGACACCATAGGTAACACATGTATAAATCTGAATTGTTTTGTCACTTACAAGGATTATGTCTTCAGCAGAAGACATCGTCAACAAAGTCTTAAATATTATTTTATTCAAATACCTTGCGGAGAGTCAATATTACTGTAAAAATCGTAAGGAAGCTAATGACTATTGTTGGTGTTAAATTATCCGCATTTGGTTTCCAAATCCGATATATATATATATATATATATATATATATATATATATTTATATATATATATATATATATATATATATATATATATGTAGAGAGAGAGAGAGAGAGAGAGAGAGAGCACACACATAATCTACAAAGAAACCTCAAGATAGATTAAATTAACATATAAAAAGTTATGGTCATAGTTGTCTTACACTATGGTGTCTTAATGAGTGGTAGAATACATTAACGATAAATACACATTTCTGGGAAATATGAAACATTTTAACAAGAAAGCTATAATCATGTTAGGGCAGGGTCAATATGTCGAATAGTAGGCAGGAAACATTGAGGCTCAGTCTGAAGTGTTCCCTGTCGCAGTTTCCTCATATTCCAAGTCCGGCTTTCTGTTGGAGCTACTGGGTTTATAGCTCTGTGCACACCGTGAACTGTTTTCTATGCAGATTGTGTTTCGATATTCGTATTGCTTACGATGAATGATGATATTGTATGACGAAGTCATATTAGGACAGTTCGGCTGAGTTAACTTTTGGTGCCGCTTGACCTAATGTCTTTTGGCGTGTGCTGTAGCTGCCATGATGAGAACTGCAGCTGGCATTCTTTGTTTTGGACCCTTCAATGCGATGTGTTCTAATTAGGATGATTCCACTGGCATGGGTGGTTGAGCAATTATGGATTTTAATTCTTTTGCAGCGATACCGCTGCCATCGAATAACCATAACCATAAAAATTAGGGCAAGTAACACAGTTACTAAATTTTTTAATAATATGGTAATTTTTGAATAAACAAAAATTACCATATGGCAGGGACGTATGAACACTTGGTATTAAAACAGGCAGGAAAATTGAAGTCTTTGAAATTTGGATTTATAAAAGAATGAAAAGTGATAAAATGACACATAACCAAAAAAAAAATCTTTGAAGTTTTAAAAAAAAGTTTAAAAAGAAGAAATCATGATTTAACACTATTCGATCACGACAAATTAAATTCAAAATAAATTATGAAATTAACATGTTATATTTTTTTTCGGTTATTAAACCGCAACAATAATTTGAAGACTGCGTAACTTCCCTTTGTATGTATCCCGTTACTTATTTCTTTATTCGTTAATCATGTATCTTCTTCTCCTTCCCTTCCTCATCTACCTTTCAGCGTCGAGGGGAGATACAATTTGCGGTCTTTTGCTCTTCTGTTCGCCTCTGCTGCTGTTATGTTTCCTAGTGCTTCTAATATTCCATCGATCCATCTTTTTCGTGGTCGACCCTTGGGTCTGGTGTTCTCACAACGTTTGTTGAAGGCTCGTTGTGTTGTGTTTTGTTTTTTCTGCCTGTTAATCATTTATCGCACCCCTTTAAAAACGATCACAGGGAGCATTCATTTGTAGTTACAGAAAACTGGATAAACTATTGTTATAATACGTACTTTACAATGATTAAGTTTTGCGTATCAACACAATGGATTGCTCTTCCTTTATATTTATTATTTATACACGTATCTACATATATATGTGTGTGTGTGTGTGTGTGTGTGTGCGCGCGTGTATGTGTGTTTGTGTGTGTGTGTGGTGTGTGTTCGTTGTAAGATCAGGTAAGTTTATCTGATATTGTATGTAGTAGACGGTACAACCTGCGGCTGCCCTGCTGCCTTGCAGGTATGCTCGGGACAGTAAAAAGCTAAGGGTGTGTACCCTAACGTAAAAGAGCCCCACTGCCTTGTGGGTCAGACTTTTTTCATCAAATGCTAGCGGAGCCAACAGTAAACAAACCGACAGAAAGCAACAGATAGCCACAGTCGTAATTTCTTCGTACAATCATCAATAGTGAGAACAATAGAATCCTCGACAGCAACGTTACGGACGATTCCAATGGCATACCCTCGTTCGTTAGGTGAGATCATGTACTACAGGTGATACCCGACAGGTGATACCCGATCATCATCCAGCTACTGTAAAAAAGATAAAGATAAAACAGACACTGAACATAGGAAATTGGAACACTCATGCAGAAGGGAAAACTGGAAATCATCAAACAGGAAATGAAAAGGATTGGTTCACATTTTTAGGTACTTTGTGAAATAAGATGCACTGGATCAGGGTAGATATATTCTGATGAACATAAAATAGTCTATTCTGGAGTACTGAACACCAAAGAGGAGAATGTATCATCTTGGATGCAGAAAGAGCAATAACAGTGAAAGGCTTTTGGGCAATATCAGACAGCCATTTTAGTGAAATTGAATGGAAAACCAATAGATATTCATACTGACTTCCGGGGAATATGGCGCCCTATTCGTGGTCTTCTTCAGTGGACTCACAGATAAGTGCTGATCTCCAGTGAACTTTTTTGTTTATTTGTTTGTTTTTATTGATATTTGAAGTGATCATGTGATTGTATGCGCTTTCTTTTTGATTTAAATCACTTTGCTTCTTTTGAGTCATTGCATTTTGTTACAATTTCTTTTTTTTTGATCACTGATACTCATCTTTGTTGTTGATTGCGCTATTGAACGCGTCAAAAATCGGCGGTTTGTTTTCGCCAGTCGGTCGTCAAGGGCACGTAATTCATTAAATTTTTTAAAAGGCTCTCAGTGTATCTGCGTGCTGTAGAGCTATTTACTGGAGTTGGCTAGTTTATAACGTGGAAACGGGTTCTGGACCGTGCGACTGAGTAAGTGCACGTGAGTCTAGACCCTCCGCAGAATCGACGTTCAGCGACAAAATCATCTATGATACTATGACGACGGTAAGTATTCAGATGCATCCCAAAAGACAACATCGATGAAAGAAAACACGACAAGGTAAAAGAGGGGGCGTTAAAATGTCGAAGTATGAGAGGCCAGGCCTAAAGTATGTGCGCGTTAGATATTGTATGTGGGACCATAAATCAACGACGGCCCATTCTTGATAAGCTACTGTGCGGCGCCGATATAATGGTTTTACAAGAAACTCTTCTTGGTGACAGGACAGTAAGTACTCCTGGCTTTCATTGTTTTGACAATAGACGACACCTTGGGCAGGCCATCCTTGTGCGCAACAATATGGTGGCAGCTGAGGTTGATATGTCTGCGTGGGACGAAGAAGATTTGCAGGTACATGCGGTTAGGGTCAGACCGCAGTTCATTTCGTGATTGTTAATGTGTATGCCTGTAATGGGAAGGTGAACACACAACAATGGCAGAACCTCTTTGAGTTCGATGAAGAGAACTTCATTTTCTGAGGAGACGTTAATGCTAGAGGCAACCAGTGGGGTAACGTCATAACCAACAAGCAGGGAGAAGACCTAGAGAACGCACTAGTGTCAGTCGATTTAGTGTGCTTGAATGATGGAAGGGCAACAAGAATGGCCACTCGAACAGGGGACTCTGATAGTGTTATAGACCTGGCACTGGTGTCTTCCACCTTCGCATCGGGTTGCAGGTGGAGTGCACTGGGGTTCCACGGAAGTGATCACTATCCATGTGTCCTCCTAATTGAGAAAACCAGAAATCGAAGCCAGAAAAGGAAGCTCCATACATTCCACTACGAGAAAACAGACCAGGACGTCATTAGTAAAATGAGACATAGGAAACAGAGCGCCCCTTGTAAGAGGGAGGAGAGATGGGCGCAGCCACCCTGGTGGAACGTACAAGTCGAGGAAGCTTGGCGGAGCAAGAGACAAACGGTCAAGACATGGCAGAAAGCTAGAAAGAATGGAAGAACACAACCTGAGCTCTTGAAGCGTCTGAAAGTAGAGGTCGACCAAACAACGATGCACTAAATAAAATATGTGCTAAGCAGGCTAAGGATGCCAAATGGGATGACTTATGTAAAAATGTGTTCTGATAAAAATCACTCGTCACATTCTGGCGCCTTCATCAGAGCATGATTGGCACAACACGACACAGAGGCATACTAGACTTTCAGAGCACAGGCCGGATATGGCACAATTCTGATGAGAGCAAAGGGAAGTCCCTGTTTGCCCGCTACATTAAACAGACGGACCAAACAAATGTGGCTGTAAGAATGAGGATACGGGGATCGCTGTCAAAATTGTGTAGGGATGTAATGCTGGAAGTAGATCTCACAATCACAACCAATACCATTCGCACGACACTTAAAAGGTCACACAACACTGCTCCTGGTCCAGATTGTGTTCGGTACGATGACACAGGCGATTTAGCTGACGACGACTTGACAAAACTGACAAATGAATTTAATGCCAGCATTCGGAGTGTCCAGATTAATAAGGAGTTTCTACACAGCTACTTACTACCGCTACCGAAGCCAAACAAGGACCATTCTCAGATCAGTGCCTACAGAATCACCACAATGCGGAACACTGCGGGCATGCTGCTGGAGAAAATAGTTGCCCGTGTCCTCACTTGTCACCTTGAACAGAAACGCGCATTCCCACCCACACTCGGATGTTATAGATATAACAAAGAGACATGGCTCAACGCGGCAGTCTTTGCCTATGACGTCTTCGAAGGCTTCCACAGACGAGCTGCTGCTGTAGATCTGGAGGATGCATACAATATGGTACCATTTGCATATCTCATGCTCCTCAAACTGGCGGTGCACCCCTTGCTCATTAGATGGATCGCCGCGGCACTTTTTCAGAGGAAGGTGATCCTCAGATGTGGAAGTTGGTCTTCCGAGCCAACATCCATTTGTCCAGGGCTGCCACAAGTCTCACATTGTCACCAGTTCTATTTAACATGTACACAATAACGATCACGGAACAACAGCTGGATGGGAGGGGAAGAACTATGACTTTTGCTGATGATATTCTGGTATATGGCCAGGGAAGAGACAGACGGGGAATAGCCTCCACAATGCAAGACGAACACGATTGCATTTCTTCAAGGTGTGGGGTTTCAGGTGTCTTGGTTAATCCTAATAAAGCATCAGTTTCATGGTTCTCCCTTAACAATCATATCGTTAATTCGATCACATGTTAGTACGAATGGGAGCTTTTGAGGTGACCAGGGATAAGTTGATGACATACCTCGGAGTTAAGATTGATCGCAGCCTGTGTTTTCGGGACCACATCGACCATGTGATAACAAAACCCCGCAAAGGATTAGCCGCCTTGAAGGTTATAGCAGCTGCCCACATCGAGCAGAGGCTACTTACTCTTCTGTTTCAGGGATTAGTCCTCGCACCAATCGAGTATGCCTTGTCAATTCTAACTGTCAGTACGACTCAAATTGATAGACTGGAGAAAATACAAAATGAACCCATGCGCATTATCCTGGGATGTACGAGGGACACTCCCTGTGTAGCAATGAGGTATCTTCTTGACTTTCCAACCATGGATGACAGAATCAAGATCTGGAGAGCACGAGCATACCTAAAGATTAGTACAGATACAGAGCATCCATTTCATCACGTGCTCAACACAGGGAAAGGTGCCAGGCTAAAAAGAGGCAAATCATGGGTGGGCCGAGCAGAAGATGTCATCAAACAGGTCTGTGGCCTTACCAATATCAGCGTTGGTGAGGAGTGGATACCGGTGCCTACGTCTTTCGAGGGCAATTTCTCGTGTATTGTCACACTCGACAGGAAAAGTAGGGAACAAAACCCGGTCGTGGTTAATGCTGAGGTCAACGGTCTCATCTGCGATAGCACCGATGAGAAAGATGCAGTCTTCTATACAGACGGATCTGTAAGACGACACCAAAGAAGTGCATCGGCATTTACAGCACGCTCGGCAGGCAAAATTGCCTACGAAGACAGTGGTGCATACGTCATGACCACGAGTAGCATGACAATGAAGGTGATGGCAGTGACCAAGGCATTCAAATGGTTAGAGTCACAAGACTACATCCACGCATGTATACTGAGTGATTCGATGAGCACGATAAAAAAAAGTGGAAGCGGGCTCTGTACGCATGCAATGGGTAGAGTCGTTGCAGAAATCCAATATACATAAGGTCACCTTTGTCTTTGTCCCTGCACATGCAGGAGTACGTAGAAATGAAAGAGCGGACAGGTTGGCTAGCTGCGCTGTCGTTGTGGACGGGCAATCAATGGATCTGGTGGACATCATCAATGCCCTCCAAGAAGTGGGAAAAGCACAGGACTTCGACAAACACAGATCCATGTCACTTCTTCAGATGATGGAAATGGGATTTAAGGTGGGCACATCCATAAATGAGAAACTTAGTGGGCGTGTAAGAAGACTTATCAATCAACATAAAACTGGAGTCGTCAGTCGCTGGACACTGCGGGAATTGCTGAGGAGGGGATCTGAGCACCTATTGACATGTTCGGAGTGCAATGATGATATCCCGCAAATAACTCAATAACTCAATATTCATACAAGTTTATGCACCAACAGCATATAATCTAGTGGAAACAGTTGACACATACGTGCTTGATATGGCACGCCGGGAATGCAAACCACATGAAAACACAATACAGTAATCCCCAGATATTGCGGTTAATAGGGACCAAGACCGGCCGTGGTAAGTGAAAAACCGCGAAGTAGTGTCACACTCTAATTTTTAACATATATACATTTTTGTGTATGTATAATATCAATAAGTGTATATGAAACCATATAAGTGCATATGTTATCATTAGAACATTAAAGAATAGTTTCAAACATGTAAATAAAATATTATTAGTATAAATAACACATAAAATAATGTGTAAATGATATAAATATGATACGTGTGTACGTACAGTCCGCGAACAATCCGCGATGTTCTGTTGAACAATCCGCGATGTACAGATGCCGCGATAAATGAACTGCGAAGTAGTGAGGGAAGACTGTAGTTCTAGGGGATCTCAATGCAAAAGTACGAGAGGAAAAAGTTGAGTAAGTAGTTTGATATTATGGCTTAGGCGAGAGAAATGAGAGAGGTGGCAGATCTTTTGATTGGGAAAGAACACACAACATGATGATATGAAACACCTGGTTTAAGCAACATCCAAGACGGCTGTGGACATGGAAAAATCCAGGAGCCAACGCATGTAATCACATGGATTACATAATGATAAACAACACATTTAGAAACAGTCTTGTATGTGTGAAAACTAGACCAGGGGCTGATTACAATTGTGATCATGAAAAACTTGTATGTATATATATATATGTATGTGTGTATATATATATATATAAATATATATATATGTAATATGTGTAATATAAATGTATAGCTTTAGAAGTCGTAACAATTGATGTGCCCCTATGGCTTGCACAACAGTCAAAATGTGACTGCTACGTGTAATTCAAACTCTGAAACTTATCTACTGAAAGTTTGTACTCAATGTTGCTGCGAAACCTACCGTTCGCCTAGCGTACCTTTGAGTACCATTATTTTAAGATGCTAACAACAAATCTTCATTTACTGTCCCACAAGAAATAACATTCTCAATAATGATGTGTGTGTGCAATATGTATGTGATCGATTTTCCCATTCCTCGTTTCAAGCGGTCGAAAAATACAGAAAGACTAAGCGAAAAATACATATGTTTAAAGTCTTTTCCTTAGTCACACATTAAGTGCTAAAATTCCAACTGCTCCTAAATCTTTTTAAAATTTTTTTAAATATCTGTTTTGAAATAGTCAACTTGGTTAGAACTGGCAAAATAAAAGGAAAAAGAGATCGCGGAGGACAAAGAGAGAAAATACTTGATAGCTTGGTGTCATGGCATAGAAAACAGTCAACAACAGAACTGATACGATGCACTGTAGATATTAGATTGTTGAAGGACATGATCGCCCACGCCAATCGGTATGGTATATGATGATGAAACAGTCCAACACAAGAACCCAAAGATAGATGGGAAGGCACAGGTCTTTATGAAGTCGATGATGGCAATGATATTGCAAATTTTTATCTCAGAGGTCGGCATCTAGTAGCGGAATGTCGTTCACCGGATCGAGTAGTTTATATTCACTAGAAGTTTAATAATTATAACAGTACAATAAAGTAGTTCCTAAGTCAAGAAAATCGATTTCGAATATTATAGTTTTTTAAATTTATATATATATATATATATATATATATATATATATATATATATATATATATATATATATATGTGTGTGTGTGTGGAACGTGTTGGTGAAGGAAAGAAATTCTCAAATAAGTCAAATTAAAATGAGAACCGAAGAACATCGCATTGATACAAACGACAATTTCTGGGCATAACAGGGGCAGGGAAAGGTGAGAATACTGAATTGCAACAAAGCTGGATAGCAACAATGCGGACAGGGACTTGTTGTAGGACACGACCGCTTACATCAACCGGTAGGGTATACGATGATGACATTGATTAATGTGTGTACATACATATATATATATATATATATATATATATATATATATGCGTTAACCATTAGAACATATAAGTTATGTTATAATTAAAAGATACAAGAGAATAATTTAATTCTCGCAAGTTCTGATTATCAAAGTTAAACTTATTTTTACTTGAGAGTGGTGGCAGTGTCGTATTTTATATTAAACAACTTATAAAATAGTAATAACATATAGAAAACAAAAGTTGTCTTAAAAAATACTTCTGTAAAGTTAAAGAAATGCAGATGCAAATATCTTTTATGGTTACAATAGTAAACGACATAAATATTTTAATACACATATAACAATAAAAACAAAGAAACGTGTTTCATTGACATGTACGTATTGAAAAACAAATGATATTAACTGATAGTTAAACGTAGAGAATTATAAGTACAATTTAATATTACGAAATACGATGTTTTGAAATTTCAAATTAAATTTTGCCTCTCCATTTAATTATTAATAATTAGAGTATTTAAAGTCAAATTGTCTTGAGGAAATTCTTGACATGATTATACTTTTATGTTGCTCTGCAACAGATCATTTTGTTCGATTTTAATTTATGGCATCTGATGTTTAACAATAAAATGGAAAACGGATACGTATTAGACATTCAATAAATTCTAAATACTTTTCTATAAACGCAGTTCTTTTCTCTAATTCTGGGAGAAGTGGTAAATACAAAATAATATATAATTTCGTTATTATATTTTTCCTTGCACTATTTTTCTGTTATTTATTTCAGTATATTTTCCGTGGTGCTGAGGAAGACCCGTTTTTCCATCCCTTCCGCCTCTGGCAGTCTGGAACATTGTAACACAATTACAAGTACCTTTACCGCATCTTCGCATGTTTATGTATGTATGAAGGGAGGTCAAAAAGTAATGCACACCAATTTTTTTCTCGGCTAATAATAAAGATAGGAATATGAAATTTTGCACACTTGGAATATGACATGTTCCAATTATGTGCACCAAATTGCACAGCATTCTGATAAATATTACACAATCTATGAACCGTTAAAATGGAGCTTGTCAACAATGTCCGTTACAAACAGCGAATTGTCATAGAATTTCTGGTTGCGGAAAAAGAAACTGTGGCAAACATTCATAAACGACTGTGTGCAGTGTACAAATGTTCTGCAGTCGATAGGAGCAAAGTTAGTTGCTGGGTTCAGAGAATTAAAGCTGCAGAAAGTGTACGAGTGGAGCTGCATGATTTACCGCTTTCTGGACGTGTTTCGGCTACCAGCACAGACATGTTAAGCCGGGCTGATGCCATTATTCGTAAGGATAGGCGTATCACTAGTCAGCAATTGGCATTGCAGCTTACAGTCAGCAAGGGAAGTGCAATCGCAATTTTTAAAACTCTCGGATATTCAAAGATTTGCGCTCGATGGGTTCCTCGGTGCCTAACAAATGATCACAGAGTTCAAAGGAAAACATTCTGTTCTGAATTGTTGGAGCGTTTCGGTGTTGAAGGAGAAATGTTTTTGTCAAAAATTGTTACCGGTGACGAAACGTGGGCACATTATTATGAGCCTGAAACAAAAATGCAGTCAATGGAATGGCATCATCCGCAGTCACCAAAAAGAAAAAAAATTCAAAACATCTCCATCAGCCGGAAAGGTGATGGTCACTGTCTTCTGGGACATTGATGGTGTGATTCTTGTTGATGTAATGACAAGAGGTGAGACAATCAACTCGACAGCTTACATCAATACACTGACAAAACTCAAAAATCGGTTCCACAGAGTTCGGCCTAATAAGCCATCTGCAGATTTGTTGCTTCAACATGACAATGCACGCCCTCACACAAGTCTGGTAACACGGGAAGCAATCAACAAATTTGGTTGGACTGTACTGCCCCATCCTCCTTACAGCCCTGATCTGGCTCCCTCAGATTTCCATCTGCTTGGACCACTCAAAAAATTCCTGCGTGGGACACACTTTGACAATGATGAGGATGTGATCCGTGCAGTTAAAAAATGGTTACGCGAGCAGGACAAAACTTGGTACAAACGAGGCATTCATGACCTAGTTTCGCGTTGGCGTAAGGCAATACGCTTGGACGGAGATTATGTTGAAAAATAGGTAGTGTAAAGGGGATGTTCAGCTACAATCTGTTAAAATTTCACATATTTTGCCCGAATAGTTTCCGAGAAAAAAATTGGTGTGCATTACTTTTTGACCTCCCTACGTATATGCATGTCTTTGCCTTGACCCAACTGGAACCTTGTAATTTGTTTCTGTCCTAAAGTACTGTAGACATGCTTCCTTTATCTATTTAAATATTAAAACCTCTGGCAATATCCAGTTGCATTTTAATATTTAATTGCTGTGGCTGGGATCCCGAAGCATTCTATTCAGGTGGTCCAACAATTGTATTCACGGTCCATGTATTTGAAGAGATAATTAACGTTTTGTCATTTATTTCTTTAGGGACTCTTTTCTAATTCCGTTATTTTCATCTATCACGACCGCTTTCCTAAATAAATATTGAAATCATGATCATGCAGTAAATATGCTTATATCTAATCGAAATAATTTTTAAACTTATAAAATTAAGTATTCGTTTAGCTAATGAAACACGAATTCATTTTGAAAATGGTTTTATATATATGTGATAATTGCAATAACAATTATTCTAAGTGTAATTATGTTTTAACATTATGCAGGTTTGACAGCTTTTTTATATTTTTAACAAAGTAGAAAAAAGCAAATGTTTTCTCAACAGATTTACAAATACAATGTACATGAATAATGCACTACAGAATTTGGGATTTAAATATACTATCGGTATGTTCATGAGATCAACTAATACAATAACAATCTTAATATTTGTTAACAGCGCTCAATTTTTATTTCTATTTATAAATATATTAACAACAATTAATTCATTTCTTGATACAACGATTTATTTTTAGCAAAACGTATCACTTGTTTTCAACCCAGAAGTTTTTGACCTGAAGAGATAGAGGATTGCTCCTTATGTGTGAGGAGGTGTCCTTTTTTCTAGGCTTTTTTTATATACTTTTAAAAGAAATTTCACCACGATTGTTTACAATATATATACACTGTTACAAATTGGCTAATGTTATTGATTTATTTGGAGGGTCATCATCATTGCACTCCGAACATGTCCGTAGGTGCTCAGATCCCTTCCTTAGCAAGTCCCGCAATAGCCATCGACTGACGACTCCAGTTCTGTGTTGGTTGATGAGTCTTTTTACACGCCCACTAAGTTTCTCATGTGTGGCTGTGCCTATCTTAACTCCCATCTCTTTCACCCGAAGGAGTGACATGGATTTGTAGTTGTCGACGCTCTGTGCTCTTCCTACATCTTGGGGGGCCCTGATGATGTCCGCCCGATCCATCGGTTGACCGTCCTCAACGACAGCGCAGCTAGCCAACCTGTCCGCTCTTCATTTCTACGTACTCCCGCATGTCCTGGGAAATAGATAAAGGTGACCTTACGTATTTTTACTCTAACCATTGCATGAGTACAGAACACGCCTCCACTTTATTTTTTTATCATGCTCATCGAATCACTCAGTATACATGCGTGGGTGTAGTCTTGTGACACAAACCAGTTGAATGCCCTGGCCACTGTCATCATCTCCGTCTGTATAGATGACTACATCTTTCTCATCGGTGTTATTCCAGATGAGACCGTTGACCTCCGCAATGACCACGACTGAGTTCTATTCCCTACTTTTCCTATCTTATATGAGTGTGACACAGGTATCCACTCCTCGCCATCATTGATATTGGTAAGCCTACAGACCTGTTTGATGACATCTTCTGCTCGACCCCCCCCCTTCCATGATTTGCCTCTTTTTAGCCTGGCACCTTTCCCTGTGTTTAGCTCGTGGTGCAATGGATGCTTTTTATCTGTGCTAATCTTCAGGTATGCTCGCGCCCTCCAGATCTTGATTCTGTCATCCATGGTTGGAAGGTCAAGAAGATACCTCATTGCTACACAGGGAGTGCCCCTCGTACACCCCAAGATAATGCGCATGGCCTCATGCTGTAATTTCTCCAGCCTGTCAATTTGAGTCGTACTGACAGTAAAGATTGCCAGGGCATACTCGATTGGTGCGAGGACAAATCCCTGAAGAAGAGTAAGTAGCCTCTGCTCGATGTTGGCAGCCGGCATGACCTTCAAGGAGACTATTCCTTTGCAGGCTATTGTTATCACATGGTCAACGTAGTCCCGAAAACACAGGCTGCGATCAAACTTAATTCCGAGGTATGTCATCAACTTGTCCCTGGTCACCTCATCAGCTCCAATTCATACTACCGGTGTGTCCGTATTAACGATATGATTGTTAAGGGGGTGGCTAATGTACACTATTCAACTAGTGATTGAAACAATGATTAATCATTATAAATGAGATAAACTAACTTCAAGTTCTTGGCGAAGGATTCTTAAAACTATTAGAAGATCGCCTTTTCTCAACAATTTAACTTCCATTTTGACTATCCGTGGGTCATTTATTAAATACTATTTTAAATTTTTGCACTATTAGTATTAACACGTTTTTTTTCACATTTGAGATAAATAGTATTAGAGTAAATATTATAAATACAACAGTATTCACGACGTGGCTTGCAATAAACAGTATGTAAAACGTAACAACGAAAGAAGAAACCTTGTACTGTGCCTAGGACTTTTTTATGAAATAGTTAGGACCTTTATTTTTACCATTAAATATGCCTATTCAGCTGATGTCCATATTACCAAGATCCCTTTAAGCTGTGGACACCTTGTCCCGCCACTGCTGCTACAAGATACAGTTCGTTGTTTTGTACTGCTGAATACTTGCTGCTTATGTGTGGGTGGCGGGTTGGTGAAAGGGGTTGGTTGAGCTATCTTTTAACTTTATTTTATACTGATAAATGAGAACCATCTCCTAAAATATTACATCTTTGATATCAAGTTTCCTTGACACTGTATCATGTTTACAATCTGGGTATGTATTTATAGGTTTACAATGTTTGATTAAAATTAACGAAACATCTATTTGTATTATAAATTATAAGTGTATATAAGAAGACTGCAGAATAAAAACATCGGGCCGAACTGATTTTATTCTTTGGGAATATTGCAATATAAGAGTGCCTGTACCTTCCCTATACGCAACCTTGGATGATATTCTGGAACACGTCACATAAGTTGTAAACTCGGTCACACGGGATATGCTGCCCAGTAATGGGGTGAACATTAAGATTGTGTGTGTGTGGTCTGACCGATGCCCCATGAAACGTTATGAGTTTATGATGCTACTGTAGTTGGTAATATGTAAGAATAATATTCTTCTTTGATATTTCCTCAATTGACTTTCAGCGTCGAAGGGTTTATGACATTATCTTATATTCAGACATCACAAACATAACACCATCTTATATTCAGACATCACAAACATGGCATTATCTCATATTCAGACATCACAAACATGGCATTATCTCATATTCAGACATCACAAACATGGCATTATCTCATAATCAGATAACACAAACATGGCATTATCTCATATTCAGACTTCACAAACATGGCATTATCTTATATTCAGACATCACAAACATGACACTATCTTACATTCATACTTTTCTCTTCCTGATCATTCTCTTATGTTTTTATTGACGTCGTGCAAAGAAGGAACAGAATACATTTCTGTAATTACTGCTTATGTTATAGTAAATGAAGATATTCATTGAAGAGTTTACACTCTCCATAATGTAGCCAATTCCACATATCATCATTGACATATTCACATACTTCCCGTTCAATGATATATCTGGTAGAAATGCTGCTGCCAACAGAATAATAGTGACCTGGACAAAACAAACAATAAACAAAATTGAAACCATTACAATCATTTTGCCCATCTTCTGATTACGATTTGAAGCTCTGTCATTATGAAAACCGGTGGATTTTGTCTTCACTTTGATTGTGTTTGTAGTTGATATGAAAGTATGTTTGCACATACAGTTATGATCACAAATGAACTAAAAGGAATAATAAAATGTTAATTGTGAATGTAATCATCTCAACGTGCCGTCGATCTGTAGTGGAAACAATTATTACACTAGTTTTATTTCTTAGTGTTGAAAACACTGTACCCAATCTAGCGACAGCGTACACTGGGGAGCCTGTCATGTAGAAGATGATGAACACACTAACGATGATCACAATCGTTCGCTTCGGTGTAATGAGGCTTTTTATCTGAAATTTTAGAGAATCAAGTAAATAAATGTCGCAATGTTATAATATACGGCCATTAAAAAAACAAGAATATTAGTCTGGTGTGTACTTACACACGTGTTCTCATTTAAAGGAAGTATATTATGTTTCATTGAAGTTTTTTCTTACTTCTCAGCGATCAACATTTACTGTACATCTCAATCAGGCAAGCTTTACTTGTGTGACTGTCTATGTGTGTGGTCCACCAAATATCACGATCTGCATGAAGTGTGTCTGATGCCCACTAAGAACGTGAACTAGATGGAGTGTGACAGAGACCCCACAAGCAGCTCAAAGTAAACGGTATACAGACGGTCTTTGTGGCGTCGCGAACTGGACGATGCGTGTTTGAGGTTCTCCAGCGTTACGACCTGGACAGTGCGTGTTTCATTTTCTTCTAGCGTTATGATCTGGACAGAGCGTGTTTGATTTTCTCCGAGCGTTACGACCTGGACAGAGCGTGTTTGATTTTCTCCAAACGTTACGACCTGGAAAAAACCTGTTTGATTTTCTCCGAGCGTTACGACCTGGACAGAGCGTGTTTGATTTTCTCCGAGCGTTACGACCTGGACAGAGCGTGTTTGATTTTCTCCGAGCGTTACGACCTGGACAGAGCGTGTTTGATTTTCTCCCATCGTTACGACCTGGACAGAGCGTGTTTGATTTTCTCCGAGCGTTACGACCTGGACAGAGCGTGTTTGATTTTCTCCCAGCGTTACGACCTGGACAGAGCGTGTTTGATTTTCTCCCAGCGTTACGACCTGGACAGAGCGTGTTTGATTTTCTCCGAGCGTTACGACCTGGACAGAGCGTGTTTGATTTTCTCCCAGCGTTACGACCTGGACAGAGCGTGTTTGATTATCTCCGAGCGTTACGACCTTGACAGAGCGTGTTTGATTTTCTCCGAGCGTTACGACCTGGACATAGCGTATTTGATTTTCTCCCAGCGTTACGACCTGGACAGAGCGTTTTTAAGGTTCTCCAGACGCCACGACCTGGACAGTGCATGTTTAAGAATCTCCCAGCGCCACGACCTGGTCAGTGCATGTTTAAGAATCTCCTAGCGTCACGACCTGGACAGTGCATGTTTAAGAATCTCCCAGCGTCACGACCTGGTCAGTGCATGTTTAAGAATCTCCCAGGGTCACAACCTGGTCAGTGCATGTTTAAGAATCTCCCAGCGTCACGACCTGGTCAGTGCATGTTTAAGAATCTCACAGCGTCACGACCTGGACAGGGCATGTTTAAAAATCTCCCAGCGTCACGATCTGGTCAGAGCATGTTTAAGAATCTCCCACGGTCACAATCTGGTCAGTGCATGTTTAAGAATCTCCCCAGCGTCACGACCTGGTCAGTGCATGTTTAAGAATCTCCCAGCGTCACGACCTGGTCAGTGCATGTTTAAGAATCTCCAAGCGTCACGACCTGGTCAGTGTATGTTTAAGAATCTCCCAGCGTCACGAACTGGTCAGTGCATAATTAAGAATCTCCCAGGGTCACAACCTGGTCAGTGCATGTTTAAGAATCTCCCAGCGTCAAGAACAGGTCAGTGCATGTTTAACAATCTCCCAGTGTCACGACCTGGTCAGTGCATGTTTAAGAATCTCCCAGCGTCACGAACTGGACAGTGCGTGTTTGAGGTTCTCCATGCGCTACGGAATGAACAGTGGGTGTTTGAGATTCTCCCATGATTTACGAACTGAACAGTGGGTGTTTGAGGTTCTCCCTGTGTTACGAAATGAACACTGGGTGTTTGAGGTTCTCCATGTGTTACAAACTGAACAGTGCGTGTTTGAGGTTCTCCATGCGCTACGGCCTGAACAGTGGGTGTTTGAGGTTCTCCCAGAGTTACGAATTGAACAGTGGGTGTTTGAGGTTCTCCCAGTTACGAATTGAACAGTTTATGTTTGAGGTTCTCCAAGAGTTACGAAATGAACAGTTGGTGTTTGAGGTTCTCCCAGAGTTACGAATTGAACAGTGGGTGTTTGAGGTTCTCCCAGAGTTACGAATTGAACAGTGGGTGTTTGAGGTTCTCCCAGAGTTACGAAATGAACAGTGGGTGTTTGAGGTTCTCCCAGAGTTACGAAATGAACAGTTTATGTTTGAGGTTCTCCCAGAGTTACGAAATAAACAGTGGGTTTTTGAGGTTCTCACAGAGTTAAGAAATGAACAGTGAGTGCGTTAGGTTCTCCCAGCGATACGAACTGAACAGTACGTGTTTGAGGTTCTCCATGCGCTACGAAATGAACAGTGGGTGTTTGAGGTTCTCCCAGAGTTACGAACTGAACAGTGCATGTTGAGGTTCTCCCAGGATTACGAACTGAACAGTGCGTGTTTGAGGTTCTCCATGCGCTACGAAATGAACAGTGGGTGTTTGAGGTTCTCCATGCGCTACGAAATGAACAGTGCGTGTTTGAGGTTCTCCATGTGTTACGAACTGAATAGTGCGTGTTTGAGGTTCTCCATATGTTACGAACCGAACAGTGCGTGTTTGAGGTTCTCCATATGTTACGAAATGAACAGTGGGTGTTTGAGGTTCTCCATGTGTTACGAAATGAACATAGGGTGTTTGAGGTTCTCCATGTGTTACGAACTGAACAGTGCGTGTTTGAGGTTCTCCATGTGTTACGAACTGAACAGTGCGTGTTTGAGGTTCTCCATGTGTGACGAACTGAACAGTGGGGGTTTGAGATTCTCCATACGTTACGAACTGAACAGAGCGTGTTTGCGGTTCTCCGTGTGTTACGAACTGAACAGTGCGTTTTTGAGGTTCTCCATGTGTTACGAAATGAACAGTGGGTGTTTGAGGTTCTCCCAGAGTTACGAATTGAACAGTGGGTGTTTGAGGTTCTCCATGTGTTACGAACTGAACAGTGCGTGTTTGAGATTCTCCATATGTTACGAACTGAACAGTGCGTGTTTGAGGTTCTCCTTGTGTTACGAATTGAACAGTGCGTGTTTGAGGTTCTCCCAGAGTTACGAATTGAACAGTGGGTGTTTGATGTTCTCCCAGAGTTACGAATTGAACATTGGGTGTTTGAGGTTCTCCCAGAGTTACGAATTGAAGAGTGGGTGTTTGAGGTTCTCCCAGAGTTACGAAATGAACAGTGGGTGCTTTAGGTTCTCCCAGCGATACGAACTGAACAGTACGTGTTTGAGGTTCTCCAAGCGCTACGAAATGAACAGTGGGTGTTTGAGGTTCTCCCAGAGTTACGAACTGAACAGTGCGTGTTTGACTTTCTCCATGCGCTACGAAATGAACAGTGGGTGTTTGAGGTTCTCCCAGAGTTACGAAATGAACACTGAGTGTTTGAGATTCTCCCATGATTTACGAACTGAACAGTGCGTGTTTGAGGTTCTCCATGCGCTACGAAATGAACAGTGCGTATTTGAGGTTCTCCATGTGTTACGAACTGAACAGTGCGTGTTTGAGGTTCTCAAAGAGCTACGAAATGAACAGTGGGTGTTTGAGGTTCTCCATGCGCTACGAAATGAACAGTGCGTGTTTGAGGTTCTCCATGTGTTACGGACTGAACATTGCGTGTTTGAGGTTCTCCATATGTTACGAAGCGAACAGTGCGTGTTTGAGGTTCTCCATATGTTACGAAATGAACAGTGGGTGTTTGAGGTTCTCCATGTGTTACGAAATGAACATTGGGTGTTTGAGGTTCTCCATGTGTTACGAACTGAACAGTGCGTGTTTGAGGTTCTTCATGTGTTACGAAATGAACAGTGGGTGTTTGAGGTTCTCCATGTGTTACGAACTGAACAGTGCGTGTTTGAGGTTCTCCATGTGTTACGAACTGAACAGTGCGTGTTTGAGGTTCTCCATGTGTGACGAACTGAACAGTGCGTGTTTGAGATTCTCCATATGTTACGAACTTAACAGAGCGTGTTTGAGGTTCTCCGTGTGTTACGAACTGAACAGTGCGTGTTTGAGGTTCTCCATGTGTTACGAAATGAACAGTGGGTGTTTGAGGTTCTCCATGTGTTACGAACTGAACAGTGCGTGTTTCATTTTCTTCTAGCGTTATGATCTGGACAGAGCGTGTTTGATTTTCTCCGAGCGTTACGACCTGGACAGAGCGTGTTTGATTTTCTCCCAGCGTTACGACCTGGACAGAGCGTGTTTGATTTTCTCCAAACGTTACGACCTGGAAAAAACCTGTTTGATTTTCTCCGAGCGTTACGACCTGGACAGAGCGTGTTTGATTTTCTCCGAGCGTTACGACCTGGACAGAGCGTGTTTGATTTTCTCCGAGCGTTACGACCTGGACAGAGCGTGTTTGATTTTCTCCCATCGTTACGACCTGGACAGAGCGTGTTTGATTTTCTCCCAGCGTTACGACCTGGACAGAGCGTGTTTGATTTTCTCCCAGCGTTACGACCTGGACAGAGCGTGTTTGATTTTCTCCCAGCGTTACGACCTGGAAAGAGCGTGTTTGATTTTCTCCGAGCGTTACGACCTGGACAGAGCGTGTTTGATTTTCTCCCAGCGTTGCGACCTGGACAGAGCGCGTTTGATTATCTCCGAGCGTTACGACCTGGACAGAGCGTGTTTGATTTTCTCCGAGCGTTACGACCTGGACATAGCGTATTTGATTTTCTCCCAGCGTTACGACCTGGACAGAGCGTTTTTAAGGTTCTCCAGACGCCACGACCTGGACAGTGCATGTTTAAGAATCTCCCAGCGCCACGACCTGGTCAGTGCATGTTTAAGAATCTCCTAGCGTCACGACCTGGACAGTGCATGTTTAAGAATCTCCCAGCGTCACGACCTGGTCAGTGCATGTTTAAGAATCTCCCAGGGTCACAACCTGGTCAGTGCATGTTTAAGAATCTCCCAGCGTCACGACCTGGTCAGTGCATGTTTAAGAATCTCACAGCGTCACGACCTGGACAGGGCATGTTTAAAAATCTCCCAGCGTCACGACCTGGTCAGAGCATGTTTAAGAATCTCCCACGGTCACAATCTGGTCAGTGCATGTTTAAGAATCTCCCCAGCGTCACGACCTGGTCAGTGCATGTTTAAGAATCTCCCAGCGTCACGACCTGGTCAGTGCATGTTTAAGAATCTCCAAGCGTCACGACCTGGTCAGTGTATGTTTAAGAATCTCCCAGCGTCACGAACTGGTCAGTGCATAATTAAGAATCTCCCAGGGTCACAACCTGGTCAGTGCATGTTTAAGAATCTCCCAGCGTCAAGAACAGGTCAGTGCATGTTTAACAATCTCCCAGTGTCACGACCTGGTCAGTGCATGTTTAAGAATCTCCCAGCGTCACGAACTGGACAGTGCGTGTTTGAGGTTCTCCATGCGCTACGGAATGAACAGTGGGTGTTTGAGATTCTCCCATGATTTACGAACTGAACAGTGGGTGTTTGAGGTTCTCCCTGTGTTACGAAATGAACACTGGGTGTTTGAGGTTCTCCATGTGTTACAAACTGAACAGTGCGTGTTTGAGGTTCTCCATGCGCTACGGCCTGAACAGTGGGTGTTTGAGGTTCTCCCAGAGTTACGAATTGAACAGTGGGTGTTTGAGGTTCTCCCAGTTACGAATTGAACAGTTTATGTTTGAGGTTCTCCAAGAGTTACGAAATGAACAGTTGGTGTTTGAGGTTCTCCCAGAGTTACGAATTGAACAGTGGGTGTTTGAGGTTCTCCCAGAGTTACGAATTGAACAGTGGGTGTTTGAGGTTCTCCCAGAGTTACGAAATGAACAGTGGGTGTTTGAGGTTCTCCCAGAGTTACGAAATGAACAGTTTATGTTTGAGGTTCTCCCAGAGTTACGAAATAAACAGTGGGTTTTTGAGGTTCTCACAGAGTTAAGAAATGAACAGTGAGTGCGTTAGGTTCTCCCAGCGATACGAACTGAACAGTACGTGTTTGAGGTTCTCCATGCGCTACGAAATGAACAGTGGGTGTTTGAGGTTCTCCCAGAGTTACGAACTGAACAGTGCATGTTGAGGTTCTCCCAGGATTACGAACTGAACAGTGCGTGTTTGAGGTTCTCCATGCGCTACGAAATGAACAGTGGGTGTTTGAGGTTCTCCATGCGCTACGAAATGAACAGTGCGTGTTTGAGGTTCTCCATGTGTTACGAACTGAATAGTGCGTGTTTGAGGTTCTCCATATGTTACGAACCGAACAGTGCGTGTTTGAGGTTCTCCATATGTTACGAAATGAACAGTGGGTGTTTGAGGTTCTCCATGTGTTACGAAATGAACATAGGGTGTTTGAGGTTCTCCATGTGTTACGAACTGAACAGTGCGTGTTTGAGGTTCTCCATGTGTTACGAACTGAACAGTGCGTGTTTGAGGTTCTCCATGTGTGACGAACTGAACAGTGGGGGTTTGAGATTCTCCATACGTTACGAACTGAACAGAGCGTGTTTGCGGTTCTCCGTGTGTTACGAACTGAACAGTGCGTTTTTGAGGTTCTCCATGTGTTACGAAATGAACAGTGGGTGTTTGAGGTTCTCCCAGAGTTACGAATTGAACAGTGGGTGTTTGAGGTTCTCCATGTGTTACGAACTGAACAGTGCGTGTTTGAGATTCTCCATATGTTACGAACTGAACAGTGCGTGTTTGAGGTTCTCCTTGTGTTACGAATTGAACAGTGCGTGTTTGAGGTTCTCCCAGAGTTACGAATTGAACAGTGGGTGTTTGATGTTCTCCCAGAGTTACGAATTGAACATTGGGTGTTTGAGGTTCTCCCAGAGTTACGAATTGAAGAGTGGGTGTTTGAGGTTCTCCCAGAGTTACGAAATGAACAGTGGGTGCTTTAGGTTCTCCCAGCGATACGAACTGAACAGTACGTGTTTGAGGTTCTCCAAGCGCTACGAAATGAACAGTGGGTGTTTGAGGTTCTCCCAGAGTTACGAACTGAACAGTGCGTGTTTGACTTTCTCCATGCGCTACGAAATGAACAGTGGGTGTTTGAGGTTCTCCCAGAGTTACGAAATGAACACTGAGTGTTTGAGATTCTCCCATGATTTACGAACTGAACAGTGCGTGTTTGAGGTTCTCCATGCGCTACGAAATGAACAATGCGTATTTGAGGTTCTCCATGTGTTACGAACTGAACAGTGCGTGTTTGAGGTTCTCCATGAGCTACGAAATGAACAGTGGGTGTTTGAGGTTCTCCATGCGCTACGAAATGAACAGTGCGTGTTTGAGGTTCTCCATGTGTTACGGACTGAACATTGCGTGTTTGAGGTTCTCCATATGTTACGAAGCGAACAGTGCGTGTTTGAGGTTCTCCATATGTTACGAAATGAACAGTGGGTGTTTGAGGTTCTCCATGTGTTACGAAATGAACATTGGGTGTTTGAGGTTCTCCATGT
This sequence comes from Megaustenia siamemsis, assembly GCA_032433765.1. Lineage (NCBI taxonomy): Eukaryota > Metazoa > Mollusca > Gastropoda > Stylommatophora > Ariophantidae > Megaustenia > Megaustenia siamemsis. The sequence continues at coordinate 92,745,614 of JAVIAB010000124.1, forward strand.
GTTACGAACTGAACAGTGCGTGTTTGAGGTTCTTCATGTGTTACGAAATGAACAGTGGGTGTTTGAGGTTCTCCATGTGTTACGAACTGAACAGTGCGTGTTTGAGGTTCTCCATGTGTTACGAACTGAACAGTGCGTGTTTGAGGTTCTCCATGTGTGACGAACTGAACAGTGCGTGTTTGAGATTCTCCATATGTTACGAACTTAACAGAGCGTGTTTGAGGTTCTCCGTGTGTTACGAACTGAACAGTGCGTGTTTGAGGTTCTCCATGTGTTACGAAATGAACAGTGGGTGTTTGAGGTTCTCCATGTGTTACGAACTGAACAGTGCGTGTTTCATTTTCTTCTAGCGTTATGATCTGGACAGAGCGTATTTGATTTTCTCCGAGCGTTACGACCTGGACAGAGCGTGTTTGATTTTCTCCCAGCGTTACGACCTGGACAGAGCGTGTTTGATTTTCTCCAAACGTTACGACCTGGAAAAAACCTGTTTGATTTTCTCCGAGCGTTACGACCTGGACAGAGCGTGTTTGATTTTCTCCGAGCGTTACGACCTGGACAGAGCGTGTTTGATTTTCTCCGAGCGTTACGACCTGGACAGAGCGTGTTTGATTTTCTCCCATCGTTACGACCTGGACAGAGCGTGTTTGATTTTCTCCCAGCGTTACGACCTGGACAGAGCGTGTTTGATTTTCTCCCAGCGTTACGACCTGGACAGAGCGTGTTTGATTTTCTCCCAGCGTTACGACCTGGACAGAGCGTGTTTGATTTTCTCCGAGCGTTACGACCTGGACAGAGCGTGTTTGATTTTCTCCCAGCGTTGCGACCTGGACAGAGCGCGTTTGATTATCTCCGAGCGTTACGACCTGGACAGAGCGTGTTTGATTTTCTCCGAGCGTTACGACCTGGACATAGCGTATTTGATTTTCTCCCAGCGTTACGACCTGGACAGAGCGTTTTTAAGGTTCTCCAGACGCCACGACCTGGACAGTGCATGTTTAAGAATCTCCCAGCGCCACGACCTGGTCAGTGCATGTTTAAGAATCTCCTAGCGTCACGACCTGGACAGTGCATGTTTAAGAATCTCCCAGCGTCACGACCTGGTCAGTGCATGTTTAAGAATCTCCCAGCGTCACGACCTGGTCAGTGCATGTTTAAGAATCTCACAGCGTCACGACCTGGACAGGGCATGTTTAAAAATCTCCCAGCGTCACGACCTGGTCAGAGCATGTTTAAGAATCTCCCACGGTCACAATCTGGTCAGTGCATGTTTAAGAATCTCCCCAGCGTCACGACCTGGTCAGTGCATGTTTAAGAATCTCCCAGCGTCACGACCTGGTCAGTGCATGTTTAAGAATCTCCAAGCGTCACGACCTGGTCAGTGTATGTTTAAGAATCTCCCAGCGTCACGAACTGGTCAGTGCATAATTAAGAATCTCCCAGGGTCACAACCTGGTCAGTGCATGTTTAAGAATCTCCCAGCGTCAAGAACAGGTCAGTGCATGTTTAACAATCTCCCAGTGTCACGACCTGGTCAGTGCATGTTTAAGAATCTCCCAGCGTCACGAACTGGACAGTGCGTGTTTGAGGTTCTCCATGCGCTACGGAATGAACAGTGGGTGTTTGAGATTCTCCCATGATTTACGAACTGAACAGTGGGTGTTTGAGGTTCTCCCTGTGTTACGAAATGAACACTGGGTGTTTGAGGTTCTCCATGTGTTACAAACTGAACAGTGCGTGTTTGAGGTTCTCCATGCGCTACGGCCTAAACAGTGGGTGTTTGAGGTTCTCCCAGAGTTACGAATTGAACAGTGGGTGTTTGAGGTTCTCCCAGTTACGAATTGAACAGTTTATGTTTGAGGTACTCCAAGAGTTACGAAATGAACAGTTGGTGTTTGAGGTTCTCCCAGAGTTACGAATTGAACAGTGGGTGTTTGAGGTTCTCCCAGAGTTACGAATTGAACAGTGGGTGTTTGAGGTTCTCCCAGAGTTACGAAATGAACAGTGGGTGTTTGAGGTTCTCCCAGAGTTACGAAATGAACAGTTTATGTTTGAGGTTCTCCCAGAGTTACGAAATAAACAGTGGGTTTTTGAGGTTCTCACAGAGTTAAGAAATGAACAGTGAGTGCGTTAGGTTCTCCCAGCGATACGAACTGAACAGTACGTGTTTGAGGTTCTCCATGCGCTACGAAATGAACAGTGGGTGTTTGAGGTTCTCCCAGAGTTACGAACTGAACAGTGCATGTTGAGGTTCTCCCAGGATTACGAACTGAACGGTGCGTGTTTGAGGTTCTCCATGCGCTACGAAATGAACAGTGGGTGTTTGAGGTTCTCCATGCGCTACGAAATGAACAGTGCGTGTTTGAGGTTCTCCATGTGTTACGAACTGAATAGTGCGTGTTTGAGGTTCTCCATATGTTACGAACCGAACAGTGCGTGTTTGAGGTTCTCCATATGTTACGAAATGAACAGTGGGTGTTTGAGGTTCTCCATGTGTTACGAAATGAACATAGGGTGTTTGAGGTTCTCCATGTGTTACGAACTGAACAGTGCGTGTTTGAGGTTCTCCATGTGTTACGAACTGAACAGTGCGTGTTTGAGGTTCTCCATGTGTGACGAACTGAACAGTGGGGGTTTGAGATTCTCCATACGTTACGAACTGAACAGAGCGTGTTTGCGGTTCTCCGTGTGTTACGAACTGAACAGTGCGTTTTTGAGGTTCTCCATGTGTTACGAAATGAACAGTGGGTGTTTGAGGTTCTCCCAGAGTTACGAATTGAACAGTGGGTGTTTGAGGTTCTCCATGTGTTACGAACTGAACAGTGCGTGTTTGAGATTCTCCATATGTTACGAACTGAACAGTGCGTGTTTGAGGTTCTCCTTGTGTTACGAATTGAACAGTGCGTGTTTGAGGTTCTCCCAGAGTTACGATTTGAACAGTGGGTGTTTGATGTTCTCCCAGAGTTACGAATTGAACATTGGGTGTTTGAGGTTCTCCCAGAGTTACGAATTGAAGAGTGGGTGTTTGAGGTTCTCCCAGAGTTACGAAATGAACAGTGGGTGCTTTAGGTTCTCCCAGCGATACGAACTGAACAGTACGTGTTTGAGGTTCTCCAAGCGCTACGAAATGAACAGTGGGTGTTTGAGGTTCTCCCAGAGTTACGAACTGAACAGTGCGTGTTTGACTTTCTCCATGCGCTACGAAATGAACAGTGGGTGTTTGAGGTTCTCCCAGAGTTACGAAATGAACACTGAGTGTTTGAGATTCTCCCATGATTTACGAACTGAACAGTGCGTGTTTGAGGTTCTCCATGCGCTACGAAATGAACAGTGCGTATTTGAGGTTCTCCATGTGTTACGTCCTGAACAGTGCGTGTTTGAGGTTCTCCATGAGCTACGAAATGAACAGTGGGTGTTTGAGGTTCTCCATGCGCTACGAAATGAACAGTGCGTGTTTGAGGTTCTCCATGTGTTACGGACTGAACATTGCGTGTTTGAGGTTCTCCATATGTTACGAAGCGAACAGTGCGTGTTTGAGGTTCTCCATATGTTACGAAATGAACAGTGGGTGTTTGAGGTTCTCCATGTGTTACGAAATGAACATTGGGTGTTTGAGGTTCTCCATGTGTTACGAACTGAACAGTGCGTGTTTGAGGTTCTTCATGTGTTACGAAATGAACAGTGGGTGTTTGAGGTTCTCCATGTGTTACGAACTGAACAGTGCGTGTTTGAGGTTCTCCATGTGTTACGAACTGAACAGTGCGTGTTTGAGGTTCTCCATGTTTGACGAACTGAACAGTGCGTGTTTGAGATTCTCCATATGTTACGAACTTAACAGAGCGTGTTTGAGGTTCTCCGTGTGTTACGAACTGAACAGTGCGTGTTTGAGGTTCTCCATGTGTTACGAAATGAACAGTGGGTGTTTGAGGTTCTCCATGTGTTACGAACTGAACAGTGCGTGTTTGAGGTTCTCCATATGTTACGAAATGAACAGTGGGTGTTTGAGGTTCTCCATGTGTTACGAAATGAACAGTGGGTGTTTGAGGTTCTCCATGTGTTACGAACTGAACAGTGCGTGTTTGAGGTTCTCCATATGTTACGAATGAACAGTGCGTGTTTGAGGTTCTCCTTGTGTTACGAATTGAACAGTGGGTGTTTGAGGTTCTCCCAGAGTTACGAATTGAACAGAGGGTGTTTGAGGTTCTCCCAGAGTTACGAATTGAACATTGGGTGTTTGAGGTTCTCCAGAGTTACGAATTGAACAGTGGGTGTTTGAGGTTCTCCCAGAGTTACGAAATGAACAGTGGGTGTTTGGTTCTCCCAGCGTTACGAACTGAACAGTACGTGTTTGAGGTTCTCCAAGCGCTACGAAATGAACAGTGGGTGTTTGAGGTTCTCCCAGAGTTACGAACTGAACAGTGCGTGTTTGACTTTCTCCATGCGCTACGAAATGAACAGTGGGTGTTTGAGGTTCTCCCAGAGTTACGAAATGAACAGTGAGTGTTTGAGATTCTCCATGATTTACGAACTGAACAGTGCGTGTTTGAGGTTCTCCATGCGCTACGAAATGAACAGTGCGTATTTGGTTCTCCATGTGTTACGAACTGAACAGTGCGTGTTTGAGGTTCTCCATGAGCTACGAAATGAACAGTGGGTGTTTGAGGTTCTCCATGCGCTACGAAATGAACAGTGCGTGTTTGAGGTTCTCCATGTGTTACGAACTGAACATTGCGTGTTTGAGGTTCTCCATATGTTACGAAGCGAACAGTGCGTGTTTGAGGTTCTCCATATGTTACGAAATGAACAGTGGTGTTTGAGGTTCTCCATGTGTTACGAAATGAACATGGGTGTTTGAGGTTCTCCATGTGTTACGAACTGAACAGTGCGTGTTTGAGGTTCTCCATGTGTTACGAAATGAACAGTGGGTGTTTGAGGTTCTCCATGTGTTACGAACTGAACAGTGCGTGTTTGAGGTTCTCCATGTGTTACGAACTGAACAGTGCGTGTTTGCGGTTCTCCGTGTGTTACGAACTGAACAGTGCGTTTTTGAGGTTCTCCATGTGTTACGAAATGAACAGTGGGTGTTTGAGGTTCTCCCAGAGTTACGAATTGAACAGTGGGTGTTTGAGGTTCTCCATGTTACGAAATGAACAGTGGGTGTTTGAGGTTCTCCAGCGTTACGAACTGAACAGTGCGTGTTTGAGGTTCTCCTTGTGTTACGAATTGAACAGTGCGTGTTTGAGGTTCTCCCAGAGTTACGAATTGAACAGTGGGTGTTTGATGTTCTCCCAGAGTTACGAATTGAACATTGGGTGTTTGAGGTTCTCCCAGAGTTACGAATTGAAGAGTGGGTGTTTGAGGTTCTCCCAGAGTTACGAAATGAACAGTGGGTGCTTTAGGTTCTCCCAGCGATACGAACTGAACAGTACGTGTTTGAGGTTCTCCAAGCGCTACGAAATGAACAGTGGGTGTTTGAGGTTCTCCCAGAGTTACGAACTGAACAGTGCGTGTTTGACTTTCTCCATGCGCTACGAAATGAACAGTGGGTGTTTGAGGTTCTCCCAGAGTTACGAAATGAACACTGAGTGTTTGAGATTCTCCCATGATTTACGAACTGAACAGTGCGTGTTTGAGGTTCTCCATGCGCTACGAAATGAACAGTGCGTATTTGAGGTTCTCCATGTGTTACGAACTGAACAGTGCGTGTTTGAGGTTCTCAAAGAGCTACGAAATGAACAGTGGGTGTTTGAGGTTCTCCATGCGCTACGAAATGAACAGTGCGTGTTTGAGGTTCTCCATGTGTTACGGACTGAACATTGCGTGTTTGAGGTTCTCCATATGTTACGAAGCGAACAGTGCGTGTTTGAGGTTCTCCATATGTTACGAAATGAACAGTGGGTGTTTGAGGTTCTCCATGTGTTACGAAATGAACATTGGGTGTTTGAGGTTCTCCATGTGTTACGAACTGAACAGTGCGTGTTTGAGGTTCTTCATGTGTTACGAAATGAACAGTGGGTGTTTGAGGTTCTCCATGTGTTACGAACTGAACAGTGCGTGTTTGAGGTTCTCCATGTGTTACGAACTGAACAGTGCGTGTTTGAGGTTCTCCATGTGTGACGAACTGAACAGTGCGTGTTTGAGATTCTCCATATGTTACGAACTTAACAGAGCGTGTTTGAGGTTCTCCGTGTGTTACGAACTGAACAGTGCGTGTTTGAGGTTCTCCATGTGTTACGAAATGAACAGTGGGTGTTTGAGGTTCTCCATGTGTTACGAACTGAACAGTGCGTGTTTCATTTTCTTCTAGCGTTATGATCTGGCAGAGCGTGTTTGATTTTCTCCGAGCGTTACGACCTGGACAGAGCGTGTTTGATTTTCTCCCAGCGTTACGACCTGGACAGAGCGTGTTTGATTTTCTCCAAACGTTACGACCTGGAAAAAACCTGTTTGATTTTCTCCGAGCGTTACGACCTGGACAGAGCGTGTTTGATTTTCTCCGAGCGTTACGACCTGGACAGAGCGTGTTTGATTTTCTCCGAGCGTTACGACCTGGACAGAGCGTGTTTGATTTTCTCCCATCGTTACGACCTGGACAGAGCGTGTTTGATTTTCTCCCAGCGTTACGACCTGGACAGAGCGTGTTTGATTTTCTCCCAGCGTTACGACCTGGACAGAGCGTGTTTGATTTCTCCCAGCGTTACGACCTGGACAGAGCGTGTTTGATTTTCTCCGAGCGTTACGACCTGGACAGAGCGTGTTTGATTTTCTCCCAGCGTTGCGACCTGGACAGAGCGCGTTTGATTATCTCCGAGCGTTACGACCTGGACAGAGCGTGTTTGATTTTCTCCGAGCGTTACGACCTGGACATAGCGTATTTGATTTTCTCCCAGCGTTACGACCTGGACAGAGCGTTTTTAAGGTTCTCCAGACGCCACGACCTGGACAGTGCATGTTTAAGAATCTCCCAGCGCCACGACCTGGTCAGTGCATGTTTAAGAATCTCCCAGCGTCACGACCTGGTCAGTGCATGTTTAAGAATCTCCCAGGGTCACAACCTGGTCAGTGCATGTTTAAGAATCTCCCAGCGTCACGACCTGGTCAGTGCATGTTTAAGAATCTCACAGCGTCACGACCTGGACAGGGCATGTTTAAAATCTCCCAGCGTCACGACCTGGTCAGAGCATGTTTAAGAATCTCCCACGGTCACAATCTGGTCAGTGCATGTTTAAGAATCTCCCCAGCGTCACGACCTGGTCAGTGCATGTTTAAGAATCTCCCAGCGTCACGACCTGGTCAGTGCATGTTTAAGAATCTCCAAGCGTCACGACCTGGTCAGTGTATGTTTAAGAATCTCCCAGCGTCACGAACTGGTCAGTGCATAATTAAGAATCTCCCAGGGTCACAACCTGGTCAGTGCATGTTTAAGAATCTCCCAGCGTCAAGAACAGGTCAGTGCATGTTTAACAATCTCCCAGTGTCACGACCTGGTCAGTGCATGTTTAAGAATCTCCCAGCGTCACGAACTGGACAGTGCGTGTTTGAGGTTCTCCATGCGCTACGGAATGAACAGTGGGTGTTTGAGATTCTCCCATGATTTACGAACTGAACAGTGGGTGTTTGAGGTTCTCCCTGTGTTACGAAATGAACACTGGTGTTTGAGGTTCTCCATGTGTTACAAACTGAACAGTGCGTGTTTGAGGTTCTCCATGCGCTACGGCCTGAACAGTGGGTGTTTGAGGTTCTCCCAGAGTTACGAATTGAACAGTGGGTGTTTGAGGTTCTCCCAGTTACGAATTGAACAGTTTATGTTTGAGGTTCTCCAAGAGTTACGAAATGAACAGTTGGTGTTTGAGGTTCTCCCAGAGTTACGAATTGAACAGTGGGTGTTTGAGGTTCTCCCAGAGTTACGAATTGAACAGTGGGTGTTTGAGGTTCTCCCAGAGTTACGAAATGAACAGTGGGTGTTTGAGGTTCTCCCAGAGTTACGAAATGAACAGTTTATGTTTGAGGTTCTCCCAGAGTTACGAAATAAACAGTGGGTTTTTGAGGTTCTCACAGAGTTAAGAAATGAACAGTGAGTGCGTTAGGTTCTCCCAGCGATACGAACTGAACAGTGCGTGTTTGAGGTTCTCCATGCGCTACGAAATGAACAGTGGGTGTTTGAGGTTCTCCATGCGCTACGAAATGAACAGTGCGTGTTTGAGGTTCTCCATGTGTTACGAACTGAATAGTGCGTGTTTGAGGTTCTCCATATGTTACGAACCGAACAGTGCGTGTTTGAGGTTCTCCATATGTTACGAAATGAACAGTGGGTGTTTGAGGTTCTCCATGTGTTACGAAATGAACATAGGGTGTTTGAGGTTCTCCATGTGTTACGAACTGAACAGTGCGTGTTTGAGGTTCTCCATGTGTTACGAACTGAACAGTGCGTGTTTGAGGTTCTCCATGTGTGACGAACTGAACAGTGGGGGTTTGAGATTCTCCATACGTTACGAACTGAACAGAGCGTGTTTGCGGTTCTCCGTGTGTTACGAACTGAACAGTGCGTTTTTGAGGTTCTCCATGTGTTACGAAATGAACAGTGGGTGTTTGAGGTTCTCCCAGAGTTACGAATTGAACAGTGGGTGTTTGAGGTTCTCCATGTGTTACGAACTGAACAGTGCGTGTTTGAGATTCTCCATATGTTACGAACTGAACAGTGCGTGTTTGAGGTTCTCCTTGTGTTACGAATTGAACAGTGCGTGTTTGAGGTTCTCCCAGAGTTACGAATGAACAGTGGGTGTTTGATGTTCTCCCAGAGTTACGAATTGAACATTGGGTGTTTGAGGTTCTCCCAGAGTTACGAATTGAAGAGTGGGTGTTTGAGGTTCTCCCAGAGTTACGAAATGAACAGTGGGTGCTTTAGGTTCTCCCAGCGATACGAACTGAACAGTACGTGTTTGAGGTTCTCCAAGCGCTACGAAATGAACAGTGGGTGTTTGAGGTTCTCCCAGAGTTACGAACTGAACAGTGCGTGTTTGACTTTCTCCATGCGCTACGAAATGAACAGTGGGTGTTTGAGGTTCTCCCAGAGTTACGAAATGAACACTGAGTGTTTGAGATTCTCCCATGATTTACGAACTGAACAGTGCGTGTTTGAGGTTCTCCATGCGCTACGAAATGAACAGTGCGTATTTGAGGTTCTCCATGTGTTACGAACTGAACAGTGCGTGTTTGAGGTTCTCCATGAGCTACGAAATGAACAGTGGGTGTTTGAGGTTCTCCATGCGCTACGAAATGAACAGTGCGTGTTTGAGGTTCTCCATGTGTTACGGACTGAACATTGCGTGTTTGAGGTTCTCCATATGTTACGAAGCGAACAGTGCGTGTTTGAGGTTCTCCATATGTTACGAAATGAACATTGGGTGTTTGAGGTTCTCCATGTGTTACGAACTGAACAGTGCGTGTTTGAGGTTCTTCATGTGTTACGAAATGAACAGTGGGTGTTTGAGGTTCTCCATGTGTTACGAACTGAACAGTGCGTGTTTGAGGTTCTCCATGTGTTACGAACTGAACAGTGCGTGTTTGAGGTTCTCCATGTGTGACGAACTGAACAGTGCGTGTTTGAGATTCTCCATATGTTACGAACTTAACAGAGCGTGTTTGAGGTTCTCCGTGTGTTACGAACTGAACAGTGCGTGTTTGAGGTTCTCCATGTGTTACGAAATGAACAGTGGGTGTTTGAGGTTCTCCATGTGTTACGAACTGAACAGTGCGTGTTTCATTTTCTTCTAGCGTTATGATCTGGACAGAGCGTGTTTGATTTTCTCCGAGCGTTACGACCTGGACAGAGCGTGTTTGATTTTCTCCCAGCGTTACGACCTGGACAGATCGTGTTTGATTTTCTCCAAACGTTACGACCTGGAAAAAACCTGTTTGATTTTCTCCGAGCGTTACGACCTGGACAGAGCGTGTTTGATTTTCTCCGAGCGTTACGACCTGGACAGAGCGTGTTTGATTTTCTCCGAGCGTTACGACCTGGACAGAGCGTGTTTGATTTTCTCCCATCGTTACGACCTGGACAGAGCGTGTTTGATTTTCTCCCAGCGTTACGACCTGGACAGAGCGTGTTTGATTTTCTCCCAGCGTTACGACCTGGACAGAGCGTGTTTGATTTTCTCCCAGCGTTACGACCTGGACAGAGCGTGTTTGATTTTCTCCGAGCGTTACGACCTGGACAGAGCGTGTTTGATTTTCTCCCAGCGTTGCGACCTGGACAGAGCGCGTTTGATTATCTCCGAGCGTTACGACCTGGACAGAGCGTGTTTGATTTTCTCCGAGCGTTACGACCTGGACATAGCGTATTTGATTTTCTCCCAGCGTTACGACCTGGACAGAGCGTTTTTAAGGTTCTCCAGACGCCACGACCTGGACAGTGCATGTTTAAGAATCTCCCAGCGCCACGACCTGGTCAGTGCATGTTTAAGAATCTCCTAGCGTCACGACCTGGACAGTGCATGTTTAAGAATCTCCCAGCGTCACGACCTGGTCAGTGCATGTTTAAGAATCTCCCAGCGTCACGACCTGGTCAGTGCATGTTTAAGAATCTCACAGCGTCACGACCTGGACAGGGCATGTTTAAAAATCTCCCAGCGTCACGACCTGGTCAGAGCATGTTTAAGAATCTCCCACGGTCACAATCTGGTCAGTGCATGTTTAAGAATCTCCCCAGCGTCACGACCTGGTCAGTGCATGTTTAAGAATCTCCCAGCGTCACGACCTGGTCAGTGCATGTTTAAGAATCTCCAAGCGTCACGACCTGGTCAGTGTATGTTTAAGAATCTCCCAGCGTCACGAACTGGTCAGTGCATAATTAAGAATCTCCCAGGGTCACAACCTGGTCAGTGCATGTTTAAGAATCTCCCAGCGTCAAGAACAGGTCAGTGCATGTTTAACAATCTCCCAGTGTCACGACCTGGTCAGTGCATGTTTAAGAATCTCCCAGCGTCACGAACTGGACAGTGCGTGTTTGAGGTTCTCCATGCGCTACGGAATGAACAGTGGGTGTTTGAGATTCTCCCATGATTTACGAACTGAACAGTGGGTGTTTGAGGTTCTCCCTGTGTTACGAAATGAACACTGGGTGTTTGAGGTTCTCCATGTGTTACAAACTGAACAGTGCGTGTTTGAGGTTCTCCATGCGCTACGGCCTAAACAGTGGGTGTTTGAGGTTCTCCCAGAGTTACGAATTGAACAGTGGGTGTTTGAGGTTCTCCCAGTTACGAATTGAACAGTTTATGTTTGAGGTTCTCCAAGAGTTACGAAATGAACAGTTGGTGTTTGAGGTTCTCCCAGAGTTACGAATTGAACAGTGGGTGTTTGAGGTTCTCCCAGAGTTACGAATTGAACAGTGGGTGTTTGAGGTTCTCCCAGAGTTACGAAATGAACAGTGGGTGTTTGAGGTTCTCCCAGAGTTACGAAATGAACAGTTTATGTTTGAGGTTCTCCCAGAGTTACGAAATAAACAGTGGGTTTTTGAGGTTCTCACAGAGTTAAGAAATGAACAGTGAGTGCGTTAGGTTCTCCCAGCGATACGAACTGAACAGTACGTGTTTGAGGTTCTCCATGCGCTACGAAATGAACAGTGGGTGTTTGAGGTTCTCCCAGAGTTACGAATGAACATGGGTGTTTGAGGTTCTCCATGTGTTACGAACTGAACAGTGCGTGTTTGAGGTTCTCCATGTGTTACGAACTGAACAGTGCGTGTTTGAGGTTCTCCATGTGTGACGAACTGAACAGTGGGGGTTTGAGGTTCTCCATACGTTACGAACTGAACAGTGCGTGTTTGAGGTTCTCCATGTGTTACGAACTGAACAGTGCGTGTTTGAGGTTCTCCATATGTTACGAACTGAACAGTGCGTGTTTGAGGTTCTCCATGTGTTACGAATTGAACAGTGCGTGTTTGAGGTTCTCCCAGAGTTACGAATTGAACAGTGGGTGTTTGATGTTCTCCAGAGTTACGAATTGAACATTGGGTGTTTGAGGTTCTCCCAGAGTTACGAATTGAACAGTGGGTGTTTGAGGTTCTCCCAGAGTTACGAAATGAACAGTGGGTGTTTAGGTTCTCCCAGCGATACGAAATGAACAGTACGTGTTTGAGGTTCTCCAGCGCTACGAAATGAACAGTGGGTGTTTGAGGTTCTCCCAGAGTTACGAACTGAACAGTGCGTGTTTGACTTTCTCCATGCGCTACGAAATGAACAGTGGGTGTTTGAGGTTCTCCCAGAGTTACGAAATGAACACTGAGTGTTTGAGATTCTCCCATGATTTACGAACTGAACAGTGCGTGTTTGAGGTTCTCCATGCGCTACGAAATGAACAGTGCGTATTTGAGGTTCTCCATGTGTTACGAACTGAACAGTGCGTGTTTGAGGTTCTCCATGAGCTACGAAATGAACAGTGGGTGTTTGAGGTTCTCCATGCGCTACGAAATGAACAGTGCGTGTTTGAGGTTCTCCATGTGTTACGGACTGAACATTGCGTGTTTGAGGTTCTCCATATGTTACGAAGCGAACAGTGCGTGTTTGAGGTTCTCCATATGTTACGAAATGAACAGTGGGTGTTTGAGGTTCTCCATGTGTTACGAAATGAACATTGGGTGTTTGAGGTTCTCCATGTGTTACGAACTGAACAGTGCGTGTTTGAGGTTCTCCATGTGTTACGAAATGAACAGTGGGTGTTTGAGGTTCTCCATGTGTTACGAACTGAACAGTGCGTGTTTGAGGTTCTCCATGTGTTACGAACTGAACAGTGCGTGTTTGAGGTTCTCCATGTTTGACGAACTGAACAGTGCGTGTTTGAGATTCTCCATATGTTACGAACTGAACAGAGCGTGTTTGAGGTTCTCCATGTGTTACGAACTGAACAGTGCGTGTTTGAGGTTCTCCATGTGTTACGAAATGAACAGTGGGTGTTTGAGGTTCTCCATGTGTTACGAACTGAACAGTGCGTGTTTGAGGTTCTCCATGTGTTACGAACTGAACAGTGCGTGTTTGAGGTTCTCCATGTGTGACGAACTGAACAGTGGGGGTTTGAGATTCTCCATACGTTACGAACTGAACAGAGCGTGTTTGAGGTTCTCCGTGTGTTACGAACTGAACAGTGCGTTTTTGAGGTTCTCCATGTGTTACGAAATGAACAGTGGGTGTTTGAGGTTCTCCAGAGTTACGAATTGAACAGTGGGTGTTTGAGGTTCTCCATGTGTTACGAACTGAACAGTGCGTGTTTGAGATTCTCCATATGTTACGAACTGAACAGTGCGTGTTTGAGGTTCTCCTTGTGTTACGAATTGAACAGTGGGTGTTTGAGGTTCTCCAGAGTTACGAATTGAACAGAGGGTGTTTGAGGTTCTCCCAGAGTTACGAATTGAACATGGGTGTTTGAGGTTCTCCCAGAGTTACGAATTGAAGAGTGGGTGTTTGAGGTTCTCCCAGAGTTACGAACTGAACAGTGCGTGTTTGACTTTCTCCATGCGCTACGAAATGAACAGTGGGTGTTTGAGGTTCTCCCAGAGTTACGAAATGAACACTGAGTGTTTGAGATTCTCCCATGATTTACGAACTGAACAGTGCGTGTTTGAGGTTCTCCATGCGCTACGAAATGAACAGTGCGTATTTGAGGTTCTCCATGTGTTACGAACTGAACAGTGCGTGTTTGAGGTTCTCCATGAGCTACGAAATGAACAGTGGGTGTTTGAGGTTCTCCATGCGCTACGAAATGAACAGTGCGTGTTTGAGGTTCTCCATGTGTTACGGACTGAACATTGCGTGTTTGAGGTTCTCCATATGTTACGAAGCGAACAGTGCGTGTTTGAGGTTCTCCATATGTTACGAAATGAACAGTGGGTGTTTGAGGTTCTCCATGTGTTACGAAATGAACATTGGGTGTTTGAGGTTCTCCATGTGTTACGAACTGAACAGTGCGTGTTTGAGGTTCTCCATGTGTTACGAAATGAACAGTGGGTGTTTGAGGTTCTCCATGTGTTACGAACTGAACAGTGCGTGTTTGAGGTTCTCCATGTGTTACGAACTGAACAGTGCGTGTTTGAGGTTCTCCATGTGTGACGAACTGAACAGTGCGTGTTTGAGATTCTCCATATGTTACGAACTTAACAGAGCGTGTTTGAGGTTCTCCGTGTGTTACGAACTGAACAGTGCGTGTTTGAGGTTCTCCATGTGTTACGAAATGAACAGTGGTGTTTGAGGTTCTCCATGTGTTACGAACTGAACAGTGCGTGTTTGAGGTTCTCCATATGTTACGAAATGAACAGTGGGTGTTTGAAGTTCTCCATGTGTTACGAAATGAACAGTGGGTGTTTGAGGTTCTCCCAGAGTTACGAACTGAACAGTGGGTGTTTGAGGTTCTCCCAGCGTTACGAAATGAACAGTGGGTGTTTGAGCTTCTCCCAGTGATACGAAATAAACAGTGTGTGTTTGAGGTTCTCCCAGCGTTACGAACTGAATAGTACTGTTTGAGGTTCTCCATGGTTACGAAATGAAGAGTGTGTGTTTGAGGTTCTCCCAGTGTTACGAAATGAACACTTGGTGTTTGAGGTTCTCCATGTGTTACGAAATGAAGAATTTGGTGTTTGAGGTTCTCCCAGTGTTACGAAATGAACACTTGGTGTTTGAGGTTCTCCATGTGTTACGAAATGAACAGTGCGTGTTTGGTGTTCTCCATGCGCTATGAAATGAACAGTGCGTGTTTGAGGTTCTCCATGCGCTACGAAATGAAAAGTGGGTGTTTGAGGTTCTCCATGCGCTACGAAATGAACAGTGCGTGTTTGAGGTTCTCCATGCGCTACGAAATGAACAGTGCGTGTTTGAGGTTCTCCATGTGTTACGAAATGAACAGTGGGTGTTTGATGTTCTCCATGTGTTACGAACTGAACAGTGCGTTTTTGAGGTTCTCCATGTGTTACGAACCGAACAGTTCGTGTTTGAGGTTCTCCATATGTTACGAACCAAACAGTGCGTGTTTGAGGTTCTCCATGTGTTACGAAATGAACAGTGGGTGTTTGAGGTTCTCCATGTGTTACGAAATGAACATTGGGTGTTTGAGGTTCTCCATGTGTTACGAAATAAACAGTGGGTGTTTGAGGTTCTCCCAGAGTTAAGAAATGAACAGTGAGTGCGTTAGATTCTCCCAGCGATACGAACTGAACAGTACGTGTTTGAGGTTCTCCAAGCGCTACGAAATGAACAGTGGGTGTTTGAGGTTCCCAGAGTTACGAACTGAACAGTGCATGTTGAGGTTCTCCCAGGATTACGAACTGAACAGTGCGTGTTTGAGGTTCTCCATGCGCTACGAAATGAACAGTGGGTGTTTGAGGTTCTCCATGCGATACGAAATGAACAGTGCGTGTTTGAGGTTCTCCATGTGTTACGAACTGAACAGTGCGTGTTTGAGGTTCTCCATATGTTACGAACCGAACAGTGCGTGTTTGAGGTTCTCCATATGTTACGAAATGAACAGTGGGTGTTTGAGGTTCTCCATGTGTTACGAACTGAACAGTGCGTGTTTGAGATTCTCCATATGTTACGAACTGAACAGTGCTTGTTTGAGGTTCTCCTTGTGTTACGAATTGAACAGTGGGTGTTTGAGGTTCTCCCAGAGTTACGAATTGAACAGTGGGTGTTTGAGGTTCTCCCAGAGTTACGAATTGAACATTGGGTGTTTGAGGTTCTCCCAGAGTTACGAATTGAAGAGTGGGTGTTTGAGGTTCTCCCAGAGTTACGAAATGAACAGTGGGTGCTTTAGGTTCTCCCAGCGATACGAACTGAACAGTACGTGTTTGAGGTTCTCCAGCGCTACGAAATGAACAGTGGGTGTTTGAGGTTCTCCCAGAGTTACGAACTGAACAGTGCGTGTTTGACTTTCTCCATGCGCTACGAAATGAACAGTGGGTGTTTGAGGTTCTCCCAGAGTTACGAAATGAACACTGAGTGTTTGAGATTCTCCCATGATTTACGAACTGAACAGTGCGTGTTTGAGGTTCTCCATGCGCTACGAAATGAACAGTGCGTATTTGAGGTTCTCCATGTGTTACGAACTGAACAGTGCGTGTTTGAGGTTCTCCATGAGCTACGAAATGAACAGTGGTGTTTGAGGTTCTCCATGCGCTACGAAATGAACAGTGCGTGTTTGAGGTTCTCCATGTGTTACGGACTGAACATTGCGTGTTTGAGGTTCTCCATATGTTACGAAGCGAACAGTGCGTGTTTGAGGTTCTCCATATGTTACGAAATGAACAGTGGGTGTTTGAGGTTCTCCATGTGTTACGAAATGAACATTGGGTGTTTGAGGTTCTCCATGTGTTACGAACTGAACAGTGCGTGTTTGAGGTTCTCCATGTGTGACGAACTGAACAGTGGGTGTTTGAGGTTCTCCATGTGTTACGAACTGAACAGTGCGTGTTTGAGGTTCTCCATGTGTTACGAACTGAACAGTGCGTGTTTGAGGTTCTCCTTGTGTGACGAACTGAACAGTGCGTGTTTGAGATTCTCCATATGTTACGAACTGAACAGAGCGTGTTTGAGGTTCTCCGTGTGTTACGAACTGAACAGTGCGTGTTTGAGGTTCTCCATGTGTTACGAAATGAACAGTGGGTGTTTGAGGTTCTCCATGTGTTACGAACTGAACAGTGCGTGTTTGAGGTTCTCCATGTGTTACGAAATGAACAGTGGGTGTTTGAGGTTCTCCATGTGTTACGAAATGAACAGTGGGTGTTTGAGGTTCTCCCAGAGTTACGAACTGAACAGTGGGTGTTTGAGGTTCTCCCAGCGTTACGAAATGAACAGTGGGTGTTTGAGCTTCTCCCAGTGATACGAAATGAAGAGTGTGTGTTTGAGGTTCTCCAGCGTTACGAACTGAACAGTACTGTTTGAGCTTCTCCATGGTTACGAAATGAAGAGTGTGTGTTTGAGGTTCTCCCAGTGTTACGAAATGAACACTTGGTGTTTGAGGTTCTCCATGTGTTACGAAATGAACAGTGGGTGTTTGAGGTTCTCCCAGTGTTACGAAATGAACAGTTGGTGTTTGAGGTTCTCCATGTGTTACGAAATGAACAGTGCGTGTTTGAGGTTCTCCATGCGCTACGAATGAACAGTGCGTGTTTGAGGTTCTCCATGCGCTACGAAATGAAAAGTGGGTGTTTGAGGTTCTCCATGCGCTACGAAATGAACAGTGCGTGTTTGAGGTTCTCCATGCGCTACGAAATGAACAGTGCGTGTTTGAGGTTCTCCATGTGTTACGAAATGAACAGTGGGTGTTTGAGGTTCTCCATGTGTTACGAACTGAACAGTGCGTGTTTGAGGTTCTCCATGTGTTACGAACCGAACAGTGCGTGTTTGAGGTTCTCCATATGTTACGAACCAAACAGTGCGTGTTTGAGGTTCTCCATGTGTTACGAAAAGAACAGTGGTGTTTGAGGTTCTCCATGTGTTACGAAAGGAACATTGGGTGTTTGAGGTTCTCCCAGAGTTAAGAAATGAACAGTGAGTGCGTTAGGTTCTCCCAGCGATACGAACTGAACAGTACGTGTTTGAGGTTCTCCATGCGCTACGAAATGAACAGTGGGTGTTTGAGGTTCTCCCAGAGTTACGAACTGAACAGCGCATGTTGAGGTTCTCCCAGGATTACGAACTGAACAGTGCGTGTTTGAGGTTCTCCATGCGCTACGAAATGAACAGTGGGTGTTTGAGGTTCTCCATGCGCAACGAAATGAACAGTGCGTGTTTGAGGTTCTCCATGTGTTACGAACTGAATAGTGCGTGTTTGAGGTTCTCCATATGTTACGAATGAACAGTGGGTGTTTGATGTTCTCCCAGAGTTACGAATTGAACATGGGTGTTTGAGGTTCTCCCAGAGTTACGAATTGAAGAGTGGGTGTTTGAGGTTCTCCCAGAGTTACGAAATGAACAGTGGGTGCTTTAGGTTCTCCCAGCGATACGAAATGAACAGTACGTGTTTGAGGTTCTCCAAGCGCTACGAAATGAACAGTGGGTGTTTGAGGTTCTCCCAGAGTTACGAACTGAACAGTGCGTGTTTGACTTTCTCTATGCGCTACGAAATGAACAGTGGGTGTTTGAGGTTCTCCCAGAGTTACGAAATGAACACTGAGTGTTTGAGATTCTCCCATGATTTACGAACTGAACAGTGCGTGTTTGAGGTTCTCCATGCGCTACGAAATGAACAGTGCGTATTTGAGGTTCTCCATGTGTTACGAACTGAACAGTGCGTGTTTGAGGTTCTCCATGAGCTACGAAATGAACAGTGGGTGTTTGAGGTTCTCCATGCGCTACGAATGAACAGTGCGTGTTTGAGGTTCTCCATGTGTTACGGACTGAACATTGCGTGTTTGAGGTTCTCCATATGTTACGAAGCGAACAGTGCGTGTTTGAGGTTCTCCATATGTTACGAAATGAACAGTTGGTGTTTGAGGTTCTCCATGTGTTACGAAATGAACATTGGGTGTTTGAGGTTCTCCATGTGTTACGAACTGAACAGTGCGTGTTTGAGTGTTCTCCATGTGTTACGAAATGAACAGTGGGTGTTTGAGGTTCTCCATGTGTTACGAACTGAACAGTGCGTGTTTGAGGTTCTCCATGTGTTACGAACTGAACAGTGCGTGTTTGAGGTTCTCCATGTTTACGAACTGAACAGTGCGTGTTTGAGATTCTCCATATGTTACGAACTTAACAGAGCGTGTTTGAGGTTCTCCATGTGTTACGAACTGAACAGTGCGTGTTTGAGGTTCTCCATGTGTTACGAAATGAACAGTGGGTGTTTGAGGTTCTCCATGTGTTACGAACTGAACAGTGCGTGTTTGAGGTTCTCCATATGTTACGAAATGAACAGTGGGTGTTTGAGGTTCTCCATGTGTTACGAAATGAACAGTGGGTGTTTGAGGTTCTCCCAGTGTTACGAAATGAACATAGGGTGTTTGAGGTTCTCCATGTGTTACGAACTGAACAGTGCGTGTTTGAGGTTCTCCATGTGTTACGAACTGAACAGTGCGTGTTTGAGGTTCTCCATGTGTTACGAACTGAACAGTGGGGTTTGAGATTCTCCATACGTTACGAACTGAACAGAGCGTGTTTGAGGTTCTCCGTGTGTTACGAACTGAACAGTGCGTTTTTGAGGTTCTCCATGTGTTACGAAATGAACAGTGGGTGTTTGAGGTTCTCCCAGAGTTACGAATTGAACAGTGGGTGTTTGAGGTTCTCCATGTGTTACGAACTGAACAGTGCGTGTTTGAGATTCTCCATATGTTACGAACTGAACAGTGCGTGTTTGAGGTTCTCCTTGTGTTACGAATTGAACAGTGGGTGTTTGAGGTTCTCCCAGAGTTACGAATTGAACAGAGGGTGTTTGAGGTTCTCCAGAGTTACGAATTGAACAGTGGGTGTTTGAGGTTCTCCCAGAGTTACGAATTGAAGAGTGGGTGTTTGAGGTTCTCCCAGAGTTACGAACTGAACAGTGCGTGTTTGACTTTCTCCATGCGCTACGAAATGAACAGTGGGTGTTTGAGGTTCTCCCAGAGTTACGAAATGAACACTGAGTGTTTGAGATTCTCCCATGATTTACGAACTGAACAGTGCGTGTTTGAGGTTCTCCATGCGCTACGAAATGAACAGTGCGTATTTGAGGTTCTCCATGTGTTACGAACTGAACAGTGCGTGTTTGAGGTTCTCCATGAGCTACGAAATGAACAGTGGGTGTTTGAGGTTCTCCATGCGCTACGAAATGAACAGTGCGTGTTTGAGGTTCTCCATGTGTTACGGACTGAACATTGCGTGTTTGAGGTTCTCCATATGTTACGAAGCGAACAGTGCGTGTTTGAGGTTCTCCATATGTTACGAAATGAACAGTGGGTGTTTGAGGTTCTCCATGTGTTACGAAATGAACATTGGGTGTTTGAGGTTCTCCATGTGTTACGAACTGAACAGTGCGTGTTTGAGGTTCTTCATGTGTTACGAAATGAACAGTGGGTGTTTGAGGTTCTCCATGTGTTACGAACTGAACAGTGCGTGTTTGAGGTTCTCCATGTGTTACGAACTGAACAGTGCGTGTTTGAGGTTCTCCATGTGTGACGAACTGAACAGTGCGTGTTTGAGATTCTCCATATGTTACGAACTTAACAGAGCGTGTTTGAGGTTCTCCGTGTGTTACGAACTGAACAGTGCGTGTTTGAGGTTCTCCATGTGTTACGAAATGAACAGTGGGTGTTTGAGGTTCTCCATGTGTTACGAACTGAACAGTGCGTGTTTGAGGTTCTCCATATGTTACGAAATGAACAGTGGGTGTTTGAAGTTCTCCGTGTGTTACGAAATGAACAGTGGGTGTTTGAGGTTCTCCAGAGTTACGAACTGAACAGTGGGTGTTTGAGGTTCTCCCAGCGTTACGAAATGAACAGTGGGTGTTTGAGCTTCTCCCAGTGATACGAAATAAAGAGTGTGTGTTTGAGGTTCTCCCAGTGTTACGAAATGAACACTTGGTGTTTGAGGTTCTCCATGTGTTACGAAATGAAGAATTTGGTGTTTGAGGTTCTCCCAGTGTTACGAAATGAACACTTGGTGTTTGAGGTTCTCCATGTGTTACGAAATGAACAGTGCGTGTTTGGTGTTCTCCATGCGTTACGAAATGAACAGTGCGTGTCTGAGGTTCTCCATGCGCTACGAAATGAAAAGTGGGTGTTTGAGGTTCTCCATGCGCTACGAAATGAACAGTGCGTGTTTGAGGTTCTCCATGCGCTACGAAATGAACAGTGCGTGTTTGAGGTTCTCCATGTGTTACGAAATGAACAGTGGGTGTTTGATGTTCTCCATGTGTTACGAACTGAACAGTGCGTTTTTGAGGTTCTCCATGTGTTACGAACCGAACAGTTCGTGTTTGAGGTTCTCCATATGTTACGAACCAAACAGTGCGTGTTTGAGGTTCTCCATGTGTTACGAAATGAACAGTGGGTGTTTGAGGTTCTCCATGTGTTACGAAATGAACATTGGGTGTTTGAGGTTCTCCATGTGTTACGAAATAAACAGTGGGTGTTTGAGGTTCTCCCAGAGTTACGAAATGAACAGTGAGTGCGTTAGATTCTCCCAGCGATACGAACTGAACAGTACGTGTTTGAGGTTCTCCAAGCGCTACGAAATGAACAGTGGGTGTTTGAGGTTTCCCAGAGTTACGAACTGAACAGCGCATGTTGAGGTTCTCCCAGGATTACGAACTGAACAGTGCGTGTTTGAGGTTCTCCATGCGCTACGAAATGAACAGTGGGTGTTTGAGGTTCTCCATGCGATACGAAATGAACAGTGCGTGTTTGAGGTTCTCCATGTGTTACGATCTGAATAGTGCGTGTTTGAGGTTCTCCATATGTTACGAACCGAACAGTGCGTGTTTGAGGTTCTCCATATGTTACGAAATGAACAGTGGGTGTTTGAGGTTCTCCATGTGTTACGAACTGAACAGTGCGTGTTTGAGATTCTCCATATGTTACGAACTGAACAGTGCTTGTTTGAGGTTCTCCTTGTGTTACGAATTGAACAGTGGGTGTTTGAGGTTCTCCCAGAGTTACGAATTGAACAGTGGGTGTTTGAGGTTCTCCCAGAGTTACGAATTGAACATTGGGTGTTTGAGGTTCTCCCAGAGTTACGAATTGAAGAGTGGGTGTTTGAGGTTCTCCCAGAGGTACGAAATGAACAGTGGGTGCTTTAGGTTCTCCCAGCGATACGAACTGAACAGTACGTGTTTGAGGTTCTCCAAGCGCTACGAAATGAACAGTGGGTGTTTGAGGTTCTCCCAGAGTTACGAACTGAACAGTGCGTGTTTGACTTTCTCCATGCGCTACGAAATGAACAGTGGGTGTTTGAGGTTCTCCCAGAGTTACGAAATGAACACTGAGTGTTTGAGATTCTCCCATGATTTACGAACTGAACAGTGCGTGTTTGAGGTTCTCCATGCGCTACGAAATGAACAGTGCGTATTTGAGGTTCTCCATGTGTTACGAACTGAACAGTGCGTGTTTGAGGTTCTCCATGAGCTACGAAATGAACAGTGGGTGTTTGAGGTTCTCCATGCGCTACGAATGAACAGTGCGTGTTTGAGGTTCTCCATGTGTTACGGACTGAACATTGCGTGTTTGAGGTTCTCCATATGTTACGAAGCGAACAGTGCGTGTTTGAGGTTCTCCATATGTTACGAAATGAACAGTGGGTGTTTGAGGTTCTCCATGTGTTACGAAATGAACATTGGGTGTTTGAGGTTCTCCATGTGTTACGAACTGAACAGTGCGTGTTTGAGGTTCTCCATGTGTGACGAACTGAACAGTGGGTGTTTGAGGTTCTCCATGTGTTACGAACTGAACAGTGCGTGTTTGAGGTTCTCCATGTGTTACGAACTGAACAGTGCGTGTTTGAGGTTCTCCTTGTGTGACGAACTGAACAGTGCGTGTTTGAGATTCTCCATATGTTACGAACTGAACAGAGCGTGTTTGAGGTTCTCCGTGTGTTACGAACTGAACAGTGCGTGTTTGAGGTTCTCCATGTGTTACGAAATGAACAGTGGGTGTTTGAGGTTCTCCATGTGTTACGAACTGAACAGTGCGTGTTTGAGGTTCTCCGTATGTTACGAAATGAACAGTGGGTGTTTGAGGTTCTCCATGTGTTACGAAATGAACAGTGGGTGTTTGAGGTTCTCCCAGTGATACGAAATAAAGAGTGTGTGTTTGAGGTTCTCCCAGCGTTACGAACTGAACAGTACTGTTTGAGCTTCTCCATGGTTACGAAATGAAGTGTCTGTTTGAGGTTCTCCCAGTGTTACGAAATGAACACTTGGTGTTTGAGGTTCTCCATGTGTTACGAAATGAAGATTGGGTGTTTGAGGTTCTCCCAGTGTTACGAAATGAACACTTGGTGTTTGAGGTTCTCCATGTGTTACGAAATGAACAGTGCGTGTTTGAGGTTCTCCATGCGCTATGAAATGAACAGTGCGTGTCTGAGGTTCTCCATGCGCTACGAAATGAACAGTGCGTGTTTGAGGTTCTCCATGTGTTACGAAATGAACAGTGGGTGTTTGATGTTCTCCATGTGTTACGAACTGAACAGTGCGTGTTTGAGGTTCTCCATGTGTTACGAAATGAACAGTGGTGTTTGATGTTCTCCATGTGTTACGAACTGAACAGTGCGTGTTTGAGGTTCTCCATGTGTTACGAACCGAACAGTTCGTGTTTGAGGTTCTCTCTATGTTACGAACCAAACAGTGCGTGTTTGAGGTTCTCCATGTGTTACGAAATGAACAGTGGGTGTTTGAGGTTCTCCATGTGTTACGAAATGAACATTGGGTGTTTGAGGTTCTCCATGTGTTACGAAATAAACAGTGGGTGTTTGAGGTACTCCCAGAGTTAAGAAATGAACAGTGAGTGCGTTAGGTTCTCCCAGCGATACGAACTGAACAGTACGTGTTTGAGGTTCTCCGTGCGCTACGAAATGAACAGTGGGTGTTTGAGGTTCTCCCAGAGTTACAAACTGAACAGCGCATGTTGAGGTTCTCCCAGGATTACGAACTGAACAGTGCGTGTTTGAGGTTCTCCATGCGCTACGAAATGAACAGAGGGTGTTTGAGGTTCTCCATGCGCTACGAAATGAACAGTGCGTGTTTGAGGTTCTCCATGTGTTACGAACTGAATAGTGCGTGTTTGAGGTTCTCCATATGTTACGAACCGAACAGTGCGTGTTTGAGGTTCTCAATATGTTACGAAATGAACAGTGGGTGTTTGAGGTTCTCCATGTGTTACGAAATGAACATTGGGTGTTTGAGGTTCTCCATGTGTTACGAACTGAACAGTGCGTGTTTGAGGTTCTCCATGTGTTACGAACTGAACAGTGCGTGTTTGAGGTTCTCCATGTGTGACGAACTGAACAGTGGGGGTTTGAGATTCTCCATATGTTACGAACTGAACAGAGCGTGTTTGCGGTTCTCCGTGTGTTACGAACTGAACTGTGCGTTTTTGAGGTTCTCCATGTGTTACGAAATGAACAGTGGGTGTTTGAGGTTCTCCAGAGTTACGAATTGAACAGTGGGTGTTTGAGGTTCTCCATGTGTTACGAACTGAACAGTGCGTGTTTGAGATTCTCCATATGTTACGAACTGAACAGTGCGTGTTTGAGGTTCTCCTTGTGTTACGAATTGAACAGTGGGTGTTTGAGGTTCTCCCAGAGTTACGAATTGAACAGTGGGTGTTTGAGGTTCTCCCAGAGTTACGAATTGAACATTGGGTGTTTGAGGTTCTCCCAGAGTTACGAATTGAAGAGTGGGTGTTTGAGGTTCTCCCAGAGTTACGAAATGAACAGTGGGTGCTTTAGGTTCTCCCAGCGATACGAACTGAACGTACGTGTTTGAGGTTCTCCAAGCGCTACGAAATGAACAGTGGGTGTTTGAGGTTCTCCAGAGTTACGAACTGAACAGTGCGTGTTTGACTTTCTCCATGCGCTACGAAATGAACAGTGGGTGTTTGAGGTTCTCCCAGAGTTACGAAATGAACACTGAGTGTGTGAGATTCTCCATGATTTACGAACTGAACAGTGCGTGTTTGAGGTTCTCCATGTGTTACGAACTGAACAGTGCGTGTTTGAGGTTCTCCATGAGCTACGAAATGAACAGTGGGTGTTTGAGGTTCTCCATGCGCTACGAAATGAACAGTGCGTGTTTGAGGTTCTCCATGTGTTACGGACTGAACATTGCGTGTTTGAGGTTCTCCATATGTTACGAAGCGAACAGTGCGTGTTTGAGGTTCTCCATATGTTACGAAATGAACAGTGGGTGTTTGAGGTTCTCCATGTGTTACGAAATGAACATTGGGTGTTTGAGGTTCTCCATGTGTTACGAACTGAACAGTGCGTGTTTGAGGTTCTTCATGTGTTACGAAATGAACAGTGGGTGTTTGAGGTTCTCCATGTGTTACGAACTGAACAGTGCGTGTTTGAGGTTCTCCATGTGTTACGAACTGAACAGTGCGTGTTTGAGGTTCTCCATGTGTGACGAACTGAACAGTGCGTGTTTGAGATTCTCCATATGTTACGAACTGAACAGAGCGTGTTTGAGGTTCTCCGTGTGTTACTAACTGAACAGTGCGTGTTTGAGGTTCTCCATATGTTACGAAATGAACAGTGGGTGTTTGAGGTTCTCCATGTGTTACGAACTGAACAGTGCGTGTTTGAGGTTCTCCATGTGTTACGAAATGAACAGTGGGTGTTTGAGGTTCTCCATGTGTTACGAAATGAACAGTGGGTGTTTGAGGTTCTCCCAGAGTTACGAACTGAACAGTGGGTGTTTGAGGTTCTCCCAGCGTTACGAAATGAACAGTGGGTGTTTGAGCTTCTCCCAGTGATACGAAATAAAGAGTGTGTGTTTGAGGTTCTCCAGCGTTACGAACTGAACAGTACTGTTTGAGCTTCTCCCATGGTTACGAAATGAAGAGTGTGTGTTTGAGGTTCTCCCAGTGTTACGTTCTGAACACTTGGTGTTTGAGGTTCTCCATGTTACGAAATGAACACTTGGTGTTTGAGGTTCTCCATGTGTTACGAAATGGAGTGTTTGAGGTTCTCCCAGTGTTACGAAATGAACACTTGGTGTTTGAGGTTCTCCATGTGTTACGAAATGAACAGCGCGTGTTTGAGGTTCTCCATGCGCTATGAAATGAACAGTGCGTGTCTGAGGTTCTCCATGCGCTACGAAATGAAAAGTGGGTGTTTGAGGTTCTCCATGCGCTACGAAATGAACAGTGCGTGTTTGAGGTTCTCCATGCGCTACGAAATGAACAGTGCGTGTTTGAGGTTCTCCATGTGTTACGAAATGAACAGTGGGTGTTTGATGTTCTCCATGTGTTACGAACTGAACAGTGCGTGTTTGAGGTTCTCCATGTGTTACGAACCGAACAGTTCGTGTTTGAGGTTCTCCATATGTTACGAACCAAACAGTGCGTGTTTGAGGTTCTTCATGTGTTACGAAAAGAACAGTGGGTGTTTGAGGTTCTCCATGTGTTACGAAAGGAACATTGGGTGTTTGAGGTTCTCCCAGAGTTAAGAAATGAACAGTGAGTGCGTTAGGTTCTCCCAGCGATACGAACTGAACAGTACGTGTTTGAGGTTCTCCATGCGCTACGAAATGAACAGTGGGTGTTTGAGGTTCTCCCAGAGTTACGAACTGAACAGCGCATGTTGAGGTTCTCCCAGGATTACGAACTGAACAGTGCGTGTTTGAGGTTCTCCATGCGCTACGAAATGAACAGTGGGTGTTTGAGGTTCTCCATGCGCAACGAAATGAACAGTGCGTGTTTGAGGTTCTCCATGTGTTACGAACTGAATAGTGCGTGTTTGAGGTTCTCCATATGTTACGAACCGAACAGTGCGTGTTTGAGGTTCTCCATATGTTACGAAATGAACAGTGGGTGTTTGAGGTTCTCCATGTGTTACGAAATGAACATTGGGTGTTTGAGGTTCTCCATGTGTTACGAACTGAACAGTGCGTGTTTGAGGTTCTCCATGTGTGACGAACTGAACAGTGGGGGTTTGAGATTCTCCATATGTTACGAACTGAACAGAGCGTGTTTGCGGTTCTACGTGTGTTACGAACTGAACTGTGCGTTTTTGAGGTTCTCCATGTGTTACGAAATGAACAGTGGGTGTTTGAGGTTCTCCCAGAGTTACGAATTGAACAGTGGGTGTTTGAGGTTCTCCATGTGTTACGAACTGAACAGTGCGTGTTTGAGATTCTCCATATGTTACGAACTGAACAGTGCGTGTTTGAGGTTCTCCTTGTGTTACGAATTGAACAGTGGGAGTTTGAGGTTCTCCCAGAGTTACGAATTGAACAGTGGGTGTTTGAGGTTCTCCCAGAGTTACGAATTGAACATTGGGTGTTTGAGGTTCTCCCAGAGTTACGAATTGAAGAGTGGGTGTTTGAGGTTCTCCCAGAGTTACGAAATGAACAGTGGGTGCTTTAGGTTCTCCCAGCGATACGAACTGAAACGTACGTGTTTGAGGTTCTCCAAGCGCTACGAAATGAACAGTGGGTGTTTGAGGTTCTCCCAGAGTTACGAACTGAACAGTGCGTGTTTGACTTTCTCCATGCGCTACGAAATGAACAGTGGGTGTTTGAGGTTCTCCCAGAGTTATGAAATGAACACTGAGTGTTTGAGATTCTCCCATGATTTACGAACTGAACAGTGCGTGTCTGAGGTTCTCCATGCGCTACGAAATGAACAGAGCGTGTTTGAGGTTCTCCATGTGTTACGAACTGAACAGTGCGTGTTTGAGGTTCTCCATGAGCTACGAAATGAACAGTGGGTGTTTGAGGTTCTCCATGCCCTACGAAATGAACAGTGCGTGTTTGAGGTTCTCCATG
Organism: Megaustenia siamemsis; assembly: GCA_032433765.1. Taxonomy (NCBI): domain Eukaryota; kingdom Metazoa; phylum Mollusca; class Gastropoda; order Stylommatophora; family Ariophantidae; genus Megaustenia; species Megaustenia siamemsis. The sequence continues at coordinate 92,773,052 of JAVIAB010000124.1, forward strand.
TGTTACGGACTGGACATTGCGTGTTTGAGGTTCTCCATATGTTACGAAGCGAACAGTGCGTGTTTGAGGTTCTCCATATGTTACGAAATGAACAGTGGGTGTTTGAGGTTCTCCATGTGTTACGAAATGAACATTGGGTGTTTGAGGTTCTCCATGTGTTACGAACTGAACAGTGCGTGTTTGAGGTTCTTCATGTGTTACGAAATGAACAGTGGGTGTTTGAGGTTCTCCATGTGTTACGAACTGAACAGTGCGTGTTTGAGGTTCTCCATGTGTTACGAACTGAACAGTGCGTGTTTGAGGTTCTCCATGTGTGACGAACTGAACAGTGCGTGTTTGAAATTCTCCATATGTTACGAACTGAACAGAGCGTGTTTGAGGTTCTCCGTGTGTTACTAACTGAACAGTGCGTGTTTGAGGTTCTCCATGTGTTACGAAATGAACAGTGGGTGTTTGAGGTTCTCCATGTGTTACGAACTGAACAGTGCGTGTTTGAGGTTCTCCATATGTTACGAAATGAACAGTGGGTGTTTGAGGTTCTCCATGTGTTACGAAATGAGCAGTGGGTGTTTGAGGTTCTCCCAGAGTTACGAACTGAACAGTGCGTGTTTGACTTTCTCCATGCGCTACGAAATGAACAGTGGGTGTTTGAGGTTCTCCCAGAGTTACGAAATGAACACTGAGTGTTTGAGATTCTCCCATGATTTACAAACTGAACAGTGCGTGTTTGAGGTTCTCCATGCGCTACGAAATGAACAGTGCGTGTTTGAGGTTCTCCATGTGTTACGAAATGAACAGTGGGTGTTTGATGTTCTCCATGTGTTACGAACTGAACAGTGCGTGTTTGAGGTTCTCCATGTGTTACGAACCGAACAGTTCGTGTTTGAGGTTCTCCATATGTTACGAACCAAACAGTGCGTGTTTGAGGTTCTCCATGTGTTACGAACTGAATAGTGCGTGTTTGAGGTTCTCCATATGTTACGAACCGAACAGTGCGTGTTTGAGGTTCTCCATATGTTACGAAATGAACAGTGGGTGTTTGAGGTTCTCCATGTGTTACGAAATGAACATTGGGTGTTTGAGGTTCTCCATGTGTTACGAACTGAACAGTGCGTGTTTGAGGTTCTTAATGTGTTACGAACTGAACAGTGCGTGTTTGAGGTTCTCCATGTGTGACGAACTGAACAGTGGGGGTTTGAGATTCTCCATATGTTACGAACTGAACAGAGCGTGTTTGCGGTTCTCCGTGTGTTACGAACTGAACTGTGCGTTTTTGAGGTTCTCCATGTGTTACGAAATGAACAGTGGGTGTTTGAGGTTCTCCCAGAGTTACGAATTGAACAGTGGGTGTTTGAGGTTCTCCATGTGTTACGAACTGAACAGTGCGTGTTTGAGATTCTCCATATGTTACGAACTGAACAGTGCGTGTTTGAGGTTCTCCTTGTGTTACGAATTGAACAGTGGGTGTTTGAGGTTCTCCATGTGTTACGAACTGAACATTGCGTGTTTGAGGTTCTCCATATGTTACGAAATGAACAGTGGGTGTTTGAGGTTCTCCATGTGTTACGAAATGAGCAGTGGGTGTTTGAGGTTCTCCCAGAGTTACGAACTGAACAGTGCGTGTTTGAGGTTCTCCATGCGCTACGAAATGAACAGTGCGTGTTTGAGGTTCTCCATGTGTTACGAACTGAACAGTGCGTGTTTGAGGTTCTCCATGAGCTACGAAATGAACAGTGGGTGTTTGAGGTTCTCCATGCCCTACGAAATGAACAGTGCGTGTTTGAGGTTCTCCATGTGTTACGGACTGAACATTGCGTGTTTGAGGTTCTCCATATGTTACTAACTGAACAGTGCGTGTTTGAGGTTCTCCATATGTTACGAAATGAACAGTGGGTGTTTGAGGTTCTCCATGTGTTACGAACTGAACAGTGCGTGTTTGAGGTTCTCCATGTGTTACGAAATGAACAGTGGGTGTTTGAGGTTCTCCATGTGTTACGAAATGAACAGTGGGTGTTTGAGGTTCTCCCAGAGTTACGAACTGAACAGTGGGTGTTTGAGGTTCTCCCAGCGTTACGAAATGAACAGTGGGTGTTTGAGCTTCTCCCAGTGATACGAAATAAAGAGTGTGTGTTTGAGGTTCTCCCAGCGTTACGAACTGAACAGTACTGTTTGAGCTTCTCCCATGGTTACGAAATGAAGAGTGTGTGTTTGAGGTTCTCCCAGTGTTACGAAATGAACACTTGGTGTTTGAGGTTCTCCATGTGTTACGAAATGAAGAGTGGGTGTTTGAGGTTCTCCAGTGTTACGAAATGAACACTTGGTGTTTGAGGTTCTCCATGTGTTACGAAATGAACAGCGCGTGTTTGAGGTTCTCCATGCGCTATGAAATGAACAGTGCGTGTCTGAGGTTCTCCATGCGCTACGAAATGAAAAGTGGGTGTTTGAGGTTCTCCATGCGCTACGAAATGAACAGTGCGTGTTTGAGGTTCTCCATGCGCTACGAAATGAACAGTGCGTGTTTGAGGTTCTCCATGTGTTACGAAATGAACAGTGGGTGTTTGATGTTCTCCATGTGTTACGAACTGAACAGTGCGTGTTTGAGGTTCTCCATGTGTTACGAACCGAACAGTTCGTGTTTGAGGTTCTCCATATGTTACGAACCAAACAGTGCGTGTTTGAGGTTCTTCATGTGTTACGAAAAGAACAGTGGGTGTTTGAGGTTCTCCATGTGTTACGAAAGGAACATTGGGTGTTTGAGGTTCTCCCAGAGTTAAGAAATGAACAGTGAGTGCGTTAGGTTCTCCCAGCGATACGAACTGAACAGTACGTGTTTGAGGTTCTCCATGCGCTACGAAATGAACAGTGGGTGTTTGAGGTTCTCCAGAGTTACGAACTGAACAGCGCATGTTGAGGTTCTCCCAGGATTACGAACTGAACAGTGCGTGTTTGAGGTTCTCCATGCGCTACGAAATGAACAGTGGGTGTTTGAGGTTCTCCATGCGCAACGAAATGAACAGTGCGTGTTTGAGGTTCTCCATGTGTTACGAACTGAATAGTGCGTGTTTGAGGTTCTCCATATGTTACGAACCGAACAGTGCGTGTTTGAGGTTCTCCATATGTTACGAAATGAACAGTGGGTGTTTGAGGTTCTCCATGTGTTACGAAATGAACATTGGGTGTTTGAGGTTCTCCATGTGTTACGAACTGAACAGTGCGTGTTTGAGGTTCTCCATGTGTGACGAACTGAACAGTGGGGGTTTGAGATTCTCCATATGTTACGAACTGAACAGAGCGTGTTTGCGGTTCTACGTGTGTTACGAACTGAACTGTGCGTTTTTGAGGTTCTCCATGTGTTACGAAATGAACAGTGGGTGTTTGAGGTTCTCCCAGAGTTACGAATTGAACAGTGGGTGTTTGAGGTTCTCCATGTGTTACGAACTGAACAGTGCGTGTTTGAGATTCTCCATATGTTACGAACTGAACAGTGCGTGTTTGAGGTTCTCCTTGTGTTACGAATTGAACAGTGGGTGTTTGAGGTTCTCCCAGAGTTACGAATTGAACAGTGGGTGTTTGAGGTTCTCCCAGAGTTACGAATTGAACATTGGGTGTTTGAGGTTCTCCCAGAGTTACGAATTGAAGAGTGGGTGTTTGAGGTTCTCCCAGAGTTACGAAATGAACAGTGGGTGCTTTAGGTTCTCCCAGCGATACGAACTGAAACGTACGTGTTTGAGGTTCTCCAAGCGCTACGAAATGAACAGTGGGTGTTTGAGGTTCTCCCAGAGTTACGAACTGAACAGTGCGTGTTTGACTTTCTCCATGCGCTACGAAATGAACAGTGGGTGTTTGAGGTTCTCCCAGAGTTATGAAATGAACACTGAGTGTTTGAGATTCTCCCATGATTTACGAACTGAACAGTGCGTGTCTGAGGTTCTCCATGCGCTACGAAATGAACAGAGCGTGTTTGAGGTTCTCCATGTGTTACGAACTGAACAGTGCGTGTTTGAGGTTCTCCATGAGCTACGAAATGAACAGTGGGTGTTTGAGGTTCTCCATGCCCTACGAAATGAACAGTGCGTGTTTGAGGTTCTCCATGTGTTACGGACTGGACATTGCGTGTTTGAGGTTCTCCATATGTTACGAAGCGAACAGTGCGTGTTTGAGGTTCTCCATATGTTACGAAATGAACAGTGGGTGTTTGAGGTTCTCCATGTGTTACGAAATGAACATTGGGTGTTTGAGGTTCTCCATGTGTTACGAACTGAACAGTGCGTGTTTGAGGTTCTTCATGTGTTACGAAATGAACAGTGGGTGTTTGAGGTTCTCCATGTGTTACGAACTGAACAGTGCGTGTTTGAGGTTCTCCATGTGTTACGAACTGAACAGTGCGTGTTTGAGGTTCTCCATGTGTGACGAACTGAACAGTGCGTGTTTGAAATTCTCCATATGTTACGAACTGAACAGAGCGTGTTTGAGGTTCTCCGTGTGTTACTAACTGAACAGTGCGTGTTTGAGGTTCTCCATGTGTTACGAAATGAACAGTGGGTGTTTGAGGTTCTCCATGTGTTACGAACTGAACAGTGCGTGTTTGAGGTTCTCCATATGTTACGAAATGAACAGTGGGTGTTTGAGGTTCTCCATGTGTTACGAAATGAGCAGTGGGTGTTTGAGGTTCTCCCAGAGTTACGAACTGAACAGTGCGTGTTTGACTTTCTCCATGCGCTACGAAATGAACAGTGGGTGTTTGAGGTTCTCCCAGAGTTACGAAATGAACACTGAGTGTTTGAGATTCTCCCATGATTTACAAACTGAACAGTGCGTGTTTGAGGTTCTCCATGCGCTACGAAATGAACAGTGCGTGTTTGAGGTTCTCCATGTGTTACGAAATGAACAGTGGGTGTTTGATGTTCTCCATGTGTTACGAACTGAACAGTGCGTGTTTGAGGTTCTCCATGTGTTACGAACCGAACAGTTCGTGTTTGAGGTTCTCCATATGTTACGAACCAAACAGTGCGTGTTTGAGGTTCTCCATGTGTTACGAACTGAATAGTGCGTGTTTGAGGTTCTCCATATGTTACGAACCGAACAGTGCGTGTTTGAGGTTCTCCATATGTTACGAAATGAACAGTGGGTGTTTGAGGTTCTCCATGTGTTACGAAATGAACATTGGGTGTTTGAGGTTCTCCATGTGTTACGAACTGAACAGTGCGTGTTTGAGGTTCTTAATGTGTTACGAACTGAACAGTGCGTGTTTGAGGTTCTCCATGTGTGACGAACTGAACAGTGGGGTTTGAGATTCTCCATATGTTACGAACTGAACAGAGCGTGTTTGCGGTTCTCCGTGTGTTACGAACTGAACTGTGCGTTTTTGAGGTTCTCCATGTGTTACGAAATGAACAGTGGGTGTTTGAGGTTCTCCCAGAGTTACGAATTGAACAGTGGGTGTTTGAGGTTCTCCATGTGTTACGAACTGAACAGTGCGTGTTTGAGATTCTCCATATGTTACGAACTGAACAGTGCGTGTTTGAGGTTCTCCTTGTGTTACGAATTGAACAGTGGGTGTTTGAGGTTCTCCATGTGTTACGAACTGAACATTGCGTGTTTGAGGTTCTCCATATGTTACGAAATGAACAGTGGGTGTTTGAGGTTCTCCATGTGTTACGAAATGAGCAGTGGGTGTTTGAGGTTCTCCCAGAGTTACGAACTGAACAGTGCGTGTTTGAGGTTCTCCATGCGCTACGAAATGAACAGTGCGTGTTTGAGGTTCTCCATGTGTTACGAACTGAACAGTGCGTGTTTGAGGTTCTCCATGAGCTACGAAATGAACAGTGGGTGTTTGAGGTTCTCCATGCCCTACGAAATGAACAGTGCGTGTTTGAGGTTCTCCATGTGTTACGGACTGAACATTGCGTGTTTGAGGTTCTCCATATGTTACGAAGCGAACAGTGCGTGTTTGAGGTTCTCCATATGTTACGAAATGAACAGTGGGTGTTTGAGGTTCTCCATGTGTTACGAAATGAACATTGGGTGTTTGAGGTTCTCCATGTGTTACGAACTGAACAGTGCGTGTTTGAGGTTCTTCATGTGTTACGAAATGAACAGTGGGTTTTGAGGTTCTCCATGTGTTACGAACTGAACAGTGCGTGTTTGAGGTTCTCCATGTGTTACGAACTGAACAGTGCGTGTTTGAGGTTCTCCATGTGTGACGAACTGAACAGTGCGTGTTTGAGATTCTCCATATGTTACGAACTGAACAGAGCGTGTTTGAGGTTCTCCGTGTGTTACTAACTGAACAGTGCGTGTTTGAGGTTCTCCATGTGTTACGAAATGAACAGTGGGTGTTTGAGGTTCTCCATGTGTTACGAACTGAACAGTGCGTGTTTGAGGTTCTCCATATGTTACGAAATGAACAGTGGGTGTTTGAGGTTCTCCATGTGTTACGAAATGAACAGTGGGTGTTTGAGGTTCTCCCAGAGTTACGAACTGAACAGTGGGTGTTTGAGGTTCTCCCAGCGTTACGAAATGAACAGTGGGTGTTTGAGCTTCTCCCAGTGATACGAAATAAAGAGTGTGTGTTTGAGGTTCTCCCAGCGTTACGAACTGAACAGTACTGTTTGAGCTTCTCCCATGGTTACGAAATGAAGAGTGTGTGTTTGAGGTTCTCCCAGTGTTACGAAATGAACACTTGGTGTTTGAGGTTCTCCATGTGTTACGAAATGAAGAGTGGGTGTTTGAGGTTCTCCCATTGTTACGAAATGAACACTTGGTGTTTGAGGTTCTCCATGTGTTACGAAATGAAAAGTGGGTGTTTGAGGTTCTCCATGCGCTACGAAATGAACAGTGCGTGTTTGAGGTTCTCCATGCGCTACGAAATGAACAGTGCGTGTTTGAGGTTCTCCATGTGTTACGAAATGAACAGTGGGTGTTTGATGTTCTCCATGTGTTACGAACTGAACAGTGCGTGTTTGAGGTTCTCCATGTGTTACGAACCGAACAGCTCGTGTTTGAGGTTCTCCATATGTTACGAACCAAACAGTGCGTGTTTGAGGTTCTCCATGTGTTACGAACTGAATAGTGCGTGTTTGAGGTTCTCCATATGTTACGAACCGAACAGTGCGTGTTTGAGGTTCTCCATATGTTACGAAATGAACAGTGGGTGTTTGAGGTTCTCCATGTGTTACGAAATGAACATTGGGTGTTTGAGGTTCTCCATGTGTTACGAACTGAACAGTGCGTGTTTGAGGTTCTCCATGTGTTACGAACTGAACAGTGCGTGTTTGAGGTTCTCCATGTGTGACGAACTGAACAGGGGGTTTGAGATTCTCCATATGTTACGAACTGAACAGAGCGTGTTTGCGGTTCTCCGTGTGTTACGAACTGAACTGTGCGTTTTTGAGGTTCTCCATGTGTTACGAAATGAACAGTGGGTGTTTGAGGTTCTCCCAGAGTTACGAATTGAACAGTGGGTGTTTGAGGTTCTCCATGTGTTACGAACTGAACAGTGCGTGTTTGAGATTCTCCATATGTTACGAACTGAACAGTGCGTGTTTGAGGTTCTCCTTGTGTTACGAATTGAACAGTGGGTGTTTGAGGTTCTCCCAGAGTTACGAATTGAACAGTGGGTGTTTGAGGTTCTCCCAGAGTTACGAATTGAACATTGGGTGTTTGAGGTTCTCCCAGAGTTACGAATTGAAGAGTGGGTGTTTGAGGTTCTCCCAGAGTTACGAAATGAACAGTGGGTGCTTTAGGTTCTCCCAGCGATACGAACTGAAACGTACGTGTTTGAGGTTCTCCAAGCGCTACGAAATGAACAGTGGGTGTTTGAGGTTCTCCCAGAGTTACGAACTGAACAGTGCGTGTTTGACTTTCTCCATGCGCTACGAAATGAACAGTGGGTGTTTGAGGTTCTCCCAGAGTTACGAAATGAACACTGAGTGTTTGAGATTCTCCCATGATTTACGAACTGAACAGTGCGTGTTTGAGGTTCTCCATGCGCTACGAAATGAACAGTGCGTGTTTGAGGTTCTCCATGTGTTACGAACTGAACAGTGCGTGTTTGAGGTTCTCCATGAGCTACGAAATGAACAGTGGGTGTTTGAGGTTCTCCATGCCCTACGAAATGAACAGTGCGTGTTTGAGGTTCTCCATGTGTTACGGACTGAACATTGCGTGTTTGAGGTTCTCCATATGTTACGAAGCGAACAGTGCGTGTTTGAGGTTCTCCATATGTTACGAAATGAACAGTGGGTGTTTGAGGTTCTCCATGTGTTACGAAATGAACATTGGGTGTTTGAGGTTCTCCATGTGTTACGAACTGAACAGTGCGTGTTTGAGGTTCTTCATGTGTTACGAAATGAACAGTGGGTGTTTGAGGTTCTCCATGTGTTACGAACTGAACAGTGCGTGTTTGAGGTTCTCCATGTGTTACGAACTGAACAGTGCGTGTTTGAGGTTCTCCATGTGTGACGAACTGAACAGTGCGTATTTGAGATTCTCCATATGTTACGAACTGAACAGAGCGTGTTTGAGGTTCTCCGTGTGTTACTAACTGAACAGTGCGTGTTTGAGGTTCTCCATGTGTTACGAAATGAACAGTGGGTGTTTGAGGTTCTCCTTGTGTTACGAACTGAACAGTGCGTGTTTGAGGTTCTCCATATGTTACGAAATGAACAGTGGGTGTTTGAGGTTCTCCATGTGTTACGAAATGAGCAGTGGGTGTTTGAGGTTCTCCCAGAGTTACGAACTGAACAGTGGGTGTTTGAGGTTCTCCCAGCGTTACGAAATGAACAGTGGGTGTTTGAGCTTCTCCCAGTGATACGAAATAAAGAGTGTGTGTTTGAGGTTCTCCCAGCGTTACGAACTGAACAGTACTGTTTGAGCTTCTCCCATGGTTACGAAATGAAGAGTGTGTGTTTGAGGTTCTCCCAGTGTTACGAAATGAACACTTGGTGTTTGAGGTTCTCCATGTGTTACGAAATGAAGAGTGGGTGTTTGAGGTTCTCCCAGTGTTACGAAATGAACACTTGGTGTTTGAGGTTCTCCATGTGTTACGAAATGAACAGTGCGTGTTTGAGGTTCTCCATGCGCTATGAAATGAACAGTGCGTGTCTGAGGTTCTCCATGCGCTACGAAATGAAAAGTGGGTGTTTGAGGTTCTCCATGCGCTACGAAATGAACAGTGGGTGTTTGAGGTTCTCCATGCGCTACGAAATGAACAGTGCGTGTTTGAGGTTCTCCATGTGTTACGAACTGAATAGTGCGTGTTTGAGGTTCTCCATATGTTACGAACCGAACAGTGCGTGTTTGAGGTTCTCCATATGTTACGAAATGAACAGTGGGTGTTTGAGGTTCTCCATGTGTTACGAAATGAACATTGGGTGTTTGAGGTTCTCCATGTGTTACGAACTGAACAGTGCGTGTTTGAGGTTCTCCATGTGTTACGAACTGAACAGTGCGTGTTTGAGGTTCTCCATGTGTGACGAACTGAACAGTGGGAATTTGAGATTCTCCATATGTTACGAACTGAACAGAGCGTGTTTGCGGTTCTCCGTGTGTTTCGAACTGAACTGTGCGTTTTTGAGGTTCTCCATGTGTTACGAAATGAACAGTGGGTGTTTGAGGTTCTCCCAGAGTTACGAATTGAACAGTGGGTGTTTGAGGTTCTCCATGTGTTACGAACTGAACAGTGCGTGTTTGAGATTCTCCATATTTTACGAACTGAACAGTGCGTGTTTGAGGTTCTCCTTGTGTTACGAATTGAACAGTGGGTGTTTGAGGTTCTCCCCGAGTTACGAATTGAACAGTGGGTGTTTGAGGTTCTCCTAGAGTTACGAATTGAACATTGGGTGTTTGAGGTTCTCCCAGAGTTACGAATTGAATAGTGCGTGTTTGAGGTTCTTCATGTGTTACGAATTGAACAGTGGGTGTTTGAGGTTCTCCATGTGTTACGAACTGAACAGTGCGTGTTTGAGGTTCTCCATGTGTTACGAACCGAACAGTTCGTGTTTCAGGTTCTCCATATGTTACGAACCAAACAGTGCGTGTTTGAGGTTCTCCATGTGTTACGAAATGAACAGTGGGTGTTTGAGGTTCTCCATGTGTTACGAAATGAACATTGGGTGTTTGAGGTTCTCCATGTGTTACGAACTGAACAGTGCGTGTTTGAGGTTCTTCATGTGTTACGAAATGAACAGTGGGTATTTGAGGTTCTCCATGTGTTACGAACTGAACAGTGCGTGTTTGAGGTTCTCCATGCGCTACGAAATGAACAGTGGGTGTTTGAGGTTCTCCCAGAGTTACGAACTGAACAGCGCATGTTGAGGTTCTCCCAGGATTACGAACTGAACAGTGCGTGTTTGAGGTTCTCCATGCGCTACGAAATGAACAGTGCGTGTTTGAGGTTCTCCATGCGCTACGAACTGAATAGTGCGTGTTTGAGGTTCTCCATATGTTACGAACCGAACAGTGCGTGTTTGAGGTTCTCCATATGTTACGAAATGAACAGTGGGTGTTTGAGGTTCTCCATGTGTTACGAAATGAACATTGGGTGTTTGAGGTTCTCCATGTGTTACGAACTGAACAGTGCGTGTTTGAGGTTCTCCATGTGTTACGAACTGAACAGTGCGTGTTTGAGGTTCTCCATGTGTGACGAACTGAACAGTGCGTATTTGAGATTCTCCATATGTTACGAACTGAACAGAGCGTGTTTGAGGTTCTCCGTGTGTTACTAACTGAACAGTGCGTGTTTGAGGTTCTCCATGTGTTACGAAATGAACAGTGGGTGTTTGAGGTTCTCCATGTGTTACGAACTGAACAGTGCGTGTTTGAGGTTCTCCATATGTTACGAAATGAACAGTGGGTGTTTGAGGTTCTCCATGTGTTACGAAATGAGCAGTGGGTGTTTGAGGTTCTCCCAGAGTTACGAACAGAACAGTGGGTGTTTGAGGTTCTCCCAGCGTTCCGAAATGAACAGTGGGTGTTTGAGCTTCTCCCAGTGATACGAAATAAAGAGTGTGTGTTTGAGGTTCTCCCAGCGTTACGAACTGAACAGTACTGTTTGAGCTTCTCCCATGGTTACGAAATGAAGAGTGTGTGTTTGAGGTTCTCCCAGTGTTACGAAATGAACACTTGGTGTTTGAGGTTCTCCATGTGTTACGAAATGAAGAGTGGGTGTTTGAGGTTCTCCCAGTGTTACGAAATGAACACTTGGTGTTTGAGGTTCTCCATGTGTTACGAAATGAACAGTGCGTGTTTGAGGTTCTCCATGCGCTATGAAATGAACAGTGCGTGTCTGAGGTTCTCCATGCGCTACGAAATGAAAAGTGGGTGTTTGAGGTTCTCCATGCGCTACGAAATGAACAGTGGGTGTTTGAGGTTCTCCATGCGCTACGAAATGAACAGTGCGTGTTTGAGGTTCTCCATGTGTTACGAACTGAATAGTGCGTGTTTGAGGTTCTCCATATGTTACGAACCGAACAGTGCGTGTTTGAGGTTCTCCATATGTTACGAAATGAACAGTGGGTGTTTGAGGTTCTCCATGTGTTACGAAATGAACATTGGGTGTTTGAGGTTCTCCATGTGTTACGAACTGAACAGTGCGTGTTTGAGGTTCTCCATGTGTTACGAACTGAACAGTGCGTGTTTGAGGTTCTCCATGTGTGACGAACTGAACAGTGGGAATTTGAGATTCTCCATATGTTACGAACTGAACAGAGCGTGTTTGCGGTTCTCCGTGTGTTACGAACTGAACTGTGCGTTTTTGAGGTTCTCCATGTGTTACGAAATGAACAGTGGGTGTTTGAGGTTCTCCCAGAGTTACGAATTGAACAGTGGGTGTTTGAGGTTCTCCATTTGTTACGAACTGAACAGTGCGTGTTTGAGATTCTCCATATTTTACGAACTGAACAGTGCGTGTTTGAGGTTCTCCTTGTGTTACGAATTGAACAGTGGGTGTTTGAGGTTCTCCCAGAGTTACGAATTGAACAGTGGGTGTTTGAGGTTCTCCTAGAGTTACGAATTGAACATTGGGTGTTTGAGGTTCTCCCAGAGTTACGAATTGAATAGTGCGTGTTTGAGGTTCTTCATGTGTTACGAAATGAACAGTGGGTGTTTGAGGTTCTCCATGTGTTACGAACTGAACAGTGCGTGTTTGAGGTTCTCCATGTGTTACGAACCGAACAGTTCGTGTTTCAGGTTCTCCATATGTTACGAACCAAACAGTGCGTGTTTGAGGTTCTCCATGTGTTACGAAATGAACAGTGGGTGTTTGAGGTTCTCCATGTGTTACGAAATGAACATTGGGTGTTTGAGGTTCTCCATGTGTTACGAACTGAACAGTGCGTGTTTGAGGTTCTTCATGTGTTACGAAATGAACAGTGGGTATTTGAGGTTCTCCATGTGTTACGAACTGAACAGTGCGTGTTTGAGGTTCTCCATGCGCTACGAAATGAACAGTGGGTGTTTGAGGTTCTCCCAGAGTTACGAACTGAACAGCGCATGTTGAGGTTCTCCCAGGATTACGAACTGAACAGTGCGTGTTTGAGGTTCTCCATGCGCTACGAAATGAACAGTGCGTGTTTGAGGTTCTCCATGCGCTACGAACTGAATAGTGCGTGTTTGAGGTTCTCCATATGTTACGAACCGAACAGTGCGTGTTTGAGGTTCTCCATATGTTACGAAATGAACAGTGGGTGTTTGAGGTTCTCCATGTGTTACGAAATGAACATTGGGTGTTTGAGGTTCTCCATGTGTTACGAACTGAACAGTGCGTGTTTGAGGTTCTCCATGTGTTACGAACTGAACAGTGCGTGTTTGAGGTTCTCCATGTGTGACGAACTAAACAGTGGGAGTTTGAGATTCTCCATATGTTACGAACTGAACAGAACGTGTTTGCGGTTCTCCGTGTGTTACGAACTGAACTGTGCGTTTTTGAGGTTCTCCATGTGTTACGAAATAAACAGTGGGTGTTTGAGGTTCTCCCAGAGTTACGAATTGAACAGTGGGTGTTTGAGGTTCTCCATGTGTTACGAACTGAACAGTGCGTGTTTGAGATTCTCCATATGTTACGAACTGAACAGTGCGTGTTTGAGGTTCTCCTTGTGTTACGAATTGAACAGTGGGTGTTTGAGGTTCTCCCAGAGTTACGAATTGAACAGTGGGTGTTTGAGATTCTCCCAGAGTTACGAATTGAACATTGGGTGTTTGAGGTTCTCCCAGAGTTACGAATTGAATAGTGCGTGTTTGAGGTTCTTCATGTGTTACGAAATGAACAGTGGGTGTTTGAGGTTCTCCATGTGTTACGAACTGAACAGTGCGTGTTTGAGGTTCTCCATGTGTTACGAACCGAACAGTTCGTGTTTCAGGTTCTCCATATGTTACGAACCAAACAGTGCGTGTTTGAGGTTCTCCATGTGTTACGAAATGAACAGTGCGTGTTGGAGGTTCTCCATGTGTTACGAAATGAACATTGGGTGTTTGAGGTTCTCCATGTGTTACGAACTGAACAGTGCGTGTTTGAGGTTCTTCATGTGTTACGAAATGAACAGTGGGTATTTGAGGTTCTCCATGTGTTACGAACTGAACAGTGCGTGTTTGAGGTTCTCCATGTGTTACGAACTGAACAGAGCGTGTTTGAGGTTCTCCATATGTTACGAACTGAACAGAGCGTGTTTGAGATTCTCCGTGTGTTACGAACTGAACAGTGCGTGTTTGAGGTTCTCCATATGTTACGAACTGAACAGTGCGTGTTTGAGGTTCTCCATGTGTTACGAACTGTACAGTGCGTGTTTGAGGTTCTCCATATGTTACGAACTGAACAGAGCGTGTTTGAGGTTCTCCATATGTTACGAACTGAACAGAGCGTGTTTGAGGTTCTCCATATGTTACGAACTGAACAGAGCGTGTTTGAGGTTCTCCATATGTTACGAACTGAACAGTGCGTGTTTGAGGTTCTCAATATGTTACGAACTGAACAGAGCGTGTTTGAGGTTCTCCATGTGTTACGAACTGAACAGAGCGTGTTTGAGGTTCTCCATATGTTACGAACTGAACAGAGCGTGTTTGAGGTTCTCCGTGTGTTACGAACTGAACAGTGCGTGTTTGAGGTTCTCCATATGTTACGAAATGAACAGTGGGTGTTTGAGGTTCTCCATGTGTTACGAACTGAACAGTGCGTGTTTGAGGTTCTCCATATGTTACGAAATGAACAGTGGGTGTTTGAGGTTCTCCATGTGTTACGAAATGAACAGTGGGTGTTTGAGGTTCTCCCAGAGTTACGAACTGAACAGTGGGTGTTTGAGGTTCTCCCAGCGTTACGAAATGAACAGTGGGTGTTTGAGCTTCTCCCAGTGACACGAAATGAAGAGTGTGTATTTGAGGTTCTCCCAGCGTTACGAACTGAACAGTAGTGTTTGAGCTTCTCCCATGGTTACGAAATGAAGAGTGTGTGTTTGAGGTTCTCCCAGTGTTACGAAATGAACACTTGGTGTCTGAGTTTCTCCATGTGTTACGAAATGAAGAGTGGGTGTTTGAGGTTCTCCCAGTGTTACGAACTGAACAGTACGTGTTTGAGGTTCTCTCAGAGTTACGAACTGAACAGTGGGTGTTTGAGCTTCTCCCAGCGTCCTGATTTCCTTTCTTGTTCCCCTTGTCAAATCACTGCGTATTTCCTTTCATTGTCTTCCTGTGCATCTGTTAACCATTTTTGCCTACTACTGGGGGAGTCAAACTGTCGTTCTCCAGCTGTTTATTCCAATGTTGTACACACGCTCATGAATCTACTTGGGTGTACTTCAATCGCAATGAGGAGTCTCTGAGATTTATTTGTGAACATGTGCTATGTCGCCACTTTGACCTGTCCTAAATATGAAGACCTTGATCTGCTCACTATTTATATTGCAGTGTTTTGGACGAAAAGTAACAAAATTGCATTACTCCACCCAGAACTGATCATTAAATGCTCAGACTTTGTTACCAGATTGTTCCTTCAGCTTTATAGTTTTACACACTCGTTATATATCCCATATTACTTTTGTCTAGCCTTTTCTTACGAATAATGCGACCACCTCTGATATATATCTTCACTGTTGTCAATAACTGTTCTGTTCTATGAAAATCTGTGTCGCTTTAAAATAGAGAAAGATCCACCATTGATACTTTCACAACAAGCAATCAATTATATCTTTATTGTGAAATCGTGTGTGACCAAAACAGATAATGGATTGACACACGTTGCTGCAATTCCAAGATCTTGGATATAGTATATATTGGTGACAACACGCATGGTCTACATCTTATAACTATGTTGCAACACAAACACAGATTATGCAACGGTTTTTCTAAAGATCAGCACAGCTCAGCATTAACATCTCCGATGTTAAAATTGGTTCCAGTCATATTCGGTGCAAATATACATTTGATGTAGTATAGCTGATTTATATAATTATTTTCTGTAGAAAAAAAAATATATAAATTTTTCAACTCTGAACTATTATTTCGCTTCTTAACAGACCCTTCAGCACATGCACTCTTATCACTAGCTTGGACGATAATCAAATGGATAATTGTAAAAGCTGCTCTACAGTAATATTATTCTATTATAATCTAATAATTATAACACAAGTAGGTATTCGTATTATTCACCATCATGCAGCATACAAATAAACATGACAAATCTGAAACAAGTGCAACACGTTAAATGCTTAGGCACAATAGCAACATCAGGTAAAAGATGCAACACAGAAAAAAAAAACACAATTGCTCAGGCCAAAATAACATTTCAGAAAATGAGAAACGTCTTTTCCAACAAAAAATATGTCAATAGAAGTGAGAAAGAAATTTCATTGGTGCTATTCAGAGCCAAGTCTGACCTATTGAAGTGAATCATGCACAGTAGACAAACAAATGAAAAGACGATTAGAGGCAACAGAGATGGATTTCTCAGAAGAATGTTGAAAGAAGCTAAAAGAGACCAACCATAAAGGGAGCTCCTAAAAACATCATAAAGAAACAATGATAATTTTTCGGGCACATCATGAGAAGAGGAAAGTTGGAATACTTGCACACTCGGCAGGTAGAATAGTTAAAGAAGACAGCGGTGCATACGTTATGACCACAAGTAGCATGACGATGGAGGTGATGGCAGTGACCAGGGCATTCATCTGGCTAGAGTCACTAGACTACACCCACGCCTGTATACTGAGTGATTCGATGAGTACTATAACAAAATTGGAGGCGGGCTCTTCATGCAGACAAGAGTCACTACGGAAGTCAGAAATACGCAAGGTCACCTTTGTCTACGTCTCAGGACATTCGGAAGTACGTGGAAAGAGCGGACAGATTGGCTAGCTGTGCTGTCGTTGAAGACGGTCTACCAATGGATCAAGCGGGCATCATCAATGCCCCCCCCCCGAGATGTGGGAAGGGCACAGGACTGCCAAACATAAGTCCATGTCACTCCTTTGGAAGAAAGATGGGAATTAAGATAAGCACAGCCAGAAACGAGAAACTTAGTTGACAATATAAGAAGACTTATCAACCGCACATAACTGGAGTCGTCAGTCGCTGTACACTGTTGGACTTGCTGAGGAGGGGATCTGAGCACCTATGGACATGTTCGGAGTGCATTGATAATGACCCCAAAAAAATCAATAATTCAGTTTGCCCAAGTTAGTAGTACCGAACTGTCTCCAGGTTTATTTCTTCAACTTTGATATACACTTGTCGGTTCTCATTGTTATCATTGTTTACCATCATAGTTGTAGTCTTTTTGATATTTATATATATTGCATATTTCTTGCTTGTCATGTGTTTTGTATTATTGAGATTAAACGATAAAATCGGCAAAAAGAAGCAATAACGAGAGCTAATAAAAAGATCATGACTACACTATTTCTTCTACAAAATGATTAAAATTATCTGATTTTAACTTTTTGCCAGATTAGAAAGTAGAAAAGGGTTGACAGGAGGTTAAGCCTAGTTTAGGAACAAACAAAAATTAGAGGTAGATGAGATTAAATTAGATTCGTCAAAAGGAGATGGAATAGATCGTTGTGATATGTAGACAAATTCGACATTTGTACTAGGTTCGAGAACTCAAGTTTCTTTAATGTCCAGAGATGAGTGATAGCGAGAATATATCAGTTACTAGGAAGTGAATTAAACTATATAGGTAATTGTTACATATATAAAGGTTATGAGATTGTGGAGTTAACAAAATAAATGTACATAATTGAGATCTGTGTATGGTGTGAATTGATAACAATGTACATAACCGAGTTTAGGTCACATTTCATCAATATCTAGAAAATGAACATTATTGTTTATCCGATTTAAATAAAGACATTATTTCATAAGTGTTGCAGTTTGACGTGCTGTGGTCTGTGTCTGACGTCATAGTGTGAGAATATCATTTCATATGTACTTTCACAGATAACACCTCACAAAGGATGTTCAAACACACGCACAATCATATATTCTTGTCTATATAATAAGATCAAAGAACATGTAACAATCTTATATTCGTTATCAACTTTGTCACAACGATTCTCTTGTTATGATTTTATTGTCGCTTTGCCAATCTAAAAAAATAACAAAATACATTTCTGTAGTTGCTGCTCATGTTATAGTAAATGAAGATATTCATTGAAGAGTTTACACTCTCCGTAATGTAGCCAATTCCAGCTATCATTACTGACAAGTTAAAATACTTCCCGTTGATGGTTAAAGAGTCTTCACATGCCACTGCCAGCATAATCATATTGACAGGAACAAAGCAAACAATAAGCAAAGTGGAAACCATTACAATCATTTTGCCAGCCTTCTGGTTACGTCCATATACTCTGTCATTCTGTGATCTAGGGGTCGATTTTTGTCTCCACTTTGATTGCTTTTGAAGGTGAAATGAAAGTATGGTTGCACATACAACGATGATAACAAATGAAATAAACGGAATAATAAAACCGTTAATTGTGAATGTAATCATCTCAACGTGCCGTCGATCTGTAGTGGAAACAGTTCCAACAATAGTTTTGTTTCTTAGTTGTGAAAACACTGTACCCAATCTAGTGACAGCGTTTACCGGGGAGCCTGTCATGTAGAAGATGATGAACACACTAACGATGATCATAATCGCTCGCTTCGGTGTAATGAGGCTTTTTTATCTGAAATGATATAGAATCAAGTAAAGGAAATGTCGTAATGTTATAATAGCCGCTCATAAAAGAAAATGTATATTGATTCAATTTGTACTCGCATAACGAATTCTTTCAATGCAAATCGTTATATAATGAACATGTTCTACTTTTATAACAATCAAATTTAGCTATACCTCTTAACCAGAAAGTCTTTCACGGAACTAGGGGATATGTGTCTGAGGTCATCGAAATATAAAATGGACGGAGAGCGGCTGAGGTTCTCCAAAAGACACGAACTGGATGGTTTCTGTCAGAGGCCCTCCAAACAACACGAACTGGGCTGTGTCTATTGGAGAATCTCCAAACAACACGAACTGCTTGTAATCTGTTTGAATTTCTCTAAACTTTAGAAATGGGACTATACGTTTGAGGTGTCCATTGGTTTGTCTTATAATGTTATTCAGGCTGTTCATCATCTGATACATTTGGTCTTAGGTGTTCACGACTATTTCTCTCCATCACCCACTTGCACAAACTTATTAACAATTCCATAATTAATGTCTCCTTTGTCAAATCGATAAATTGTGTAGTAGCACTTCTTGTTGACTTCCTTGGTCTCGTTTTTCCTGTTTCGCCTACCACTTTGAGCCAAACACTCGTTCTCCAACAGATGTGGCATGTGATGTATTGATGTACTCGTTCATGAGTCTACGTGGCTGCTCCATGTTTGTAGCAGCAGAATCTCAAGATCTATTTAGTGTACGTGCGCTCTGTCGCCATTATTTCTTAATTTGAAGATTTTGTTTGCTCATTAATTTGAGCATGTCGTGTTGGGCATATAAATTGAAAGATAATCATCACTTCATAGAGAAAAAAATAAGACAAAATAACATTTTCATACCACGTGGTAACTATGAAATATATTGTCAGTAATCATTTTATTAAAAGTTTTGGCGATTTATTTTTGGGACAATGTGGTCAGTACTACGCCAGTAGCACATTTATTTCCAAGAAAAATCCGGTACACATTAAAGGTTGTTTGTTCCTGAAAGCTGTCGAGCAGGACTGAACGCAACATCTTGTCCTTTATTGTTTAGTTCACTCACCATTGAAATATCGTGGCTTTCTGTTTTTGTCATAACCGATCATTTAATCCTCAGCCATTGTTGACGGTTTGCTCCTCCAGCTGGATGGTTATACGCATTCAAGATCCGTACCACCGAACATTTGTCGAGATTTTATTATTGACGAGTTATCAGACCTCTCTGGTCACTTATCTACACTTTCATAAATAAATGTTGCTCTCTAAGAAAGTCTTTGTTTCCCTTTAAAATATCAATATTGCTAGAGGTTCACCTGGTCTACATCCTACAAACGAGAGCAGCGAACTCTGTATAAAATAATAATAATACAAATAAATGTAAACAATGATTTTGTTTTATATTCTGACATAAACTATCTATGCTTATTTCATTCCTCTTCTCAAAGGCATTTCAGTACTTGCTTCCTAAATATCAGCAACTAGTTGATTGTCAAATCTGCTCTATTTTAGCAAGGTTATCATAGCATCATTGCTCGCATCCTCATCTTAGACAAGTGGTTGTTTAGTAAAATTTCACCATGGTACCGTAATTGTGCAGCCACATCGATTTTGACATCCACTAATAAAGTACATGTGAAAGTTACATTCAGGATGTGCTACCCACGATGCCTCATTTAATCGAAAACCTTTTTAAGAGAGTAGTGCTTTCTCACAAAGGGGGTGTCCACGACTTGTTTAAGAAAACATTTATTCATAATTGACTTATTTTCTTATAAAGTAGATGTATGTTCTGATCAGATACACTGAAGTACACTTACTTGTTTGCCTAACTCTGTCTAACGATGTTTTATTTCAATGTAAACTGTATATCACATCACCAATTTACGCATTTTAATAATACAGTTTTTTTTATCCCTGGCCA
Source organism: Megaustenia siamemsis (assembly GCA_032433765.1). Classification (NCBI taxonomy): domain Eukaryota; kingdom Metazoa; phylum Mollusca; class Gastropoda; order Stylommatophora; family Ariophantidae; genus Megaustenia; species Megaustenia siamemsis. Next base: position 92,793,144 of record JAVIAB010000124.1, read on the forward strand.
TAGATTGGATTATGAAAATAACTCAAAACAACAGAAATGGGATCCAGTGGTCACTGACCAAACAACTTGATGATTTAGACTTTGCTGATGACATAGCTCTCCTATCACACAGCCATCAACAGATGCAAGATAAAATGAGTATATTAGATGAGAGATAACAACAGCTAGGACTAAAGATTAATAGAGATAAGACCAACATTATGAGAATTAATGCAGTTGGCAATAACCAAATAAAACTAGGAGAAATACCTCTACTAGACGTACAATCTTATATATATATCTGGGCAGTAATAAAGAGGGAGGAACAGAAAATGATACCAAAATAAGGATATCAAAAGCAAGAGGAGCTTTCATTGCACTGGGAAACATATGGAAATCCAAAGAAATTAGGCTAAATACAAAAATAAAAATGTTCAACTCAAATGTTAAGTCGGTCCTATTATATGGCTGTGAAACATGGAGAATAACAAAATTGACAATCACGAAGGTACAGACTTTCATTAATGGATGCTTGCGCAGAATAAAGGGATGGAAATGGCAGGACAAAGTCACTAACGTGGAATTATGGAAATGTACCGGTCAAATACCAGTAGATAAAGAGATACAGCGAAGACGATGGCGATGGATAGGACACACACTACGGAAGCCAACTGAGAGTATTACACAACAGGCCCTATTTTTGAATCCCCAGGGGAAAAGACAAAGAGGAAGACCAAGGAATTCTTGGAGAAGACAGATCGAAGCAGAGATGAAGATGATGGGGAAGACATGGAATGATCTTAAAAGAATTGCAAAAAACAGAACGACTTGGAAAGTGTTTGTTGAAGACATATGCTACACTGGGAGCTAAAAGGTAGAAGAAGAATAATACAGTTATAACAATACTCATATCACACTTTGTTACATGGTGTGTTGAACAGCATAAGAGCGTTTATACGATATTGCCCATTTCAGAGAAAAGCAATGTATTGTATAACAGTACACGATAGCTCATCTAAAGTATAGAATATAGGCATGCGCTATTGCCATACCCTCGCTTTTGACAAGGAATGACGGTTTAATAAGTTAATTAAACTGTTTAATAAGTTGTTAACATTGAAAGAAAGGTTGCGATCAAAATTAACACCCGTTGATGCAATCCGGTTTAATCCAACATGATATACATTAGTGAGTCAATTTTACATCAGTGATACCACCATTATTGAGTTGCGTGTCCCTTGCAGAATATTGAACTCATTTCAGCCCGTTGGAAAGAATCTCTGCATCTAGCCAGATCACTTACTTTCACTGCCATGTCAACTTTCTTCACTGACCTTATGTGAAGAGCGTTGATTATTACAGGCTTTGTTTATCACCTTGTTTAGGTGAGATTGTATTAAACTGCATTATTTTAAAAAGTAAGAAATTATCATCATATTTATTCCTTACCCGAACTGTAGGAAATGTGTACCCATACCTAATTACAGTGAGTGACACCTGCAAGTGATTGTCAGATACCTAAATAACGACATTGAAGACAAATGCGGTCTTATATAACCTAATACACCTAGTCTGAGGTTGAACGGTCTGTGGCTTCTCAGAAAGTGTACACAGCCTTCAAGACAATGACAACACTAGAATATAGACTAAAAGTGGGCGGAAGCTCAAAGAAGATGACTGCTTGTGTAGAACGCCGAAAACAGCTGGCCAAGACAGTAATGAAATATAATATATATAAGTATATGTTTGTTCGATTTAAACGTGATTGTAAATAGCAATAACTTTCCACCTTTAAAGGAGCAGTAATGCACAAACATATCTCCACAGTAATCATAGCCGTGATACAACTACTAACTCTGGTGAAGGACACATGAGCCATCCCTGTAGTTACGAATGCAACTTCCATTGGATCAAACGGTAAATCATCTGCCACAGCTGCTAACAGAACAAAAATGGATGTTCCCACCATTGTTGTAAGACTGCCTAGATCAGACACCGCTAAACCTTAAAAAAATTGTGTAGACTCCTTGTTCAGGTCAATAATAAACATTAATCTATACAGGTCAATCAATTATTTTTTTGAATGAAATTAAAACAAATTTTACACAAAATGTGTCTTTCTTGCAACAGACATTTGACCAATTAGGGGAATTAAAATATCCAGGAAGTCTAGTGAGAGACGATATAGCAGCAGAAAAAGACTCAAGAAGCAACAACGCTTGTTACATCAAAGACAAAGTTTAAACGACTATATTATGGAGAGTTGTGAAACGTTCAGGCTTCAACTGTAGTAAGTATGTTGGTGAAAAAAAAAGAAAAAAACATCATTATATGTGAAGCCACATCTAGTAGCTGTGAGAAAGAAATATTTTACGTGACGTCACGGAAATGCGCAAAGACAGTTATGATATTGTCTATTCTGATGTAAAAACTAACATTAACGCAGAACTAAGGTTCAAATTTAACAAGGTTACGTGCTTTGGTACATTTATATACGGAACAGAAACTTGGACTACCTATACAGGGCAGGTGAAAGGGTTAAACAGCTTGCATATGAGTTGCCTTCGAAAGTTTATGAATAGCAAAAGGCAGGAAAAAAGTTACGAAATGTAATGTCATACAACAAGCCAAAGTCCTAGCTATCATAGCAACACTTAGGAGTCGTAGACTAAGGTGGCTGGGACATGTCAGAACAATGACAAATAATCGCATTCCTAAACAAATATTATATGGCGAAATTAAGGAGGGGAAGAGTCCAAAGGGCAGACCAGTGTTGAGATGTTAGGATGTTTAGATGGGTACCTAGCAACAAAGATCAGCGCTTGATAATTGGACATGCTGGTTTTACGCCATCTCAAAGATAGACCAAGATTGTTATTGTTATTGTTATTGGTTATGGAAGGCCTCGGTCTCACAGCAAACGAATTAAAATCCATAATTGCTCAACCGCCCGTGCCAGTGGAATCATCCGAATTACCAACTCATCTCCTAAACAAAGAAAGGTAACTGTAGTCCCCATCGCAGCAGTCTCAGCACATGCCAAAAGACATAAGGCGAAACCGCGCAGAAAGTGAACACAGCCGACTGTTCCCCGTCATACGATATCATCATTCATCGCAAACAAGCGGGATATCGAAGCAGGATCAAAACGGATGAGACACACAGCTCACGGTGTGCACAGAGCACTTAACTCAGTAGCTCCTGCAACAAGCCGGACTTGGAATATGAGGAAACTGCAAGAAGGAACACTTTTCAGACATAGCCCTCAATGGTTCCCGCCGCCTATCTACCATACACCATGGGAGTTTACGTCCTCCCGAAAACGATGATCGTCGTAGCACCTGATGATGTTAGGCCATCATTGATGACTCCAATTATAAACATATAGACACACAAGGGTGGTAAGTTATCATTTCCAATCCAACAGAAGCCACATGACCTGTAGTTAGTAAAAACACAATTGATGATGTTCTCCGCTCCCTTCTTGTAGCTGCCGCCACACAATTCTGATGTCTCATTATCTTGGACATCATTCAAGAACAATGTCAGATGAACATTCCATAGATATGGCTTTGCTGATGAAGTGCTTGGTGCAACAGTTGTATCAATCATACTGGAGGCTCCTGGTCTGTGGTCATTAATATCACAGAAGGTACATGATGTTGTTATATTCATAATTTTTTTCTGTGGTGTAAATATGTGGCACACACATGGAGCGTGGTTTGTGGTCACAGTAATCCCATTAAAGGCAATTCTAGGGTAGCATGGCATAGCTGTTTCAGAACAGCACAATCCTGTGATGTTTTCTGTGTTCGCTATAAAGCTGCTGCTGCTGCTACCCAATCCGGACCAATTATAGGTGTGGACATTATTCACTTGCAATGACAAAACTGTTTTGTTTACATCATAAACCTCTGGAAGCGAATAATTTATGGGATTAATAGTACAATTTATTCTTCCATCGGGGATATCTTCATTGAGTCCCAAAAAAAGTCTTTGGTTAAAAAGCACATATGCTTTTGAGTTAAACACAAAATGAGCCCACTTCATAGATTCAAAATGATTCTTGCCAATGCCATCCGTTTGCACAAGTTAGGTCCTTAGCAACCAAGGTCACAAACTAAGCTATCAATTTAACGACTTTATCTACAACGAAGGTTAACTAACTGTGAACAAACATTTATGTTCAAACCCCTGAATACATTTTCAAAAATCTGCCAACTCGCTGCAATAATATATATCGTGGTATTCAAATTAAACATTGCTTAGTCCATAGCTCGAATGTAAATAAGCTGCCATTTTGGTCTCAATCTGTGGTGTTTGGATTGAGATTGGTTTATAGATGATATTGAGAGAATGGCTTGGCAGTAGGTCAATAAGAGAAATGATAAATAACTGTATATATCAACATCTCAATCTGTGTTGATAATGTTTGTGACGATGCCAATCAATAAGACCAAGATTACTGGACATAAAGTGGGGACTCAAGCATTTCAGAGAGCAGCAGTGGTTGCCGAGAGAGAAAACACAAATAAAAATCTCAACTGTTGCATCCTGGATTTGAACTAAAAACCTCTCTGTCTCGAGACTGACGCCTGCCTCGGGACAAACCAGTCCCCCCCTCCCCAATGAACATTAGACACCCCGAAGCAGGATCCAACCCGTAGTCCTCTATACAGCACGTTGCCAGGAGACTACGAATTACTGTACACGGCCAACTAATACATTTTAACAAGTTGCTATCATTGTCGATGTCTTTCCCTCATGTGTAAGCATAACCAGAGTATATGGCTACGAACATTGCTCGGGAATAAATTGAATATATGTATTTGTTAAAGACATGAATCTCCTGGGTACAGTAGGACTGACAAATTACGTTGTAAACAAACAGGTCGAAACAGCAGGAATAGTTGCTTCTAGTCGTTTATAATAATATTCATTTATCATTGTTTGTCTCCAGTCTAAAACTACTGGATCCTACTATTCGTTTTTTTGTAAACAAACCTCTTTCCTTGAGACGGTTCACTGATCTGTCTCTTGGGATCGATCAGGAAGACACACTATGTCTTTAAGGGTGATGGTTGGGAGACAGTTATTGAAGTTTTCTTATCCACATTCTTATTAAATAGCGCTCTGCCCAAAGGGAAATGTAGGTTTCTATTGTTTTTTTAATGCACAGGGCGTGTTTCTAAGGGGACATTTGTGGAAGTGGCTTATTTATACAGTCGCTTAAGCACGGGCGTAATACCGAACACATTACCCCAAAAACCATGTGCCGAAGGTCTGTAAAATTTATGGTCACTAACACCATATTCCCTATACGCCACTTGGCGTGACGGGGGTACTTTAATTTTTTTTTTACGGACATGCAATATTTTATAATGGAAAGAACAGTATCTTAACACACAGGCTCACACGTGTACACTTTCAATGGAACTCACATTATTAAACAAATATTTACCTAGGAGACTGACATTTACTGAATCGTCAAAGCCTTGTTTCGCAAAACACATGATGTTGATAATGTTTGTGACGATGCCAAATATGTTGATTAATTGACACACAACACCATAGGTAACACAAGTATAGATCTGTGCTATTGTATCACTGACGAGGAATATATCTTCCGTAGATGACATTGTCGTTAGTGTTTTAATTAAATAAACTTATGTTGAAATAGCGTGAGGTAAATCAAAGTAGCTTTACAAAACGTAACATAGTTGCTGTTGTGGAACTCAGAGCAATTGTTATTCTTCAAGCTTTACTCAACAAACTAGTACATTAACGCATTATTATAATTTGCAACAATATATTTCACTGTAAAACTCTTGTCTTTTTTACCAAAAGTAGTTTATTTCTCTACCTAATTTTTAATTCTCTCTTTTACTCACCTTTTTATATCTTCTCTCTCTCTCTCTCTCTCTCTCTCTCTCTCTCTCTCGATATATATATATATATATATATATATATATATATATATATAGTGAGAGGGATAATGACTCTGCCTATCTTGAACATATCATAACAAGTAGTAGAATAAACTTGGCAGAATTAAATAAATAAGTATGAATAGCAAGCATATTTTTTAAACAAGAAAATTATCGTCTACTCATGTAAGAAACACAATTAATATATTTTAAAATAAAAAAAGTTTAAAACCTAAGCATTCATATATGATACATGTAATAATGGTAAGAATATAGATAGTTCAGTTGAAACCCCTGAAATATTGATTAAAAGAAGAAATAAAATACTGGGTGGTCGGAGAAGAAATCAAATAACGAAGTTTAGAAATAGCTAACATCAGAGCTATTTAACCCGGTGCAAGCAAGATAAATGAACATTTTAGGATAAATAACAATGATCCCTCCTTGGCAAGTCATCTTGTAGGAGAAGCGACAAGAAGCAAAGATTAAAGTGAAATGAGATCCCGAAGTCACGGAGGAAATAATCTGACAGTGTGCTCTGTGAAGGCAAGATACATGATGAATTTTCGATCCATAGTAACTAAATTTTGATACGGAGACGCACATTATAACATACACAAAAATATCCACACACGCATATATATATATATAGTCGTGAATGTATGTATATAATATCATCATTATCATCACGTATCGGGCCTGATGGCGTAGGTGATCATGTCTCTCCACAATTTTAGATCTCGACAGTTATTTATAATTTCTCTTATTGACCTACTGCCAAGCCATTCTCTCAAGCAGTCTGGTATCTGGTATCATGCCTCTTTGCTTCCCTCTATCTCTTCGTCCCTCAATTTTCCCAGGTGTTATAATATATTCAAGCTGATCTCTTCTCATTACATGGCCAAAAATGATAATTGTCTCTTCCAAATATTGGAAATTAGTTCTCTTTTGCTTTGGCCTCTTTCAGAACGCTTTCATTACTCCTCTTAGCTGTCCATGGTATTCACAACATTCTTTTGTAAATCCACATTTCTACAAACGCCAGTGGATTCCTTGTCTGTTGTCCTAGTGTCCATGATTCACATCCATATGTTGAGACTGGCTCTGCATAACATTTAAGAACTATTTTTCTTGTTTCTATTGTCAAAATTGAATTGCATAGAATATTCCTCATTTTTGGAAAGCTGCTTTTGCCTGAGCCATTCTGCACCTCACCTCTTTTGTACATCTTCCGTCTGAGGTTAACAAAGTACATGTATAACAGAGGTATATACTATGCGTATATAAATATGTTGCACATAATATTATATATTATAAACATATTATTGTCTGATAATAAATAAAATAGTAGGTTGCATGCAGGAAATTTAATTCTCACAAATAATGCTCACAAAAGTGGTCAAGGTATCGTACTTTATAAACACACTGGACAAATAGTTGTTTTTTTATCACTTCATGTAAAGTTTGAATAATTGATTGTCAAAGTTGAAGAACAACAATTACAAATATCTAAATGGTTAGAATATTGACCGACATCAATGTCTAACTATAAATACAAATACTAAAATATGAACTATTTCGGGGGTGATATTTATATTTAAAAAATGCATTCTTGTTCTACGGTTCAGATTTACCTGTAAAATAGAACAGGTATTATTAAAGTGCAATTTATTTACTTGCACAAAAAAATACATTCTTGTTCTACGGTTCAGATTTACCTGTAAAATAGAACAGGTATTATTAAAGTGCAATTTATTTAACGAACGTCGTTGTTTTTCCATTTCCAAATAAAATCTTCCCTTTTCCACTAATAACGATTAATGTTTGAAGTAAAATATACATTATCATAGACATTTATGGCTTGATTATATTTGTATGTTGGTCTGCAATTCGTCATTTTTCGAACATGTTATAATTTCAGGCAACTGGCATTAAAAAATGCAGAAGTTTATTCCGGTTAATTAAAATGCAATACATTCTAATATTTTTAATAAATACTATTCTTTTCGCTAATTCTTCCAAGAACGGATAAATACAAAATAATAGATTATTTCGATGCAGTCATTTTCTTGTAATTGTTTTCTCCTACTTATTTATCCACTCATTCTTTACGTATCGAGTAAGACAGCTTCATTTTGCTTTTCTGGCAGCCTTAAAAGCTGTATTTTCTTTCTGTCAGAGTAATGTTGAAGTCGTGCCTCCATATTGTTTTGTTATTGTATTTATTATTAATCTTTTGCAATGATCATTTCTATTTTGATATTTAATATCATTTTAGGGTCACGAAGAATTCTATTCGTGGCAGACAAACCATTGTATTTAGTGTCACTGTATTTCAAGCTCAAAGTAATCATTTGTCATTTATTTCGCTATGACTCTTTTCGAATTCAGTTTCTTCCAGTCACTTCGAAAGCTTTCCACAAAAATATCATAATTTTGTAGCAAATATGTTTCTATTTAACCGCTACTATTTTTCATTAATCATCGTTGGGTGCGGTCTCCGAATCGAAGGTTGGCTACCATGGAGCGGCATTCCGCTCAGTCTCTTGCTTTGATAGTGCAGGTTGTCATAGGGTGACTTGTCCATCTTTAGATGTTACTCGTCCATCTTAGTTTTGGTGTTCCTCTGCCTCTTTTACCTTGTATTTTCCCTTCTAAAATTACTTTTAGTAGGCTGTTGTGTCTTTTAATATGTCACACAATCTCATTTGTCTTGTTTGAATTGTGTTTAGTAGTTCTCTTTTTATTTGTTATTATTTTAAGACTTCGTCGTTTTTTCTTTTCGTTCAATCCAATTATTCCTAATCTTCTTTCTATAAATCCACATTTCAAAGGCTTCACTGATCTGTTCTGTTTTCTTCTATATAGTCCATGTTTTTTAACCATACAGAAATATTGAGAAGATATAAAATTGTGCTCTCCTTAGCATTAGTCCTGGTTTCATTTGTTTTAATGTTAATATATTTTTCATGACATTAACATTACTTTTTGCCATTCCTATTCTTTTGTTTATTTTAGTTCTGCATTTTCATCACTAGTTATATATAGTATGGTTAAGGTATTTGTAGCTCTGAACTGCCTCAAGGTCTATTCCTTCAACTTTCATATCAACTTTAAGTTGTGAGTGTTATCTTTGTTTATGACCATAGTTTTAGTTTTTTTTTATATTCATACCTAGTCCATATTTTTCGCTTGTCATGTTTGTTTCGTTCAGTAATTGTTGTATATCTTTACGATTTCTGCTAATAATACAGCATCATCAGCCTATCTTAGATTATTTATTATCTTTCCATTAATTTTTGGGCATGACATCTCTGTTATGTTTTTAAAGATTTGATCAGTCTATAGATTGAATAATCTTGGTGATAGGATGCATCCCTTTCTTATTCCTCTTGTTTTTTATATAAATAGATGTAGAGGTCTCTTTATTATATTTTATAATTGGTGTTAGTGTCACTTTCCAAAGAAAGCCATGGCGTGAAACTATTTTTAAACTTATAAAATTAAATAATTACAAGTATGATTCATTAACTAATCTATTTATTTTAGAAATGATAACTATGCATATGATATTTGCGATACAACTGACTATAAATGAAATAATTTTTTTTTTAAAGTATTATATGCAGCTTTTATTTTTTTACGGAGGCGGAGGGGCGCCTTCCAGCACCAGAGCTGGAACTTATCAGCGACCCACAGCTGATGGTTTGCGCCAGGATCGGTGAACCAAAACCATCCAGACCCTGCTCCACCTCTCCGCGTTGTCTCCAGTAACAGACTAACCTGTCTAGTCTGGCCAAGCGAGCAGGGATCGAAATGGGAAAACAACCCGGTACTAAAAAATGTCGTGCTGGAGTCGGATGTGTTGGGCCGAAAGGCGCAAATATACCAGTTATACTGCAAACCACAACACAACGCAGACACGCCCACTTAACGTCCTTTTAAAGACGGATGGTGAAGAGGAATTCTACAGTCTATGAATACTCTAGAATACTTTAGTCATCGGGCGAACGCAAGCAAGCAGCAAGCAAGCAGCAAGGAAGCAGCAAGCAAGCAGCAAGCAAGCAGCAAGCAAGCAGCAAGCAAGCAGTAAGCAAGCAGTAAGGAAGCAGCAAGCAAGCAGCAAGCAGTAAGGAAGCAGCAAGCAAGCAGTAAGCAAGCAGCAAGCAAGCAGTAAGGAAGCAGCAAGCAAGCAGCATATGCAGCTTTTACAGATTTTTTTTTTTGCAAAGCATAAGGACATTAATATTTTATTAATAGACTTTTTGCCGAAAGTATCTACAAGAATGCAATATTTCTCTATAACTTTATCAGTTAATAGACGATTATAGAATTCATGATCCAAGTGATAAATGTATACATTATCCGTGCATTAATGACTCCTCAATGTTCAGCAAACTTGGCGGTACAACCCATTACTGAACCTTCTAAACTGGTGATAACAAATGTCAGATCAGATTGCGTGTGAAAATGTAAAGCAATAAATAATGTATAATGTTATAATGATGTTTGGTGTGAGTTGGCTTATCGATGTTGACACGAGTTCTATAAAAATACTGTTCAGGGGAAGTAAGATAATGAATGAAATCAGCTTTGCAATTTTTCTGGGGAACAAATCATTCTAATAGCGGCTTTAATGGCCATGAGAGTAGGTGTTCGGGGAACACAACATTTACTATCAGACAGCTTCTGACCGTTCGTTGAAGACTGAAAAATCATACTTTCATTAAAATAATTTAAACAAGAAATTACGCATTTAAAAATGTTGAAATGTGTTAATGTTAAACTTTAACTACCAATGGTGAGTAAACTGTAACGCTCGATTTTTGTTAAAGGACCAGCACCCAGTTGACTGTCCGGCTGACAGTCCCCGAATATAAGTTTTGTTACTCTGCTTATTTTGACACTTTAAAGTTTAAAACAAGTTAAAATCTCTTAACAAGTTAAAATATAACTTTGTTTCGTATGTGTAAATGCAAACTCGCAAACTCCTAGCAAATGCAACACCACGTGTGGCCTAATATTCGTAGTCTGCCATATATATATATATATAAAAATTCCACAAAATGGATTACAACATCTGAATGTACTGGATGAAATCTGCAAGAATCAATATATAAAGATAATTTAGGACATATTAGAAGTTATTACAGTAATTAGAAGAGACACATAAACGCAGGTAATCGTTCAAAACAATGGACTAAAACAAGTTAATTAATTTAATATATTTGTGACGTTCTTTAATCAACGAATGGGAAAATTGAGATATAATTTGAAAACAGATGCAAGAAAAGACATATAATGATTAGATAGAAAATCAGTTTAAAAACGCATATGGTAGTAGAAAGAAATACATGAACATACAACTCAGTAGTTTCTTCTAGGCAGGTGATAACAGCGCAAAACACAGACATTAACAGCAAGGAATTAAAAAACAAAATACAACTTCATAGCCGAGATGCCTTCGAAGAATATTTCGTTTGAATTTGTCAAAAAAAGAGAGGAAGTAAGAAATGACAAAATCATGTCCATTATAGCTTGTTTCATAAGTCGTGCCCAACTTTAAAAATCGATAGCTTTTTAACCGCTTGTGGTATTATATTCAAAATTTGCATGTAAAGTTATAATGATTAGAACCCAACAGGGAATTAATTTCATTAAAAAAAACATTTGGTTATTATTGTTGCTTATTTGATTTATATAAATTTATAACGACCCATTGATGTAGTCAAAACTTAATGTTTACAGTATTTTAAACTAAAAATAGCGAGTACAAATCCATACACGGTAGAATTGACGTATTTGCACGCTTTCCCCGTGGTTTGTTTGACACAATTAGACACTTGTAAAAAACACGATAAATTGTGTGTTCCATTTCCGTTCATTCATAGGTGTAGACGTGGAACAATAACATTTATCATGAGTCTTAAAATGAAATTCTGCAGTTTACAAAACATCGCAATAAAAATTTATGACTATTTTTGCAAAGAGGCTAAACGAGGAAGATTATTTCATTCTTTAGAAAACCCTGAGAATAGGACAAGACACATTTTGGAAATATCTAACGGTCATTTAATCGTTGGATTCAAGCACGCGACCGTCAATGTTCAAAATATACAAAATCACAAGGAAGAGCAAAAATGTTGGATAATTTCGACAGTGAACTTATTAGAAGTGAAATTCGCAAAATGTTGGATATGAATGAAACTGTTACAATAAGAAAATTAAAAATTTCGCTGAAAAAGAACAACAGTATTGAAATATCAAAGTCTACATTATGGAGGAATGTGAGAGCTGCAGGCTTTACATTCAGAAAGTATTCCAATGGACGAAACATCATCTGTGAGAATCCACATATAGTAGTCATGAGAAGCAAGTACTTACGTGAAGTAAAAGAGGTGCGCAAGCAAGGTTATGATATTGTGTACTTGGATGAAACATGGATCAATGCTCACCACACTAACCAAAGGGAATGGCAGTCATCAGATGGAAAGATTAAGAGATTAATACCTAGCAGCAAAGGACAGCGCTTGATAATTGCTCATGCAGGTAGTCGACAACATGGACTAATACAGAATGCAGAGCTCATTGTTCTTTCAAAATCCATAGACAATCGGGATTATCACTCTGAGATGAATGGTCACATATTTAGACATTGGATTGAAAATTCTGTTCTCCCATCACTAGATCGACCATCTTGCCTAATAATGGACAATGCAGCGTACCACAACATTGTTGCACTTGAAGATAAAGTCCCGACGTCATCCAGTACAAAAGATGCTATTAAGATATGGCTCACAAAGGAGCACATACAATTTAATAACATGTACTTAAAACCTGAATTACTATCTCTAGTAAAGCAAAAACAAAGGACAAAGATTTTTCAAATAGATAAGATTATCCAAGAGCACGGTCATATAAGTTTGAGGCTGCCACCTTACCATGCTCATTTAAATCCAATAGAACTAATCTGGGCAAAATTAAAAGGACAAGTGGCAGATGAAAATACAACATTCAAAATATGCGATGTAAAGACTCTTGCTAATCTCGCTTTATTAAATATAGACAAAGATTATTGGGCTAAATGTGAAGACCACGTCTTAAAACAGGAAGAGAAATATTGGAAAAATGATGGTTTGTGGAATGTTCAACCCCAAACAGTTATTAATATTTTAGACTCGTCTGATTCAGAATGAAAGTATATAGCCCCCACAATGTTGGCCCCTATATTACCTTAAATTAGTTCAACAAACGGTCCTTTTCAGGACCACACAACTATGAAAATTGGACATACAGGTATACCTTGATATTATCGTCCGTCCTCGAACTGAGAAGACAATAATTCTCCTGGTGTTTTTCCTTATTCAGTTATTTCCCCATTACGGCCACGCCTTTACCTAGTGAAAATTAATCATAGACCAGCAACTACGGTAATTTCTATTATTTAGGGGTTCACAATTTACAATTTTGACAAACATCAAAGAAATTCGCCGCTTTAAGAAAACTGCAGCTGCAAGATATTTCTTAAATATACATTTAAAGGGTCTTTTGCATTCTAATAACATTTGGAAAATTTCAACAGGATTTAACAAACGGTTTCTGAGTAATAGCGTTTTGAAGTTGGGCAAGTGATTTGAAACGAGCTATAGCGGATACAATACTCCGTATACGAACCAGGAATAGACTGTTACTGCCTGGTCGGTTATACCAAGTGCTTCTACTGATGGCTCCATTGTAATAGATTTAACTACTTAATAGCCAACTTTATTAGATAAAGGTTGTTTTTTTTTTCTAAAGGAAATAGGAAATAGCGGTTGCACTTATACATAAATACACGTGCTATTTATATACATATATAAGTAATATATATCATAGGATATATATATATATATATATATATATATATATATATATATATATATATATATATATATATATATGTATCCTATAGTATAATAGCAGAATTTAAGAAGAGAATTATGAAATGTAATAAATTTTATTTACCGTTAAACTTTATACAATTTATGATTAAGACAAAACTTTTCTACTTCAATATGTAATTGATATTATTTTTAAATGAATTTCTTTTTTAAATCGTGTTGTTGCATAATTGTTCGAACTATTTGAACGGAGATATGCAATTTAATTGTAACAATTATTAGGAATTCGCAAAAACAAAGAAACAAGAAAAATGTCATCTGATTTCTTATAAGATATTGAGTTATTGAGTTATTTGCGGGTCATCAACATTGCACTCCAAACATGTCCATAGGTGCTCAGATCCCCTCCTTAACGAGTCCCGCAATGTCTAGCGACTGACGACTCCAGTTCTATGTTGGTTGATAAGTCTTCTTACAAGTCCACTAAGTTTCTCATTTATGTCTGTGCACATCTAAACTTCCATTTCCATCATCCGAAGAAATGACGTGGATCTATGTTTGTCGAAGTCCTGTTATCTTCCCACATCTCGGAGGGCATTGATGATGTCCACCCGATCCATCGGTTGCCCGTCCTCAACGACAGCGCAGCTAGCCAACCTGTCCGCTCTTTCATCTCCCCGTACTCCCGCATGTCCAGGGACATAGACAAATGTGACCTTACGTATTTTAGATTTCTGCAACGACTCTACCCATTGCATGCGTACAGAGCCCGCCTCCACTTTTTTTTATCATGCTCATCGAATCACTCAGTATACATGCGTGGGTGTAGTCTTGTGACTCCAACCACTTGAATGCCTTGGTCAATGCCATCGCCTCCTTTGCCATGCTACTCGTTTTCATGACGTACACACCACTGTCTTCTCTGACTATTCTGCCTGCCGAGCGTGCTGTAAATGCCCATGCACTTATTTTCAGCTCGGCCCACCCATTATTTGCCCCTTTTTAACCTGGTACCTTTCCCTTTCTTGAGCATGTGGTGCAATGGATGATCTTTACTAATCTTCAGGTATGCTCGTGCTCTCCAGATCTTGATTCTGTCATCCATAGTTGTAAAGTCAAAAAAATACCTCATTTCTACACAGGGAGTGTCCCTTGTACATCCCAAGATAATGCGCATGGCTTCATTTTGTATTTTCTCCAGCTTATCAATGTGAGTAGTATTGACAGTAAGAATTGCCAGGGTATACGCGATATGTGCGAGGACTAATCCCTGTAACAGAAGGGTAGGTAGCCTCTGCTCGATGTTAGCAGCTGCCATGACGTTCAAGGCGGCTAATCCTTTGCGGGATTTTTGTTATCACATGGTTGACGTGGTCCCGAAAACACAGACTGCGATCAAACTTAACTCCGAGGTACGTCATCAACTTCTCCCTGGTCACCTCATCAGCTCCCATTCGTACACCCGGTGTGGTCGTATTAACGATATGATTCTTAAGGGAAATCCATGAAACATTATTTTAACTTTATTAGGATTAATGAAGGCACCTGAAACCCCACACCAGGAACAAATGCGATCGAGGTCGTCTTGCATTGTGGATGCGATTCCCGATCTGTCTTTTCTCTGTCGATATACCAGAATATCATCAGCAAAAGTCATAGTTCTTCCCCTCCTATCCAGTTGTTGTTCCGTGATCGTTATTGTGTACACGTTAAATAGAACTGGTGACAATGGTAAGCCTTGTGGCAGTCCTGGACAAATGGATGTTGGCTCGGAAGACCAACATCCACATCTGAGTATCAGTTTCCTCTGAAACAGTGCCGCAGCGATCCATCTAATGAGGAAGTGGTGCACCGCCAGTGTGAGGAGCATATGCATGAGGTATTCAAATTGTACCCTATTGTATGCATCCTCCAGATCTATAGCAGCAGCACATGTCTCCTCTCGTCTGTGGAAGCTTTCGAGGACGTCATAGGCAAAGACTGTCGCATTGAGCCATGTCTCTTTGTTATATCTATAACCTCCGAGTGTGGGTGGGAATGCGAGTTTCTGTTTAAGGTGACAGGTGAGGACACGGGCAATTATTTTCTCCAGCAGCTTGCCCGCAGTATTCTGCATTGTGATGATTCTGTAGGCACTGATCTGAGAATGGTCCTTGTTTGGCTTCGGTAGCGACAGTAAGTAGCTGTGTAGCCACTCCTTCTTAATGTGGCCACTCCGAATGCTGGAATTAAACTCATTGGCCAGTCTTATCAAGTCGTCGTTAGCTAAATCGCCTATGTCATCGTACCGAACACCATCTGGACCAGGAGCTGTGTTATGTGACCTTTTAAATGTTGTGCGAATGGTATCGGTTGTGATTGTGAGATCTTCTTCCAGCACTACATCCTTAAACCATTTTGACAGCGATCCCCGTATCCTCATTCTTACTCATTTCTTTGGTCCGTCTGTTTAATGTAGCGGGCAAGCAGGGCCTTCACTTTGCTCTCATCAGATTTGTGCCATATCCGGCCTGTGCTATGAAAGTCTGGTATGCCTCTGTGTCGTGTTGTGCCATTCATGCTCTGATGAAGGCGTCAGAATGTGGCTAGCGATTTTTCTGAGTACACTTTTTTTACAGAAGACATCTCATTTGGCATCCTTACCCTGATTAGCACATAGTTTAAACATCATTTACATCATTTTTTTGGTCGACCTCTTCTTTCAGACGCTTCAGGAGCTCAGGTTGTGTTCTTCCATTCTTTCTGGCTTTCTGCCATGTCTTGGCCGTTTGTCTCTTGTACCGCCAAGCTTCATCGACTTCTACCTTCCACCAGGGTGGCTGCGTCCAACTCTCCTGCCTTCTACGATGTGCGCTTTGTTTCCTATGTCTGATTTTGCTAATGATGTCCTGGTCTGTTTTCTCGTAGTGGAATGCGTGAAGCTTTCTTTTGTGGCTTCTATTTCTGCTTTTCTCAATTATGAGGACGCATGGATAGTGATCACTTCCTTAGAACCCCAGTGCACTCCACCTGCAAATCGGTGCGAAGGTGGAAGACACCAGTGCCAGGTCTATGACACTATCAGAGTTCCCTCGCCGTTCGAGTGGCTATTCTTGTTGCCCTTCCATCATTAGAGCACACTAAATCGACTGACACTAGTACGTTCTCTAGGTCTTCTCCCTGCTTGTTGGTTATGACGTTACCCCACTGGTTGTCTCTAGCATTAAAGTCTCAGCATAAAATGACGTTCTCTTCATCGAACTCGAAGAGATTCTGCCATTGTTGTGTGTCCACCTTCCCATTACATTCATACACATTTACAATTACGGAATGAACTGGAGACTGCACCCTAACCGCATGTACCTGCAATTCTGCATTGTCCCACGCAGACATATCAACCTCAGCTGCCACCATATTATTGCGCATAAGGATGGCCTGCCCAAGATGCGGTCTATTGTAGAAACAATGAAATCCAGGAGTACTTACTGACCTGTCACCAAGAAGAGTTTCTTGTAAAACCATTATATCGGCGCCGCACAGTAACTTATCAAGAATGGACCGTCGTTGATTTTTGGACCCACAATTCAAATAAGTAACGCGCACATACTTTAGGCCTATCCTCTCACACTTCGACAGTTTAACGCCACCTCTCTTACCTTGTCGTGTTTTCCTTCTTTGATGTTGTCGTTTGGGCTGTATCTGAATACTTACCATCGTCATAGTAACATAGATGCTTTTGTCGCTGATCGTCGTTGCTGTGGATGGTCTAGACTCACGTGCACTTACTCAGTCGCACGGTCCAGAACGCTTTTCAACGTTATAGACTGGCCAACTCCAGTAAATAGTTCTGCAGCACGCGGATACACTGTGAGCCTTTCACAAATTAAATGAATTACGCGTCCTTGACAAGACCGGCGAAAACAAACCGCCATTTTCTTGACGTGTTCAATAGTGCAATCAACAACAAAGATGAGTATCAGTGATTAAATACAGAAATTTCTATTTGATTTCTTATAAGTGACTTCTTAAATTACCAAGATAACGCTATTTCACATAATTATTCAGGTTTCTTTTGTTTCAAAGAAAAAAATATAATTCTTTACTCTTATCATAACAAACTGTACAAATCACCGTGGCGGGAAATTATAAATAACAGACGGTTGCGAGTCAATACTTTCTGTTCTAGTCTTTATTTTATAGTTTGTGAAAATAAAACACAATAATACAACATCAACTAAAAAAGAGCTGAACAAAAAGTTGAGCTTAATGTTTGTAAAAATAAACTTGTACTGTATTAATATTTTATAACGATTTCGAACAATTAACCAAAATTTACTCATGAGTATAACGTTCCACTTTGAAATACATATATATATTGTATATATATATATATATATATACATTAACCTAATGTCAGAAGAATGACAGGAAACAGCTTAAGGGACAGAGTAAGAAACACTGACCTGAGGAAGAAACTCGAAATTGACCCATCCATCGATTACATAAAGAAACAACAGATAAATTGGTTCGGCCACATAACAAGACAAAAAGAACTAATAATGACTCAAAAGAGCCTTAAATAAACGCTACGAAAACGCCAGATTAAGAGGAATACCGAGAAAGAGATGGATAAAGGGAATACTAGAGTCACTAGGAGGAATAACACCAGAAGAGGCCAACAGAAGAGCAAAGAATTGCAGATTGTTTCTCCCGTCGACGCCAACGGCAGCACAGGAAGGATAGAAGAAGTAAGAAGAAAGAAGAACCTAATGTTGCCAATAGCTAAACTTTCATAAACAGATTTCTTGTAAATATGTAAGATCAAAGTGAACCTAGTGTAGACTGTCATTGAACATAAACTTAAATGTATATTCTCATATCTTTGTGTGTGCATGCCTATGTTAGTCACATCTCATATCTTTGTGTGTGCATGTCTATGTTAGGCATGCGTCATATCTTTGTGTGTGCATGTCTATGTTAGTCATATCTCATATCTTTGTGTGTGCATGCCTATGTTAGGCATGTGTCATATCTTTGTGTGCATGTCTATGTTAGGCATGTGTCATATCTTTGTGTGTGCATGCCTATGTTAGTCACATCTCATATCTTTGTGTGTGCATGCCTATGTTAGTCATATCTCATATCTTTGCGTGTGCATGCCTATGTTAGGCATGTGTCATATCTTTGTGTGCATGTCTATGTTAGGCATGTGTCATATCTTTGTGTGTGTGTATGCCTATGTTAGTCACATCTCATATCTTTGTGTGTGCATGTCTGTGTTAGTCATCTCTTGTGACTCGGGTAGATTGTGCTCGTAAACCTGGGAGGGCAGACCATCTAAGGGCAGAATCCCCCTACAGAAAAGACAATCTGCTGCTTTGCAGGAAGATTGGGGACAATCAAAGGCTAAGGAAAGCAAACCTGAATAAAATGCTGGCTGAAATCGGATACACTAGGCCACTGGCGCAGAACACAGTGCAACGTTTTAACGGGTGTTCAATCAGAGTGGATCTGGCAGAATCTAATTGTGATGTTCTGTCTGTGGGGGCGATAAACACACTTAACCTGACAGCTGACTTCATGTGAGAGTCTGGAATCCTACTCTGATTGAGTCCTGATCGCAGAGAGAGAGAGAGAGAGAGAGAGATAGAGAGAGAGAGAGAAATGTAAGTAGTAGGTGTGGCTGTTTACCCAGTCTAATAAGTGCACGTACATGCACCGAAAGACAATAGATTTGGCACCGAAACCGCACGAAACTTGCACCAAACCCGTGCAAAAGTCCGATAATCGGCTTATTATCTCGGTGGTCGTGATCGGTAATCGGCTTATCTCGGTGGTGTGCGTTGGTGCGTGACGATCTCGGTGGTCGTGGTGTGTGCGTTGGTGCGTGACCACTTATGATCGGCTTATCGCGTCGCTAGCTCGCCGGTTATCGGACAGCGGTTCTCTCGGGCGACAGCGGTTCTAAAACTTGTGGCGGGTCGTCGCTGGCTATCTCGCGGGTCGGATGGCGGGTCGTCGCGTGGCGTGCGGGTGGGGAAAGTGGGGGGTGCCTTTATTGGTCGAGTGTTATCATCATGTGTGGGTATTAGGCAACAGGAGGCGACATGTAAAAAACTCTGACAAGCAATTATTAGTATCGTTAGCATCATGTACCAGGTGTGATTATAGCGATTTTTTTTTCTCTCTAATGCATATCCAAGCTAACTCAAGTCAAATAAAAATCATGTGCCACCCTCATCATCATCATGTGCCACCCTCAACATCGTCATCATGTGCCACCCTCAACATCATCATCATGTGCCACCCTCATCCCTTAATGTTCTATCATCAAGCCACACAAAGTATCATCTCTCTCTCTCTCACACACATTCATGGTAAACCAAAACAAAATTCGTTCTATATTTCACAACTTTATTAATACAACAAATATACGACACACATATATATATTACTGTCCGGTTGTTGATAATTTTAAGCATCTGGGCGGGCCCCTCGAAGCCGAAGTATCCACGGGGCGAGCAAACGATAAATGATACGGTCGTTTACGTGCTGTCTCGATGAAAAAGGCATGATAATTCTGTTAAGTTTCGCGCCACGACACTTAAGAAGTATATAATAAACACAATATAGACCGCACGTGTTGCTAAACAAATCTTGCTACACCCGCGGGTTGTATACGAATGGAACGTGTGAGTTTTGCTCTATAAAGTTTAAAATATCCACGTGTTTGGGAGGCAAACCGTAGGAATCGAAATACTCACATTCGCCGAGTCCGTTGTAAAATAGGGCCACCCAATGCTCTCCGGGTTCGTGGGCAGGGTCGATGTTTATGACAAAGGCCGCGGTCGCCGTTGGGTCGATGCTTGGCGGTAAGTGGTTTCGTGGAATGACACTAACAAGGGAACAACGTCGAACGAAAATATCCGACATCAAAAGGTTGTAAATCTCCCTCGTGTTCATATTCTTCTTCTTTCTCTCTCAAACGGCGAAGTCTGTTAGAATCTGCCTTGTTTTGGACACCTCGAGCACCGAGTCCAACTCGGCGTAGACGATAACTTGTAGGGGAGTAGTGGTGGGAGCGGCAAACTTGAGTTCTATCGACAAGGGTCCGCTTGTGGCTAGCTCAAAATGGGAGCCGTCCAGTAGGCTGGACGAGAGGTCAAAACCAAATAGACAGTATCCGTCCTTGAATTCTCTATAATCAACGTTATTCCAGCGTCTTTACCAATCAGACCCATGGCCAGATTTGTGCCGAAGAAAGCTCTCGCGTATTGATTTCGTTCAAAGTCCATAGTTAGAGGCTTTCCCGAGATACATTTCCCGTCGACCGTCAGGTTCATATAAATCAGACCAAAGTGTTGAAAATTGAACGGGTTAGCTGTGTAAACACCATTAAAAGCACTGGCCGTAATCAGACCTATCACTATACGGGTCGGTGTTTGAGACAAAAATAAATTGTCTTGACTGTGGGAGAACATCCCGCTAGCGATGGAAAGTGTCTTGATGGTAACCCTCTTGATCGGGTACCGCGCATTCCCGCTTAAGAGAGCCTTTTCGTGGGCCAGAGAAATCGCGGGGTTTAGCTTAGCTTTCCTGACCACGAGCGCGGCGTAGGTGATAACACTCTTATAACCCACAGAGCTATCGTGAGCCGCGAGGCTGAACACATCCTTCGAGGGCGTGAGTTTTATCTTTACGTCGACTCTGTTTAACATGTAACGATCCTGCACAAAGACATCAGAGTGCAAACGACCCATCATTTCAACCTCTTTACTACCCGAAGTCAAATCGCGCCGTGTTTTAAAACCCTCATTTTCTTTCAAATCGTCATGGTGGCCAGCTGTGTCTTTGTAGAACAGAGCGGCCGTCAAGTATCCCGTTTTCGCATCCTCCCCGTAATTTAGCGTGACCTCAAACACTGCTCTAAAGGATAGGTATTCTCCGACGGTGTAACCAACGTGTCGTTTAGCGATACGTCGACTTGTGAAAATAGACTGTGAAGATAATTGTTGACCGGTCCTACCTCAGCATCGACTGGTACACTATCACCATTCGGGAGGGTGATCTTGACCCGCAGATGTAAAAACGTGTTGAAAAGATCTAGATACTCCTCGCTGTTTCCAGAAATGAAAAACTCTATCGGTGCGCTATGCGACAAAGCTGCGATCGGACGAATTTCAATAAACTGGCCAGAGTCTAGAGAAGTCTGCGTGGGTGGAACGCTAAATAAATCTAAACCAGAGTGAAGACATTCGCACGATTTGGGGTGAATGAGGGACATTATTAGTTGAAAATATCCTTTGCCACCCTCGTCTTCGTCTTCTTCCCGCTGTTGTGCACCGAATGAAGGGGGAACCGTCCAGCTGTCGGTTTTATCCTCTTCGTAACGAGTTCTCCTGGTGGAGGTAACTTCATAACTCGCTTTCTGCTGTGACGTAAACCACTTCCGGATTGGTTGTTATCACGCAGGTGGTCTACGGCCCCGTGTAGCAACCGCTGACCGGCCGCCTTAGCTCGTTCTTTGAAAGCTTCGCCGACATTTTTCCCGGCTAATGCGTCCTGTGCGACCTGCAGACCGGTCCCCAAACCTTCTCTGAGCAAGGCCTTACCGCCGGTTTTTAACCAGGGTAAAATAGCCCTCCCGATTCCACCGAAGAAACTACCGATTCCTCGACCGCTCTGACTTCGACCTCCTATAAACACGGGCATCCCATCGCCCGCCTGACAACAGTAAAAGTCTTCGTATAACTATGTTATGACTCAACATCTCTATGAAGGGGAGTGTGTTTCACCATTATACCAGCTCGAGATGCTTCTTGACTCGAAAGTGTACCGTTAGCACCGACGTCCCGCTGGTGAATGGAATGGTTTTTCCGTGTTCGTTGGCTAAAAGGATTTCCACGGTATCGAAGGAAAATCTACTCAGGGGTAGGTAGTGAGGCTTATCGTAGATCTGAAACACCGAGGTGTGATTTCTATTGAGAACAGGCACGCTCCTGAGGAGAGGCACCATCACATCCCCGACCGGTCTGGGGGAAACGAGATCGCAGTAGACGTAGACATTCTTCGCAACACTTTCCAAGTCCATTACACCCACGCTGAAGATATCGGAAGCCGTGTCTGATATTGAGGTCGTGGGGAAGGCTAACATGTTTTTCAAAGTGTCGCTTATGGTAACACTGACTCCTTTTTCGTAAAGTTTCAAGATGGCTTTATTCACCTCTTTTGCGTAAATGAATCTCATTTTTTTTCCCTTTCACTCCCCTGTACGACTCATCCTCCGCTTTTACGATCGACGCGTTCAACGCGCCGATGAACGCATCGGGTTTCGTGTATAACCCAGGCTCCAATGTCACGTTGAAATAAAATCTGGCGTCGCAAATATCGTCGTTATCGAGAGATTCGTAGCGAATCCAGACATCACCCTCTATTACATTGAAATAATTTAGCGGAAACTGTATCTCCACCAGTGCGATCTCATACTGCGTCGAAATGTCAATGGTCTGAGGGAGTTTAACGAAAAAGTGGCCTGGGTTATTATCCTTAAAAAGTTCCATAGATGCATTGCTGGGCAGGGTGACATTAAAGCTCTTTTTTTTTTTACTCGTTTCACCGTCGCCTCTCCAAGTTTGGATTCGGTAGCATGTAACCCAAACAGCTGCTCAGTAGGGCTATCCACAGTTTTCCCTCCTTCGCGTCTGGCTTTTCGGTGGTCAGATTGAACAGCGAGACCGCTACAACTGTATATATAACTACCACTTGACAAATAAAGACAAGTTCTAAGTAGGGGGATAGTTTCCCAAACATCGACCCCCACCAGCGTGGTTCGCCGTCTCTCCTGACTCCCGAGTTTACGGCTCGCAAATCGGGCTCTCCACCAAAAGTTACCACTTCTTCCTCTTCTCGCATCTCTAGTTTTTGTATCTGACAATGTCCTTGGACGGTATCCAAGTGTTAAATGAGGAATCGTACCCAAACCATTTGACTAAACACTCCTTTCGCCCAAAGGATGTGCGACGCTCGGTTATGATACTCTCGATTCTGTACTCGTGCTTGTCTCCAACTTTTTGAATTTCCGGTGTGTAGAATGACCCCTCTATCTCATCGCGCTTATCGTCTTTCAACACATATGTAACGGGGTTTGTTTCATTTACTCGACTGATGGAAAACAGTTCCTCCGTCCATGCCGGGGCATAACCCTTTTTAAAATTGGCTCTGCCCAGGACCAGTCTAACTCGATCACCGGGCTTGTACAGGGGTCTTTCAAATTTAAAGTTGCGTTTGCTATTATACAACGTGTTCCATACCTGTTCTTGATTGTCTGCGTTGACGTCGACCGGTGCCATTTTTATACTTCTGTGATACGAATGGTTATAACTTCGAAGTAGGGCGGGTAGGACTCGGAAATAAGACAACTTATTGGATTTCGTGAAATATCGCCACATCCGTTGTTTCAGAGTCCTATTAAAGCGTTCCACCACGGCGGCCTTAATATCTTCGTTCTGCGTAGTGAAAAAGTGAACGTTGTTGTCAGCGAGGAATTTCTGAAATGTTCTGTTCAGAAACTCTGACCCCTTATCGGTTTGAAAACTCGCGGGTTTCCCCATCGAGAAATATCTTACCGACGGCTTCCACTAAGGATTTCCCCGTTTTGGTTCGTATCGGTACAGACCACGCGAATTTACTGAAAACGTGCACGCAAGAAACCAAATAGGAATATCCGTCGTTGTGTTTTTTCAAATGTCTCAAATCGATAAGGTCTGCCTGATATTGCTGTTGGGGGCCACTCGTTATAATGGGACGCCTTTCAAATCTGCGACGAATTGGTTTATGAAGGGTATAGGTATCCTGATGACTCAGCCATTGTTTGATCTTTGCGAGTCCCAGTTTGGTATTACGTTGCAGGGCCGTTGCACCACTATACGCCCCTGGTCGACTAGGGTCAAAGTAACGACGTCTCAATATTTTCTCCACCGTTCCCATTTTGGTGTTGGGATTCCGCTCTTTCTTTTTTTAGGTCTCAGTTTATACGTGGTTACGGGCGGAGTGGTTTCATTACCTACCATTGGGGTTTCCGCTGGTGGTGGTGTCTTGGTCTGCTCTGGTGATACCTCGATTGATGGTGGTGGTGGGGAAGGTGTTTTTTCTGTTGACTTGTTGTGTTGAATGAGATCGACCGAGCCCAATGAGCGTCGTTTATACTGCTCCAATCTAGTTAAATATTGATGTAGGGCACGTTGGTACACTTTGGCCTTATCGGCGGGTGCTAAATCATCGCGGAATAGGATACGTTGCATTTCATCATCTAAATCTCTCAAGTTGTCACCGATCGCCTCGGGTGGGCTATACGACGTGCTAGTAGTCTGTTTAAGACCCTCGAGGAATCGAGGATCCATCAAAATCATTTTTTTTGCCATTGTTACGCACCTAGTACTCCACCGAGAATACTTAATATAGGACGGAGCAAAGCACCTATGAACCCACCGGTTTGTAGAATCTCTCTCCGCCGCTTAAGATTCGGTTTCTTTTTTAGTGAGAAGTCTCAACTTGTTCTTGTGTTGACGTAGCTCGCACTTCTGTCGCTGAGTGAGTCTAACATTACCTTTTAATATGTTATGACAACACTCGCACAAAAAGTTAATGAGTTTGGGAGAGGCTGTTTTTAATATGGCTCTTAAACCGCTCGGCGAGGCGGCGCGCATACATTTCAACATTTCACCGTGCCGTCTAAGTGCTTCATCACACATGATTCTCTACTTTGGCACGTAGACGATTTGTCTCTCCCCCGGGAATATTTTTGTTCTCAACCTAAGATTATCAGGTGTATCCTGATGAAGATCGACCAGCAAATAACCGTGAGGAGTCGCTGTCGCGTCCTTAAAACTATCTTGGAGGTACCCCACCTGACCTGGGTACATTTGTTTACCCAGATTCATAATTTGACTCCCGTCTCTCGGGTTCTTGAAAAGGACTAAATAGTGCGTATTGAGACTTATGGTTCGATGTTCTTTTTTTTTTCCGAATAGATTTTGAACAATGTACATCACACTAATATCTCTGTGATGACTACCTTTGGTGAATAATTTTGTTACCCGCTCGTCCGTCTCAGACATCAAGTCATCGATGACGATCAGTCTTCTCTTCTTACCACCTTCCAATTTATCGACGTCTGGTAGACCCTCAATAAATCTCACTGACCCCATTGTCTCGTATATCGATTGCCATTCCCCATAACACCATATAACTTCCTCCGGTACGGGGACAGCTAGCTCGTGAAGGTTCTGTATAAACTGTTGCACAAATACCGTTTTCCCACACCCGGTAGGACCGGCTATCAGAGCTGTGAAGGGATGATTCCATCGGGGATCCATCCTCACAAGTGCTAATAACTTTAGTGATTGCGCCCCCGACGAAAATAACAACGAGTGATTTTAGGTCAGCGCGCGAGGTTTCCCCCTCTTCAACTAACACCTATTTTTATATATGCCACAACATATATAAAAACTACAGGGGGGAGGAGGAGTTTCCTAGTCTCAAGCCGCATTACCTGAGACCGAATTGTTACACGCATCATATTTCCCCACACATCACCCTATTGGGTCAGTTCCAGAGGTCACTGAACATGTCGCAACACGACTGATTACCACGCCTGATAACGTATTACGTTAGCTACTATAAATAGACGGTCCTCGACCCGATAAACGGGTATAAAATCTCCCCAGTCGAGCAGTGTACACGCACACACATAACCAACGTCTGTTTCCAGGTGGTTTGTGTTTGTTTTTCTTTGAATATGGAGTCGTGTAGCTTGAATACGCCAATTTCGTTTGATGTCAGTGATCAGCGCATATTTATGTCACGTGGAAATGAGACTGTAGTTCCATTGTCTAAAGATGGCGTTAAGGCAGTCTCGGTTTGTGTTTTTAGTAACAGACCATTGATAAATATAAGGACATACAGCGGTGATAGTTTTTTGAAGTTTCCTACCAGAACTGGGATAACACTATCGAGAGAGGAATTTATCACGTTAGTCGAGATGCGAGAGGAAATTTTAACCGCTTATGCTAACCTCAACTACACGCCGCCTGTTGTTGACCAGATCAGCTACACGCCACCTCTCATTAATCAGATCAGCTACACGCCACCTCTCGTTAATCAGATCAACTACACGCCGCCTCTCGTTAGCCACCAAAACTACATACCATCTCTTGTTAACACGAATCTCATCGACTACACGCCCCCCCTTTGTTAATCAAGGGAACCTCGCTCTTGTTAATCAGACGACAGATCCGGCACCCAATATGAATGCCGCGGGTGTTTCAGCAGAGTCACCAATTACCTATTCCAGCTTTGATCAGGGTTTTGTCAAAATGAAGGGCGGTTGTGTTTTGAAGGCTAATGCAACTTCCTATGCACCCGTGTTTGATAGACATTTAACAAACAGTACCACCAAAACAGGAGGGAGGAAACCCAGACGCTTAAAATTATCAACAACCGGACAGTAATATATATATGTGTGTCGTATATTTGTTGTAACCAGTAGAAGAGATCGATCACTTCATCTATCTTGGAAGTCACATTGATCGAGAAGGGGATACGAGCAAAGAAATTAGATTCAGACTGGCTAAAGCAGCAATGTCTTTCAGAAGCCTTGAAAAGCTGTGGAAATCAAAACTCATTAGCACAAACACAAAACTTAGGCTATTCAAATCAAATGTACTATCAACCCTTACGTATGCGTGTGAAAGCTGGAAAACAACAAGAGATATAGAAACAAAGTTGAACGCATTCGAAAATAAATGTCTAAGGAAAATACTTGGTATAGAATGGAACGAATTCAAAACAAACGAGGAAATTAGAGAAATCGCCTATCAACCACTAATATCTTCAGTAATAAAGAAAAGACGATGGTCATACGTTGGACATGTGATGAGAAGAGATAATAATCGAATAGCAAAGCAAGCCCTCATATGGGAAACAACAGGTAAAAGAAAAAGAGGAAGACCCAGGGAGACACTGAGAAGAACATTGATGAGAGAGGCAAGAGCAGCAGGAATCGGCTCCCTCAATGAGATAGAACTACTTGCACAGAACAGAGACAGATGGCGAGATTTGATAAAATATCTTTAAAAGAAAACTGCTAGAACAAAAATTCATATAGGAGAAGGTGTATCTTGGTCTACGCCCTATATGCCGGTTACGGCTCGAAAGGTCAATAGATAGATATTTGTTGTATTAATAAAGTTGTGAAATATAGAACGAATTTTGTTTTGGTTTACCATGAATGTGTGAGAGAGAGAGATGATACTTTGTGTGGCTTGATGATAGAACATTAAGGGATGAGGGTGGCACATGATGATGATGTTGAGGGTGGCACATGATGATGATGTTGAGGGTGGCACATGATGATGTTGAGGGTGGCACATGATGATAGGACATGAAGGGATGGTGTTGAGGGTGGCACATGATGATGTTGAGGGTGGCACATGATGATGATGAGGGTGGCACATGATTTTTATTTGACTTGAGTTAGCTTGGATATGCATTAGAGAGAAAAAAATCGCTATAATCACACCTGGTACATGATGCTAACGATACTAATAATTGCTTGTCAGCGTTTTTTACATGTCGCCTCCTGTTGCCTAATACCCACACATGATGATAACACTCGACCAATAAAGGCACCCCCCCCCCTTTCCCCACCCGCACGCCACGCGACGACCCGCCATCCGATCACGACCACCGAGATAATAAGCCGATTATCGGACTTTTGCACGGGTTTGGTGCAAGTTTCGTGCGGTTTCGGTGCCAAATCTATTGTCTTTCGGTGCATGTACGTGCACTTTTAGCGTGTGGGTAAACAGCCACACCTACTACTAATGTATATTTTTCTCAGATTATTTAACCACTCCTAACACTTATTTCTGTGTTCTCAATTGAAATAATTATAGTCGATTCTAATTGCTCTTATTTCAACTTGCAGTTGTAGTAGAAATATATGTAGTAGAAATCAATGGGAATAGGCATTTTATGGGGTATCTTGCAATATAGACTGTAAAACTGCATGTAGCAAATTCTGGAATCTTAACAAATACAAACAGAAAGGTCATTTGTTTCTTACCTCTGTCTGGTGTAGCCGTTTTTTATCCACATTTTAATATATTTGTTGCAAAAGGTTGTTTATTCATCATCATCATCATCATCATCACCATTAGGTCGCATGTCCTTTGCAGAACGTTCCTTTCACGCAGCCAGTCTGAAAGAATCTGTCCCTAGCCAGACTCCAAAAGAACATTGCATTCACCACAGATCCCATATAATCATTGTTTGTTACAATTTCAAGTTTTTCCCTACTGATAATGATTTTATATTGGCTTTTTAATTTCTTCATTTCCTTTATATTTTGATTGCTGGTTAGATTCTCAAGGTTATCTTCACCACTGATTTGAATTCCTCTTCAGGGGAAATCAAACTGTATAATTCTGAGTTGCATTTAATGTCAATTCCAACTGCATGAGCTTCATTACCGCATATAAAAAGTGCAAGTTTCACACCAAGAGTACGGATTTAAAGAAAAACTTAACAAATAAAAAAGTAATATAATAAACAAATACGTTACTAGATTGATTATATATGATGTAATAGTGAACCAGGCGATTGTAGAAAGTGTCCAAAGTATGGAAATATAACATAGGTACATGAAGTGTTCAAGATGGTGCTGTCTGGACATGTCTAGAAGGGGGAAAATAGGTGATGTAATATGTTAACGGTTGTGACGTAATTGTGTAGCAACTAGGAGACAACGGAAATTAGAGTGGCAGAATTTGATTGGTCCAGTGAGGGAGCTTGGGATAGCAACTAGGGGGAAATATAAAGCTTTAGAAGGCACTCAACGTTCAGCGGTCAACGGAGCAGGTAGAGCAGAGCGGTCGACGAAGCAGTCAGAGCAGAGCGGTCAACGGAGCTGTCATAGGTGAACGGTCAGCGGAGCAGTCAGTCTCTCTCCTTGATCCAGGCTAACAAACAGACCGATATGCACCGAGATAGTCACATGAAACTAGAATAGTTAGCCACAGATGAAATAGAGATATTGCAGAGTAAGAACTCAGTCAGCTATTGACGAAATGAGAAACGGACGAGGAATTAATAAATCCAGATTAGATCATATCTCTCTCTCTCTCTCTCTCTCTCTCTCTCTCTCTCTCTGTCTGCGATCAAGACTCAATCAGAGTAGGATTCCAGACTCTCTCATGAAGTAGGCTGTCTGTTTAAGCGAATCGATTGCCCCATATAGTTTTTCTTTCAGGGAGGTGGATGTGGACCACATTGCTCTTCTCAGGTCTTTGTACTGGCGGCAATCCTGTAGAACATGTTTTGTAGTCATATTGTCCAGTGTACAGTGGCATAGGCTGGTTGCACCTATTTTGAATTTGGTGAACATGTGATTTCTCATTCTATTGTGGCCAGTGCGTAGGCGAAGTATGATGACTTGATCCCTCCTTGATAGTTGGTGGTATCCGTCACTCTCGTTATGCTTTGGGTGTTCTCGTTTCAATTTTTCATGGACCTGACCTTTGAGAATAGATTTGGCTTCATCATAACTGAGCGGATGGTTCTCTTGTGGTAATCTCCCTCCCGCTTTAGCTAATTGGTCTGCGCGTTCGTTCCCGTGTATATTACAGTGTGATGGTATCCACTGAATGACTACTCTCTAGAAGCTCTAGAAGTTATTGCATAGTTGGTCTAGGGGTGTTCTCAAGTCATCTAGTTCATTGTTCTTGGGGCTTTTTAGAGCTGACAGTGCATCAGTCTGAATCACCAATTTATTGAGCATGTTATTTTTGTGTTGAGTAGCCAGTGTTGCAGCATCTCTGATGGCCTCAGTTACTGCTTTAAAGTTGTTTGAGAATTTTCCAGTAGCTATTGACTTGGTGATCTCGTCCTGATTATTCAGCGTCAAGAACACACCTCCCTTCAATTGCTGGTGGCATTTGTAGCAGATCTGTGTATATGTGGAACCAAGAGTCATGTGGGTAGGTATCGTGTATGTGTTTTTCTGTTTCTTGTTACATACTACTACATATATTTCTACTA
Organism: Megaustenia siamemsis; assembly: GCA_032433765.1. NCBI lineage: Eukaryota > Metazoa > Mollusca > Gastropoda > Stylommatophora > Ariophantidae > Megaustenia > Megaustenia siamemsis. Next base: position 92,824,006 of record JAVIAB010000124.1, read on the forward strand.
ATATATTTCTACTAATATAGAGACAGTATTAGAACTCAGCTGTGCAACGTTTCCAAGGATCTTCTGAAATGGTGCTACAAGAATTACTAGTAAGTAAATGCATTGAACTGTAATGTAAGAGAGTTGTTTGAAAGATATAATATTGATTAAAGCCAGCAATAAGTACCAGAGATTTCTTCGTTAAGATCGGCATTCGCCTAAAGAGAATCTCAGTGAAGAACAGTAGTTACAAATTACGTACTCAACTATACGTTTTGTGACAATTGAAGATTATTAAATGTGAATGATTCATAAGACTGAATGGTAATTGTGTTGACTACACGTTGTGATATAATAAGAGACATAAACAGGGCAACCATCTCCACTCGGGTACACATGAGACTAATGTTTCAATTCCTTAAAATATTGTTTCGCGAAGCAGACGATGTAGATTATGTTAGTCACGATGCTGAAAATGTCAGTAACATACCCTGGTAATGCATACGAATTAGATAAAAATAACATAATATAAATTTGTTCATTCTGGATAAATTTTATATTAAATCTATTCATGGAATCAGTGTCACTCAAACCGGGGCATCCTCATATACGCTCCACCACCCGTCACAGCAGTTAACGATGCGTGTGGAGGTTGATTGTCCTTGTAAGGTGTTGCTTATAGGATTGTCCCTGTAAGATTCTGCTCATAGAATTGTCCCTGTAAGGTGTTGCTTAGAGGATTGTCCATGTAAGGTGTTGCTTAAAGGATTGTCCCTGTCAGGTGTTGCTTATAGGATTGTCCCTGTCAGGTGTTGCTTATAGAATTGTCCCTGTAAAGTGTTGCTTATAGGATGGTCCCTGTAAGGTGCTGCTTAGAGGATTGTCCCTGTAAGGTATTGCTTATAAGTTTGTCCCTGTAAAGTGTTGCTTATAGGATTGTCCCAGTAAGGTGCTGCTTATAAGATTTTCCCTGTAATGGGTTGCTTAGAGGATTGTCCCTGTAAAGTACTGCTTATAGGATTGTCCCTCTTAGGTGCTGTTTTTAGAATTGTCAATGTAAGTTGCTGCTTATAGGATTGTCCCTGTAAGGTGCTGCTTATAGGATTGTCCCTATAAAGTGCTGCTTAGAGGATTGTCCTGTAAGGTTTTGCTTATAGGATTGTCCCTGTAAAGTGCTGCTTATATGATTGTCCCTGTAAGGTGTTGCTTATATAATTGTCCCTGTAAGATTGTCCTTATACGATTGTCCCTGTAAGGTGTTGCTTATAGGATTGTCCCTGTGCGGTGTTGCTTATAGGGTTGTCCATGTCAGGTGCTGCTTATAGGATTGTCCCTGTAATGGGCTGCTTAGAGGATTGTCCCTGTAAAGTGCTGCTGATAGGATTGTCCCTCTTAGGTGCTGTTTTTAGGATTGTCCCTGTAAATTGCTGCTTATAGGATTGTCCCTTTGAGGTGCTGAATATAGGATTGTCCCAATAAGGTGCTGCTTATAGAATTGTCCTGTAAGGTTTTGCTTATAGAATTGTCCCTGTAAAGTGCTGCTTATATGATTGTCCCTGTAAGGTGTTGCTTATATGATTGTCCCTGGAAGATTTTGCTTATACGATTGTCCCTGTAAGGTGCTGCTTATAGGATTGTCCCTGTGAGATGTTGCTTATAGGGTTATCCATGTCAGGTGCTGCTTATAGGATTGTCCCTGTAATGGGTTGCTTAGAGGATTGTCCCTGTAAAGTGCTGCTTATAGGATTGTCCCTCTTAGCTGCTGTTTTTAGGATTGTCCCTGTAAGTTGCTGCTTGTAGGATTGTCCCTGTGAGGTGCTGAATATAGGATTGTCCCAATAAGGTGCTGATAGAATTGTCCTGTAAAGCTTTGCTTATAGGATTGTCCCTGTAAAGTGCTGCTTATATGATTGTCCCTGTAAGGTGCTGCTTATAGGATTGTCCTGTAAGGTTTTGCTTATAGGATTGTCCCTCTAAAGTGCTGCTTATATGATTGTCCCTGTAAGGTGCTGCTTATATGATTGTCCCTGTAAGGTTTTGCTTATACGATTGTCCCTGTAATGTGCTGCTTATAGGATTGTCCCTGTAAGGTGTTGCTTATAGGGTTGTCCATGTCAGGTGCTGCTTATACGATTGCCCCTGTAAGGTGCTGCTTGTAGGATTGTCCCTGTAAGATGCTGCTTATAGGATTGCCCCTGTAAGGTGCTGCTTATAGGATTGTCCCTGTAAGGTGTTGCTTATAAGATTGTCACTGTAAGGTGCTGCTTATAGGATTGTCCCTGTAAGGTGTTGCTTATTGGATTGTCCCTGTAAGGTGCTGATTATAGGATTGTCCCTGTAAGGTGTTGCTCATAGCATTGTCCATATAAGGTTCTGCTTATACGATTGTCCCTGTAAGGTGCTGCTTATAGGATTGTCCCTGTAAGGTGTTGCTTATTGGATTGTCCCATTAAAGTGCTGCATATAGGATTGTCCCTGTAAGGTGTTGCTCATAGGATTGTCCATATAAGGTTCTGCTTATACGATTGTCCCTGTAAGGTGTTGCTTATTGGATTGTCCCAGTAAGGTGCTGCTTATAGGATTGTCCCAGTAAGGTGTTGCTCATAGCATTGTCCATATAAGGTGCTGCTTATACGATTGTCCCTGTAAGGTGCTGCTTATAGGATTGTCCCTGTAAGGTGTTGCACATAGAATTGTCCCTGTAAGGTGCTGCTTATAGGATTGTCCCTGTAAGGTGCTGCTTATAGGATTGTCCCTGTAAGGTGTTGCTTATAGGATTGTCCATGCAAGGTGCTGCTTATAGAATTGTCCCTGTAAGGTGCTGCTTATACGATTGTCCCTGTAAGGTGTTGCTTATAGGATTGTCCATGTAGTATGTTGATTATAGGATTGTCCCTGTAGTGTGTTGCTTATAGGATTTTTTCCTTAATGTGCAGCTTATATGATTGTCCCTGAAAGGTGTTACTTATACGGTTGCACTTGTAAAGTGCTGTTTTTAGGATTGTCCCTGTACGGTTTTGCGTATAGATACACATGCTTTTCCCACCAAACAAACTGAAGCGAAAAAAATGACGAATATGAAACTATAAATTATCTTGTCACAGTACAATGATCATGTTAAGAATCAAAAGAAGAACAAGACAAAAGATTGGAAGAGAAATAGCAGACGAACGAATTTGATTTGTTGAAGGTAAAGTATCACAATAGCCATTTATACCTGCAGAGCATTGGAGGTGCAGAAATGTCTACGTCTATGTTTTATTGACTTCACAAAGGCGTTCAATAAATCAGTCATGAACAGAGGATCAAGAAGCTAGAAAATAAAAATAAAAATAGTTTAACTACTATTGTGAACAACCATGGGATTTAAGTAAGTAGAAGAAGAGTTAACAAACTCAGATATGCAGGTATTGTATTGACAGGTGAGAATCAACACAATCGTTTGGCTGAAATTGGGACAACAATTGAACAAAAGGGGCTGGCCCTCAACTTTATAAAAACACAATGGTTTCCATTTTAATAATATCAAATAAAACAAACAAACAAGAATGTATAGTAAAACTAAATGAAAAAAAAGAAACAAGTGATTAGATTCATATATCTATGATCAATAATAACATCAGATGGCATATGCACAGCAGTAATTAGAAGCAGAATAGGAGAAGCAAAGACATAATTCCATCGCATGAAAAACATCACATGTAAAAAACTAATACCAATTAATGTTGGAAAACGCGTCCTCGAGTGCTATATCGAATCTGTTCTACTATAATGAAGTGAATCATAGGTACTAGGTATGACAATACAAAGAATATTAGAGGCAGCTGAGATGTGGTTAATCAGAAGAATGCTACAAATTCCATGGATATCAAATATTACAAAAGAAGAATGTTTAACAGGATGTTGGAGAGACCAGAAATGTCATAAAAAGCATAAGAAAGAGGCAATCTACATTTATAAGGCCTGTCATGCAAAAATCAGGCATTGACAATTCTATAACAGCAGGAAGAATGAATGGAAAGACGAGCAGAGAGAAAAAAAAAAACAAGAGAAAAAATAATGAACAGCTTATCCATGTGGCATAATAAAAGATCACCGACTGAAATTATGACAAGCAAGTAGGACCAAGTGAAATAGAGAGCGATGATAGCATACGTCAGCCGACATGGCACTTGATTATGATGATGGGGTCATGATCTGACGTAAACGAGCCATGAAAAAGTGAACACAAATATGGTATTATCTTATATTCAGGCATCACAAACATGACATTATCTTATATTCAGACAACACAAACATGACATTATCTTATATTCAGACATCACAAACATGACATTATCTCATATTCAGAAATCACAAACATGACATTATCTTATATTCATAATTTGCTATTTCATGATAATTCTCTAGTGTTTTTTTTTATATTCAGACATCACAAACATGACATTATCTTATATTCAGACATCACAAACATGACATTATCTTATATTCATAATTTGCTATTTCATGATAATTCTCTAGTATTTTTTTTTATTGACGTCGTGCAAAGAAGGAACAGAATACATTTCTGTAGTTGCTGCTCATGTTATAGTAAATGAAGATATTCATTGAAGAGTTTACACTCTCCATAATGTAGCCAATTCCACATATCATCATTGACATATTCACATACTTCCCGTTCAATGATATATCTGGTACAAATGCTGCTGACAACTGAATAATAGTGACCGGAACAAAACAAACAATAAACAAAATGGAAACCATTATAATCATTTTGCTGGCTTTCAGATTACGATTTGAGGTTCTGTCATTGTGTGAGCTGGTGGTGGTTTTCTGTCTCCACTTTGATTGTTTTTTTAGTTGATATGAAAGTATTGTTGCACATACAACTATGATCACAAATGAACTAAAAGGAATAATAAAACCATTAATTGTGAATGTAATAATCTCAACGTGCCGTCGATCTGTAGTGGAAACAATTCCAATAATAGTTTTATTTCTTAATGGTGAAAACACTGTACCCAATCTAGCGACAGCGTACACTGGGGAGCCTGTCATGTAGAAGATGAGGAACACACTAACCATGATCACAATCGTTCGCTTCGGTGTAATGAGGCTTTTTATCTGAAATGATATAGAATTAAGTACAAGAAATATCGCAAAGTTATAATATACGTTCATAAAATGAACAAGTATGTTGGTTTGATTTATACCTACACAAGTGTACTCTTTTAAAGGAAATCTTTTTTTTTCATTCAATGAATGTCTTCTTCCTTCCCAGCGGTCAACATTTGTTGTATATCTCTATAGAGCATGCTTAACGTACTGGACAGTGTGTGTCAGTGGTATTCCATGTAGTTATAGATACTTGTACTTCATCGTTTGTTGTCGTTGTCCCTGTTTTCCGAAGAAGGCCACAGACCGAAACGTCAGTATTGTGTTGTGTTCCTTCTTTGTAAAGCTGTCACCATTCTTATTTGCTGTACATCTCTATCAAGCAAGCTTTACGTACTGGACAGTATGTGTCTGTGGTACTTCAAAACATCATGATTTGGATGAAGTGTGTCTGAGGTCCTTCAAGCAGCTCGAACTGAGCGGTATGCACACGATCATTGTAGAACTGGGCAGTGCATGTTTGAGTTTCTCAAATCGTCACGAACTGGACGGTCCGTGTCTGATTTTCTTTCTCGTTCCTTTTTGGGGGTCGGTCAGGACATTTCATCATTGGGTGCCACGCTCGGTAGAGTTGGGGATCATGTCTCTCCATCTCTCTCATACACCATCTTCTTCTTTTCCTTTCCGTTCTCAATTGCCTTTTAGCATCTGGTTTGATGTTCTCGCAACGTTTATTTAAGGCTCGTTGTGTTGTGCTTTGATCACTCTGCCTTGTCACGTGACCAAACCATTGTATCTGTTGTTTCTTTATATATTCTATAATGGTGGTTATTCCTACCTTTTTTCTCAGTTCTTCATTTCAGATCTTTTTGTCAGGCTTTTTCCTGTAATTCGTTAACACATTTAATCTCAGTAGAGGTTATTTTACTTATTGTTCTTGCATCTAGGGTCCAGGTCTGGTATTGGCAGCACAACGTTGGGATGAAGATGGTATTGTAGAGTGCCCGTTTTACTTCCAGAGTTATTTTCTTGTTGGACAATAGTGATGATATCTGCGCAGTGATTTGACAAGCTTTTATGCGTATGCCATTCTTTTACAACTCAACTGGTTTTTTTTTTTACCCGTTACTGTGTTGTTAAATTGCTGCACATTTCCTTTCATTGTCTTCCTCTGCATCTTTTAACAATATTTGCTTACAGCTGATGCCCAAGCTTTCCTTCTTCAGCTGTTGTTTTATTGCAGTTTTGTAGTACTCGCTCATGAGTATATTTTGGTCTCTCGCATTCGCAATGAGCATTCTCTGAGAACTAGTGTTATGCCGCCTCTTTGACCTGTCCTAAGTGTGAAGATCTTGGTCTGCTCACTAATTGTGAATCTATTTGTCTTCTGTGTTTTGGATGGAAAACAGCAAAATTGCATCACTCCACTTTGAATTGATCATTAAATGATACCCAGTCAGTGTTACCAAACTGTTCCTTCAACTTTATAGTTTTACACACTCGTTATATCCCATCTTACTTGTGTCAAGCATTTGTTTACGAATAATGAGACCACCCCTGACTTATTGACCACCACTGTTGTCAATAACTATTTGTTCTATGAAAATCAATCTGTGTCTAGCTTCAAAATATATATTAATTAGTTAATTAGGATACACCATAGATACTTTCGCAACCAGTCAATCGATTGTATCTTTATTGTGAAATATTGAGTAACTAAGATAGACAATGGATTCACACTCATTCCTGCTGTTCCGAGATCTCGAATACAGTATCCATTGATGGACAACTCGTATGTTCTACATCCTATAACTAGTGTGCAACACAAACACAGATTATGTAACGGTATTTCTAAAAATCAGAACATGTCAGTATTAACGTCTCCGAGGTTACCATAAGATGCGACCAGTGCTCAGTACAATTATAAACTTATAATAGTATAGCTAATTTATATTATTAGTTTCTTCAGTAAAATATAAACTTTTCAGTTGTGAATTATAATTGCGCTTCCTATACAGAAAGAAAATTCAATATTATTTCTTTTTTCGTTTCACAGATCTTCCAGTACATACGTTCTTATCACCAGTCAGGACGTTAGTAAAATGGTTAATCGTAAAAGCTGTTCTATCGTAACATTCATCATCCTTATCATCAAGTAGCAGGCCTGCAGGCGTAGGTGATTATGTCTCTCCACAAATTTCGATCTCGACAGATATTTATCATTTCCGTTGTTGACATCTACCAAGCACATTTCTTAAGCTGTGGTATCTTTTCTCTTTGCTTCCCTCTATCTTTTCGTCTCTCAATTTTTCTAGTTGTTACAATATACTACAGTTGTTCTCTTCTCATTACGTGGACAAAAAAAAGATGATTCTTTCTTCCTAATTTTGGAAATTAGCTCTCTTTTTGCTATGACCTCTTTCTGAACATTTTCATTACTCTTTTTTGCTGACCATAGCATTCTCAACATTCTTCTGTAAAACCACAATACTACAGTGATTTTCTTGTCTGTTCTATTGTCATTCATTCACATCCATATGTTAAGACTGGCTCTACATAACATTTAAGAACTCTTTTTCTTGTTGCTATTGTCAAAAATGGATTGCATAGTATCATCATTATTTGGAAAGCTGCTTTTGCCTGAACCATTATGCATCCCACCTCTGTTGTACATCTTCCGTCTGAGGTCAACAATCGTAACATTATTCACTGCATGCTTGTGATATGGAATTTAATGTTTATTAATGTTCACTAAGGTATCTATCTATACACTGAGCAAATCTTTAAAAACATCACAGAGATGCTAGGTCTAAACATTAATGGAAAGATAATCAATAACCTATGATATGTTGATGATACTGTATTCTATAGCGGGGATTATTTCTTGATATTTTCTCAGTTCTTAATTTTTGATCTTGTCTCTAAAGCTGTTTCCTATCATTCGTCTAACACATTTAATATCAGTAGATGTTATTTTTATTATTGTTCTTGCATCTTTGATCAGGGTCTGGCATTGGTAGCACAGGATTAAGATTGTATAATGCAGTGACCGTTTTGCATTTAGAGTTATTTCCTTATTGGACAATAGTGGTGATAGCTGTCCAATGATTTCACGCGCTTTGTTGCATTTTGTGTCTATCTCTGTTCTTTGTGAATTGTCTTTTGTCACTAGACTTTCCAGGTATTTAAATCCCTTTACATGTTTTAGTTATTCAACCACTACTCTGCATTAATTATGACATCTGCTAAAGACGCTAAGCATCTTTGTGATGTGTATGGAAGTGTTGCAGGCAACAGAAGCACAGTAAGTCGCTGGATCTGAGAATAAAAGAAACGGAAAACGGAGATACGGAGCTTCTTGGTGGCCACAGCCACCAATGCAGAAATGTTGAAATGCGCGGAGAGCATTATTTTTCCCTGGCGCATCACTGCTCAACAAATGGTCTTAAAGTTGTCAATTAGCATTGGTAGTGCAAATGCTGTTATAATAGCTCTCAGATTCTCAAAGGTTTGTGCAAGATAGCTTCCAAGAAATATCACAAATAAACCTCGATTGCAAAGAAATGCAAACACTTCTGAATTTTTGGAGCTTTTCAATGTTGATTGAGAGAACTTTTGGACTAAGTTTGTTAAAGGTGACGAAACCTGGGAACATCATTTTGAATCTGACACAAAAAATACAGTCAATGGAGTGACATCATCCGCACTCACCACGAAGAAAGACATTCAAGATAACACCTTCAGCTGGAAAGGTGATGGTCACTGTCTTTTGTGATATTAAACGTGAGATTGTTATGGATGTTATACCAAGAAGGGATACAATCAATTCGCAAGGTTACATTAAGACATTGCAAAAAGTCAACCATTTTTTTTCGCAGAATTTGGCCGCACAAAAATCCAGCAGACCTACTTCCATTTCACGATAATGCGCGCTCTCCAACAAGTTTGGCAACACCGAATGCAATAACTAAGTTTAATTGTACTATACTCCCCCCTCCATCATACAACCCTGATATGGCATCCTCTGATTTGCATATCTTTGGTCCTCCTAAAGATGCCCTCCGTGGAACAATGTTTGAAGATGATGAAGGAGTGATTCATGCAGTGAAGAAATGGCTACACGACCAAGACAAAGTCTGGTACAGGCTAGGAATACATGCACTTGTTGCCCGCTGGTGTAAAGCTGTACAAGTGGATGAGGATTATGTTCAATGATACCGATGTTTACATGACATATCCACCAAATATATTATGTAAACATTTAATACTTTTTGAATTAGCGGTTCCCGAGAAAATCGACGGCGTGAATTACATTCTGAATGCACTAAGCATATAAATGCATTTATTTTATCCACCGGAACGCGATTACAATTAACAGTAAATTCCTACCTTTAAAGGAGCAGTAATGCACAAACATCTCTCCACCATAATCATGGCCGTGATACAACTACTAACTCTGGTGAAGGACAGATGAGGCACTGCTGATGTAATGTAAACAACATCAATTGGATCAAATGGTAGATCGGCTATCAGAACTGATAAAGTAACGTAAATTGATGTACACACCATCGTCATAAGACTGCCTAGATCAGACACTGCCAAACCTGAAAAAAATTGAAAACAAGTTTTATTACACAAATAATTAACATACATCTGTCAAGGTCAATATATAATTTTTAAAATATGACAAATAAAACAAATGTTAGAATCTATCTTTGTTACAGCGGACGATTAAAACATGTTCAAAATTAAAATATGCAGGAAATATGATGAATTAACGTAAAGCAGTAGAAATGGACTCAAGATGCAATACAGTTTATCATATCTTAGGACATATGTCATCACTATGTTAAACAAAGAAGTAACACCAGGGAGAGGCGCGTCGTTCACGTGTTGTCTTCAAGTTGTCTATTTTGGGGTCAAATTTAGGTTATTAATTTCCCTGTAAAGTTCACATGTTAAAAATGTGTTGGTATTTGAAATGTTAGTTATGGATTGGTCGTTTGATTTGTTCTGTTTTATAATCTATCTCCAATACGTACAGCCATCCTAAGTAGTTGTGAGTAGACCACTTGGAGGTAGAAGATTAGGTTCTCCCTCTGTCTGGTGAATCTTGTTTTCCATGTTGTACTATCGAACACATTCATTGTCTGTAAAGTAGTACATGTCTAATGTGCTTTTCTCTGTATCGTCGCCGATCAGTGTGACACTCTCCATCTTCTAATGAGTCAGCTAATTGATTCTACCTTTCCAAGCGCTTGTTGGATCTGAGAAAACCTGTAAGAAAATGGAGGTGTTCCAAGTGTCCATGTCTATTTTGGCTGCTCAAGTGTTCCTCAAGAAAGATATGCAGGGAACATGTGCGTTTCAGGTTCTTATTAACCTGACATCTTGAACAATACAAAGACCAGTAAATTAACATAAACTCTCACATGTTTGCACATTCACCTACATCCACACTTTTACACAAAAATACTTACCTAAAAGACTGACATTAACCGAATCCCCAAAGCCTTGTTTCGTAAAACACATGATGTTGATAATGTTTGTGACGATGCCAAAAACGTTCATTGCCTGACACACAACACCATAGGTAGCACACGTATAAATCTGAACTGTTTTCTCACTTACAAGAAATATGTCTTCAGTTGAAGACATCGTCAACAATGTTTTAAATATTTGTATTTAAATACCTTGCGGAAAATCAATATTACTGTAAAAAGCGGAAGGTAGCTAATGACTATTGTTGATGTTACGTTAAACTCTCAGCATTTGGTTTCTAAATCCGATATATATATATATATATATATATATATATATATATATATATATATGTATGTATATATATATATATATATATATATATAGTGGAAGTCATGAAAAGTTTAATTCCAACAGATGACAAAATATACATGGAAAACAAACCAGTAGAAGAGATCGATCACTTTATCTATCTTGGAAGTCACATTGATCGAGAAGGGGAAACAAACAAAGAAATTAGAATCAGAATAGCTAAAGCAGCAATGTCTTTCAGAAGCCTTGAAAAGTTGTGGAAATCAAAACTAATCAGCACAAACACAAAACTTAGGCTATTCAAATCAAATGTACTATCAACCCTTACGTATGCGTGTGAAAGCTGGAAAACAACAAGAAATATAGAAACAAAGTTGAACGCATTCGAAAATAAATGTCTAAGGAAAATGCTTGGTATAGCATGAAACGAATTTAAAACAAACGTGGAAATTAGAGAAAATCCAATCAACCACGAATATCTTCAGTAATAAAGAAAAGACGATGGTCATATTTTGGACATGTGATGAGAAGAGATAATAACCGAATAGCAAAGCAAGCCCTCATATGGGAAACAACAGGTAAGAGAAAAAGAGGAAGACCCAGGGAGACACTGAGAAGAACATTGATGAGAGAGGCAAGAGCAGCAGGATTCGGTTTTCTCAATGAGATAGAGCTGCTTGCACAGAACAGAGACAAATGGCGAGATTTGATAAAATATATTTAAACGAAAACTGCAAGAACAAAAATTCAGATATGAGAAGGTGTATCTTGGTCTACGCCCTAAGGGCCGGAACGGCTAGAAAGGTCAATAGATAGATAGAGTGGAAGACACACATAATCTACAAAGAAACCTCAGGATAGATTAAATTAACATATAAAAAGTTAATGGTGATAGTTGTCTTACACTATGGTGTCTTAATGAGTGGTAGAATACATTAACGATAACTAAACATTTCAGGGAAATAGGAAACATTTTAACAAGAAAGCTATAATCATGTTAGGGCAGGGTCAACATGTCGAACAGTAGGCAGGAAACATTGAGGCTCAGTCTGAAGTGTTCCCTGTCGCAGTTTCCTCATATTCCAAGTCCGGCTTGTTGCCGGTTCTACTGAGTTTATAGCTCCGTGCACACTGTGAGATGTTTTCCATGCAGATTGTGTTTCGATATTCCGATTGCTTACGATGACTGCTGATATCATATGACGAAGTCATATTAGGACAGTTCGGCTGAGTTAACTTTTGGTCCCGCTTGGCCTTATGTCTTTGGTGTGTGCTGTAGCTGCGATGATGAGAACTGCAGCTGGCATTCTTTGTTTTGGGCCCTTAATGAGATGTGTTATAATTCGGATGATTCCACTGGCATGGGTGGTTGAGCAATTATGGATTTTAATTCCTTTGCAGCGATACCGCTGCCATCGAATAACCATAACCATAAAAATTAGGGCAAATAACACAGTAGCTAAATATTTTAATAATATGGTAATTTGTGTTTATTCAAAATTTACCATATGGCAGAGACGTATGAACACTTGGTATTAAAACAGGCAGGAAAATTGAAGTCTTTGAAATTTGGATTTATAAAAGAATGAAAAGTGATGAGATTACATATAGCAAAAAAAAAAAAACCTTTGAAGTTTAGAAAAAAGTTTAAAAGAAGAAATAAGGATTTAACACTATTCGATCAAGACAAATTAAATTCAAAACAAATTATGAAGATTAACATGTTGATATTTTAAAATCAGTTATTAAACAACAACAATAATTTGAAGACTGTATAACTTCCCTTTCTATGTATCCCCTTACTTATTTCTTTATTTGTTAATCATTTTTCGCATCCCTTTAAAAACAATCACAGGAGGCATTCATTTGTAGTTACAGAAAACTGGATAAACTATTGTTATAATACGTACTTTACAATGATTAAGTTTTTCGTATCAGCACAATGGATTGTTCTTCCTTTATATTTAATATTTATACAGTCATCCCTCGCTACTTCGCAGTTCATTTATCACGGCCTCAGTACATCGTGGTTTGTTCAAAAATTCAAAATTGAGAAAATATGGCGCTAAAGTTACTCGCACGCCTAGTTACGGACCTTGTTATAAAAGAAAAGTTGTTATAAGAATAAAAGAGTTCTAAAAACATATTTACAGTATATACACTTTAGTTACATCTACGTATGTTACACACACACACACGTATCATATTTATATCATTTATACATTATTTCATGTATGTTATTTATACTATTAACATTTTATTTACATGTTTGAAACTATTCTTTAATGTTCTAATGATAAAATATGTACTTATATGGTTTCATAAACACTTATTGATACTGTACATACACGACAAGTGTACGTATGTTAAAAATGAGAGTTTGATGCTACTTCGCGGTTTTTTTACTTATCGCGGCCAGTTCTGGTCCCTATTTACCGCGATAACTGAGGGACTACTGTACACTTATCTACATATATGTGTGTGTGTGTGTGCGTGTGTGTGTTTGTGTGTGTGGTGTGTGTTAGTTGTAAGATCAGGTAAGTTTACCTGATACCGTATGTAGTAGACGGTACAACCTGCGGCTGCCCTGCTGCCTTGCAGGTATGGTCGGGACAGTAAAAAGCTAAGGGTGTGTACCCTAAAGTAAAACAACCTAACTGCCTTGTAAGCGAGAATTTTTAAGTCAATGGCTAGCTGCTGAGCCAATCATAAACAAACCAACAGAAGGCAAAAAAAAAACATTAATGTAATTTCTTTGTATAACCGAGGGTTTCCACAATTTTAGAAAGAGAAAAGATACCAGACAACTTAACTTAAGAGAATGGCGTGGCAGTAGGTCAACAACAGAAATGATAAATAACTATCGATATTGAATATTGTGGTGAGACATGTTCATCACGACAGCACGCATGGTGCTTTAAGATGATGGTGACGTATATGTTACAAAGAACATATCACCGTTTTTCCTGGTAACACCAGAATACTGTAATTTTGCTTTTTTCCCAAAAAAGACCAAAGTGTAATTGTTAGTGCGCAGCTTCCTAAGACAGAGGTAATGTGTATAATTCCCAACAGTATTATTTTGTTTCATTTTAGAATAGCGATTAATCATTCTTATTTTGTTTTATATCTGTATGTAATTGTTCATTTGAATGTAGAGTTTTCTTAAATGATTTTTACAATTTTTGTTCAATTTTTCTAAATATAAAAATATTCATTTCAATTTTTTTTTTAAATTTCTGTTTGTCCGTTGAAAGCAGCGTTTTCTCAAAATGCATTAACCTTTGAAATATATTTATAACAGTTATCTCTTATTTTGTCATTTTACAATTTATTTTTTTTTATTGTTCTTTGAATGTAGCGTATTCTAAAATGAATTTCTTAACGATTATTTTCATTAAAAAACAAAGAAAAGAAAATATTATATGCCAAAAATAACGTCTCTCCTTATTTATATATTTGTTCAATAAATGTTTTATCAAAGGATTGTCTCCATATTTATGTTAATGAAATGTTAGTTTGTCCATATTCTACAGTAATATTTAATTCTTATATACGGTTATCTCTATAGCCTATTTTAATATATATATATATATATATATACCTAATGTCGGGTAATTTCACCTGCCACTGTATACAGTAAACAGTACAACTTGATGGTGCCCTGCTGCCTTGCAGGTATCCTCGGGAGAGTAAAAGGCTAAGGGAGGGTATCCCGAAGTAAAACAACCCCACTGCCTTGTGGGTGAGACTTTTTAATCAAATGCTAACGGAGCCAACAGTAAACAAAGCGACAGAAAACAACAGATAGCCACAGTCGTAATTTCTTCGTAAAATCATCAATAGTGAGAACAATAGAATCCACGACAGCAACGTTACGGACGATTCCAATGGCATACCCTCGTTCGTTAGGTGAGAGCATGTACTACAGGTGATACCCGATCATCATCAAGCTACTGTAAAAAAGATAAAGATAAAACAGACACTGAAAATAGGAACTTTTAACACTCATGCATTAGGGAAAACTGGAAATCATCAAACAGGAAATGAAAAGGATTGGTTCTGATTTTTAGGTACTTTGTGAAATAAGATACACTGGATCAGGGTAGATATATTCTGATGGACATAAAATAGTCTATTCTGGAGGTACTGAACACCAAAGAGGAGAAAGTATCATCTTGGATGCAGAAAGAGCAAGAACAGTGACAGACTTTGGGACAATATCGGACAGTCCATTTAGTGAAATTGAATGGAGAGGCAATATATATTTATACAAGTTTATGCACCAACAGCAGACAGTCTAGTGGAAACAGTTGACACATACGTGCTTGATATAGCACGTCGGCAATGCAAACCACATGAAAATGCAATACTTCTAGGGGATCTCAATACAAAAGTACGAGAGGAAAAAGTTGAGGAAGTAGTTGGATATTATGGCTTAGGCGAGAGAAATGAGAGATGTGACAAATTTATTGATTGGGCAAGAACACAAAACATGGTGATAGGAAACAACTGGTTTAAGCAACATCCAAGACGGCTGTGGACATGGAAAAGTCCAGGAGCCAACGCACGTAATCACATGGATTACATAATGATAAACAACAAATTTAGAAACAGTCTGGTATGTATGAAAGCTTTGATTTACTCAAATCAAACACGAGGTTACAAGACAATTATAACATTACAATTCAGAACCGGTACATTGCAATAGAGAAGATACAAAGCATTGATGAATAGTGGGAAATGTTACAAGAATCGATGCAACAAAAATCAAGAGTTCATACCACTAGTGAGGACAAATTCAAGAAGGAAATTGAATTAAATCCGATAATCATCGCACAATAAGTCTTATTGTTATGGTTATCATTATGGAAGGCCCCGGTAACACTGCAAACGAATTAAAATCCATAAATACTCAACCGCCCGTGCCAGTGGAATCACCAGAATCACTAACTCATCTCCCAAACAAAGAACGGTAGCTGTAGTCCCCAACATAGCAGTCCCAGCACTCGCCAAAAGACAAAAGACATAATGTGAAACCGCACAGAAATTGAACACAGCCAACGGTTCCTTGTCATACGATATCATCATTTATCGTAAACAAAGGGAATATCGAAACATGATCAAAACGGATGAGACACACAGCTCACGGTGTGCACAGAGCACTTAACTCAGTAGCTCATGCAACAAACCGGACTTGGAATATGAGGGAACTGCAAAAAGAAAACGTTTCATACATAGCCTTCAATGGTTCCTGCCGCCTATCAACCATATTGACCGGAAATTCACGTCATCCTGAAAATGATGATCGTCATATTTTTTTTTAAATGTATAGCGCTTGATGATGTTAGACATCGTTTTTGACTCCAATTCCGAACATATAATACTCAGTCGTTGGATTATCCCCGTCGCATATCAAACAACAGACCATAAGATTAGCATATGGACGGTCTAGGGATATGCGATGAGCCATTATGATGCCGAAGCATACACAACAATGGCTGCGCCCATAGATTCCCGATTACTCTAGTGAATGCAACCTACAACGAATGAAGCACGGTGCAAATTCATTAAAGAAAAAAAAAACTTCCGTTCACTTCACGGAGCAGTCCACATTAATGCGTTGTAACATGTAAACAACTTGCGTCAAACAATTCAAAGAACGGCCATTGAACAGCACTCAATGTGTTGACGTAAACCGCAGATCTAGTCTCGACGGTAGAAGGTCGCATTCACAACACTTGACTTATCAAAGAGGAATATTGCCGTGTGTACGATGCCGCTTCATCGACGCAGATTTGTTAAGTAGAACATCATTTTGACTCTAACGCAGATAATTGCATTGGAGAGCCGAAATTAATCAGTCCTCAAATGCATTTTCTGCAGCGATCGAGAGAACACGAAGCTTTGTTCCACCATCTTTGAAATCATCATGCGAAGAGTGAGAAACAATATCAGTCCAGCAATTAGTGATGAATAGTGTGGTTTTTCTGGAGGTAAAGCAATGGACAATGCCATATACACCATACAATCTTTAGTAGAAAGAGCCAAGGAAGTGGAAACAGATCTAGACCTACGTTTCATAGTTTATACCAAATCATTTGACAAAGTAAAGCACCAAAAAATAATCAACATTTTTGAAGATATAGCTTAGACACGATCTAAAAAAAATAAAGAACATGTACCGTCAAAAAACAGCGGCCATAAGAACCGGAAATCAATTAGGAATGTCTCTAAACAATAAAACAGGGTGTTAGGTAAAGTTGTGTGCTGTCACCAGATTTGTTTAATATGTTTTATAGCGAGATTATTTTAAAATCCATAAAGGGCATGACTGGAATAACAACTGGAGGTCATAGTATAAATAATCTAAGGTATGCTGGTGATACAGTCTTAATCACTAAGAGTGAAAATGAGTTTCAAGAAATGTTAGACACAACAGTGAAAGAAAGCACAAATAAAGGACACAGCTTTATTAGCAAAAGACATAAGTAATAGTAAGAACAAAGAAAAAGATATCACCCCAATGCACAATAAAGACAAATGGAACAATATTAAAACAGGTAAATGCATTTAAATATCTGGGAACAATGTTAACATCAAATGGTAGATGTACAACAGAGGTGCAGAATGGTTGAGGCAAAAGCAGTTTTAAAAAAACATAGAAAAACACTGTGTAATCTATTTTTGACAATAGAAACAAGAAACCAAGTCCCTAAATGTTATGTAGTAAAAAAGTAAAGTACCCCCGTCACGCCAAGTGGCGTATAGGGAAATATGGTGTTAGTGACCCTATATTTTTACAGACCTTCAGCACATGACTTGTGGGGTAATGTGGTCGGTATTACTCCCGTGCTGCTTTACCTTCCCAGAAAAAAATCCGGTACCCATTTAAGGCTGGGTGAACTCGGAAGCCGTCGGTTGGGATCGAACCCTATCCCTTGTCCTTTGTAGTCCAGTTCACTAACCACTGAGCTATCGCGGCTCCCTAAATGTTATGCAGAGCCAGTATTAACATATATATGTTAATAATGTGCAATAGGACAACAGACAAGAAAATCACAGGGAGGTGTAGAAATGTGGTTTCACAGAAGAATGTTGAAAATACTATGGACAGCTCAGAAGAGTAATTAAAACGTTCTAAAAGAGGCCAATGCAAAATGCGTGCTAATATTAAATATTAAGAAGAAACAATCATAAATTTTTTAGCCACGTAATGAGGAGGGAACAGCTGGAATATATTGTAACAACTGGACAATTTGATGGATTAATAGATAGAGTGAAACAAAGAGAAAAGATACCAGACAGCTTAAGAGGATGGCTTGGCAGATGATCAACAACAGAAATGATAAATAACTGTCGACATTGAAAGTTGTGAAGAGACATGATCTCCTATGCCTGCGGGTCCGACGCGTGATGATGATGATGGTGATGATATATATATATATATATATATATATATATGTATAATAGTTGAACAAAGTTTAGAACTAAAATCCCCACTTTATATTGGATTCATAGATTACGAAAAGGCATTTGATTGTTTAGACAGAAGAATGCTTTGAACGTTGCTGAGTCATTACGGAATCCCCATAAAGTTTATTAACCTGATAAAAACAATGTATGAAGGAACGAAATGTAGTGTGGTGCATGCAGGACAGCTTACAGAAGCATTTGAAATAAGATCAGGAGTAAGGCAAGGATGCCTTCTGTCTCCATTTATCTTTCTACTAGCCATAGATTGGATTATGAAAATAACTAAAAACAGCAGAAATGGAATCCAGTGGTCATTGAGCAAGCAACTGGATGATTTATACTTTGCTGATGACATAGCTCTCCTATCACACAGCCATCAACAGATGCAGGATAAAATGAGTATACTTGATGAGAGATCACAACAGCTGGGACTAAAGATTAATAGAGATAAGACCAACATTATGAGAATTAATGCAGTTTGCAATAACCAAATAAAATTAGTAGAAATACCTCTACTAGACGTACAATCTTACATATATCTGGATAGTAATATAGATAAAGAGGGAGTAACAGAAAATGTTACCAAAATAAGGATATCAAAAGCAAGATGAGATTTTGTTGCACTGGGAAACATATGGAAATCCAAAGAAATTAAAATTGTCAACTCAAAAGTTAAGTCCGTCCTATTATATGGCCGTGAAACATGGAGAACAACAAAATCTACAATCATGAAGATACATACTTTCATTAATGGATGTTTACGCAGAATAAAAGGATGGAAATGGCAGGACAAAATCACTAACATAGAATTATGGAAATGTACCAGTCAAATACCAGTGGATAAAGAGATACAGCGAAGACGATAGCGCTGGGTAGGACACACACTGCGGAAGTCAACTGAGAGTATTACACAACGGGCACTTGTTTGGAATCACCAGGTGAAAATACAAAGAGGAAGACCAAGGAATTCTTGGAGAAGACAGATAGAGGAAGCGATGAAGATGATGGGGAAAACATGGAATGATCTTGAAAGAATGGCAAAAAAACAGAACGACTTGGAAAGTATTTGTTGAAGACCTATGCTCCACTGGGAGCTCAAAAGGTAGAAGAAGAAGAATGGGAAATAGGACAGCAGACAAGAAGATCACATGAGTCTGTAGAAATGTGGTTTTACAGAAGAATGTTGAGAATAGTATAGGCAGCTCAGAAGAGTAATGATAACGTTCTGAAAGAGGCCAATGCAAAAGGCGAGCTAATATCAAATATTATGAAAAAACAATCATCATTTTTAGCCATGTAATGAGGAGGAACAGCTGGAATAAATTGTAACAACCGGACAATTTGAGTGACTATGAGATAGAGGGAAACAAAGAGAAAAGATACCAGACAGCTTAAGAGGATGGCTTGGCAGAAGGTCAACAACAGAAATGATAAATCGAAAGTTGTGAATAGACATGATCCCCTATGCCTGCGGGACCGATGTGTGATGATGATGATATATATATATATATATATATATATATATATATATATATATATATATATATATATATATATACAGGGTGTTTTTACCCATTATAAGCTCGCCGATAGCAGTCAAGTATATTTGAATAATACCATTTATTTTACAATTTGTGTGACGCATTAGTTAATCGCATTTCTGGTGACGTTTTTTTCTTTAGAGAGTATAAATTCACTGCACTGCGACTTTAAAAACACCCAGTATATATATATATATATATATATATATATATATATATATATATATATATATATATATATACAGGGTGTACTAATGCGTCACACAAATTGTAAAATAAATGGTATTATTCAAATATACTTGACTGCTATCGGCGAGCTTATAATGGGTAATGTTGGTATTAACACTATAAAGTTGTGCCTAAAGCATATGTTGAAAATGTCCACCACGGGCCTCAAGACATGTCGTGATTCGTCTTTCCATATTTGCGAAAACCTTCAGAATAATGTCTGGTGATATTTGTTTAATCTTGTCTACTATTTCAGTCTTTAGGTCATTAATTGTCTGCGGATTATTTTCATAAACTTTCCCCTTCAATGCCCCCCACAGATAATAATCTGGGGGTGTTAAATCTGGTGAACGAGCAGGCCAGATTCCACGTGAAATAATGCGATTTGCAAATATGCTTTCTAAATAATTGAGTGTTGTTGTGGCTGTGTGTGCTGTTGCCCCATCCTGCTGAAACCAGGATTCCATAATTTCCCGTTCTGTAAGGTGTGCTATGAACGGTTCCAGAATTAAAGTACGGTAACGTTCTGCATTTATTGTTTCATTAAAAAATATAGGTCCTATTATCCGCATACGACTTATAGCGCACCACACTCCGACTTTTTGATCGTAAAGCGGCACTTGATGAAATTCATGGGGGTTTTCACTGCTCCACAGCCGATTGTTCTGACTGTTCACATAACCGGATAAATGAAACCAGGCCTCATCAGTGAAAAAAGTGACGTCAAGGATGGCAGCGCCATGTTCATAAATAAAATTCTGAAACCACATGCAGTAGTTTAAACGGGATTCATAATCTCTTTCTTGGAGTTGAGACACTTCAGTTAATTTGTATGGACGATAGTGTAATTCACTTCTTAAAACCTTGTAAACAGAACTCTTAGATATTTGCACCTGTTGAGACAAGTGGTTTAAAGATGCATTTGGACTCATTGTAATTCTGTCTTGGAGTTCCATAATTTGGTCTTGTGAAATTGAAGGTCTTCCAGATCGGTATGCATCTACCACACTACCGGTTTCACGAAACTTTTTGATCAATTTTGTAACAGAATTTCGGTGAGGGACTTGTGAGTCTGGAAATTTCCTCACGAATTGTCTAATGACCTCATCCGTATATTTACCTCCATTACGGAAGACATGCTCAACCAGAAATACCCTGTTTTCAATCGTCAACACCATTTCCTTCAAGCAATGAGACAGTGAAAGTAGCGTAGTGCCCGTCCTTTACGTAAATAAAACCTTAAAGGAAGCAGCGGTTTGTTCATAATTGTGGTTTACAAAATTGTGGTACGTAGATGATGATTACGTCATTTACTGAATATTAAAAATATTCACTGCACTGCGACTTTAAAAACACCCTGTATATATATGTATGTGTGTTTGGGTATGTATATATTTATATATATATATATATATATATATATATATATATATATATATTTATATATGTATATATACATATATATATAATGTGTGTAGTATAAATGTATAGTTTTAGACGTCGTAAAAAATGATGTGCCCCTTATGGTTTGCACAACAGTCATAACTTACTCCTACGTGTAATTCAAAATTTGAAACTTATCTACTGTAAGTTTGTACTAAAAATTGCTGCGAAGCCTACCGTTCGCCTAGCGTACCTTTGAGTACCATTAAGTTAAGATGCTAATAACAAATCTTCCCATTAGAAATACCATTTTCACTAATGATGTGTGTGTGCAATATGCATGTGATCGTTTGTTTCCATTCTTCGTTTCAAGCGGTCGAAAAATACAGCAGGATTAAGCGTAAGATACATATGTTTAAAGTCTTTTCCTGAGTCACTCAATAAGTGTAAATTCTAACTGCTACTACATCTTAATACAATTTTTAAAAATATCTTTTTTGTGGTTTTGAAATAGTCCAACACAAGAAGCCAAGATATACAGGGAGACACAAGCCTTTATGAAGTCGATGATGTCAATGGTATTGGAATTTTTATCTTTGAGGTCAGCGTCTAGTAGCGGAGTGTCGTTCACCGGATCAAGTGGTTTATATTCACTACAAGTTTAATAATTATAACATTACAATTAAAGTAGTTCATAAGTCAAGAAAATTGATTCCGAATATTATAGTTTTTTTTTTTTTTTAATATATATGGAACGTGTTGGTGAAGGGAGGAAATTATCAAATAAGTCAATTTAAAATGAGGACCGAAGAACATCGCAATGACAATTTCTGGACACAACAGGGACAGGGAAAAGTTAGAATACTGAATTACAAGGAAAGATAGCTATATACTAGATAGCTTGGTGTTGTGGCATGACAAAAAGTCAACAACAGAGTTGATACGACACAATGTGGACAGGGACTTGTAGGACATGACCGCTTATGTCAACCGAAATAGTATATCATGATGACACTGATTAATGTGTATATATTTATATATAAATGTTCACACTTAGAACATATAAATTATGTTATAATTAAAAAGATACAAGAGAATAATTTAATTCTTGCAAGTTCTGATTATCAAAGTTAATCGTATTTTTACTTGAGAGTAACTTATAAAATAGTAATAACATATAGAAAACAAAAGTTCTTTTTAAAAATACATCTGTAAAGTTAAAGAAATGCAGTTGCAAATATCTTTGATGGTTACAATAGCAAACTACATAAATCTCCATGTATTTTAATACACATATAACAATAAAAACAAAGAAACGTCTTTCATTGACAAGTACGTATTAAAAAACAAATGATATTAACTGATAGTTAAACGTAGAGAATTATAAGTACAATTTAATATTACGAAATACGATGTTTTGAAATTTCAAAATAAATTTTGCCTCTCCATTTAATTATTAATATTTAGAGTATTTAATGTCAAATTGTCTTGAGGAAATTCTTGACTTGATTATACTTTTATGTTGCTCTGCAACAGATCATTTTGCTAGATTTTAATTTATGGCATCAGATGTTTAACAATAAAATGGAAAACGGATACTTATTAGACATTCAATAAATTCTAAATACTTTTCTATAAACGCAGTTCTTTTCTCTAATTCTGGGAGAAGTGGTTAATGCAAAATAGTATATCATTTCGTTATTATATTTTTCTGTGCACTATTTTCTATTATTTATTTCAGTATATTTTCCATGCGTACTGAGGAAGACCCGGTTTTCCATCCCTTCGTCCTCTGGCAGCCTGGAACATTGTAACACAATTACAATTACCTTTACCGCAGCTTCGCATGTTTATGTATGTATATGCATGTCTTTACCTTGACCCTACTGGAACCTTGTTTCTGTCCTAAAGTATTGTAGACATGCTTCCTTTATCTATTTAAATATTAAAACCTCGGGCAATATCCAGTATGCATCTTAATATTTAATTGCTGTGGTTGGGATCCCGAAGCATTCTATTCAGGTAGTCCAACAATTGTATTCACTGTCCATGTATTTGAAGAGAAAATTAACGTTTTGTCATTTATTTCTTTAGGGGCTCTTTTCTAATTCCGTTTTTTTCATCTATCACGACCGCTTTCCTAAATAAATATTACAATCATGATCATGCAGTAAATATGCTTATATCTAATCGAAAGCATTTTTAAACTTATAAAATTAAGTATTCGTTTAGCTAATGAAACACGAATTCATTTTGAAAATGGTTATGTATATGTGATATTTGCAATAAAAATTATTCTAAATGTAATTATATTTTAACATTATGCAGGTTTGACAGTTTTAAAAAAAAATATTTTTAACAAAGTAGAAAACAGCAATTGTTTTCACAACAGATTGACACATACAATGTACATGAATAATGCATTACATAATTTGGTATTTAAATATACTATTCATGAGATCAACTAATACAATAACAATCTCAATCTTTGTTAACAGCGCTCAGTTTTTATTTCTATTTATAGATACATTAACAAGAATTAACTCATTTCTTGATACAACGATTTATTTTTAGCAAAAACTATCACTTGTTTTCAACCCAGAAGTTTCTGACCTGAAGGGATAGAGGATTGCTCCTTATGTGTGAGGAGGGGGATTTTTTTAATTTTTTCAAGAAATTTCACCACGAACGTTTACAATACATATATACTGTTACAGCATGGCTAATGTTATTGAGTTATTTGGAGGGTCATCATCATTGCACTCCGAACATGTCTATAGGTGCACAGATCCCTTCCTTAGCTAGTCCCGCAATGGCCATCGACTGACGACTCCAGTTCTGTGTTGGTTGATAAGTCTTCTTACGCGCACTCTAAGTTTCTCATTTGTGGCTGTGCCCATCTTAACTCCCATCTCTTTCACACGAAGGAGTGACGTGGATTTGTAGTTGTCGAGCCCCTGTGCTCTTCCTACATCTCGTGGGGTCCTGATGATGTCCGCCCGATCCATTGGTTGACCGTCCTCAACGACAGCAGGCTAGCCAACCTGTCCGCTCTTTCATTTCCCCGTTCTCCCACTTTCATTTCCCCGGGAGTACGGGGAAAGAGCGGACAGGTTGGCTAGCTGTGCTGTCGTTGAGGACGGTCAACCAATGTATCGAGCCGACATCATCAGTGCCCCCCCCCCCCCTCGAGATGTGGGAACTACACCGGACTTTGCCAACCATAAGGCCATGTCACTCATTTGGAAGAAAGAGATGGGAGTTAAGATAACCACAGCCAGAAACGAGAAACTTAGTTGACGTATAAGAAGACTTATCAACCGCACATAACTGGTGTCGTCAGTCGCTGGGCACTATTGGACTTGCTGAAGAGGGAATCTGAGCACCTATGGACATGTTCGGAGTGCATTGATAATGACCCGAAAAAAATCAATAATTCAGTTTGCCCAAGTTAGTAGTACCGAACTGTCTCCAGGTTTATTTCTTCAACTTTGATATACACTTGTCGGTTCTCAGTGTTATATTTGTTATCATCATAGTTTTAGTCTTTTTTTATATTCATATCTATTGCATATTTGTTGCTTGTCGTGTGTATTTTATTATTGAGATTAAACGGTAAAATCGGCAAAAAAAGAAGCAATAACGAGACCTAATAAAATGATAGCGACTACACTATTTCTTCTACAAAATGATTAAAACAATCCGATTTTAACTTTTTTGCTAGATTAGAAAGTAGAAAAAAGGTTGACAGGAGATTATGCCTAGTATAGGAACATACAAGAATTAGAGGTAGATGGAATTAAATTAGGATTAGTCAAATGGAGATGGAAGAGATCTTTGTGATATGTAGACAAATTTGACATTTGTACTAGGTTCGAGAACTCAGTTTCTTTAATGTCCGGAGATGAGTGATAGCGAGAATATATCAGTTACTAGGAAGTGAATTAAAATATATAGGTAATTGTTACATATATAAAGGTTATGAGATTGTGGAATTAACAAAATATATGTACATAATTGAGATATGTGTATGGTGTGAATTGAAAACAATGTATATAACCGAGTTTAGGTCACATTTCATCAATATCTAGAAAATGAACATTATTGTTTATCGGATTTAAATAAAGACATTCATTTCATAAGTGTTGTAGTTTGACGTGATGTGGTCTGTGTCTGACGTCATAGTGTGAGAATATCAATTCAGTTGTACATTCACAGATAATACCTCACAAAGGATGCTCAAACACACGCACAATCATATATTATTGTATATATAATAAGATCAAAGAACATGTAACACTCTTATATTCGTTATCAACTTTGTCACAACGATTCTCTTGTTATGATTTTATTTTCGTTTTGCCAATCTAAAAAAATAACAAAATACATTTCTGTAGTTGCTGCTCATGTTATAGTAAATGAAGATATTCATTGAAGAGTTTACACTCTCCATAATGTAACCAATTCCAGCTATCATTACTGACAAGTTAAAATACTTCCCGTTGATGGTTAAAGAGTCTTCACATGCTACTGCCAGCATAATCATATTGACAGGAACAAAGCAAAAAATAAACAAAGCGGAAACCATTACAGTCATTTTGCCAGCCTTCTGGTTACGTCTTGAGACTCTGTCATTCTGTGAACTAGGGGTAGATTTTTGTCTCCACTTTGATTGTCTTTGAAGGTGAAATGAAAGTATGGTTGCACATACAACTATGATCACAAATGAACTAAAAGGAATAATAAAACCGTTAATTGTGAATGTAATCATCTCAACGTCCCGTCGATCTGTAGTGGAAACTGTTCCAACAATAGTTTTGTTTCTTAGTTGCGAAAACACTGTACCCAATCTAGTGACAGCGTACACTGGGTGCCTGTCATGTAGAAGATGATGAACACACTAACGATGATCACAGTCGTTCGCTTTGGTGTAATGAGGCTTTTTATCTGAAATGACAAAGCATGAAGTAAAGAAAATGTCGTAATTTTATAATCATCATCATCAGGTACAATGCCTGCTGGCGTAAGTGATCATGTATCTCCATAACTTTCAATCTCGACAGTTCTTTATCATTTCTGTTGTTGACCTTCTGCCAAACAATTCTCTTCAGCTGCCTGTTATTTTTTTTCTTTTTGCTTCCCTCTATCTCTTCGTCCCTCAATTTTCTAATATTGGAAAATAGTTCTCTTTTTGCTTTGACTTCTTTTAGAACATTTTCATTACTCTTCTTAGCTGTCCATGGCACTCTCAACATTCTTCTGTAAAACCACATTTCTACAGACTCCATTGATTTTCTTGTCTGTTGTCCTATTGTCCATGATTCACATCCATATGTTAAGACTGGCGATACATAACATTTAAGAACTATTTTTCTTGTTTCTATTGTCAAAAATGGATTACATAGTATCTTCCTCATTTTTTGAAAGCTACTTTTGCTTGAGCCATTCTGCATCTCACCTCTTTTGTGCATCGTTCGTTCGTTCGTTCGCTTTCGTCAGCTTTGACCTCTGACGAAGTCCCACCCACTCAATTTTGTGGGACTGAATTTTGCGTGTAAAGTCTGTTTTATCCCATTACAGGATGCCCCTCGCCATGCAGGCAGATTTACTCCGACTTCAGAGGTATTTTGTGCATCATCCGTCTGAGATTAACAAAGTTCCCAAATATTTAAATTCATTAATTACTGCTTCAATAAGAAATTAATTAATTAATTTTATTGTCAGGTCATGTAATTTACCTGCTACTGTATGCAGTAAATAGTACAACCTGTGGCTGTCCTGCTGCCTTGCAGGTAAGCTCGGGAGAGTAAAAGGCTAAAGGAGGCTACCCCGAAGTAAAACAACCCCATTGCCTTGTGGGTAAGACTTTTTAGTCAAAGGCTAGCTGAGCCAACCGTAACAAACCGACGGAAGGCAACAGAAAAGCACAGTCGTAACTTCCTTGTACAATCATGAATTTTATAATAGCCGTTCATAAAAGAAACAATTATGTTGATTCGATTTGTACTTGCAGAATGTATCATTTGAATGCAAATCGTTGCATAATGAACGTTGAAAATGTTCTTCTTTCATAACAATCAAATTTAGCTATACCTTTCAACCAGAAAGCTTTTCACGGAACTTGGGGATATGTGTCTAGGGGCATCGAAATATAAAATGGACGGAGAGCCCCTGATGTTCTCAAAACGACACGAACTGTATGGTTTCTGTCAGAGGCCCTCCAAAGAACACGAACTGGGCTGTGTCTGTCGGAGATCCTCCAAACACGAACTGCTTGTATTCTGTTTCTATAAGCTTTACAAAATGGACTATACTCTTGAGGTCTCCACTGGTTTCTCTTATAATATCATTCAGGCTGTTGATCATCTGATACATTTGGTCTTATGTGTTCACGACTATTTCTCTCCATCACCCACTTGCACAAACTTATTAACAATTCCATGATTTATTTCTCCTTTTGTCAAATCGATAAATTGTGTAGTAGCACTTCTTGTTGACTTCCTTTGTATCTTTTTTTCCTGTTTCGCCCGCCACTGAGCGAAACACTCGTTCTCCAACAGATGTGATATGTGATGTATTGATGTACTCGTTCATGAGTCTACGTGGCTGCTCCATGTTTGTAGCAGCAGAATCTCTAGATCTATTTAGTGTACGTGCGCTCTGTGGCCATTATTTCTTAGTTTGAAGATTGTGTGTGCTCATTAATTTTGAACATGCCGTGTTAAGGGGAGCCGCGATAGCTCAGTGTTTAGTGAACTGCACTACAAAGGACATGGAGTAGGGTTCGATCCTACCGATGGCTTCCGGGTTCACCCAGCCCTAAATGGTTACCGGATTTTTATGGGAAAGTAAAGCGGCACGGTTGAAAGATAATCATCATTTCACGGAGAAAAAAACGAAAAGACACAATATAATTTTTACACCAGGTGGTAATTATTAAATATATTGTCAGTGCTCAATTTATTAAAACTTTTGGCGATTTATTTTTGTGACATTGTGGTCAGTACTACGCTAGTACCGCATTTCTTTCTAAGAAAAATCCGGTACACACTAAAGGTTGTTTGATACTGGAAGCCGTCGAGCAGGACTGAACGCAACATCTTGTCCTTTATTGTTCAGTTCACTCACCAGTGAAATATCGTGGCTTTCTGTTTTTGTCATAACCGATCATTTAATCCTCAGCCATTGTTGACAGTTTGCATCTCCAGTTGGATGGTTATACGCATTCATGATCCGTACCACCAAATATTTATCGAGATTTTATTATTGACGAGTTATCAGACCTCTCTAGCCACTTATCTACACTTTCATAAATAAATGTTGCTTTCAAAGAAAGTCCTTCAAAATATCAAAATTGCTAGAGGTGCCACAGTTCTTTCGCAGCAATTATGTCACTTCTATTGTTGTCATGCAATCTTAAAGACCAACACTGTAGATTCAAACAAGGTATTGTACCCCATTGAATTATATTTTATTCATGCAATTAGTTTCATTGGACTCGAGGCATCCCTATATGCGATGCACCGCCCTTCCTACATTTCTGGAAGCGTACGCAGACTGATTATTCCCATAACGTGTTGATCGTACATAAAACATCTGCTTTTCTCACTAAACATGTGTGATCTACAGGCGCTTTTCTACATTTAGACTCATCCGTCTGTCAATATATAGAGATTATTGGTACACTCACCCTCCCTCTCTTCTTGTATGGATAAAAAAAAAAAAAACTAGCATGGTGTTGTCTTCTTAGTCACAGCGTCAGACGAAACTCAGTGCCAGATATTCCAATAAGTTTCTAAACTAGTCCATTGCCGTGTACACTTGCGTGCTTGGACAATACAACCTTCGTTAACACGTTCCATTTAAAGCCATCTAAGAGCTGCATCCACTCCTGCTTCAGAGTACACCTGTCAACTTTTTAGACCGTACTTTACTATTTTGTCACCATGTCTGCGGGATCCACGTTATGTGTTACCAGCCACGTTATCACCGACGTTGCTACTTTTATCTCCATTCTCATGCTGGACACTGTATCGCTGCAGTTGCCAGATTCCCTAGCCACTTCTCTGCCATGTTGGTATGCTACAAAACCGCAACCGCTGACCGCTGGATACAGACACCATCCGTGTAGATTATGTATAAGGTTCTAAGGTGACAACATATTTTCAATGGATTCCCTTACTACTACCCCCGTATCCATTTTTGACGGCTCACCTGTTCTACAGCCTACAAACGAGAGCACACGAACTCCGCATATATAGGTGATTCAGAACACCAGCCGTTTCCAATAACTTTTTCTATGTCACTAATTTCGTAATAAGATAAACTCAATTGTAAACAATGATTTTGTTTTATATTCTGACATAAACTCTCTACGCTTATTTCATTCCTCTTCTCAAAGTCCTTTCAATACTTGCTTCCTAATTAGCAGTAACTAGTCGATTCTCAAATCTGCTCTATTTTAGCATGGTTATCATAGCATCATTGTCCGCATCCTCATCTTAGACACATGGTTGTTTATTAAAAGTTCGTCATGGTAACTTAATTGTCCAGCCACAACAATTTTGACATCCACTAAAAAAGCAAATGTAAAAGTTGCATTCAGGCTGTGCTACCCACGATGCCTCATTTAATCGAAAACCTTTTTAAGAGAGTAGTGCTTTCTCATAAAGTGGGTGTTCACACCTTGTTTAAGAAAACATTTCTTTTAATGGACTTATTTTCTTATAAAGTGTATGTTTGTTCTCATCAGCTACACTGACGTACTCTTAATTGGTTGCCTAACTCTATCTAACTTTTTTGTATTTAATGTAATCTATATATCACATCACCAATATAGGCATGTTAATAATACAGGTATAACAATACTCATATCACACATTGTTACATGTTGTGTAGAACAGCATAGAGCGTTTAAACGATATTGCCGTCACAGAGAAAAGCAATGTATTGTATAACACTACACGCTAGCTCATCTAAAGTGTAGAATATAGGCATGCGCTATTGCCATACCCTCGTTTTCAACATGGAATGACGGTTTAATAAGTCAATTAAACTGTTTAATAAATTGTTAAAATCGAAAGAAAAGTTGCGATCAAAATTAACACCCGTTGAAGGCAATCCGGTTTAATCGAACAAGATATACATTAGAGAGAGAGGCAATTCTACATCAGTAATACCACCATTATCGGGTTGCGTGTCCCTTGCAGAACATTGCACTCATCTCAGGCCGTTGGAAAGAATCTCTATGCCATCTAGCCAGATCACTTGCTTCCGCTGCCATGTCAACCTCCTTCACTGACCTTATGTGAAGAACATTGATCATTACAGGCTTTGTTTACCACCTTATTCGGGTGCGATTGTATTAAGCTGCATTATTTGAAAAGTAACGAATTATCATCTTGTTTTTTTTTCCTTATCTGAACTTTAGGAACTGTGTACACATGCCTAATTACAGTGGGTGACACCTGCAAGTGATTGTTAGATACCTAAACAACGCGATGAAAGTAGAAAACAAGTCCTGTATTAATGTTATAATCCTCTTATTTTTATAAGTGACCACGATCAATAATATTACTGACTATTTATTTAACTTAAGTAGTGAAGACATACGCAGACATCATTCTAGAGATCTAACATATAACAAACTCATTTTTTGAAGCTTAGCTCTCATTTCTTTTCAATGACATATGCTGTCTAATATAACCTAACAGACCTAGTCTGAGGTTGAGCGGCCTGTTGTGCCTTTCTCAGAAAGTATACAAAACTTTCATCGAGTGCCATCTCCGCATGGAAGGTTGGCTACCATGGAGCGCCATTCCGCTCTGTTTCTTACTTTGATGGTGCAACTTGTCATAGGCTGGTTTGTCCATCTTTTGATGTTACTCGTACATGTTAGTCTTGGTCTGCCTCTGCCTCTTTTACCCTGCATTTTCCCCTCCAGGATTACTTTTATTTGGCTGTTGTGTCTTTTAACATGGCCCAAAAATCTCATTTGTCTTGCTTGAATTGTGTTTAGTAGTTCTCTTTTCATTTTTAGTTGTTTTAAGACGTCAACGTTTGTTTTCTTTTCCTTCCATCCAATTCTACCTATTCTCCTATATATCTACATTTCGAAGACTTCACTTCTCTGCTCTGTTTTCTTGTCTAATGTCCATGTTTCTGCACCATATAGGAATGTTTGAGAAGACATAGCATTTTGATATTTTTAGTTTTAGCCCTGGTGTTATTTGTGAAAGAGATTGGAGCTTCATCACGCACTAGTCCAGAGAAAGCCGTGGAGAGGAATTCGAACTTATGTCGGAGGAAAGATCTTAAAATAAGAGCATGGAATGTTAGGACTCTATATCAAGAAGGGAAATTGGAAAATATGATTCAAGACAATAACATGGACTAGAATATGGACTGAAAGTGGGCGGGAGATCAAAGAAGATTACTACTTGTGTAGAACGCCGACAAAAATCTGGTCAAGATAGTAATGAAATATAATAAATATAAGTATATGTTTGTTCTTTTTAAACGTGATTGTAAATAACAATAACTTTCACCTTTAAAGGTGCAGTAATGCATAAGCATCTCTCCACTGTAATCATGGCCGTGATACAACTACTGACTCTGGTGAAGGACACATGAGCCATCCCTGTAGTTGTGAATCCAACTTCCATTGGATCAAACGGTAAGTCATATGCGTCAGATGCTAAGATAACAAAAATGGATGTGCCCACCATCGTTGTAAGACTGCCTAGATCAGACACCGCTAAACCTGAAAAAAAAAAAAAAATATTGTAAACTTCTTGTTCAGGTCAATAATAAACATTAGTCTATATAGGTCAATAAATTATTTTTTTTTTTAAATGAAATTAAAACAAATTTTAATTTTTTTTTCTTTCTTGCAGCAGACATTTGACCAATTAGATAAATTAAACTATCTAGGAAGTCTAGTGAGAGACGATAAAGCAACAGAAAAAGACTCAAGAAGCAAAAACGCTTGTCACATCAAAGTCAAAGTTGAAACGTCTATATAATGGAGTGGTGTGAAACGTTCAGGCTTCAAATGTAGTAAGTACGATTGTGAAAAAAAAAAAAATTAAATCATCATTAATGTGAAGCCACATCTAGCAGCTGTGAGAAAACAAGATTTTACGTGAAGTCAAGGAAGTGCTTAAAGACAGTTATGATATTGTATATTCTGATGTGTAAACTAACACTAACATTTATTAGAATTCAGAGCTAAGGTTACTTTTTAACAAGGTTGCGTGCTTTGGTATAATTATATACGGAACAGAAACTTGGACTACCTATATAGGGCAGGTGAAAAGGTTAAACAGCTTTCATGTGCGTTGCCTTCGAAAGATTATGAATATCAATTGACAGGAAAAGTGACGAAATCTAATGTCTTACAAGCCACAGTCCTAGCCATCATAGCAACACTTAGGAGTCGTAGACTTTAGTCTAGGCAGGGACATGTCAGAAGAATAACATTTAATCGCATTCCTAAACAAATATTATATGGCGAACTTATTGAGGGGAAGAGTCCAAAGGGCAGACCAGTGTTGAGATGTTAGGATGTTTAGATGGGTACCTAGAAACAAAGATCAGCGCTTGATAATTGGACATGCAGGTCTTACGCCATCTCAAAGATAGACCAAGATTACTGGACATAAAGTGGGGACTCAAGCATTTCAGAGAGCAGCAGTGGTTGCCGAGAGAGAAAACACAAATAAAAATCTCAGCTGGTGCATCCTGGATTTGAACTCAAAACATCTCTGTCTCGAGGCTGCCGTCTTGCCTCAAAACCAACTATTCCCCCCACCCCCCAATGTAATGTGTAAGCATAACCAGAGTATATGGTTACGAACATTGCTCGGGAATAAATTGAATATATGTATTTGTTAAAGACATGAATCTCCTGGGTAGAGTAGGACTGAAAAATGACGTTGTAAACAAACAGGTCGAAACTGACGGAATAAGCAGAACTATCCACACTAGTTGTGCATAGACACCTTCAAGGTTCTAGTCGTTCATAATATTAATTTATCATTATTTGTCTCCAATCTAAAACTACTACTATTCGCATTTTGTAAACATACCTCTTCCCCTGAAACGATTCACTGATATGTCGCCTCAACAGTTTCCGCTCATAAAGATATTAATTTATTATTATTTCTCTCTAAAATGTGAGGCTCATGTCTTACGTGAAGAAAAGGAATATTTGAAGAAGGATGGTTTGTGGCTTGTTCAGCCGAACGCTGTTATTAACTTGTTAGTCTCGTCTAAGAATGGCAAAATGTTACATCTTCTCAATATTCCTGTATGGTGCAGAAACATGGACATTAGACAAGAAAACAGAACAGAAAATTGAAGCCTTTGAAATGTGGATTTATAGAAGAATAGGTAGAATTGGATGGAAACAAAAGATAACAAACGATGAAGTTTTAAAACAACTGAAAATAAAAAGAGAACTGCTGAACACAATTAAGACAAGACAAATGAAATTTGTGGGGCATGTTAAAAGACACAACAGCCTACTAAAAGTAATATTGGAAGGAAAAATACAAGGCAAAAGAGGCAGAGGCAGACCAAGACTAACATGGACGAGTAACATCAAAAGATGGACAAGTCAATCTATGTCAGCCTGCACCGTCAAAGCAAGAAACAGAGTAGAATGGCGATCCATGGTAGCCAACCTTCGTTGCGGAGAGGGCACACGATGATGATGAGTCTCGTCTGATCCTAAATGAGAGTCATAACGCGAAATAAATTTGCTTGCCACCATGTTGATTTCAAATTATAAAAGTGATCCTTTTCATTACCATGCCAATCATTCTGAAATTTGAATACACCACTGAATATAACAAATTATAATTTATTAAGCAAAAGAAACATTCACTGTCATTTATGTTTTACTATTTACTCACTTAAATCCTTCGGATAATTGTTTCATAGAAACATATAGTCTACTAGATGAAACCAACTCAAATAATTCATTACTATATTAACAGACTGCCCACATTTTAATGATACAGTTATGGCTTATCAAAAGTCAAGAACATTTTAAGCTTACTGTAAATTCTACGTTTTGAAGGGCGCAATAATTGCTGAATTGACAATGAACAAAAGAATCATCAACTTTAAATAAACTGCATTGTCTACATTATTTTAAAATATTTGCAACCTCATGGACAATGTAAAAATCATGGAAATCCGCCCAGTGGTTTCCGAGATATTTGATGAAGTTTCAGGGCAGGAGTTTTGAAATAAACTGTAGAACATTACGAACACGTTTACTAATATGTTCTGTTCGCTGATATTTCTCAAATTCAAGTTTTAACAGCGTTCAATTTTCTATGCTTAGCATAATGCACAGTGAGACGATTATATTTCATGATTGTAGTCTTTAAGCAGGGGTCAACATAAGTATCCTACTTTTTACTCAAAAGATGTATATTTTGGGGCCACATTTATGTTTCTCATTCCATGTATAGCTGATATGTTTCAATGACATGATCTGGAGATTAGACTATCTGGGTTGGCATGTGCAATAGTGGTTGTTATAAATTGACTGTTTTAGATATGTGCTTCTTCTCCTCGGTTCTAGATAAGCAGAACTATCAACAGAAGTTGTGCATGGACACCTTCAAGGTTCTCGATAAGCAGAACTATCCACACTAGTTGTGCATAGACACCTTCCAGGTTCTAGATAAGCAGAACTATCCACACTAGTTGTGCATAGACACCTTCAAGGTTCTAGATAAGCAGAACTATCCACACTAGTTGTGCATAGACACCTTCAAGGTTCTAGATAAGCAGAACTATCCACACTAGTTGTGCATAGACACCTTCAAGGTTCTCGATAAGCAGAACTATCCACACTAGTTGTGCATAGACACCTTCCAGGTTCTAGATAAGCAGAACTATCGACAGTAGTTGTGCATAGACACCTTCAAGGTTCTCGATAAGCAGAACTATCTACACTAGTTGTGCATAGACACCTTCAAGGTTCTAGATAAGCAGAACTATCCACACTAGTTGTGCATAGACACCTTCAAGGTTCTAGATAAGCAGAACTATCGACAGTAGTTGTGCATAGACACCTTCAAGGTTCTCGATAAGCAGAACTATCCACACTAGTTGTGCATAGACACCTTCAAGGTTATAGATAAGCAGAACTATCCACACTAGTTGTGCATAGACCCCTTCAAGGTTCTAGATAAGCAAAACTATCCACACTAGTTGTGCATAGACACCTTCAAGGTTCTAAATAAGCAGAACTATCTACACTAGTTGTGCATAGACACCTTCAAGGTTCTAGATAAGCAGAACTATCTACACTAGTTGTGCATAGACGCCTTCAAGGTTCTAAATAAGCAGAACTATCTACACTAGTTGTGCATAGACACCTTCAAGGTTCTAAATAAGCAGAACTATCTACACTAGTTGTGCATAGACGCCTTCAAGGTTCTAAATAAGCAGAACTATCTACACTAGTTGTGCATAGACACCTTCAAGGTTCTAAATAAGCAGAACTATCTACACTAGTTGTGCATAGACGCCTTCACGGTTCTAGATAAGCAGAACTATCTACACTAGTTGTGCATAGGCACCTTCAAGGTTCTAGATAAGCAGAACTATCCACACTAGTTGTGCATAGACACCTTCAAGGTTCTAGATAAGCAGAACTATCTACACTAGTTGTGCATAGACGCCTTCAAGGTTCTAGATAAGCAGAACTATCTACAGTAATTGTGCATAGACGCCTTCAAGGTTCTAGATAAGCAGAACTATCTACAGTAATTGTGCATAGACACCTTCAAGGTTCAAGATAGTGTACTGCACCTGTCTTGTGATGATCCTGCCTCATATAGTACTGTCGAGCACGTTAATTGGCTAAATAACAGTATGTGTCCAATTTCCACTTGGGGCTGATCAGGAAGACACATTCTGACTTTTAAGGTGAGGGGACAATTATTGAAGTCTTCTTATAAAAATTCTTATTAAAAAGCGGTCTGCCAATATGGAAATGTTGGTTTCTATTTTTATAATACGCAGGGCGTGATCCTAAGGTGCTCCTATATTTGTGGAAGTGGCTTATCTATACGGTCGTATAAGGACCTGCCATATATTATAATGGAAAGAACAGTACTTTAACACACATGCTCACACGTTTACACTTTCAATAGAACATTATTAAACAAATATTTACCTAGGAGACTGACATTGACTGAATCGACAAAGCCTTGTTTCGCAAAACACATGATGTTGATAATGTTTGTGACGATGCCAAATATGTTGATTAATTGACACACAACACCATAGGTAACACAAGTATAGATTTGTACTATAGTATCACTAACGAGGAATATATCATCTGTTGATGACATCGTCTTAGTGTTGTAATTAAATAAATAGACTTATGGTGAAATAGCGTGAGGTAAATCAAAGCAGCTTTACAAAACGTAACAGTTGTTGTTGTGGATCTCAGCGCATTGTTAATCTTCAAGCGTCAGTCAACAAACTAGGACATTAATGCATTATTATAATTTTCAACAATATATTTCATTGTATAAAACGTCATTTTTACAAAAGTAGTTATTTCTCTTCCTAATGTTCAAATCTCTCTTTTACTCACCTTTTTATATCTCTTTCTCTCACTCTCTCTATGTATATATATATATATATATATATATATATATAGTGAGAGAGATAACGACTTGAACATATCATAACAAGTAGTAGAATAAACTAAACAGAAATAAATAAATAAGCATGAATAGCAAGACAATTTTTTTTTTTAACGAGATCGCCATACACATGTAAAAAAACAACGCAATTAATACATTTTTAAATTAAAAAAGTATTATACCTAAGCATTCACATATGAGGCATGTAATAAAGGTAAAAATACAGATAGTCGAGTTGAAACTAATTAAATATTGAAGAACATTATATAAAAAAAATACTGTGTGGCCGGAGCTGAAAAAAAAATGTATTTGAGAAACAGCTAAAATCAGAGCTATTTAAAACGGTTACAGCAAGATAAATGAACATTTTATGATAAATAACAGTGATCCCTCCTTGGAAAGTCATCTTGTAGGGGAAGCGATAAGAAGCAGACAAAGATTAAAATGAG
Source organism: Megaustenia siamemsis (assembly GCA_032433765.1). Lineage (NCBI taxonomy): Eukaryota > Metazoa > Mollusca > Gastropoda > Stylommatophora > Ariophantidae > Megaustenia > Megaustenia siamemsis. The sequence continues at coordinate 92,861,650 of JAVIAB010000124.1, forward strand.
ATCATGAAGTTACAGAGGAAATAACCTATGACAGCGTGCTCTATGAAGGCAAGATACATGATGAACTTGCGATCCATAGTAACTAAATGTTGATGCGGAGACGGCAAACATATCATACACAAAAATACATCGTGAATCTATGCATAATAATAGCATCATCATCACGTACCGAGCCTACTGGCGTAGGTGAATATGTCTCTCCACAATTTTCAATCTCGACAGTTATTTATCATTTCTCTTGTTGAACTTCTGCCAATCCATTCTCTTAAGCTGTCTGGTATTTTTCTCTTTGCTTCCCTCTATCTCTTCGTCCCTCAATTTTCGCAGTTGTTACATTATATTCCAGTTGTTCTCTTCTCATTACATGGCCAAAAAAATATGATTGTCTCTTCCAAATATTGAATATTAGCTCTCTTGTTGTTTGGCCTCTTTCAGAACGTTTTCATTACTCTTCTTAGCTGTTCATGGTATTCTCAACATTCTTCTGTAAAACCACATTTCTACATACTCCAGTGATTACTTGTCTGTTGTCATATTGTCCATGATTCACATCCATATGTTGAGACTGGCTCTACATAACATTTAAGAACTCTTTTCTTGTTTCTATTGTCAAAAATGGATTGCACAGAATCTTCCTCATTTTTTGGAAAGCTACTTTTGCCTGAACCATTATGCATCTCACCTCTGTTCTACATGTACAACTGAGCTATATACTATGCATATATAAATATGTTGCATATTATAAAATCATTATTGTCTGATAGTAAATAAAATAGTAGGTTGCATGCAGGAAACTTAATTCTCGCAAATAATGCTCAGAAAAGTGGTCACAGTATCGTACTTTATCAACACACTGGTCAAATAGTTGTGTTTTTTAATCACTTCATGTCAAGTTTGAATAATTGATTGTTAAGTTGAAGAACTACAATTACAAATGTCTAAATGGTTAGAATATTGACCGACATCAATGTCTATCTATAAATACAAATAATAAAATATGACTTGTTTCGAAGGTGATATTTATATATAAAATATATATATTCTTGTTTTACGGTTTAGATTTACATGTAGTGTGATTTATAATAACGAACATCGGTGTTTTTTTTCCATTTCTCCATACATTCTGTATTTTATCGCCCTTGTTATTTGGAATTGTTATGGACTTCATAATGAAGAAATGCTGCACTGGTAATAAAGGCATCGAATGGATACAAGGAGACCATTTGGAGGACCTGGACTTTGCTGATGACATAGTTCTCATCAGCAATCAGATAAAAACGATGCAGGAAAACACAAATGAACTATCATCAATAGCCAGCAAATTGGGCTTGAGGTCAATCATGAAAAGACTAAAGTCATGAAAAGTTTAATTCCAACAAGTGACAAAATATACATGGAAAACAAACCAGTAGAAGAGATCGATCACTTCATCTATCTTGGAAGTCACATTGATCGAGAAGGGATACGAGCAAAGAAATTAGAATCAGACTGGCTAAAGCAGCAATGTCTTTCAGAAGCCTTGAAAAGTTGTGGAAATCAAAACTCATTAGCACAAACACAAAACTTAGGCTATTCAAATCAAATGTACTATCAACCCTTACGTATGCGTGTGAAAGCTGGAAAACAACAAGAGATATAGAAACAAAGTTGAACGCATTCGAAAATAAATGTCTAAGGAAAATACTTGGTATAGAATGGAACGAATTCAAAACAAACGAGGAAATTAGAGATCGCCAATCAACCACTAATATCTTCAGTAATAAAGAAAAGACGATGGTCATACGTTGGACATGTGATGAGAAGAGATAATAATCGAATAGCAAGCAAGCCCTCATATGGGAAACAACAGGTAAAAGAAAAAGAGGAAGACCCAGGGAGACACTGAGAAGAACATTGATGAGAGAGGCAAGAGCAGCAGGAGTCGGCTCCCTCAATGAGATAGAACTGCTTGCACAGAACAGAGACAGATGGCGAGATTTGATAAAATATCTTTAAAAGAAAACTGCTAGAACAAAAATTCATATAGGAGAAGGTGTATCTTGGTTTACGCCCTATGGGCCGGTTACGGCTCGAAAGGTCAATAATAGATAGATAGATACATTCTTCCCTTTCCCACTACTAACGATTAATGTTTAAAGTAAAATATAAATTATCTTAGACATTTATGGCGTGATTATATTTTCATCTTGGCCTGCAATTCGTCATTTTTCGAACATGTTATAATTTCAGGCAACTGGCATTAACAAATACAAGCATATACCGGTAATACATTTTAATAGTTTCTTTTCGCTAATTCTACGAAGAATGGGCACATACAAAATAATATATTATTTCGATGCAGTAATTTTCTTGTAATTTTTTTCTCCTCTTTATTTTCTTAACTCATTCTTTGCGTATCGAGGAAGACACAGTTTTCAATCCCTTCCTCTTCTGGCAGCCTAAAAAGCTGTATTTTGTTTCTATCATAGAGTAATGTAGAAGTCGTGCCTCCATGTTGCCATTTATTTCTAATCTCTTACAATGATAATTTCTATTTTTATATTTAAGAAAATGTTAAGGTCACGAAGAATTCTATTCCTGACAGGTGGACCATTGTATTTAGTGTCACTGTATTTCAAGCTCAAAGTAATCATTTGACATTTATTTCGCAATGAGCTCTTCTAGTTCAGTTTATTCTAGGCACTTCGAAAACTTTCCACAAAAATATCATAATTTTGTAACATATGTTTCTATTTAACCACTACTATTTTTCATTCATCATCATTGAGTGCCGTCTCCGAATCGAGGGTTGGCTACCATAGAGCGTCATCCCGCTCTGTCTCGTGTTTTGATAGTGCAGGCTATCATAGGCTGACCTGTCCATCTTTTGATGTTACTCGTCCATCTTAGTTTTGGTGTTCCTCTGCCTCTTTCACCTTGTATTTTCCCATCTCAGATTACTTTTAGTAGGATGTTGTGTCTTTTAACATACCACACACTCTCATTTGTCTTGTTTGAATCGTGTTTAGTAGTTCTCTTTTTAATTGTAATTTGTTTAAGACTTCGTAGTTCTTTTTTTATTTTCGTTCCATTCAATTATATCTAATATTCTATAAATCCATTTTTCAAAGGCTTCGATTTTCTGTTCTGTTTTCTTGAATAATGTCCATGTTTCTGCACCATATAGGAATATTGAGAACATGTAACATTTTGCTCTCCTTAGCTTTAGTCTGGTGTCATTTGTTTTGATGTTAGTATATTTTTCATGACATTAGACTTACTTTGTAATATTCCTATTCTTTTGTTTTTTTAAGTTGTACATTTTCCATCACTGGTTATAGTATGTCCCAAGTATTTGTATTTATGAACTGTCTCAAAGTCTATTCCTTCAAAGCTGATATCCACTTTAAGTTGTGAGTGTTATCTTTGTTTATGAATAGTCTTTATGATATCCACTTGTGGATAGTGTTTTCTTTGTTTATGATCATAGTTTTAGTCTTTTTGATATTATATCTATTATTCTATTCCATATTTTTCGCTTGTCATGTTTGTTTCATTAAGTAATTTGTTGTAGATCTTTAGGTTTTCTGCTAATAATACAGCATAATCAGCCTATCTTAGGTTATTAATTTTATTTCCATTAATTTTTGGAACTGGTATCTCTATGATGTTTTTAAAGACTTGATCAATCTATAGATTAAATAAGCTTGGTGATAGGATGCATCCCTGCCCTATTCATCTTTTTATATCACTAGGTGTAGCGATCTCTTTGTTATATTTTATTATCGGTGTTAGTGTCACTTTCCAAAGAAAACCATGGAGTGAAACTATCTTTAAACTTATACAATTAAGTATGTACAAGTATGATTAATAAAACTAATCTATTTATTTTAGAAATGATGAGGATACATATGATATTTTCGATACAACTGACTGTAAATGATATTAATTTTTTTTTAAATTTATATGCAGCTTTTATAGATTGTTATTTTGGTAAAGTATAAGGACATTACAATTTTATTCATAGACTTTTTGTCGAGAGTATCTGTAAGAATGCAATATCTCTCTATAACTTTATCAGTTAATGGACGATTATAGAATTCATGATCGCTGTGATGCATTACTGACTCATCACTGTTCAACACACCTGGCGGTACAGCTCATTACTGAACCTTCTAAACTGGTGATAACAAATGTCAGATCAGATTGCGTGTAAAAATGTAAAGCAATAAATATTGTGTAATGTTATAATGTTATAATGATGTTTTGTGTGAGTTGGCATAACTATATTGACACGAGCTCTATAAAAAATACTGTTCATGGGAAGTAAGATAATAACGAAATCAGCTTTGCAATTTTTCTGCCGGACCTATAATTATAATAGTGGATTTAACGGTCATGAGTGTAGGTGTTCGGGGACACAACATTTACTATCAGACACTTCTGACCGTTTGTTGAAGACTGAAAAGTCATATTTTCATTCAAATAATTAAAAAAAGGAATTACGCATTAAAAATGTTGAAATGTGTCAGTGTTAATACTTTATCAATGGTAAGTGAACTTTACCGCTCGATTTTTGTTAAAGGACCAGTGTCCAGTCGAATGTCTGGCTGACGGTCCCCGTGTTTTTTGTTTTATTACTCTGCTTATTTAGACACTTTAAAGTTAACATCTCTAGCAAAATGTTTTTTTTTTTACAGAATTTGACATTAGGCGAAGATGTTCGATTACTTTGTAGTAAAAATAACATATTTTCATTAGATATTGTCTTTTACTTTCGGAGACGGTTTCTCGAAATTGCCTTATTTCACATGACGAATTACATCAAGATATTTATTACAAAAATAATAACATCAGATGGAAGGTGCACCACAGTAATAAAAAACAGAATAGCTCAGGCCAAAATAGCATTTCAGAAAATAAAAAATATCTTATGCAACAAATCTATGTCAATAGAAATGAGAAAGCGAGTTTATCGGTGCTATATAGAATCAATTCTGACCCATGGATGCGAATTACAGACAGTAGACAAACAAATGAAAAGACGATTAGAGGCCACAGAGATGTTATTTCTAAGAAGAATGTTGAAAGTTCCCTGGACAGCTAAAAAGACCAATGATGAAGTTCTCAAAGAGGCTAACATAAAAAAGGAGCTATTAAAAACCATAAGAAAGAAGCAATCAACATTTTTTTGTCACATCATGAGAAGAGGAAAGTTGGAATACTTGGTTACAACTGGCAAAATAAATGGAAAGAGAGATCGCGGACGTCAAAGAGAGAGAATACTGGATAGCTTGGTGTCATGGCATGGAAAACAGTCAACAACAGAACTGATACGATGCATTGTGGATAGAAGATTGTGGAAGGACATGATCGCCTCGCCGACCGGAATGGCACATCATGATGATTTATTACAACATTTTTAGAATCGATTCTAATGTTTGTAACGAATCATAGCACCAGCCTTTTATATTTTTCGATTACGGTTTAGTCTCGGAATAAATAAAAAAAATGTCAGCTATTGTGAACACATTCCACGTGTTGTTATAAGAGAATAGAGAACTGTATCCATGTTGTCCACTTCCATGTTTTCCAGTGCAACGAATGATCCTCTTTCTTCTGATATCCTTATTTTGGAATAATGCTCTGTTCAATACATGTGAGATGCGATGCTTGAGAAAAGTAACAAACAACACAGGAAGAGATAGAATACCAAATGAAACCATAAGAAAAATGGTAGGAACAAAACCCTGCCAAGAATATATAGAACAACAACAACTTAAATGGCTTGGCCACCTGGTCAGAATGAATCCTCACCAATCACCATCAAGGGCGTTCTTCTCGAGAATGCACGGAAAAAGACCAAGAGGAAGACCCAGAAGAAGATGGATAGATGCAGTGACAGAGACATGTAACAACAAAGGAAAATCACTAATTCAGACAATTCGAGCAGCACAAGAACGACAAATGATATAAACCACGACACCTTTCAGGTATCAGTGAAAGAGAAAAGAAGAATGCTCTGTTCCTCCCTTTATGTCTATATTATCTCTCAGATATAGGGAGCTGCAATAGCTCAGTAGTTAGTGAACCTGACCACACAGGACAAGAGGTCGGGTTCGATCCTGACTGACGGCTTCCGGGTTCACCCAGCCTTACATGGGTGCTGGATTTTTTTTATGGGAAAGTAAAGCGGCTCGAGCGTAATACCGACCACATTGCCCCAAAAATCAGGGGCGAAGGTCTGTACAACTTATGGTCACCGACACCATATTCCCTATTACGTCACTTGGCGTGAATGGGCTCTTTACTTTTTACTTTACTGCTCAGATATATGTAAGATTGTACGTTTAGTAAAGTTTGTTTGCCTATTCTTATTTAGTTATTACCAAATACATTAATTCTCATAATGTTGATCTTATCTCTATTTATTGTCATAATAGACCACTCAAAATAATGCACTGGAATGCTGAAGGCATCAACAGCAAAAGAGATGGGTACAGTAAAAAGATAGAATTAGAAAATATCCTGCATGAAGAACAAGTAAGCATATGCTGTTTGCAGGAAACCCATCTAAACAACGACATAGCCTTGAAGATTAGGGGATACCAGTGCTACCGATCTGACAGGAAAAACAGACAAAAGGGCGGAATACTGACTCTTGTAAGGAACAACATTAATGCATGTCAGATTGAAGTGTATATGGATGGGGCGGAATATCAAATACTGCACCTCAGGACAGGAAATACAGACTTCCATCTACTAAACTACTACTGTCCGAGTGACCGCCCACTAGCACTAGACACATTTACATTAAAAGAAAGAATAATTGTATGTGGAGACTTTAACAGCCATTCACAGAGCTGGGGCTATGAAGATATGGACAAGAGAGGTGAAGAACTTGAAAATTGGCAGGATGACAATGGGCTTATACTATTAAACCAGGCAACAGATCCACCAACATTCTATTCCAGATCATGGCATACCACATCTACACCAGACCTTGCTTTCCATTCACCAGACCTGGATTGGAATATCACACGTATTGTTGGGAAACAACTTGGAGGCAGCGACCACCGACCTGTCTTTTTAGTGGTGCAAAATGAGGCCGTCAGGGAGAGCAGCACTCTCTCCAGATGGAATTACAAAAAGGCAGACTGGAAAATGTATCAACATTACACCAGTGTACTGACTAAAGATCTAAATACAGACAGAGACATCAACAAAATAGTTGATGAATTCAGTAGACTAATAATACAAGCTGCCAGTGAAACAATACCCAGAGGGGCACGGAAACACTACAAACCATACTGGAATAGTGAACTAGAGCAACTGCACAATGACATGGAAACATCTCGAAAACAAGCAGAAAATAACCCCTGCCAGGAACACCACAATAACTATCAGCATGCTAAAGCCAAATTTCAATGGGCTAAACTACAAGCCAGACGGAGAAGTTGGAAAGAGAAAACAGAGTACATGAATCTAGAACGAGACACAAGAAAAGTGTGGAAGCTTGTAAAACAGCTGAATGATGAGGGTACAGAAGGGAACACAAAAATTACACTGAAGAAGGATGGAAACATTCTAACAGGTAAACATGCAGCAAATCACTTTGCAGACTCCTTTGCAAATGACAACAATATTGAAATTAGCCTAGAGAAACGTCAAGAGACCCGTCTAAAACAACAAAATGCAAGACAAGAAGAGACTGCACATGAAGTCATGGAAATACCCATTACACAAAGAGAGCTAGAGCTGGCAATATCCAAATTAAAAATGAAAAAGTCACCAGGTAGTGATGGAGTGTCTAATGAAATGATTAAGAACTTGGGAACTGCAGCTAAAGCAAAACTACTGCAGATCTACAACATTTGCTGGATCACAGGTAAAGTGCCACATGCATGGAGAGAAGCAATTATGATACCATTACTAAAGCCAGGAAAAGATGGTTCAATGACATCCAGCTATAGACCAATCAGCCTTACAAGCTGTTTGTGTAAAACAATGGAACGTATAATCAATCTCAGACTGCAGTGGTACCTGGAAAGTGAAAATCTCCTTGTCCCACAACAAGCAGGCTTTAGACAGTGTTACTCTACCGAAGATCAGGCAACCTATCTTTCCCAGGAAATTGAGGATGCGTTTCAAGAAAAGAAACTGGTACTAGCAGCATGGATAGACCTAAAGAAAGCATTTGATAAGGTATGGAAGGAAGGGCTTTTGAAGAAACTGAGAAATTATGGAGTAAATGGCAGGATGTACAAATGGGTCAAAGCATACCTGCATAACAGGAGAGCCAGAGTGCAACTGGATGTCTTAAGAGTAAGAAGGTCTTACTGCGCCAGGGCGTTCCACAGGGAGGGGTACTATCTCCAACACTTTTTCTGATCTACATCAATGACCTAGTTACTGAACTACCACATGGTATCAAAGTGGCAATGTATGCAGATGACTTGGTAATGTGGTGCACAGAGGAGTATGCAACAGTGGCCTCCAAATTGTTACAAAGAGCTATGAATGCACTGAATTCATGGACAAATAGATGGTGTATCAGCATCAATACAGACAAATGCAGTACTACACTTTTCACTCTTTCCCCAAAACAAAAAGCAGGAGCCATCTATATAAACAATGAGCCTGTGAAAGAAGACATACAGGCTACGTATCTCGGAGTTACATTTGATAACAAACTATCTTGGAAACAGCAGATAAATAAGGCAACCCAAAAAGCAAGGAGAAAATTGGCTATTCTAAGAAAGCTGTGTGGAACTACGTGGGGTGCGAGTGGGAAAATACTCAGTAAAGTTTACCAACAGAGTATACGCCCACATTTAGAATATGGATCATCTGCATGGTGTTCAGCATCAAACACCACACTTCAAGAACTGGATAAAGTACAAAACCAGGCACTTAGGGTCATCACAGGAGCAATGAAATCAACACCAATATTAGAGATGGAGAAATTGTGGAGGATACCAGCACTGAGAGAACGGAGGGACACAAAGGTGCTGATACAGGCAGAAAAATTTGCTTGCATGCCGAGACATCCAATGAAGGACCGATTCCAAAATCTTGCATTGGGACGACTTAAGAGAAGCAGTTTTATCCACCAAGCCAAGCGTATTAGTAGACAAACACCAGACATGCCAAGAGCTGTTAACCCCCTACTGCCCATACCAGAACAGACTCCCTGGACAGAGGAATCTGGATTATCAGTTCAAATACGGACAGAAGTGAAAGGAATAGTTGATAAAGAGGAACAGAATAGTCTACAGCGAAAAACAATAACTCTCAGTTTCCTGGATGAAGAATACCCACAAGACCTATGGATTCGTGTGTATACAGATGGATCAGCACAGAATGCAGTAAAAAATGGGGGAGCAGGTGCATATATAGAATACCCAAATAACACTAGGGATATGAATAAAATAGCAACAGGGAAATATTGTCACAATTATGATGCAGAAATACAAGCAATAAAGTTAGCAATAGAAAAACTGCTGAACATTAATCTTAGCCCGCAGCCTGTAGTGTTTTTGACAGATGCAAGATCAGTACTCCAGGCACTACAATCCAGAAAATTACCACATCTGCAGACCTTATTGACTGAACTCTGCAAGCACCACAGGGTTGCCCTGCAGTGGATCCCATCTCACTGTGGAATACCAGGAAATGAGAAAGCAGATCAGTTGGCAAAGGAAGGTTCAACAGGCACACAACTAGATACACCTGTTACATACCATCATAAGAAAACAGATAATCAAATCAATCAGAGGACCACAAGCCCCAAATCAGGATGCCTTTTATAATATGAATAGATATGAACAAGTTATCATTATACGTCTCAGAACAGGACACAATCGACTCCATAGTCACATGTATACAAAATTCAAGATCGGCACCTCAACTACTTGTACATGTGGACAGGCGCCCCAGACTGCTGAACACATACTTCAAGACTGCACTGAATATAGTAGACTGAGGAAAATCCATTGGCCCATAGATACAACACTACAGACAAAACTATATGGGCCACTGCAAGAATTACAAAAGACAGTAACATTTATACAGGAAACGACATTGCAGATATAGACAATGCTTCAGGCGAACGAAAGATAGATAGTTAGATTGTCAGGCCCAGCTATTGTGATCTCTCATCAAGTAGGCGTATCGTATCTTGCATCTGTTAATGATTACGTATTAGGAGAGCTATGTCATCAGCAAAGTCTAGGTCATTAGATTGCTTGGTCCATGACCACTGGATTTCATTTATGTTGTTATGAGCTATATTTATAATCCAGTCTATGGCCAGTAGAATGAGATATGGAAATGGAAGGCATCCATTTCTTACCCATGTTCTATTTCATATGACCCAAGCAGGATGGATAATTTTATTGGCACCTAAACTCGTCTGTCTTTATATCTCGAAAGTGTGTAGAAAAACTGTTGACAAGATATCCGCCAAAACATTTTTGTTGTACAATACACCCAGCCCAAAATCATGGATTATGGGACATTCCTAACCTGACATGTTAGTCAGTTATTAACCAGAATCTTCAAGCTAACTATGTAAGGTATCAACGTGGAAGAAATAGACCTGGATACAGATCAAAGCTACAACCACCTAGGACATACTCTAACCACTTATGGAAAATCTACAACTTAAACGGAAAAAATAGGAATAACAAAAAGCAATTTTAATGCTATGAAAATATACTTACATTTATAAAAATGAGCATACTTGATGGAAGATAACAACAGCTAGGGCAGAACATTAATAGCAAAAAGACCAACATTATGAGAATTAATGCAGTTGGCAATAACCAAATAAAATTAGGAGAAATAACCCTACTAGACGTACAATCTTTCATATATATCTGGGTAGTAATATAGATAAAGAAGGAGGAACAGAAAATGATACAAAATAAGGATATCAAAAGCAAGAGGAGCATTTGTTTCACTGGGAAACATATGGAAGTCCAAAGAAATTAGGTTAAATACAAAAATATAAATTTTCAACTCCAATGTTAAGTCATTATATTGGTATTATACGGCTGTGAAACATGGAGAACAACACAATTGACAATCATGAAGATACAGACTTTCATTAATGGATGCTTACGTAGAATAAAATTATGGAAATAGCAGGACAAAATTACTAAAATAGAATTATGGAAATGTACCAGTCAAATACCAGTGGATAAAGAGATACACTGAAGATGATGGCGCTGGATAGGACACACACTTCGGAAGCCAACTGAGAGTATTACTCAACAGGCCCTTTTGTGGAATAACAAGGGAAAGGACAAAGAGGAAAACCAAGAAATTCTTGGAGAAGACAGAAGCAGAGATTAAGATGATGGGGAAGACATGGAATGATTTTAAAAGAATGGCAAGAAACAGAACGACTTGGAAAGTGTTTGTTGAAGACCTATGCTCCACAGAGAACTGAAAGGTAGAAGAAGTAGTAGAATTAATAGAAATAACATCAGGGCTGAAACTAAGAAAAATAGGAAGAACTGGATGGACAGAAAACAAAAAATCACATCTTAAAACAAATAAAATTGAAAAGAGAACTACCAAATACATCAAACAAGACAAATGCGGTTTTTGGAGCATGTTAAAAGACACAGTAACCTACTAAAAGTAATCTTGGAAGGGAAAATACGAGGTAAAAGAGGTAGAGGCAGACCAAGACTTTTATGGACGAGTAACATGAAACGGTGGACAAGTCAGCCTATGATAACCTGCACCATCAAAGCAAAAGACAGAGCGGAATGTCTCTCCGTGGTAGCCAACCTTGAATGCGGAGAGAGCACTCAATGAATGTATTTGTGGCAAACAAATGTGGAAATACATTTTCAACCAGTATTATGTTACTAAATTGTATTTAAATCCTCCCATTCCAGTATTGTTGCATGTTTTAAATATAACGAATGTTGCTCAACACATTAATCAGAACAATAATCAAAGCAATAATTCGCTCTAATCATCATCATTGTTTATTTATTATATTTATTCTAACTTCAACAGGAATGGCAAAAAGTAATTTTATTGTCATGAAGAACATACTAACATCAAAACAATTAATACCAGGGCGAAAACTAAGAATAGCAAAATGTTACATCTTCTCAATATTCCTATATGATGCAGAAATATGGACATTAGACAAGAAAACAGAACAGAGAATTGAAGCTTTTAAAATGTGGATATATAGAAGAATAGGTTGAATTGGATGGAAGGAAAAGAAAACAAACGATGAAGTCTTAAAACAACTAAAAATGAAAAGAGAACTACTGAACATGATTCAAACAAGACAAATGCGATTTTGGGGGCGTGTTAAAAGACCAACAGCCTACTAAAAGTAATCTTGGAGGGGTAAAATACAAGGTTAAATCGGCAGAGGCAGATCAAAACTAACATGGGAGAGTAACATCAAAAGATGGACAAACCAGCCTATGAGAGCCTGCACCATCAAAGTAAGAGACAGAGCAGAATGGCGCTCCATGGTAGCCAACCTTCGTTGCGGAGATGGCACTCGATGATGATGATAATTCTAACCTCACATTTCTTCTTATTTTCCTATATTTTTAATTCTTCATTTTCCTCTTCTTATTTTCTACCTTTTCACTTCTTCCTCTTTATATTTTTGTTCATAATTCTACCGTTATCTTTTCCTCAATGGAAGTCCGATAGCTCAGTGGTTAGTGAACTGGACTACAAAGGACAAGAGGTAGGATTCGATCATAACCGAAGGCTTCCGGGTTTACCCAGTCTTAAATGGGTACCGGATTTTTTTTCTGGGAAAGTAAAGCGGCACGTCGTAATACCGACCACATTACCCCAAAAATCATTTCATGTAGGTCTGTAAAATTTATTGTCACTAACACCATATTCCCTATACTCCACTTGGCGTGACGGGGGCTATTTGCTTTTTTTCCCCTTTTTTCCGTCAACTTTCATCTATCTCTCCAACCTCTACTTTTGTTCGTCTTTATGTCAGTTTTTTTGTCTTTTCCTATAACAGATTCTCTAATTATTAATTGTCTTTTATCTCATTATTCTCTTTTCTTCCGGTCCGCCTCCATCGCCTTCGTAAATTTCTACTACTTTATATGTATTATCTTCTTCTACCCTTTTCTTACCTCCATCGCTGATTTAATATTTGTACTATTGTCGTTCACCTAGCAAGTTGCCTGACAATATGTTTTCTTTAGGATTGCCACTCCACACTTCAGTTGTCAGAAAATGTACACAGCTCTTTTTCTTGTAAGCAAACTAATAGCAACATGGGCACAATCAAATTGATCATATTTCCCTCAACTATTTGAATGTTTTCTTACACACAAAATAATCAAATACGCTTCTATATCTGCTGCTCATGTTATAGTAAATGAAAATATTCATTGAAGAGTTTACACTCTCCATGATATAACCAATTCCGCCTATTATCAGCAATATATTCAAATATTTTACGTTTATAGACAGCTCATTTAAAAATGATAACGCCAGAACAATAATTGTAACGGGAACAAAACAAACAATAAACAAAGTGGAAACCATCACAACCATTTTGCCAGCCTTTTGGTTACGGGTTGAAGTTTTTTCAACCTGTGAACCGGTTATATTCTTCTGTCTCCACTTTGCTTGTCTTTGAAGTTGAACTGCACCAACAACGATGATCACAAAGGAACTGACGGGAATAATAAAACTATTAACTGTGAATGTAATCATCTCCACATTTCTTCGATCACCAGTTGACACAATCCCGACAATAGTTTTGTTTCTTAATTGTGAAAATGTTTGGCCCAACCATGTGACTGCGTACACTGGGGAACCAGTGAAGAAAAAAACAATAACCAGGCAAACGGTGATCACAATCGCTCGTTTTGGAGTGATGATACCTTGTACCTGAAATAATAAAAAGGCAAAAACATTAGATTGTATTGCTAGACTATTATATTTTATGTTTGGGGGACTTGTTGGTCTCGATGCAAGACGCCGGCCTCGAGATAGAGAGGTTGTGGGTTCAAATTCCAGCTACACAGGTTGGGATTTTTATTTATGATTTCTGTCCGGCAAACACCACTGGTCTCAGCAGTGTGGCCCGGCTTGAGACGTCAATTACTCATCGACGGAAAAGATATGAGTGCCCCCGAAGTCGGAGTTATCTGCCTGTGCGGCGAGGGACCCTTGTGCACACGGCTGCCAGAGAAAAAATGGATTAACACGCAAAATTCAGTTACTAGTCTCCAGGAACTACGTCAGAGGTAAGGTGGCGAACGAAAAAAAAAATATTTAGTGTTTTTCATTTTAGAAAAAAAACCGTCACCGTTTGTTATCCCTCCACTTACAACACGTCAAGGATTCTGACGACTGTGTCATCATAGACTATAAGGGTTGTAAAAGCTGGAAGAAACTAATTTCTACTACTCGTGGGTAGAAAAAAATTCCCCTCCCCGGCCCCCCGGTGTCAACCCAGCCGCTGGCAGAAATGGGTAGTACTCTGGAAAGGTGAGGAATGGCGTATCACATCCTGATTTTCGTTGCTAAGCACCTAGAAGTCCCCGAAAGCTAGGCGGCCTAGCACATATGGGTGGAAACTCGCGGTCTAAGATGACGATTCAAGTCTCGTACTTTAACTTTGAAAGCAAAAATAAAAGACTCAGCCTTAATAGCAAAAGACAGAGGTAATGGTAACAGCAAAGAAAAAGACATCACCTCAGTGCAAAATAAAGACAAGTGGAACAATATTAAAACAGGTAAATGAATTGAAATATTTGGGAACTTTGTTAACCTCAGACGGAAGATGTACAAAAGAGGTGAGATGCAGAATGGCTCAGGCAAAAACAGCTTTCTAAAAAATGAGGAAGATACTATGCAATCCATTTTTGACAATAGAAACAAGAAAAATAGTTCTTAAATGTTATGTAGATCCAGTCTTAACATATGGATGCGAATCATCGACAATAGGACAACAGGCAAGAAAATCACTGGAGTCTGTAGAAATGTGGTTTTACAGAATAATGTTGAGTGTACCATGGACAGCTAAGAAGAGTAATGAAAACGTTCCGAGAGAGGTCAAAGCAGAAAGATAGCTAATTTTCAATATTAGGAAGATCATCAATTTTTGGCCATGTAATGAGAAGAGAATAACTGCAATATATTGTAACAACTGGAAACATTGAGGGACGAAGAGATAGAGGGAAACAAAGAGAAAAAATAACAGACAGCTTAAGAGAATGGCTTGGCAGAAGGTCAACAACAGAAATGATAAATAGCTGCCGAGATCGAAAGTTGTGGAGAGATATGATCACCTACGCCAGTAGGCCCGGTACTTGATGATGACTTTAACTTTACCTTTGACCTGGGTTATTAGAATTACCCAACTCTGGTCGGAATACATAACTCAGATTGAAGATGACATGACAGCTAAATAGAAACAAATAATATATAATATATATATATATATATATATATATATACATTATCAGTAACAAAAATGAGTAGACAATAGCAAAATAGCACAACCTTTAAAGGAGCAGTTATACACAAACATCTCTCCACTGTTATCATGGCCGTGATACAGCTGCTGACTCGAGTGAAGGACAAATGTGCCACTCCTGTTGTCATGTAAGCGACTTCCATGGGCTCAAAGGGTAAATCAGCTTCCAGAACTGCTGAGGTCACGCATATCGCTGTCCAGACCATCGTTATCAGACTACCAAGATAAGGATACTGCCAAACCTGGAAAGAAACCTGGAAGGTAAAGCGGCACGGGCGTAATACCGTCCACATTACCCCAGAAATAATGTGCCGAAGGTCTGTAAAATGTATGGTCACTAACACCATATTCCCTATACGCAACTTGGCGTGACGGTCACTAACACCATATTCCCTATACGCAACTTGGCGTGACGGTCACTAACACCATATTCCCTATACGCAACTTGGCGTGACGGTCACTAACACCATATTCCCTATACGCAACTTGGCGTGACGGTCACTAACACCATATTCCCTATACGCCACTTGGCGTGACGGGGGCTTTTTATTTTTATTTTTACACTGGCAAATAAATGAATCCTGTGTGTTACCAGGCCTCACTAGAGTTAAGAATAGTGACACTGACCTTCCAGGCATGTCGTAAGTGGCAACTAAGGAGGTTGATCGATGGCTTGACAAGCTGTCATTGTAAAAAGTATTGTTATGGATACAGAGCCATATATTTTAGAAGCAGCGATCTCTTCAATATGTGCCATTTTGGCACGCAAGGTTTCTGTTTTTGAGATTGTGGTTTTGCCCTATGTGCCGTCTTCGGATCGAAAGGACAATAGATAGATATAAATAAATGTGCGTTTTTCGATACGTGTGTTTAAAAAATAATACAATTTTCGAAACATCTAGAACATACTCTAGACAAATTCTTGTAAGGTAATGTGCATAAACTAATGTTAAAAAATTCTGTCATTAGAGATTCAGAGTGCCTTATTGATGATTTGAAATTTTATTTCAGCTATTTGTGAGTTCCAACATTGCACTCGTGAACATGTCCATAGGTGTTCGAAACTCAGCATGCCCCGCAGCGTCCAGCAACTGACAACTCTAGATCCGTGTTGGATGATAAATCTTCTTATACCCCACTAAGCCTCTCTTTTATGGATGTATTCATCTTTGCTATCATCGCCTTCATCATAAGGAGAGACGTGGACTCGTGGTTAAATGAAATGTCAGTGTAATACATAAAGCTTAATCGGCATCTACATCTGAAATCACTGTCAAGAGAACGGATAAGAGTAGACATACTCAATATCGTCTTCGGCTTTCCATCTGTATTTGTCTTCTTCAGCATCAACGAGGAATATTATTTGCTTATTTTTTTTCTTAGTTTGGTTAGACTCATCTTCAGTCACGTGTTAGGTAGTTCTAACAGAGAACGGTCCCTGATATATATTGTGCGAGGTCATGTAAGGTTTTAGGGAAAGTGATAACAAATATAAACATTTGTTTACCAAATAATTAAACCGTTCGGCTACAAACCCTTGTTAGCAAGATGCAATATGGATTTAATAAACACTTAATTACTGTGTGCTGTCCTCTCTTAGTAAAGCGGCCAAAGTGTGATCTTAGCGTTCGCCAGATAATTTTTTTTCGTGGATACCATCTCGGGGTATATTTTTTTAAGAGCGTTTGTTGATTGTGTCTGTGCAGATTGTGTTTACCTTTTTTCTATCTTGTTCAATAGCATACAATTTGTTCTTCTTTTACATACTCTACAACAGGGATGAAACATGCATAAGCACAATACCAATAGTTAAAGGTAATATGATGTTTCTATACATACTAGTGGAAAACGTATGGTAAAATGCAAAGTGTTTAATGCACTTACGCTACCGCTTGCCAAGCGCTTAGATACTGTAGAGGAATCATTATTTTTGATAAGTGCCTCCAACCTCGCAGTGCAGTTATGGTAACAATTTTGCACCCTTTTTGGAACTTCGGCCCGTCGTGATTTATACAATGAGCTGGCACAGCACTATTGTCCAATTGTAATGTCACCGCTTTATTATGAAGCGCCGGTTTCCCGTATCACGTTCTTCAAGACTTCAATATTGTCTTCCGTATTTGCCATGAATGCTGGGCCTTGGCGAGGAGAATTCGCCGCACTAGTGCCGCAGTTTCGTAAAGAGTTAACTCTTCTCACTCTTGTCTTACACATTTGAAGACCCTACACAAGTTCACCGTATTGTAGTCCCATTCTATGTTGGTGAGTCATATAGGTTTTAAGTATTCATTAAAATAACAAAATCTCACACTGCCCTACTTTTGCTTGATGTAATGTTGCAAGGAGCTGCCATCTTGTCAAACAGTTTCCCAGGCTCCTTTCAGTGGTTAGTGCCATAGATTCAAGATTAGAAGGGTCCGGATTCGATTCCCAGAAGTGGAGGATTTTTTTCCCTGAATCGACGAGGTTCACACATCCTCTATAAATGGGTACCAGAGAATTTGTTTTTTTCTGGGAAATAAAGGCGGCATGGCGTGCTTATGACCCCATCACCCAAAAAATATCGTGGTTAAGGACAAACAAGATCACTAATGTCATATTTCCCTATACGACTACCAAGTAGTGGATGCAGCCTTTTATTGGGCATGCCTCAGGCGTGTCAACGTCATTTATTTGTTGGTCAATGTCCACCTATGCACAAAATAATATCGGTCCTACAGACGTTTTTTAACACAACGTATCTGACTTTCCACTAAACGATCCTAGTATCTCAAAGCTTTACCTAGCGGTTGTCTACCCCTCCTTCTCGACTAGCAACTTCTTGTATACAGGAATACATATAGAAATTGCATTGGTGAAGAAGATTTAAAAAAGAAAATACTAAGTTGCAATGTGACAGCTGTTCGTATTTAAACATAATAAATCAGCATCACCATCATCATGCGCCATACCCGTACACGTAGGCGATCATGTTTTTCAGCAATTCTCTGTCCACCGTGCATAGTTTAATTCTGTTTTTATGACTGTTTACCAAGTCAACACATCAAGCTACATTCTCTCTGTGTCGTCCGCGATATATTTTTCTCTGCATTTTGCCAGTTGTAACCAAGTATTCCAACTTTCCTCTTCTCATGAAGTACCCCAAAAGTGTCAATTATTTAGTTATGATGACTTTGAGGAGCTCCATTCTAACGTTCTTTGGTAAATTATGTGTCCAGGGAACTCTCAACATTCTTCTCAACATCTGTCTCCAGCCTTTAATTGTCTTTTAATTTGCTTGTCTACTGTCT
This sequence comes from Megaustenia siamemsis, assembly GCA_032433765.1. NCBI lineage: Eukaryota > Metazoa > Mollusca > Gastropoda > Stylommatophora > Ariophantidae > Megaustenia > Megaustenia siamemsis. The sequence goes on from JAVIAB010000124.1 coordinate 92,880,427, forward strand.
ATTATTCACTTCCGTATATATGAAATGACTGTATATAGCACTGATGAACTCTATTTCTCACTTTTTTGATATAGACATGTTAGACAGAATGTTTTTTCTTTATTTTCTAAAATGCTACATTGGCATGAGTTATTCTCCTTTTAATTTATGTGGCGCATTTTATATCTGATCAACGGCACATAGAAAATAATAAATATATTATTATAACAGAAATACAAACGAGAACACTACTTGCCTATACCTATTAGAAACAGGTGGCATGTTTAAATTTAGATTACGTGTGTGATTAAATAAAAATGTAGTCATTAGACAGTATAATTTGAGCCCGAGCTTAACACGAGGGACTGTGGACTTTTCGAGGGGTATGTAACAAGTGTTTCTTCTTTTCTCTTTTCACTGATACCTAAAAGTTGTCGTGGTGTATATTGTTTGTCGTTCTTGAGCTGCTCGAACTGTCTGAATTAGTGATTTTCCTTTGTTGTTACTTGTCTCTGTCACAGAATCTAGCCATCATCTTCTGGGTCTTCCTCTGGGTCTTAACAAGTGTTTATATTTAGTAATTTAATTTGTCAGATTGAAACTCGTACTTCCGTTGCTTGTTGAGAATGGGGAGAAATCCCCTACGCTTTAAAAAAAAACATCTAATTTTTGTTGCAGTCTCGAGAGAAACAAAGGCTAGAGGAGTATACATCAAACAGAAAATCATGAGTGAAGAGCTTAATCCGAATAGTGTTCTGCTACAAATCCTGCACGACATCTCCTATAGTCGTGACTGTACTAAACTCATTACATCAACGAGATCGATAAGGTGGTTCTCAGTCCTGGGAAATTTTCGTTCACTTTATCTCGGCTTGTGTGGTGGAAAGGTAAATCACTCACAGTCACATGTGTTCGCTCTAATGTTACCTACTGCGATTATCGATTCATTTCTCCAAGGCCTTTTATTATTTGTATATATGTATATATCGCCCGTGCGCTGCCGGGGCCCGAAAGGGGAGTAAAGAATAGCGGCGCTGTACCCTACCAGGCATGTTCGTAAGAGGCGAGAATGGAGGGTTAGGCATGGGACTGGCTATCCCATACTGTAAAAAAATAAGCCAAAAATACTTCACAAACATGAACAAGTCAAAGAGAGAAAAAGTAAATCCGTCAATCAGGAAAGAGAAGGGCTCTCTGTCTAGAGACGTATGACGCAATCCGGAGAAAGCCGTAAGGGAGTCCGGGTTGCCGACTCACCCTTTGTCTTCTAGGAAATCCTCCAGTATTGGCATCTGGAATGTTCGTACCCTTAACGAACAGGGAAAAGCTGCACAAGTGGCAGCAGAAATGACTAACTACAAGATAGATATTCTGGGAATGTGTGAAACAAGATGGCTGGGAGCGGAGAGAATAAAACTGAATACAGGGGAGATGATTTTATCATCAGGACACCAGGAATCAGGAGCACAACATAGCGAAGGGGTAGCTATAATACTATCAAAGAATGCACAGAAGACACTAATAGAATGGAGGCAGTGGGACCAAGACTGGCGAGAGCAGCATTTAAAACAACAAAAACAAAATAAAATTACACATTATACAATGCTATGCACCAACCAACGATAAGGATGATTCAGTTAAAGATGATTTCCATAAACAGATTGGAGATAGAGATGGAAAGTAACATGAAACAATAGGCAGGTCTCAACTTTCAGTCTCAAAGAAAGATTGGAGATAGAGATGGGAAAGTACCATGAAACAATAGACAGTTCTCAACTTTCAGTCTCAAATAATGATTGGGGTAGAGATTGGAAAGTAACATGAAACAATGAGCAGGTCTCAACTTTCAGTCCCAAAGAATGATTGGAGGTAGAGATGGGAAAGTAACATGAAACAATGGGCAGGTCTCAACTTTCAGTCTCAAAGAAAGATTGGAGATAGAGATGGGAAAGTAACATGAAACAATGGGCAGGTCTCAACTTTCAGTCTCAAAGAAAGATTGGAGATAGAGATGGGAAAGTAACATGAAACTATAGGCAGGTCTCAACTTTCAGTCTCAAAGAAAGATTGGTGATAGAGATGGGAAAGTAACATGAAACAATAGGCAGGTCTCAACTTTCAGTCGCAAAGAATGATTGGAGATAGAGATGGGAAAGTAACATGAAACAATAGGCAGGTCTAAACTTTCAGTCTCAAAGAAAGATCAGGGATAGAGATGGGAAAGTAACATGAAACTATAGGCAGGTCTCAACTTTCAGTCTCAAGAAAGATTGGAGATAGAGATGGGAAAGTAACATGAAACAATAGGCAGGTCTCAACTTTCAGTCTCAAATAATGATTGGGGGTAGAGATTGGAAAGTAACATGAAACAATGAGCAGGTCTCAACTTTCAGTCCCAAAGAATGATTGGAGGTAGAGATGGGAAAGTAACATGAAAACAATGGGCAGGTCTCAACTTTCAGTCTCAAAGAAAGATTGGAGATAGAGATGGGAAAGTAAAATGAAACAATGGGCAGGTCTCAACTTTCAGTCTCAAAGAAAGATTGGAGATAGAGATGGGAAAGTAACATGAAACAATAGTCAGGTCTCAACTTTCAGTCTCAAAGAAAGATTGGAGATAGAGATGGGAAAGTAACATGAAACAATAGGCAGGTCTCAACTTTCAGTCTCAAAGAATGATTGGAGATAGAGATGGGAAAGTAACATGAAACAATAGGCAGGTCTCAACTTTCAGTCTCAATGAATGATTGGAGATAGAGATGGAAAGTAACATGAAACAATAGGCAGGTCTCAACTTTCAGTCTCAAAGAAAGATCAGGGATAGAGATGGGAAAGTAACATGAAACTATAGGCAGGTCTCAACTTTCAGTCTCAAAGAAAGATTGGAGATAGAGATGGGAAAGTAACATGAAACAATAGGCAGGTCTCAACTTTCAGTCTCAAAGAATGATTGGAGATAGAGATGGGAAAGTAACATGAAACAATAGGCAGGTCTCAACTTTCAGTCTCAAAGAATGATTGGAGATAGAGATGGGAAAGTAACATGAAACAATGGGCAGGTCTCAACTTTCAGTCTCAAAGAATGATCAGAGGTAGAGAGAAATGGACAACATTGACGAGGTCTGTCAGTGGTGACCCAACGATCCCCAAGATAATGGAATGAAGAAGGAGAAAAATAAATAGTAGTAATAGAAGTAGGAACAGAGGAAGAGAAAAATAAATAGTAGTAATAGAAGTAGGAACAGAGGAAGAAGACAAAAAATAGTAGTAATAGAAGTAGGAACAGAGGTAGAAGAAAAATAAATAGTAGTAATAGAAGTAGGAACAGGGGAAGAAGAAAAATAAATAGTAGTAATAGAAGTAGGAACAGAGGTAGAAGAAAAATAAATAGTAGTAATAGAAGTAGGAACTGAGGTAGAAGAAAAATAAATAGTAGTAATAGAAGTAGGAACAGGGGAAGAAGAAAAATAAATAGTAGTAATAGAAGTAGGAACAGGGGAAGAAGAAAAATAAATAGTAGTAATAGAAGTAGGAACAGAGGTAGAAGAAAAATAAATAGTAGTAATAGAAGTAGGAACAGAGGTAGAAGAAAAATAAATAGTAGTAATAGAAGTAGGAACAGGGGAAGAAGAAAAATAAATAGTAGTAATAGAAGTAGGAACAGGGAAAGAAGAAAAATAAATAGTAGTAATAGAAGTAGGAACAGAGGAAGAAGAAAAATAAATAGTAGTAATAGAAGTAGGAACAGAGGTAGAAGAAAAATAAATAGTAGTATAGAAGTAAGAACAGGGAAAGAAGAAAAATAAATAGTAGTAATAGAAGTAGGAATAGGGGAAGAGGAAAAATAAATAGTAATAATAGAAGTAGAAACAGAGGAAGAAGACGTGGAGACAGAAAGAAGGAGATGAAGAAGAGGAAAAAATAAACAAGAAGAACAAGAAGTAGAAACAGAAGAAGAATATGAGGCTAAATGAGAAGATGAAATAGAGGAAAAAGTAGAAGAAAAAAAGAGAGGAGGAGGAAGAAGAATAATAATAAAAAGCAGAAGAGGAAGAAGTAAAAATAGCAGAGAAGCAGATGTAGAAAGATCAACAGCAGAAGAAAGAGACGAAGAAAATATAGAAGACTGAACATAAACAAGTATAAATTCAACAATTTAAAACTGAAACATTTTGTTTTCTTTTATTGTATGATTACTTCCCTTGAATTATGTGTGAGAATGAGTGTGTGTAGTTGTGTTAAGTGCCTGTGTGTCAGCTCATGTGTGTATGTGTTTATATAGAAAGGAATTGGCCAATTCCTAAGACATCAGCCTCCAAACACTTTAGAGAGAAACAAAGCTGTGAGAGATCACAGTAGCTTCTTCATCTCTTCCACCAAATTTTGAATGGCCTGCGATGATTCCTAGAAATAAACAAACCCATTAATGAGAATGTTATATAAAAATTAAAATTTGCAAACTAAATGTTAAGTCGGTCTTATTATATGGCTGTGAAACCTGGAGAACAAACAAAATTAACAATCATGAAGATACAGACTTTCATTAATGGATGCTTATGCAGAAACAAAGGACTGAAATGGCAGGACAAAATCACTAACATAGAATTATGGAAATGTACCAGGCAAATACCAATGGATAAAGAGATACAGCAAATGGCCATGCAACCAAGGATCTCATCTACAATGGAATGAATTCAAGACTAATATTGAGATAAGAGAAATGGCCATGCAACCAAATATCTCACCTACAATGGAATGAATTCAAGACTAATATTGAGATAAGAGAAATAGCCATGCAACCAAAGATCTCACCTACAATGGAATGAATTCAAGACTAATATTGAGATAAGAGAAATGGCCATGCAACCAAAGATCTCATCTACAATGGAATGAATTCAAGACTAATATTGAGATAAGAGAAATGGCCATGCAACCAAATATCTCACCTACAATGGAATGAATTCAAGACTAATATTGAGATAAGAAAAATAGCCATGCAACCAACGATCTCACCTACAATGGAATGAATTCAAAACTAATATTGAGATAAGAGAAATGGCCATGCAACGAAAGATCTCATCTACAATGGAATGAATTCAAGACTAATATTGAAATAAGAGAAATGGCCAATCAACCAAAGATCTCATCTACAATGGAATGAATTCAAGACTAATATTGAAATAAGAGAAATGGTCATTGAACCAAAGATCTCAACTACAATGGAATGAATTCAAGATTAATATTGAAATAAGAGAAATGGCCTATCAACCAAAGATCTCACATACAATCGAATGAATTCAAGACTAATATTGAAATAATAGAAATGGTCATTGAACCAAAGATCTCAACTACAATGGAATGAATTCTAGACTAATATTGAAATAAGAGAAATGGTCAAGCAACCAAAGATCTCATCTACATTTAAGGAAAGAAGATGGACATAGGTTGTAGGATGAAGATGGTAGGATCAAGAATCAAGGTTGTTAATGTCACACATTTATGGTAAACTTCATTCCTCTAAAGTCTAATTGACATTAATTTTATTTCATAACGTAGGATCACACTACCCAGAGACCAGGGGAGGGTAAAGCCATGGATTACATTTTATTAATTAAAAAACTTTTCACAGCCAGTGTGAATCAAACCCAGGACATTCTTGTCTTGGACATTCATTTTCTCTCTTGTCTAGAGGCTGAGGTCTTACTTCTAGACCACCCAGACCCCACGTATAAGATATGCTTGAATTAAAACTATAATATTTGACAGAATTTTTACATTCATAACATCGGTTATTCACAACGACAATTCACAAACAGCAGAAATAGATTCAAGATGCAACAAAGCTTGTCAAATCATCAGACAGCTATCATGACTATTGTCCAATAAGGAAATTACTCTAGAGGTATAAAATGGGGCAATCTACAGAACATTGTTGTGCTACCAATGCCAGACATGGACTCAAGAACAAATGACAGGAAACAGCCTGAGAGATAAGATTAAAAGTGTAGAACTGAAAAAAGCTAGGCATAATCCCTGCCACAGAATATATAAAGAAACAACAGATAAAATGGGGGATCATAGGAAGAGGTATGTACTACAGTACTCAGAAAAAAAAAGACACATAATCAACAACAGAAAAAAACAAAGAACAATATATGGTCCGAAGCAGGATCGAACCTGTACTCTATGGCACTGCGCCTTGCCACGAGAAGCCGAACGCTTAGGAACACTGCCACTCAGCTAACTAAAAAATTAGCTATTGCGGACAATGTCTTACGCGAAAGCGTTCTCATGACTATAGCATAGAGTTACGATCACAGCTTGGGAAAAAATTGTATTTCTGTACTTATTAAGGCAAGTATCTCCAGTAGGGCTGAATACTTGTGTTGCAGACAAACATTTATTGGACGAAACTGTACGAATAGTAGTTTCCATTGGTTTTTATACTGGAGACAAATAATAATAAATTAATATTATTATAGAGGGAAACTTCTGAGGCGATAATTCAGGGAATCATAGGAGGAAGACTAATGACAAACGATAATTCTCAAACAGCAGAGATAGAATCAAGATGCAACAAAGCTTGTCAAATCATCGGACAGTTATCACCACTATTGTCCAACAAGGAAATAACTCTGGAGGCAAAACAAGCACTATAGAATACAATCTTCATCCCAACGTTGTGCTACCAATGTCAGACCTGGACCCTAGATGCAAGAACAATAAGAAAAATAACCTCTACAGAGATGAAATGTGTTAGACGAATGACAAGAAACAGTCTGAGAGATAAGATCAGAAATGAAGAGCTGAGAAAAAGCTAGGAATAGCCCCCACCATAGAATATGTAAGGATACAACAGATAAAATGGTTTGGCCACGTGACAAGGCAGAAAGAACAAAATACAACACAACGAGCCTTCAACAAACGTTGCGAGAACACCAGACCCAAGGGTCGACCACATAAAAGATGGGTCGATGGAATATTAGCACTAGGAAACATAACAGCAGCAGAGGCAAATAGAAGAGCAAAAGACCGCAAATTATATCTCCCCTCGACGCTGAAAGGCAGATGAGGAAGGAAAGAAGAAGAAGATAGGAGGAAGAGGTATGTACTACAGCACTCAGAAAAAAATTACAACAGTGCTGTAGTCATACATGAAGTAGACATTGTCTGCAATAGCTAATTTTTTAGTTAGCTGAGTGGCATTGTTCCTAAGCGTTCAGATTCTCGTGGCAAGGCGAAGTGCCATAGAGTACAGGTTCGATCCTGCTTCGGACCATATATTGCTCTTTGTTTTTTTCTGTTGTTGTTTATTTGTCATTTTTATCTGAGTGCTGTAGTACATACCTCTTCCTCCTATGATTCACTGAATTATCGCCTCGGAAGTTTCCCTCTATAATAATATTAATTTATGATTATTGGTCTCCAACAGATAAAATGCTTTGGCCACATGATAAGGCAGAAAGATCAAAACACAACAAGCCTTCAATAAACATTGCGAGAACACCAAACTCATAGGCTGACCACGAAAAAGATGGATTGACAATAGAAAGGAGTCGGTTGAAAATAACCACTGCATGGGTTAAACTGGGAGCCACGATAGCTCAGTGGTTAGTGAACTGGACTACAAAGGACAAGAGGTAGGGTTCGATCCCAACTGACGGCTTCTGGGTTCACCCAGCCTTTAATGGGTACCTGATTTTTTTCAGGGAAAGTGAAACGGCATGGGTGTAATACTGACCACATTACCCCAAAAATCATGTGCCGAAGGTCTGTAAAATATATGGTCACTAACACCATATTCCCTATACACCACTTGGCGTGACGGGGGTACTTTACTTTTTTTTTTACTTATGGGTTAAACTGATAGGACAAAATCTATCCAAAAAACAACACATTTTTGAAAGCATATGGGTACTGGAGTGAAAAAATAGGAAAAAGTGATATTCATACAAATATTCAGTCCCTGTAGACTTCAGAGATATAAAGTTGGCATGTAAAAAACTCATTTGTTTTAATTTGATCTGTCTCTTCTAATAATTTGTTAGAAATAGACTGACCTTCTTCAATAAGAAGTTTAACTACATCTGGTCATTGTGTGGCTACAGCCAGTGACAGAGGTGACATATGATTCTAGTCCGTTATGTTCACATTAGCTCCGTGGGAGAGAAGTAGCCATATTGTCTGTGAAAACAAGACATGATATGTGTCAATGTCATGGAACCTTGAGAATCATATTTCTCAAAATCATATTCTTCTTGGGAGCCTCGGTAGCATATTTGGAAAAACCACCCGACTGGGCTACCGACGTTTGGACAACCCGTGTTTGATTCTCGCTGGAAGCAGTCAGAATTGTACTTGCGGTTGGAGAAAAATATCCTTGCGGCTAACCCTGCCGCTGGAAGAAATGGGTACCAGGGTAGTACTCTGGTAAGGTGAGGAATGCCGTCTCGCATCATGAGTTTCGATGCCAGACGTGACATTATCCAGACGTCTCAGAACACTTCTGGAGGCGGCCGAGCACATATGGGTGAAAACTCGCGTAGTAAGATGCTGATTCAAGTCTTGAACGTTACCTTTATCTTCTTCTTTCCTTCCTCATTTGCCTTTTAGCGTCAAGGGGAGATATATTTTGTGGTCTTTAACTCCTCTGCTGGTCTCTCCTGCTGTTATGTTTCATTGTGTTTTTAATATTCCATCAATCCATTTTTTCTCATGGTCAGCCCTTAGGTCTGGTGTTCTCACAATGTTTATTGAAGGCTTGATATGTTGTGTTTTGGTCTTTCTGTATCATCACGTGGCCAAACCATTTTATCTGTTGTTTCTTTATGTATTCTATGGCGGAATTATTTCTAGCTTTTTTTAAGTTTTTAGTTTCTGATCTTATTTCTCAGGCTGTTTCTTGTCATTCGTCTAACACATTTCATATTTTTAGTGGTTATTTTTAAATTGATCTTGCATCTAGGGTCCAGGACTGGCATTGGTAGCACAACATTGGGATGAAGATTGTATTTAGAGTGCTCGTTTTGTTTCTAGAGTTATTTCCATGTTGAACAATAGTGGTGATATCTCTGTCTCTCTGTGCGTTCAGGACTCAATCAGAGTAAGGATTCCAGACTCTCATATGAAGTCAGCTGTCAGGCTAAGTGTGTTGATCGCCCCCACAGACAGAACATCACAATTAGAGTCTGTCAGATCCACTCTGACTGAACACCCGTTAATACGTTGCACTGTGTTCTGCGCCAGTGGCCCAGTGCATCCGATTTCAGCCAGCATTTTTTCAGGTTTATATGGTGATATGTGACTGATGATCTTGACAAGCTGTTACATCTTGAGTCTATTTGTAATCATCAACAATTTGAACAATTTTAGATTTCTCACAAATATTCTCTTTGATCTACCTTGTCTTTCTATTCCAGATTTACCTATTCAGTCCTGAGAAGCACGTGGCTGTGCATCAAAATCCACTATTTCACTGGCTGAAAAGCCTGTGTGTTGTGTTTCAAACTCGAAGTAGATAGAAAAGATTTTTTCTATCAGGGGTGAAATAAAATTTTGATTCTCACATGTTGTAGCGACTACTTAGACCAAGCACAGCATTTATCTTTCCGGTCCTGTCATGAGCCCCCCCCCCTTCCTGACATACACCAGCAATGGTAACATGTGTCATAAAGATAGTTTTTTTTTCAAATCTACTCTGGCTATCTTTTGAAATCTTACTTTCAAACACCTGCCTTACTTCTTTCCATACGCCACTCTTTCTTTCTCATTCTTTCTTGTTTATACCCCATTACTCAAATGAGCTGTCATACCCCTTCATCATCAAGTACCGGGCCTAGTGGCATAGGTGATCATGTCTCTCCACAACACTCGATCTCTGCAGCTATTTATCATTTCTGTTGTTGACCTTCTGCCGAGCCATTCTCTTAAGCTGTCTGTTATTTTTTCTCTTTGCTTCCCTCTATCTCTTCGTCCCTCAATTTTTCCAGTTGTTACAATATATTCAAGTTGTTCTCTTCTCATTACATGGAAAAAAAATTATGATTGTCTCTTCCTAACATTGGAAATTAGCTCTCTTTTTGCTTTGACCTCTCTCAGAACCTCTTCATTACTCTTCTTAGCTGTCCATGGTATTCTCAACATTCTTCTGTAAAACCACATTTCTACAGACTCCAATGATTTTCTTGTCTGTTGTCCTATTGTCCATGATTCGCATCCGTATGTTAAGACTGGCTCTACATAACATTTAAGAACTCTTTTTCTTGTTTCTATTGTCAAAAATGGATTGCATAGTATTTTATTCATTTTTTGGAACGCTGCTTTTCCTGAGCCATTCTACATCTCACCTCTTTCGTGCATCTTCCGTCTGAGGTTAACAAAGTTCCCAAATATTTAAATTCATTTACCTGTTTCATACCCCTTAGATAGACATTAACCCTATACTATGATACCGTCGTAAAAATTCTATCTACTGACCTTTCGAGCCGTAACCGGCCCATAGGGCGTAGACCAAGATACACCTTCTCCTATATGGATTTTTTGTTCTAGCAGTTTTCTTTTAAAGATATTTTATCAAATCTCGCCATCTGTCTCTGTTCTGTGCAAGCAGTTCTATCTCATTGAGGGAGCCGACTCCTGCTGCTCTTGCCTCTCTCATCAATGTTCTTCTCAGTGTCTCCCTGGGTCTTCCTCTTTTTCTGTTACCTGTTGTTTCCCATATGAGGGCTTGCTTTGCTATTCGGTTATTATCTCTTCTCATCACATGTCCAACGTATGACCATCGTCTTTTCTTTATTATGAAGATATTAGTGGTGATTGGCGATTTCTCTAATTTCCTCATTTGTTTGAATTCGTTCCATGCTATACAAGTATTTTCCTTAGACATTATTTTCGAATGCGTTCAACTTTGTTTCTATATCTCTTGTTGTTTTCCAGCTTTCACACGCATACGTAAGGGTTGATAGTACATTTGATTTGAATAGCCTAAGTTTTGTGTTTGTGCTGATAAGTTTTGATTTCCACAACTTTTCAAGCTTCTGAAAGACATTGCTGCTTTAGCTATTCTGATTTTAATTTCTTTGCTCGTATCCCCTTCTCGATCAATGTGACTTCCAAGATAGATAAAGTGATCGATCTCTTCTACTGGTTTGTTTTCCATGTATATTTTGTCACCTGTTGAAATTAACTAGTCATGACTTTAGTCTTTTCATGATTGATCTCAAGCCCAATTTTGCTGGCTATTGATGATAGTTCATTTGTGTTTTCCTTCATCGTTTTAATTCGTAAAATTACCACCTCAACAATACAAATTCTTGAAATTTGACAGTTTGCTGCCTGCAAACATCCCCTCCCCCCTTTTCTAATTACTACTCCAGTGAAACTTGTGTATTGGATTGTTTCCCTTGATGTTGGATCAGACATAAATGTAGCAACCATAAAAAATATAATGCATGTCTGTTCGGGACATGCTCTATAGCTGAAATGACCTAAGTCGCATTGACACAAAAGAGGCCCTTCCTCTGACAACAATTCTGCTGTTTCTAACCTACATTCTGAACCTTTCCCCGCCACCTTCCTGTTGTAAAAATAATAATTGTTTATATAACACTGTCAACAGTGTCCTGTCAGTTGTTTCAGTTCATCTCACAAATTAGCTAAAATAACAACTGCCACCTAATAGCCCAGTGTTGATGACTTTCACTTTCACTGACGCAGCCAGTACAAAAAATATGTTTCAACTTCAAATGCAAGTTTAACAAAATTGAAGCGGTCACAAAAATTATGACTTTCACTTCTACTCACTGAAATTATTAGGTTGTATGTTGTATAAACAAATATAGATTCTAAATGTTAATATGAAGTGATTAAATGTCGTGAATTAAGCGGATTGTAAAATATTATTAATATTACAAATATTATAAAAAATAATATTAATGAACACAAAAACATAGATCTTCTCTGGATACATGTTTAACAAAATTGGAGTGGTAAAAAAAATTATGACATTTACTTTTACTCACAGAAATGATTAAACTTGACTGCTGTATACAAAAATCTAGATTAAAAACGTTAATATGAGAGATTAAATGTCATGAATTAAGCAGATCATAATATAAAAATATATAGTCCAGGTGTCATTTTTCCAGCAGCGGCGGGCTAGAAACATTCTGGTTAGACTTAGTGGGAGGGAATTACGTATTTGATGTCACAACTGCATAAAACTATGGTAGATGTTTTAAGGAGCAGGTGTTCACATGTGTATGGTATCATGGACTTACGGCAGCTGCATGAATAGACAACATAACACCTCCAGTAGCCACAGCACAATGGAGTTGAATTTCATTCCATAAATCTAATGTAACCCAGGAAATGATTACAGTCTCCAATTCCCATGTCTCTGCTTGGGTAAACACAAAGCTGTGTAGCAAAAGTTCAAAGAAAATACTATTTTAAAAGATCCAAATGTAATAATTAAATGGTAGTAATTTTTACAACGGTATCATGAAAACGTCACTCACAGATCATCATCATTACCGAGTGCCGTCGCATCGAAGGTTGGCTGCAATGAAATGTCATTCCGCTTTGTCTCTTGCTTTGATGGTGCAGGTTGTCATAGGCTGTCTTGTCCATCTTTTGATGTTACTCATCCATGTTAGTCTTGGTCTGCCTCTATTACTTTGTATTTTACCTTCCAACATTACTTTTAGTAGGCTGTTGTGTCTTTTAACTTACCCCCAAAATCTCATTTGTCTTCTTTGAATTGTGTTTAGTAGTTCTCTTTTCATTTTTAATTGTTTTAAAACTTCATCCTGTGTTCTCTTTTCTTTCCATCCAATTCTACCTATACTGTGAAATGTGGATTCTATCTATAAATCCACATTTCAAAGGCTTCAATTTTCTGTTCTGTTTTTTTATCTAATGTCCGTGTTTCTGCACTATACAGTAATATTGATAAGATATAACATTTTGCTATTCTTAGTTTTAGCCCTGATGTTATTTGTTTTGATGTTAATATACTTTTCAAGGCATTAAAATTACTTTTTGCTATTCCTATTCTTTTGTTTATTTGAGTTTTACATTTTCCATCATTGGTTATAGTATGTCCAAGGTAGTTGTAGATCTGAACTGTCTACAGGTCTATTACTTCAACTTTGATATCCACTTGTAGGTTTCGAGTATTATCTTTGTTTATGATCATAGTTTTAGTCTTTTTGATTTCACTCACAGATAGGCCTCGTAATCTAAGGTTAAATGGGCATAGATGTATTATTTGGAGCTTTACAGCCAAGCTTTGATATCTGTGCCTTTCAGCTGAACACATCTGATCTCAGCACAGCATTTCTGAGCACTAGGTTGCCTACCCTCTTTGATCCCTTTTTACTTGGCCAAACTGGTTAGTTTATTTCTACAAGCACCACTGGGGGGGTGGAGTAGGATCTTAATCAGCTCCATTGTTTGCTGATCCTGATGCAGTAATTGTCTGCTCTCAACTCAGTTACCGGATGAGCAACTTGGTGCCCACCCCATCTCATTTTCTTTAATACTTTTACATTACATGCATCAACAGGGGCCAAGACACTGATCGAGCAACTGACCTAAGTACGGTCAGCAGCCCACAGCTGACTTCATGCGCCAGAATCAATGGAGGGAAAAATTTGCGAGTGATAAACAGTCCACATCTGAATGCCTGATCTTTAAAACCTCTACCATAGTTTATTTAGCCGTGACGCCAAATACAGAATTCCTTCCTACAATGTCTGACCAGAATATTTGTCACTCTGCCACTCCTAGAAAAATTACACCATGACTATATATTTTATATTACAGTCCACCAATTCACAAAATTGTATCTTATTAACAATGAACACCAATATTTGTTTATACAGAAATACAATTTCATAATTTCTGTGGGTAGAAGTGAAAGTCATAATTTTTTTGGCCATTTCAATTTTGATGAATTTGTATTTGGAGTCAGTAAAAGTAAAGAGCCTCCATCACGCCAAGTGGCGGATAGGGAATATGATGTTAGTGACCATAATTTTTACAGACCTTGAGCACATTATTTTTGGCATAATGTGGTCAGTATTATGCCTGTGCCGCTTTACTTTCCCAGAAAAAACCCGGTACCATTTGAGGCTGAGTGAAGCCGGAAGTCATTGTAAAAAGAATTGTTATGGAAACAGCGCCATACATTTTAGAGCAGTGATCTCTGCAATATGTGCCACTTTGGCACGCAAGGTTTCTGTTTTTGAGATTGTGGTTCTGCCCTATGTGCCGTCTTCAGCTCGAAAGGACAATAGATAGATAGATAGAACCCGGAAGCCGTCGGCTGGGATCAAACCCTACCTCTTTTCCTTTGTAGTCCAGTTCACTAACCACTGAGCTAACGCGGCTCCTGTATTTAGAGTAGGTCTATGTTTTTGTGGAGCCTTGGTGGTTGAGTGGTTAGTGTGCTCACTTCCTGACCAGAATAGTTCAGGTTTGATGCCAGTAGTGGCGAATTTTATTTTGGACTGACAAGACTCTGGGAGTCACCCAGCCTCTAAAAATAGATACCAGAGATCTTTCTGGGAAGTAAAGGTGGCCTGGCAGGATACCGACCACATCATCCAAAAATGTGCCGTGGCCATAGAAAAATGTGGTCACTAACACCATATTCCTGATACATCTAGCAAGACATGGAGGGCATCCTTTTTTTTTTACTTGTTATGCTATTGTGCTCACCGCGCTGGTGACCATAACTGATTTAATAATATTTTATGATCAGCTTAATTCATAACATTTAATCTTTCATATTAACACTCAACAGCTATATTTGTTTATACAATAATATAATTTGATAATTTCTGTGAGTAAAAGTGAAAGTCATCATTTTTTTTTTAACCATTTCAATTTTGTCAAATTTGTCTTGGAAGTTGAACTATATGGTTGTGCTCACAGGGCCAGTAAAAGTGACTGTCATAAACACTGAGTTATAAGGATGGCAATTGTTATTTTAGCAAATTTACAAGATGAACCGAAACAACAGACACTGTAATGTCTGTGGCGTTACATAAACAATAACTATTTTTATAGCGAAAATGCGGGAAAAGATAATGAAAGCTGCATAGACAGCAATCCTGAATGTAAGTTAGAAACTTCTGAATTTTTATCAGGGGAAGGGCTTAATTTGTGTCATTGTGACTTAGGTCATTTCAGCTAAAGAACGTGTCCCGAACTGGCATGTGTCCAATTCCAAGAAAAATGTATTGCGAAGAGGTTGTTATTACCTAAAGATTTTATTTAGAGTTAAATACACCAACTTTATTTCTGTTTATCTAATACATACCCCATTGTCCCATGAACAACAGTGACATGTAACAGGAGTACTGCCTCAGTCTCAGCTGCCTCAACATTCTGGTCATGTCCTTGGTGGTATACACAACGTCACTGGAATCTTCTGTAAGATACACATCAAACAATAATCTTCTCTAAGATATACGTAAGATATATATGTATATCCTGGACAAAATATGGAAATAAAAAATACGAAACGAGAAAACCAAATTTAGAATATTCAACTCAAACGTATTATCAACACTTATGCATGTGAAAGCTGAAAAACATCAAAAGAGATGAGAGAAAACTAAACGCTTTTGAAGACAAATGCCTAAGAAAAATACTCTGTGTACAATGGAATGAATTCAAGACTAATATTGAAATAAGAGAAATGGTCATGCAACCTACGATTTCATCTACAATGGAATGAATTCAAGACTAATATTGAAATAAGAGAAATGGTCATGCAACCTACGATCTCATCTACAATGGAATGAATTCAAGACTAATATTGAAATAAGAGAAATGGCCATGCAGCCAACGATCTCATCTACAATGGAATGAGTCCTAGACTAATATTGAAATAAGAGAAATGGCCATGCAACCAAAAATCTCATTTACAATTGAATGAATTCAAGACTAATATTGAAATAAGAGAAATGGTCATGCAACCAAAGATCTCATCTACAATGGAATTAATTCTAGACTAATATAGAAATAAGAGAAATGGCCATGCAGCCAACGATCTCATCTACAATAGAATGAATTTAAGACTAAAATTAAAATAAGAGAAATCACCATGCAACCAAAGATCTCATCGACAATTAAGTAAAGATGATGGACATAGGTGTAGGATCAAGAATCAAGGTTGTTAATTTCACACATACATACACCGTATGAAAGATGGCCACATATCAAAAGATATACTCTACAGACAACTGGCAGATGGCAAAAGGCCTGGGCGGTGCCCAAAACTTTGATTTGTAGATGTGTGTAAACATGACATAAACCCTGCAGCCTGGGAAGACATAGCTGCAGATCGCAATCTTTGGAAACACACTCTAAAGCTGCAAATCAAACATGAAGTAGAAGGGTTCATAGAAAAAGTGAATACCATGAAGAAAGTAAAGAAAAAATAACATTTCTAGGGCAGTTGAAAAATCCACAGTCAACTATGACTGATGGAGGCTACTATAGTCAACTATGACTGACGGAGGCTACTATGACTGACAGAGGCTAATATAGGCAACTATGACTGACGGAGGCTACTATAGTCAACTATGACTGACAGAAGCTACTATAATCAACTATGACTGATGGAGGCTACTACAGTCAACTATGACTGACAGAGGCTACTATAGTCAACTATGACTGACGGAGGCTACTATAGTCAACTATGACAGACGGAGGCTACTACAGTCAACTATGACTGACAGAGGCTACTATAATCAACTATGACTGATGGATGCTACTACAGTCAACTATGACTGACAGAGGCTACTATAGTCAACTATGACTGACGGAGGCTACTATAGTCAACTATGACAGATGGAGGCTACTATAGTCAACTATGACTGACAAGGGTTACTTCAGTCAACTATGAATGACGGAGGTTACTATAGTCAACTATGACTGACAGAGGCTACTATAATCAACTATGACTGACAGAGGCTACTATAGTCAACTATGACTGACGGAGGCTACTATAGTCAACTATGACTGACAGAGGCTACTATAGTCAACTATGACTGACGGAGGCTACTATAGTCAACTATGACTGACAGAGGCTACTATAATCAACTATGACTGACGGAGGCTACTACAGTCAACTATAACTGACGGAGGCTACTATAGTCAACTATGACTGATGGAAGCTACTACAGTCAACTATGACTGACAGAGGCTACTACAGTCAATTATGACTGATGGAAGCTACTACAGTCAACTATGACTGACAGAGGCTACTACAGTCAACTATGACTGACAGAGGCTACTACGGTCAACTATGACTGATGGAGGCTACTACAGTCAACTATAACTGACGGAGGCTACTACAGTCAACTATGACTGATGGAAGCTACTACAGTCAACTATGACTGACAGAGACTACTACAGTCAACTATGACTGACAGAGGCCACTACGGTCAACTATGACTGATGGAGGCTACTACAGTCAACTATAACTGACGGAGGCTACTACAGTCAACTATGACTGACGGAGGCTACTACAGTCAACTATGACTGACAGAGGCTACTACGGTCAACTATGACTGATGGAGGCTACTACAGTCAACTATAACTGACGGAGGCTACTACAGTCAACTATGACTGATGGAAGCTACTACAGTCAACTATGACTGACAGAGACTACTACAGTCAACTATGACTGACAGAGGCTACTACGGTCAACTATGACTGATGGAGGCTACTACAGTCAACTATAACTGACGGAGGCTACTACAGTCAACTATGACTGACGGAGGCTACTACAGTCAACTATGACTGACAGAGGCTACTACAGTCGACTATGACTGACGGAGGCTACTACAGTCAACTATGACTGACAGAAGTTACTATAGTCAATTATGACCGACGGAGGCTACTAATTTCCACATTTATGGTAAAGTTTAAAACTTCAATCCTCTACAGTCTAATTGATATTAATTTTATTGAATAACTTGCACCACTTTTCTGATATAATTACTTCTGCTGACATCCATATTAACAGTTTGTATTATATCCTGTCTTAGATTCCCCAGCTCTCAGTAAGCCTCTCCTGCTGTTATGTTTCCTAATGTTTCTAATATTCCATCAATCCATCTTTCCTCTTCTGTTGGGCTCTCCTGCTGTTATGTTTCCTAATGTTCCTTATATTCCATCAATCCATCTTTTGCTCTTCTGTTGGCCTCTCCTGTTGTTATGTTTCCAAGTGTTTCTAATATTCCATCAATCCATCTTTTCCTCTTCTGTTGGCCTCTCCTGCTGTTATGTTTCCTATTGTTTCTAATATTCCATCACTTCATCTTTTCCTCCTCTGTTAGCCTCTCCTGCTGTTATGTTTCCTAGTGTTTCTAATATTCCATCAATCCATCTTTTCCTCCTCTGTTGGTCTCTCATGATGTTAAGTTTAACAGTGCTTTTAATATTCCATCAATCCATCTTGTTCGAGGTCAGCCCTTGGGTCTGTGTTCTTGTAATGTTCATTGAAGGTTTGATATGCTGTATTTTGGTCTTTCTATCATATCGCATGGCCAAGCCATTGTATCTGTTGTTTCTGTATGTACTCTATTGGGATTATTCCTAGCTTTTTTCTCAGTTCTTCATTTCTGATCAAATCTCTCATGCTATTTCCTGTCATTTGTTCAACACATTTCATCTCTATAGAGGTTATTTTTCTAATTGTTCTTGTGTCTTACATCCAGGTCTGGCATTGGTAGCACAACATTGGGATGAAGATTGTATTTAGAGTGCCCGTTTTGCCTCTAGAGTTATTTCCATGTTGGACAATAGTGGTGATATGCGACTGATGATCTGACAAGCTTTGTTACATCTTGAGTCTATTCGTAATCATCAACAATTAGAACATTTTTAGATTTCTCACAACTATTCTCTTTGATCTACCTTGTCTTTCTATTCCAGATTTACCTATTCAGTCCTGAGAAGCACGTGGCTGTGCATCAAAATCCACTATTTCACTGGCTGAGCCTGTGTGCTGTGTTTGATACCTGCAGTAGATAGAAAGGATTTTGTCTATCAGGAGTGAAATAAAAATTGTGATTCTCACACATCGTGGCGATTGCTTTGGCCAAGCGGCCTTTATCTCTCCAGTCCTGTCATGAGCCCGCCCAAAATACACCAGCAATGGTAATATGTGTCATAAAGATAGTTTTTTTTTCTCAAATCTACACTGGCTATCTTTTGAAATCTTACATTCAAACACCTGCCTTACTTTTTTCCATCTATTCATACGCCAATCTTTCTTTCTCATTCTTTCTTGTTTTTACCCCATTGCTCAAATGAGCTGTCAGTCCTTTACCCCTTAGATAGACATTAACCCTATATTATGATACAGCCGTAAAAATTACCACCTCAAAATAAAAAGTCTTGAAATTTGACAACTTGCTGCCTGCAAACATCCCCCCTCCTAATTACTACTTCCAGTGACTCTTGAGTATGGGATTTGTTTCCCTTGATTTTGGATCAGACATAAGTATGCTCACCATAAAAAGTACTATGTATGTCTGTTCGGGACATGCTTTGCAGTTGAAATGACCTAAGTAGTGATGACACAAATGAGACCCTTCCTCTGACAACAATTCCGCTGTTTCTAACCTACATTCAGGACCTTTCCCCGCCACCTTCCTGCTGTAAAAATAATAATTGTTTATATAATGCTGTCAACAGTGTCCTGTCTGTTGCTTCAGTTCATCTCACAAATTAGCTAAAATAACAACTGCCACCTAATAGTCCAGTGTTGATGACTTTCACTTTCACCGACGCAACGAGCACAAAAATTATGTTTCAACTTCAAATGCAAATTTAATAAAATTGAAGCGGTCACAAAAATTATGACTTTCACTTTTACTCACTGAAATTATTAGGTTGTATTGTTGTATAAACAAGTATAGATTCTAAATGTTAATATGAGAGATTAAATGTCGTGAATTAAGCGGATTGTAAAATATTATTAATATTACAAATATTATAAAAAATAATATTAACGAACAGAAAAGCATAGATCTTCTCTGGATACATGTTTAACAAAATTGGAGTGGTCAAAAAAATTATGACATTTACTTTTACTCACAGAAATGATTAAACTTGACTGCTGTATACAAAAATCTAGATTCGAAACGTTAATATGAGAGATTAAATGTCATGAATTAAGCAGATCATAATATAAAATATATAGTCCAGGTGTCATTTTTCCAGCAGCGGCGGGCTAAAAACATTCTGGTTAGACTTAGTGGGAAGGAATTACGTATTTGATGTCACAACTGCATAAAACTATGGTAGATGTTTTAAATTTTCACATGTGTATGGTATCATGGACTTACGGCAACTGCATGAATAGATAACATAACACCTCCAGTAGCCACAGCACAATGGAGTTGAATTTCATTCCATAAATCTAATGTAACCCAGGAAATGATTACAGCTTCCAATTCCCATGTCTCTGCTTGGGTAAACACAAAGCTGTGTAGCAAAAGTTCAAAGAAAATACTTATTTTAAAAGATCCAAATGTAATAATTAAATGGTAGTAATTTTTTTATTTACAACATGATCATGAAAACATCACTTACAGATCATCGTCATTATCGAGTACCATCTCCACATCGAAGGTTGGCTACAATGGAACGTCATTCCGCTCTTTCTCTTACTTTGATGGTGCAGGTTGTCACAGGCTGTCTTGTCCATCTTTTGATGTTTCTCATTCATGTTAGTCTTGGTCTGCCTCTATTACTTTGTATTTTCCCTTCCAATATTACTTTTAGTAGGCTGTTGTGTCTTTTAACTTACCCCAAAATCTCATTTGTCTACTTTGTATTGTGTTTAGTAGTTTTCTTTTCATTTTTAGCTGTTTTAAAACTTAATCTTGTGTTCTCTTTTCTTTCCATCCAATTCTACCCATTCTTCTATAAATCCACATTTCAAAGGCTGAAAGACTCAATTTCAAAGACTCAATTTTCTGTTCTGTTTTCTTATCTAATGTCCGTGTTTCTGCACTATACAGGAATATTGAGAAGATATAACATTTTGCTATTCTTTGTTTTAGCCCGGATGTTATTTGTTTTCATGTTAATATACTTTTCAAGGCATTAAAATTACTTTTTGCTATTCCTATTCTTTTGTTTATTTGAGCTTTACATTTCCATCGCTGGTTATAGTATGTCCAAGGTAGTTGTATCTCAACTGTCTATAGGTCTATTCCTTCAAATTAGATATCCACTTGTAGGTTTCGAGTATTATCTTTGTTTATGATCATAGTTTTAGTCTTTTTGATTTCACTCACAGATAGGTCTCGTAATCTAAAGTTAAGTGGGCATAGATTTATTATTTTGAGCTTTACAGCCAGGCTTTGATATCTGTACGTTTCAGCCTAATACATCTAACATCAACACAGCATTTCTGAGCACTGGGTTGCCTACCCTCTTTGATCCCTTTTTGCTTGGCGAAACTGGTTAGTTTATTTCTACAAACACTACTGGGGGGTGGAGTAGGTTCTTGATCAGCTCTGTCATTTGCTGATCCTGATGCAGGAACTGTCTGCTCTCAACTCAGTTACTGGATGAGCAACTTGGTGCCCACCACCATCTCATTTTCTTTAATACTTCTACATTACATTCGTCAACAGGGCCCAAGACGTTGATCCAGCAACTGACCTAAGTACGGAAAGTGACCCACAGCTGACTGCATGCATCAGGATCGACAGAGGGAAATATTTGCGAGCGACAATTTGTCCACATCTGAATTGCTGCTCTTAAAACTACCACAGTAGTTTTATTCAGCCGTGACGTCAAATACAGAATTCCCTTCTGCAAAGTCTGCCAGAATATTTGTCTAGTCTGCCACTCCCAGAAAAAGTTACACGATGACTATATATTTTATATTATGATCAGCCTAATTCACATTTAATTTATCTAATTAACATTGAACACCTATATTTGTTTATACAGAAATACAATTTCATAATTTCTGCGTGTAGAAGTGAAAGTCATAATTTTTTTAGCCGTTTCAATTTTGTCAAATTTGTATTTGGGTAGGTCTATGATTTTGTGGAGCATTGGTGGTTGAGTGGTTAGTGTGCTCACTCTCTGACCAGAATGGTCCAGGTTTGATCCTCAGCAGTGTCGGATTTTATTTTGGACTGACAAGGTTCCAGGGTTCACCCAGCCTCTAAAAATGTATACCAGAGATCTTTCTGGGAAGTAAAGGCGGCCTGGCAGGATACCGACCACATCGCCCAAAAATGTATACCAGAGATCTTTCTGGAAGTAAAGGTGGCCTGGCAGGATACCGACCACATTGCCCAAAAATGTGCCGTGGTCATAGAACAATGTGGTCACTAACACCATATTCTCCAAATGTCTAGCAAGGCATGGAGGGAACCTTTACTTTTTGTGTTTTTATACTTGTTACGCAAATGACCATAAGTGATTTAATAATATTTTATGATCAGCTTAATTCGCAAAATTAATCTCTCATATTAACACTGAACACCTATATTTGTTTATAAAGTAAAAAAAAGTAAGTAAAGTACTCCCGTCACTCCAAGTGGCGGCATATAGGGGATATGGTGTTAGTGACCATAAATTTTACAGACCTTCGGCACATAATTTTTGGAGTAATGTTTTCGGTATTATGCCCATGGCACTTTACTTTCCCAGAAAAAAATCTGGTACCCATTTAAGGCTGGGTGAACCCGGAAGCCGCAGGTTGGGATCGAACCCTACCCCTTGTTTATATTATAGCCATGACTGAAACTTCAGCTATGACTTTTATCTTCTTTTTCCTCTACATTTCAACTCCCTGTGGAGCATAGGTCTTCAACAAACATTTCCAAAACAACCTGTTTCTTGCCATTCTTTTAAGATCATTCTATGTCTTCCCCACCATCTTCATCTCTGCTTCCAACTGTCTTCTCAAAGAATATTTTGGTCTTCCTCTTTGTCTCTTTCCTTGGGGATTCCAAAAAAGAGCCTGTTGTGTAATACTCTCAGTTGTTTTCCGCAATAAATGTCCTATCCAGCGCCATCGTCTTTGCTATATCTCTGTATCTACTGGTATTTGACTGGTACTTTTCCATAATTCTATGTTAGTGATTTGTCCTGCCATTTCTATCTTTTATTCTGTGCAAGCATTCATTAATGAAAGACTGTATCTTCATGATTGTCATGTTTGTTGTTCTCCATGTTTCTCAGCCATATAATAGGATTGACTTAATATTGGAGTTGAACATTTTTATTTTGTATTTAACCTAATTTCTTTTGATTTCCATATGTTTCCCAGTGCAATGAATGCTCCTCTTGCTTTTGATTCTTTTTTTTTATGATACTTATTTTGGTATCATTCTCGGCTCCTCCCACTTTGTCTATATTACAGCCCAGATATATGTAAGATTGTATGTCTAGTAGAGGTATTTCTCCTATTGCTATTTGGTTACTGCCAGCTGCATGATCTTAATGGATTGTGATATAATCCATCACCATCTATAGAAGTAAACCTGGGGGCTGAAAGGAAACCTCAGAAAATCTTGCAATTGAAAAATGACATTTTAGCTATTAATTCTATAAGTGGCTGCAATTTCACCATATGTATTAATATAAATCTGGTGAGAGCACATATATTTACCTAACACATTATTTTATTTGTTGAAACATTCCTGGTTTCCATTTCTCATGACTGTTTTCTGCTGCCGGTACATCTTATATACTTTTCTGAAATCTTTGCTACCCACGTTTAAAATGATTATTTCTAGAAGATCTTACTATGCCAAATGAGGACTTCCGGTCAATATGGCCGATAGGTGGCAAAAACTGTTGAGGCTCTGTTTGAAAAGTGTTCCCTGTTGCAGTTTCCTCAAATTCCAAGTCTAGCTATTGAGTTTAGTGCTCTGAGCACACTGTAAGCTATATTTTTCATCTGAATCATGTTTCAATATTCTGATACTTACAATGAATGATATCGTATGAGGAAGGACAGTTTGGCTGTGTTCACTTTCAGTGCGGCTGCACCTTATATCTTTTGGCGTGTGTTGTGGCTGCTATGAGGGGGACTGCAGCTACCTTTCTTTTTCTGGATCCTTCAATGAGATGAGATGTTAATTCAGATGATTCCACTGGCATGGGCGGTTGAGCACTTATGTATTTAAATTTGTTTGCAGTGATACTGGGGCCTTCGACTTACTACAACTACAACAGGCGGTCTATGTTCTCTTGACCTCCCCTACCTCGTTTCCTAGTGTTTCTAAAATTCAATCTCTTTCATTGTCAGGCCTCTGATCTGTGTTCTCATAGATTTATTGAAGGCTCATTGTTTCATATATTGATATGTCTTACCACAACACAAGGAACAAACCTTTTTATAATTGTTTCTTTATCTATTCAATGGTAGAAATTATTTCTAGCTTTTTTATTAATTCTTCACTTCTAATTTTATCTCTCACTGTTACTTAACTATTACAAAATGTGGACACAACTCAAAAGAACAAAATTAGTATAAATAGCTGCTTTATAGAATTACTGGATTTGTGTGTTCTGTGATGGCTCTCTTGCAGTACTTTCTAACCATAGCATATGCATCATGAGACAGACAACAATCCTGGACATGCAACTGCTGAAATGAAGAGCACCTATAAGCAATCATCACTATTCCATTGTCTATTGTTGCATCACGTGACTTCATCTCAAGTTTATGTAGATTTGGACAGTGCATAGATAAGGCATACACTCCATCAGTTATGTCACATTTACCTATGTCCAACGAGCGAAGTCTTGAGCAGTTTTGTGCCAGAAAATCTAAGCCAGTGTCTGAGATATCCTTACAGCCCTGAACGTTGAGGTAGCATAGCTTGTTGTAGTTCTTAGTAATGTGGATGACCCCTTGGTCTGACACCTTGGTAAACAAGGACAAATTTGTAAAAAGTTTATAACAGGCTTTTGTGAGCAATTATATATGTAAATGTTTGTAAATAGTACTAACATACTTTCTAAAATGTGTAAATAATTAAAAACAATGGTAGATATATAAATATCTGTCAACAATTATAATATGCTTCTGTAAATATTTAAACATTGTACATAAACATAACAACACTAGTAAACATGTATAAATTAAACTCATCATCCCTTTTGATATATGGAGAAATAATGGTGTTAGTGATTACATTTTTTTATGACCATCATAGCTTTTATATAATGTCATGGCCAGAATCAATGCTTCACTACCTGAAGACAGTTCAGAGCTACAACTACCTTGGACATACTATAACCAGTGATGGAAAATGTACAACTAAAATAAACAAAAGAATAGGAATGGCAAAAAAGTAATTTTTAACTCTTTCTGTACGGAAGCTTTCTATCGATGCAATGGAAGAGATTTCTGAGACAAAATTTGTCATGGTTTTAAGAATCAACCTACATATTTATATTTATCTAACATATAACATATTAGATATGAATTTGTAGATAATTGAACAGGGTATTAGATTTCACCAATACCAGGATGATGCAAGACATGTAAAAAGAATATGGTTTGATGACGGTTTACACTAATCAATTTCTCTCTCTCTCTCTCTGCGATCAGGACCCAATCAGAGTAGGATGCCAGCTCCTCACATGAACTCAGCTGTCAGGTTAGGTGTGTTACAAACAGAACTAATCAATTTGAGTGACACAATATGTGGTGAAATGTACGCGGCCGAAATCGGCGTGACGCACAGTGCGGCGAAACGTATGGAAAGAGTTAATGCCATGAAAAATATACTAACGTCAAAATAAGTAAAGCCAGGTCTAAAACTAAGAATAGCAAATTATTATATCTTTTCCACATTCCTGTATGGTGCAGAAACATGGAAATTAGACAAGAAAACAGAACAGAAAATTGAAGCTTTTTTGAGATGTGGATTTATAAAAGAATAGGTAGAATTGGAAGGAAAGAAAAGAAAACAAATGATGAAGTCTTAAAACAACTAAAAATGACAAGAGAACTACTAAACACAATTCAAACAAGACAAATGAGATTTTTGGGGCAGGTTAAAAGACACAGCAGTCTATTAAAAGTAATCTTGGGAGGGAAATGCAATGTAAAAGAGGCAGAGGTAGACCAAGGCTAATATGGACAAGTAACATAAAAAGATGGACAAATCAGCCTATGATAATCTGCATCATCGAAGCAAGAGACAGAGCAGAAAGGTGCTCCATGGTAGCCAACTTTGGATGCGGAGACAGCACTCAATAAATGAATGAATGACAAATGAAAATGTCATATAAAATTTATACTTAACTCTCTAAAGAAACAATTTTAAACTGATATGCTGTGAAAGTCGGTACCTGCACTGTAAAAGTTTTATCAAATGTATTGTTTCCAATGTAAAGAAAGATTTTTTTTTGCTCTGCCAAAATGTGTCAGAACAGAAGCTATAAGCTGTGATTGAAATTCTCACAGTGGAAAGTTTTGAGCCTAAAGCAATTCACAATTCTCTGACTGCACCAGTTGAGATTGTTATTTGTGATTTCTCTCTGCAGCAACCACCCCTGGTCTCAACAGTGAGGTCCGGCTTGAAACGTCAATTACACATCAACAGAAAAACTATGAGTACCTCCGAAGATGGAGATCTAACTGGGTGGCGAGGGGCCCCTGTGTACATGACTGCCAAGGTCAAATGAATTAACATGCAAAATTCAGTTCCTAGGCTATAGGGACTTCGCCTTAGGTAAATGGTGGTGAACGCAGAGAAAAAATATTAGTCTATACTGTACTTGTTGTTTTAATGTAGTAAATCATTTTATAGTAAAAATATTAGTCTATACTATACTTGTTGTGTTAATGTAGTAAATCATTTTATAGAAAAAATATTAGTCTATACTGTACTTGTTGGGTTAATGTAGTAAATCATTTTAAAGAAAAATATTAGTCTATACTGTACTTTTTGTGTTAATGTAGTAAATCATTTTAAAGAAAAAATATTAGTCTATACTGTACTTGTTGTGTTAATGTAGTAAATCATTTTATAGAAAAAATATTAGTCTATACTGTACTTGTTATGTTAATGTAGTAAATCATTTTAAAGAAAAAATATTAATCTATACTGAACTTGTTGTGTTAATGTAGTAAATCATTTTAAAGAAAAAATATTAGTCTATACTGTACTTGTTGGGTTAATGTAATAAATCATTTAAAGAAAAAATATTAGTCTATACTGTACTTGTTTGGTTAATGTAGTAAATCATTTAAAGAAAAAATATTAGTCTATACTGTACTTTTTGGGTTAATGTAGTAAATCATTTTAAAGAAAACATATTAGTCTATACTGTACTTGTTGTGTTAATGTAGTAAATCATTTTAAAGAAAAAAATATTAGTCTATACTGCACTTGGGTTAATGTAATAAATCATTTTAAAGAAAAAATATTAGTCTATACTGTACTTTTTGGGTTAATGTAGTAAATCATTTTAAAGAAAAAATATTAGTATATACTGTACTTTTTGGGTTAATGTAGTAAATCATTTTAAAGAAAAAAATCTGAGTACAAATGTTTGCGGTGATAAAAATAGCATAATACACATTACACAAAGATCAACATTTTTTGTTACAAATATTTGGCTGTTAAACTTGTAGATGCAGGTAGTTGGTGAGCTGGTACAAGATGGCTGCTTACTCACATTAAATTCAGGACTAGTGGTTTTTCAAGGTGGTGTCTTTTCAATAATAGCTATACTACCTTGGGTTTACACTTTTCTTCAAGTTGAGTAAGGTAGAATTTTAGCGAAGATTGAGAAGCTCGGCCAGAATATGGACATATGACAAGGTACACCAAAAACCCTGTGTGGTATCTGATGGCACTGCAGGGCATTACAGGTAAGACAGTCATGGAAATATATGGGTACTAACATACTTTTCCCAATACTCCACAACTTTTAAAAATAAAGAGGCATTAGAATGTATAATCCTCCATTACCTTTTTACATTTGGCCACTCTGAGGTAACGTAGAGTCTCACATAATTTGGCCGCTCTTGCATGCCTAGTTCAGTTACACTTTTGCAATCACTCAGTCTCAGTTCACATCAGCCTGTCGAAGAAATAATTTTATTAAATTGTTTAATGGCCTGACATAAAGAGGCTTTAATTAAAATTACAAAGAAAACACGTTTTAAACAGTTAAACCAATACACTGAATATTTATTTATTTTATGCTCCAGGTGAATGCAAATCTATAACAGGTGACATATACCAGATGGCCTATTAAAATCAATATTCATAGCCTTACTAAAGAAATCTTGTGCGATTGCATGTGATGATCATCGCACAATAAGCCTTATGAGTCACACGTCTAAGATATTACTAGGAATCATCACGTGAAGAGTGCGAAACAAAAGCAGTCTAAAAATTAGTGATGAACAGTGAGGTTTTGTTGGAGGTAAATGTATGAACAATGCTATATACATCATAGGATCTTTAAAAGAAAGAGTCACAGAGGTGAAACAGATCTGTTTCATAGACTATACCAAAGCATTTGATAAAGTAAAGCACCATGAAATAATCACAATTTTAGAAGGCGTAAAAGTTGCCAGCAAAGATTAGTAACTTAAGGTAAGTATTATTATTTGTAATATTAGAATGACATTATAATCATATTAATATATAATTTTTACCTGCGGCAAACTTACTTATTCTTATTTATTTAGAATCATGCCAAGACAATGAATAATAATGAATAAATATTAATTCATTTGCACTATTTGAAGTGCCTTGACTTAAACTGTGGCAATACTATTTATAGAACTCATTTAATCACTTCTTGAGGATATTCTAAGTTGTTTTGTTCGAGAACCTGAAATGTGATGGTGTCCAACGTTCCTGAAAATATGATTTGATTGTGACCACCTACCCTGCATTTTGTGAGGACAAGAGGAAAATAAAATATCTTGTTTATATAGGCCGCCATCATGAAAAGAAATGTGGAGTTCTTGTTGAATTTATGCACACTGTATAATTGTAAATTGCTACCATTTAAAAACAAAGTAATTTCCTATATTTTGCATAAACATTTAAAAGCACATTTATTTTTAGCATTAATTTAAATCTATATGCATTGCTAAACATGTCTAATAATTAATATTTTACATAACATTATAATAACCAAAGAAAATAACACTTGTAAAAACTATCCAAAAAGATCTATACCTATGTTTTATAGATTATACCAAAGCATTTGATAAAGTAAAGCACAAGAAATAATAACAAATTGTAGATGGCATAAATATTGACAGCAAAGATCAAAGAATAATTAGAACATGTACTGGCAACAAACAGCAGCCATAGACCTGGAAATCCAAGAAGACAACAACAATTACACATATGTTCAATTTATGAAGCAAAAGTAACTTACACTTTTAATTTTGGATGACAATCTCGGTCTAATATAACGTGAAAGACTTCGTCTGAAGCTAAACCGATTATGCCTGGCCAAGAAGTGGGCAAAACCTGCAAGACAAAAACAGAAACATTACACATAGTTTGCTGGGAATCTCTATCAGAGAGACATACAGAGAGACATACACACATATGTATTACTAATATTTGTAATAAATTACTGTGTAACATAACAAAATGTTTAGAATCACTAATTTGACACTATTTAGAGTGAAATATAGCATAAAGTTGTGAGAGATCATGGTAGCTTCTTCATCTTATCAACCAATTTTGAAGGTTCTTACAAGATTTGAAATTAAAAGATCATAAATGATGAGTAAAATTATTACAGAAGAAAGATTTTTAAAAGTATTACGCAGCTCTTCAACAAAGCAGATGATTAATTTTCTGCAATTTCAGAATACATTTTTTTTAGAAAAAGTAAACATACCTACTGAACAATTTCAATAAATCGTCGGTAGAGCTTTTTTTCACATTGGCATAATTATATATATTTTTCCCTTTAAAATTCAACCGTAGCTTCCATTTATTTGCTCCTCACCACTGCTGTAAATCTACCATCAAAAGTTAACATTGTACCCAAGTATTTGAATTCTTTCATATTTTAAACTGTCAAGTTAATGTAATTGATGGCAGGTTGTTAATTTCACACATATAAGGTGAAGTTTAAAACTTCAATTTAACAGCTTGTATTATATCCTATTTTAGATTCTATAGCACTCAGTAAACTCCACATGGAACAATTTTCTTGTTTTTTATTTTATTTTTAATAATGCTGTCCTTAATCAATGCACTGTGTGATTGTCAAACCAAATATGATTGTGAGAAACTTTATTAAAAAAACCAACGTTTAGAATTAATAATTAAATTAACATACTGTCTGTTATCTAACAAACAAAGAGAACAGTTTATTGTCTTGTACTAAAATTATTTTATCTTAATTTTTCAAGAAAGGTTTCTCTATTATTTATACTCTAGCTATAACTTAATAAGAATGTCTATTAAGGTACAACTTGTAATCCATTTTTATCCAGAACTGTATTTTATTGTGACTGCAAAAATAATGTGTGTGTGAGAGAGCAATTATTATTAATGATCTCGTTTAATTTGATTAATTTAAAAATAACAATTGGTAGCTTAAGGTAATTCTGATTATTATTTGTAATATTAGAATGATATTATAATCGTATATATAAAATAATCGTTATATATATATATATATATGTATATATATATATATATATATAACTTTTGCCTGCGGCAAACTTACTTAATTCTTTTGTAAGTTAGATTCATAAAAAATAAACAATGATTAATAATGAATGAATATTCATTCATTTTAAATAAAAAGATTGAAGTACCTTGAACTGTGCAAATGAATTTATTAAATTCATCTTAATCAGCACTTGAAGATATTCTAAGTTATTCTGTTAGAGAACCTGAAATGATATGGCCTCGATGTTCCTGAAAATATAATTTAATTTTGACTACCCACTCATTTTGTGGGGATAAGATGAAAATAAATATACATTATATATTTAATTATATATATTGTTTATGCGACACTATTTTAATTAAGAACAATCGTGGATTTCTTGTTGAATTGTATGCATACTGAATAATTTTAAATTGCTACCATTTAAAAACAAATTAATTTTCAATAAGTTGCACAAAACGTAGAAGCACATTTATTTATGGCATTAATTTAAATTGCTAAACATGATTGTCTAATGATTAATATATCGTTTACAGTGGCGGCTCGTGATGTTTATTGTCGGTGGGGCCGGGCAAAGGGTCAATTTGTTTTTCTATCGGAATCTGTACACTCATACATTGTGTATGTATGTAGATGCGTGTGCGTGCGAGTGTGCGTGAGTACATGTGTATGTATGTATTGATTTTGTATTGTATATGCTATGACAATATCGTAATGTATATTATAGCACTCCAGAACAGAAAACATTTTGTAAAGCCAGTTTTATTAATTCTAAAGAAATATTTGACCTAACTAATAACATAGATACAACATTGAACTCACCTTCATTTATAGAATAATTGGGCTCGTCTATTTTTCTGACTTGCAAATTGGTCAATAACTTTGTTGTTGTAATCCTTAATTTCAATAATTTCCTCTTTATGAATCGAACAAACAGTCAAGGCGTTTAGCCTATCATGACCCATGCTATTTCTAAGAAAAGATTTAATTCGTTTTAAGGTACTGAAACATCGTTCTGCTTCAGCTGTTGCAATGGGAGTGGTCAAGACAATTTGCTGAGTTTTGTCTACTTCGGAAAACGCTTCTTCTAAAGAATGTTGCTTGAAAAAAGTAAATAAATCACAGACTGAAGAAATATTTGGGAAAGTATCATTGCGATATATCACTGACAGTTGTGTCTTTAATTTCTCTTTGCAAATATATTGATTATAATTTGATGCTAAAGTGTTGACTAAGTCAGCTGGAAAATATTCTCTGAACGAAACAAATTTCTTTGGGTCAACAATTTCAAAGCTACTAAATAATTGAGACTCCACGAATCGTCCTTTCAGTTGGTTGACAACAATGTCACATACTTCTTGAGCATCTGCGGTCACGTTTAGTTCAGACTCTTGTTTAGATCTTTTACTTGGGGCAGCAGAGTCTACATTTTCGTATTCATCAACATGATACCTTCCAGTATTCAGTCTTATATCTGATACTGCTTTCTCAAAATGTTGTAATGCATTATGCACAGTAACGGTATTTGCACTCTGCATCTGAATTGTGTTATACAATATGTCAACATGTTTCAATATATCGTTAAAGAAATTGACAAAAAATAAGAAATTTTGATTGTTAAGCAAATTTTTAAAGCAAAAGCTTCTCTAATTGTTATATCATCCCATCCATCTCCATTCTCGATCCTCTCAAAACATTCCACTCAATCTGATTTGTTTTCATGAACACTGTTCACAACCCGTGATTGAAAGTTCCATCTTGTTGCGGCAACCGTTGGAATCCGTTTATTGCAAACTGATCGTAATAGGTCACTACGCTTTGGGGAGGATGAGAAAAATGTTGTAAATCCAGTAATATTGGCAAAAAACAACTTGACTGATTTTATGTTTTTAGAACAAGCATTTCTAATGACTAAATTTAGTTGATGAGCGTAACAATGAACATACTTAGCATATGGAAAATAATTCTTCATTAGAGTCTGAACACCGCCTTGGCTACCACTCATTACCGCTGCGCCATCGTATGCTTGAGCTATGAGTTTTTTTCAACTTTGAAAGGTTGTAGGCTTGTTTTAAGAACCTCACTAAGACCAATAGCTGTTCGATCATGGACCGTTTCAAAGGAAAGAAATCTCTCAACTGGTTTATTCTCCTTTATATAGCGTAAATTTTTCACAAACTGACTTTGGCAGGTTATATCTGTTGTTTCATCGGCCTGTAGAGAAACATAGTTGGCAGCGTTAACATCCTTTGTCAATTCTTCAATATAGACCTGATACATACAGTCCAATAGTTCATTCTGTATAGTATGTGAGGTATATTTAATTGTAGAAGCGCTATTCAAGTGTTCATCTAAGACACTATCTAGATTACTGAGCAAATATAACAAATCTAAAAAATTGCCACGGTTTGCTGATCCTTGTGTTTCATCGTGACCCCTCAATGCTAATTCATGAGTGCCACAAAATTTATGCAATCTATCACTCTGTTTACTATGTGTCTATATTTTGTGACCAGTTCGTTATGTTTTTGGATTGTAATTTTGTGAGCATTGTCAATCTGTGATGCAATGTTAACAGTTCCAAACATTTTTAACATTTAAATTTAAATGCATTTTCTAAATGAAGTGCACTTCCCTCGTTTTTTAAAACTCTCACTTCAATGTTTCAGATCCACAAACCCTACTGTTGTCCACGGGTTTTCACCGCCAAATATCAAACAATAAAAACAGAATAAGCTATTGTTTTCTTCACTAACAGTTAACCACGAGTTTTTTTCAAACAACTTGTTGCAGAAAGTTCTTGTTTTCTTACCATCTTGCTGAGTGAATGTAAAATCATTGGGTCTATGAGCACCTAAACGTTTAACTTCAAGCTTTTCCTCTATCTTTAAAGAATAAAACGGGTTTTTTAATAAATAATCCACGTTATTCATTTTTAAATCACACGGAAACACAAATTGTATACAGTTAATTGACTTACATACACAAACATGATTAATTTCCAAAACAAAATGTGTTGTGGGCCACACAATAATAATAAAAAAACACTTTCAGTTTCGATTTCTTGGAATTCGGAAACAACCAATCGTTACACATTGGGGCCCAGCTAAGGCCGGACCTGTTTACATCGACTGGACTAATGCTAACATAGACCCGTCACCACGTGGAAGGCGTCTATTTTTAGATTTTTGGGTCATTAGACCACATGACTTTGGGGCCAGTTTAACACTGCGTTCTATATATTATATTTCAAACGGGCCCCACGACCCTTTGTTTGCGAATTCAGTGGTTCCAGCTAAAGGTATTCTTGAACGCAAAGATTATTTTTGGGAACATATTATATTTGTAGTTTTCTTGGCTAATCATTATCATGTTGAAAGTAATAAGTACGTTGAAATAACGTATTATTAAGTATATTAATGTCTACACCTCGCAAAATATACTTAGCGGGTCCCGGCCCCCGCGGCCCTATACGGGCTCCGCCCCTGATCGTTTACAAACTGGGCGCCATTTTGAGAAGATCGTTGAGTTCTAATTGAATAGTATGCCCTCCCAGGTTTACGAGCACCATCTGCCCGAGTCACTAGAGGTGACTAATACAGACACGGACACACAAAGATGTGAGATGTGACTAACACAGACATACACACACACAGATGTGAGATGTGACTAACACAGACACGCACACACAAAGATATGAGGTGTGACTAATGCAGACATGCACACAGCGATACGAGGCATGACTAACACTGACACACATCAAGATATATGACACATGACTAACATAAACATGCACATAAAGATATGAGATATAACTGGCATTGACATGCACACACAAAGATATGACACATGCCTAACATAGACATGCACACAAAGATAAGAGATATGACTAACATAGATATGCACACACAAAGAAATGTGATGGGACTAACATAGCCATGCACACACAAGGATAATAGATGTGACAAACACAGACATGCACACACAAAGATATGAGACATGACTAACATAAACATGCACACAAAGATATGAGATATCACTAACCAGACATGCACACACAAAGATATGACATATGACTAACACTGGTACACACTAAGATATGAGATATGACTACACAGACACACATAAAGATATGAGACATGATTAACACGGACACACCGAGATATGAGACATGACTAACATGACACACACCAAGATATGAGCCATGGCCAGCACACACAAGCTAAGATATGAGCCATGGCTAGGACAGAAACACAGCAAGATATGAGCCATGGCTTCACTAAAAAACACCAAAAAATGAACCATGTCTAGCACAGAAACACATTAAAGTGTCCATATGCTTGGGCTTGTTGTAGTCGGCAGATTCTTCTGAACGTGGGAATCACAGTTTCGTTAAACAGTTGTCCGGAGATTTGAGAGTGCAGTCTGACGCTTAGAACGTTCTCTTGCATGTACAGATTCCCGATTGACTGTTGACAGGTGTCGTTGAAACAGTTGTCCGGACATTTGAGAGTACATATGATGTCACAGCCATCAGAACACATCTGTTCGCACTGTAGCCCAAAATTACCATCTGGACAAGTGTCATTACAGGTATAGCCAAGATGTTTACATTGTAGGCATTTTCCAGATTTTTCCTCAAATAAAGGACAGACACTGAGACAAGACCCGGAACAGTCGTGTCCATAGATCTCATGTGAACAGTAGCCGTGACAAGTACCGATGATGACATTGCAGCCTTTACTACACCCACTACACACTGCACAAAACGACAAGAATGCTCGTCGAGACAATAGGTGTCTGTAAATGTTTGCACCTCACATACCGTCAGTGCACTGTCGGTCTGCGAAATGGTCGGTGAGAACTCAATCTTAATGTGTGTCATTGACGTTTGTGTTTTGACTACAATAGTGTTGACAGATAAATTAGGGTTTATCTACTACCATCTAAGGGCAGAATCCCCCTACAGAAAAGATCATCTGCTGCCTTGCAGGAAGATTGGGGACAATCAAAGGCTAGGGAAAGCAAACCCGAATAAAATGCTGGCTGAAATCGGATGCACTGGGCCACTGGCGCAGAACACAGTGCAACGTATAACGGGTGTTCAGTCAGAGTGGATCTGACAGACTCTAATTGTGATGTTCTGTCTGTGGGGGCGATCA
Organism: Megaustenia siamemsis; assembly: GCA_032433765.1. Lineage (NCBI taxonomy): Eukaryota > Metazoa > Mollusca > Gastropoda > Stylommatophora > Ariophantidae > Megaustenia > Megaustenia siamemsis. The sequence goes on from JAVIAB010000124.1 coordinate 92,916,258, forward strand.
ACACACTTAGCCTGACAGCTGACTTCACATGAGAGTCTGGAATCCTTACTCTGATTGAGTCCTGAACGCAGAGAGAGAGAGAGAGAGAGAGAATAGTATGCATACTAGATAATTTGTAATTGCTAACATTTAAAACAAATTAATTAAATATAATTTGCACAAAACTTAGAAGTACATTTATTTATCGCATGAATTTAAATCTAAATGCATTGCTAAACATGTCTAATAATTAATATATTGCAGAATGCCATGAACTGTCTAAAAAGTTAAAGGAATTACCCCTACGAACACTAACTTGTACTTTACGAAAAATTAAATTTTTGCAGTGACTTCCCTCAATAAACAGGAAAATATTACTTTTTAAAAATGCATATAAAATAATATATCCACTTTGCATCGTAAATTAAAGGCACATACACTTTGATTGATAATATTTAATCCTAGTGCATTTTGAGACACATTGTATAATAGTTGTTTTTTATATTTAATCATACGTACTTTTAAGAAAATGTTCTTTTGAAGTGATATGCAAACTAATGGTACTCTTATAATATTACACTAGCAAGTGCTTTATATAATATTTATTAGTTTTATAACATTCTAGTGGCCGCCCTCTCAGAACTGCTAGTGCAGAATTTGAGAAGGAACTGTCTGATTGTTGCCAATGATTAAGACGTGACTGCTCGTGTCATCCTAGGTTCAGCTCCTGTGTTGCCTGCTCTAGCAGCACAGACTGTGTCATGTCGGCTACATGGCATAGTAGTCTTTGGGTACTGTGCTGATACCTCCCATTATGTCATTGTTTGAACGCAACGAGGGGTGGAAGATGCGTGGTCGGACCAAGGTAACACCTCATGTCCTTAGTGCCGAGATTGCAATCGCGCACGGCTGTGTGCTGTTGAAGCTGGGCTAGTTTCCACTAGCTAGGCAGCTCTAGCATAGAGCATCAGTCCTAGTGAGGTGGGGATCCTGGGGACAGCAGCCCTTCCATTTACACAAATGACATGAATGGTTATCCCCTTAGCTTCTGTTCCCCACATTTACTCTGGAGTTATTGATTATTTGCGGGTCATCATCATTGCAATCTGAACACGTCCATAGGCTCTCAGATCCCCGCCTCAGCAATTCCCTCAGCGTCTGTCCAGTGACTGACGACTTCAGTTCTATGTTGGTTGATAAGTCTTCTTACACGGCCACTAAGTTTTCTCATTTCTGGCTGTGCCCATCTTAACTCCCATTTCCATCATCCGAAGAAGTGACGTGGATTCCTCTGGAGTGTGAAAAATACACGAGAATGTGCCACGAGAAGGCACAGGTGAACTACTACTCGCCAGCGTTGGTAAATCCTCATGCCTGTTTGATGACATATGTTCTTATTAGAATTAAGCATTAAGTAAAGTAAGCCTGAGTAGGCAGACGCACAGAAGCGAAAGTATACAGTAGAGATGTGAATTCTGTGATATAGAGTGTGACTGGCCGAGCGAGATGTGTGATTGCTGGCCGCTGTGAATAATTGTACATAGTTGCCATTGTTAGGGCTGTTGGAATAAAGATACATGATCTTTCAACATCAGCAGTGTGCAGACATTTATTGATAACATTGATTTAGTGATAACTGTCACTACCTATGCCAGGGCGTGAATCTAACTGAGAGTTGTCACGGTACATACATGTCGGAGGTTAAACAAGTCAGTTCTGTCAGATTACAGCCGAAATACTAGTTGAGGACGTGAGAACCTGACAGCTGAGACGAGAGTTGAGCGCACGTTGACCACTGCACGTTTTTGTACCTTGTCAACGTCATCATCGCCTGACCAGTAACAGTAGCCATCACGGGGCGTGAGTATATACTATCGACACAAGTAAAGAAAGAACGCTGTTGTCATAAACGGTGTACTACACTGGACTGTTATTAAAGGCTGTTCAAATGGTGCTGGCAGGTCATTTTCATTGGCCTATCATACCATTACCAATATTCATACCATTGTCACTGCCTAACATCGTTTCAAACCTGTTACATGGGAACCATAGGACAACAGACAAGAAAAAGATAAGGCTGTAGGAGGACTGGAGGCTATAGAAATATAGTTTTACAAAGAATGTTGAGAAAACCATGGACAGTTAAGAATAGCAATGAAAACGTTCTGAAAGAGGCCAAATCAGAAAGAGAGCTAATATCCAATATTAGGAAGAAACAATTATCATTTTAATGCCATGTAATGAAAGGGAACATCTGGAATATATTGTAACGACTGGAACAATTGAGGGACAAAGAGATAGAGGGAGGCAAAGTGAAAAGATACCAGACTGCTTGGCAGCATGTCAACAAACAGAAATGATGAATAACTGTGAAGTTGTGAAGAGACATGATCACCTACGCCAGCAGGCATGGTTCTTGACGAAGAATTTGTTTTTTGAATCTGACACCGCACACATTTTACAAATAAATCTTGTGGAGTTCTTTCTTCTGCAGAAGCACTGTGTGTACACTGTGTGGTTTCAGTAACACATCTCCTTTAACTCTCGCCAGTGTTGCCATATGTATATCATCCTTTATTTGTATTTCTGCTCCCGCCACTGTCATCTTCTGAGTTCCATAGTCCACTTTCACCATGTTCCTCCTCATCCAATCCCTACCTAAAACCATGACCCTGTTCATTCCCTTAACTATCATGAATTTCTGTAGCATTTCTCTCTTCCCTACCTTGATGTTGAGCCATACCTCTCCTCGGACCTCCAACAAATGGCCACTTATTGCTTCTATTTTATTGTTCGTTCTATACACTTCCTTCTCCCTCTTATTGACTGGAATGCACTTTCCTTTATAACACTCACACTCGCTCCGGTGTCTATCATTGCCCTAAGTTTCTGTCTCTCTACCTCTACTATACATGAGCATGGGTCCTCCCTCCTCCCATACGTTCCAAACTGTTCAGGCTTCTCTTCTGTGCTCAAAACTGCCTGTGGTCTTGAGCACCATCTCTGTTTCCTGTTTTCTGACTTCCTACCTTTCTTGCTTCCCTGTGTCCTATTTGTTTTTTTTAATCTGACACCGCACACATTTTACAAATAAATCTTGTGGAGTTCTTTCTTCTGCATACCTCAAGTATTTGTTTCGCACTTTCCAACGTTTTTCTCGGGTACTGATTCTAAAAAAATATGGACTAGATATAAATATCAAAAAGACTAAAACTATGATCATAAACAAAGAAAATACTCAAAACCCCCAGTGGATATCAACATTGAAGGAATAGACCTGGAGACAGTTCATAAATACAACTACCTTGGACATACTATAACCAGTGATGGATAGTGTGCAACTGAAATAAACAAAAGAATAGGAAATGACAAAAAATAATTTTAATGTCATGAAGAACATGCTAACATCAAAACAAATAACACGAGGGCTAAAACTAAGAATAGCAAAATGTTATGTTCTCTCAACATTCCTATATGGTGCAGAAACATGGACATTAGACAAGAAGACAGAACAGAGAATTGAAGCCTTTGAAATGTGGATATATAGAAGAATAGGTAGAATTGGATGGAAGGAAATGAAAACAAAAGATGAAGTCTTAAAACAACGAAAATGAAAAGAGAACTACTAAACACAATTCAAACAAGACAAATGCGATTTTTGGGCCATGTTAAAAGACACAATAGCCTACAAAAGTAATCCTGGAGGGGAAATTACAAGGTACAAGAGGCCGAGGTAGACCAAGACTAACACGGACGAGTAACATCAAAAGAAGGACAAACCAGCCTATGACAACCTGCACCATCAAAGCAAGAGACAGAGCAGAATGGCGCTCCATAGTAGCCAACCTTCGTTGCGGAGATAGCACTCGATGATAACTGATTCTAACCTTCTTCTTATGAACGCAGACACTTCATCTGAACAGGTCTGAAATGCTATATCCCTTAGTTCTTGATTTTTCGTTAAGTGAGCTAAATTTTTTTTCTATATTTTCTATCCATTCTCTAATTTTCGATGGTTCTCCTTTGAACGTGGCAGTGCGATTGCTTATATTTGGATGGTTCATTGCTATCCTCAACTCACCTACCGTTTCAGTTGCAAGTCTTATCGCTTCATTGCTATCCTCAACTCACCTACCGTTTTAGTTGCAAGTCTCATCGCTTCATTGCTATCCTCAACTCACCTACCGTTTTAGTTGCAAGTCTCATCGCTTCATTGCTATCCTCAACTCACCTACCGTTTTAGTTGCAAGTCTCATCGCTTCATTGCTATCCTCAACTCACCTACCGTTTCAGTTGCAAGTCTCATCGCTTCATTGCTATCCTCAACTCACCTACCGTTTTAGTTGCAAGTCTCATCGCTTCATTGCTATCCTCAACTCACCTACCGTTTTAGTTGCAAGTCTCATCGTTTCATTGCTATCCTCAACTCACCTACCGTTTTAGTTGCAAGTCTCATCGCTTCATTGTCGGGATCTAAGGTTGTTGCCATGGTTTACCGTGTTAACCTTAGCACTAATACAATTTCTCACTTCGATCGATTGACACGGCTGTAAAAAAAAGTTTTCTATCATCTGCTAATATCTAACTGTTGATTCTATATGTGCAAGAATTTGTTCCATTTCATTTTTATATAATTATGCAATTAAGATTTGCCTTTTGTGTTCTGTCACAATGTGCATGAAGCGATTGATAATTTAATATAATTTAACAACGTATGTTCAATTCATAATACAACGGTCTTGGTTCGTCTCTCTGGAAGGAAAACAAAGTTTATAATACTTGCGCTGAAAAAATTTCAGTTCCTTTTTTTTTAAACTTGAAAATATATTTCAATTAAATACTATTTTATAACACTTGTATTCTACCAAACAATACAGTAAGTTCCATTTCAACAATCAATTCAAAAGGAGAATCAATTCATAAATATAATTAACTGAGTAATTCATCCTTAATAATCCTTGGAAAATTAAAGAACACACGCGACGTTTATGCTTCTTGAGCCAGAAGTAGGTTACACTCACACGGTCACGTGATTGCACGGATGTCTCTCCAGACACTACGTTTTAAGTTCGACGATCTCACAATGTCACACTGCTCCCTAGTTAACCAGGATTTGTTGTACGCCAATTGACAATTGACGATTTCAATCTTGAATGTTCTGTGTTGTCTTGCAATATTCGGGAGTTTCTCGTGAAACGACGCTCTGAAGTAGCTTGAATCTCTAGTTGTTAACTTCTTGTTTACGTCAATTTGACTTGTCTCGACAACTTGAGCATGCTTTGTCTTGAGCTATCATAATAACTTGCTATTTTGAGTTATTAATCAGTTAACTTGGGTATATATGTATATAACTTGCTTATTCCTTGCATTGAACGTGACTTATTTTGCTACATGATTTACTTCGTAAGCGTAAGTTAGATACAATATCAGACTTTATACTGTTAATATAGTTCGAGAATAGACGTACACAGAAGGTTTGACACACGAGGTAGAGTTGGTTTAGTTCGAGAAGAGACGCACGTTGAATGTTTGTTTGACACAGGATGTAGAGTTGGTTTAATTCGAGAAGAGACGCACGTTGACGGTTTGACACACGAAGTAGAGTTGGTGTAGTTCGAGAATAGACGCACGTTGAATGTTTGTTTGACACAGGATGTAGAGTTGGTTTAATTCGAGAAGAGACGCACGTTGACGGTTTGACACAGGATGCAGAGTTGGTTTAGCTCGAGAAGAGACGCACGCTGAAGGTTTGATACATGAGGTAGAATTGGTTTAGCTCGAGAAGAGACGCACGTTGAAGGTTTGACACAGGAGGTAGAGTTGGTTTAGCTCGAGAAGAGACGCACGTTGAAGGTTTGTTTGACACATGAGGTAGAATTGGTTTAGCTCGAGAAGAGACGCACGTTGAAGGTTTGTTTGACACATGAGGTAGAATTGGTTTAGCTCGAGAAGAGACGCACGTTGAAGGTTTGTTTGACACATGAGGTAGAATTGGTTTAGCTCGAGAAGAGACGCACGTTGAAGGTTTGACACAGGATGTAGAGTTGGTTTAGCTTGAGAAGAGACGCACGCTGAAGGTTTGTTTGACACATGAGGTAGAATTGGTTTAGTTCGAGAAGAGACGCACGTTGAAGGTTTGTTTGACACATGAGGTAGAATTGGTTTAGCTCGAGAAGAGACGCACTTTGAAGGTTTGACACAGGATGTAGAGTTGGTTTAGCTCGAGAAGAGACGCACGCTGAAGGTTCGACACAGGAGGTAGAGTTGGTTTAGCTCGAGAAGAGACGCACGCTGAAGGTTCGACACAGGAGGTAGAGTAATTTTAGCTCTAGAAGAGACGCACTCTGAAGCTTTGACAAAGGAGGTAGTGTTCGTTTAGCTCGAGAAGAGACGCACGCTGAAGGTTTGACACAGGAGGTAGATACTTGCATTAATAGGAAAGTACATATATACAATTTATTTCCGATCTGTGATCGTAACCCTATGCTATAGTCATGAGAACGCCTTCGTGTAAGACACTGCTTACAATAGCCAATTTTTTAGTTGGCTGCGTGGTAGTGCACCAAGCGTTCGGCTTCTCGTGGCAAGGCGCGGTGCCACTGAGTACGGGTTTGATCCCGCTTCGGACCATATATTGTTCTTTGTTTTTTCTGTTGTTGTTTGTCTGTCATTATTTCCGAGTGCTAACACATACTTCTTCGTTCTATTATTCCCTAGATTTGGTTTAGCTCGATAAGAGACTCACGCTGAAGGTTTGACACAGGAGGTAGAGTTGGTTTAGCTCCAGAAGAGACGCACGCTGAAGGTTTGACACACGAGGTAGATTGGTTTAGCTCGAGAAGAGACGCACACTGAAGGTTTGACACAGGAGGTAGAGTTAGTTTAGCTCGAGAAGAGACCAACACTGAAGGTTTGACACAGGAGGTAAAGTTTGTTTAGCTTGAGAAGAGACGCACGCTGAAGGTTTGGCAATCGTGTCGAATATTGAACCTTTGTGACCCTTGTCGGATGACGGATCTTGCACGAGACAATGAAAAGGCCATCAACAGTTTCCAACAGCTGGCAGTAGAGGCTAAGAGAGAGCGGTGGATTCGGTTCATGAAGGAGGTGGCAGCACAAAACTCTATACGTTTGGTCTCTCAATGCTCGCATGAAGATAACACCATGCCATAGAACTAACGATGTCATCAATGAGGCCTGAGTCTACTCACAGATGAGCAAAGAGGCACCAGAGACACATCTATCCGTTCAATGAGGTACTTACTTGACTTACCGTGGATTAGAGTGCGACGTAGCTCTGCTCAGGTCCGGAGTTATTTGAAAGGAAGGAAAGACAATAAATAATCGTTTGCATTCAAATTGCGTGCTGTTATAGGCTTACCGCCGCGATGGCTTGTAACAACGTGCAATCAATCAACCAGTTATCATATACTGAATAGCAACTTTATTTAGATGACTGTCGACCTGGCTATACAAAGTATGATATCATTCACATTACATGGCCGTCGTACAAAATATGGTTATTACTCACAGTTCTTTCATATGAAAACGTCGAAATGAATGTACAAAATGTTTATATCATTCACATAAACTGTCGACCTGGTTGTACAAAATATGTTGATCTCATTCTCAATTCTTCCACATAAACTGTCGACCTGGTTGTACAAAATATGTTGATCTCATTCTCAATTCTTCCATTTGAAAACAAACCATCAATTGGTAACACGTCTATCACTCTTGGCGACCAGCGGGAGAGAGAGAGAGATTTCTCTCTCCCAACCATTTATACCTCCCTCTCATTCGCTTAGGGGAGCTAAATGGTAAACAAAGGGGAAGATAAAGAGGGGTGAATGATAGGTGTTCAGGTGTGCGTAAAATAGGTGAACGAAGCAAAAGAGCACGAGAAACAGAAGGAAGGTGGGAGAAATGGCAAACAAAGGATAGGTTGAGAAACAAAGGGGGAGAACAAATCAGTAGTAAACGAGTAGTCGTTCGATGCGGACGTCTGTAGAAATACTGTCGGTACCGTGAACTGGAGGAGTTAGTTTAGAAAGTTAGTAGTTAAGTTAGTAGGAGGGTGACAGCCACTCAATATAGTTGTGTGAATTTCCTGGAGACGTGACAGTTAGGTGTGATTAGTTGTGATACTAGGTTAAGCTAGGCACAGTAGAGCTGTACTATGAATGGAAGATAAATGTTCATGTTACAATATTTGCAAGGACTTGATTGTGAATCAGGTGGGTACAGCATTATGAAATTTAGGAGATCATGTGTGATCGCCTACTTCGGAAGACTTAATATAAATTGTTCCACAGAGACATTTGCAGAGCTTGGATAGCTCACACCAGTTTTTAGAGATGTTATTCCGATACTGTGTGATCGCCTACATCGTAAGACTGATGATAAGTTGTTTCACAGATACATTTAGCAGAGCTTGGAGAGCTTACCACATGTGAAGAGACATTATTCAGATCCTGTGGGATCGTACACAGACGGAGACTTAGTGTAAGTCTGAATAGACAGTCATACAGTTATTATAGTGGAAACCAGTATAACGCAAGTAGCCTAGCTTAGTGATTTGGTGCTGGCATGAAACTGTGTGTCAGCTGAATCTGACATAGGTGAGGGAGGAAGACAACATGGTCTTGCAGCTCTGCGGGTAGAGGAGCAGGGCAGGAGCTAAATAATGTTGGTTCTTATGCTGTGTAATTGTGAATGGTGATGGATGAACCGAAAATGTTTCATGCGACAATTAAACTGTTCTATGTGCAACTCATAGGTGTTGAGAGTACATTGCAGAATCCTGATAGCACTAGCGATGAACGAATGCAGGGGTCGCGGAGAAATAAAGATATCACAACGTGAAGTCAGTGAAGAATCGATCACGTGCAAGCGAGTGAGGCAGTTCACGGAATTTGTCTATCAATCCTTCATGAAGGCCAACTGGTGAGGGCTCGGCCATTGCGAGCTTTCACACAAGAGGTTGAGTGCTGAATAAGGGCACTCCGGCCATCAATAAGATCTGCGCACGCTGGGGGACAACTCAGCTGGCTCAAGGAGCAGTAACAAGGCGGCAAGGCTGTCTTTGGTCTGGTGGGAGACTAACCTGCCATTGGTCCTCATCAGCAAGTTAGAACACCAGCGGGAGGCTGGCCAACCCGGGCATGGCTGGGCTCCGTGAGTGAGTCCGGGGCAACGTGGCAGAGGCGGCGGATAAGCAGACGGGTTGTCAAGTTCATAACCCAGCTGTCACAGCAAGTGGTCTGTGGCGTCATGTCAAGTTATCAGATCTTCATGTCATGGCATCATAGTGTATATTAGAGGATACGACGTTTTACATTATAGCCACAATACAAAACGATACAGTAGAGAAACAGGAAATGAAGATATTACAGCTATCCCAGAATCCTCTTTAACCAATCATTTTTAATCTACCCCTTGTTTACTACGCATACTTAATACGTCACACCTAGAATCTCCCAGGTCCCTTTGTCTTCGTTCCCAATTAACCTTGACCCTATCTAGGTCTGTTTCTAGCATAGTGGCCCACCTCAGTGCCCTTCATGCTTGCCATTAACTGCACGCTCTCTTGGCGATACAGCCGATAGTCTATTTCTATCATACCTCGTCCCCCCCCCCAATTGCCCTCAACTCTTGCCTTTTTGGTCTTTTACTATATTTAGCAACTTGACTGTACAAAAGATGATTACATATCAACCTTGGCCAATTACTATAATAATTACATTTCAACACGTTGGCCAATTACTATTATAATTACATTTCAACACTTTGGCCAATTACTATTACATTTCCTCCCTTGGCCTTTAGTTTTTTTTTCTTTCAACTAACACCTGTTAACAAACAAAAAAACTTCTAACTTAACGTAATAGTAACAGTTGTCCTCACTTTGACAATTGTCTCAACAATTTTCATTCGTCCCTCTTGGTGTCTAGCCACCACACCAGGATACATGAACCCAGGCCACCCATGGTATTTCACACCTAACACCATAGTGCCTCCATTCCGCTACTATGCCGTCTGAACCCATATAACACAACATGTCTAATTACAGACAATAAACATGTCTAATCACATATGTCCAATTACTCTTGTCTCCTTATACACATGTTTCATTCCACACATGTTTAATTACACATGTCTCATGACATACATGTTCCATTCCACACATGTTTAATTACACATGTCTCATGACATACATGTTCCATTCCACACATGTTTAATTGCACATGTCTCATGACATACATGTTTCATGCCACACATGTTTAATTACACATGTCTCATCCCATACATATCTCATTACACACATGTTTAATTGCACCTATCTCATCACACACATCTCATCACACTCATCTCCAGGGACTACAATGACCCCATTTAGTCAATTAATACATAACATCCTATATCGATATTTGTTCTATTTCTCTTCTTTCCTGGAATAGCCCTTACTATTCTGTACTCCCTTCCAAACTACTATTACCTATCTCCCTTCTCTTATTACTCGGTGTCTCATCCGATGACAATTCATATGGTCTTTAGTAACCCGCTCCCTCATTTCATCACCAGTCTTATAATGATCTGATGACTGTGGCATTTCAGTTTCGTCATCACTTGATGTGGTTGACTCACTTCCATACTGATAATATGCCGCTGGTTGTCTTTGACCTATCCGTTTTCGTTCCGGACTTGTGTCTTGGTCGTGGGATGAGTATTTCCTCACCCTCTTTACTCCTAATCTACCAGTTCCTGACTCTCCAGTTTGTACTTCGGTTTGTATAGCTGTTTCTCCCCTATTTTCTTGCACCAATCTCGCTTCTCTATCCGCTAAACGTTGTCTTCGTTCCGGGATAGGTACATCACTTTCATTAGATGAGTGGGTTCTTACCCCACGTAGTCTTCTTTTTGTCGTTCCTCTCTTTTCCTACTGGCTAATCTCGTGTTCTGAAACGGAGCTTGCGTTTCCGCTTCTTCTGATGACTCTAGTAAAGTGGAATCTTCTATAACTAACTGTTCTGGTGCGTCTGATGACTCTGGTAAAGTGGAATCTTCTATAACTAACTGTTCTGGTGCGTCTGATGACTCTGGTAAAGTGGAATCTTCTATAACTAACTGCTCTGGCTCGTCTGATGACTCTGGTAAAGTGGAATCTTCTATAACTAACTGTTCTGGCTCGTCTGATGACTCTGGTAAAGTGGAATCTTCTATAACTAACTGTTCTGGCTCGTCTGATGACTCTGGTAAAGTGGAATCTTCTATAACTAACTGTTCTGGCTCGTCTGATGACTCTGGTAAAGTGGAATCTTCTAAAACTAACTGTTCTGGCGCGTCTGATGACTCTGGTAAAGTGGAATCTTCTATAACTAACTGTTCTGGCTCGTCTGATGACTCTGGTAAAGTGGAATCTTCTATAACTATCTGTTCTGGCTCGTATGATGACTCTGGTAAAGTGGAATCTTCTATAACTAACTGTTCTGGCTCGTCTGATGACTCTGGTAAAGTGGAATCTTCTATAACTAACTGTTCTGGCTCGTCTGATGACTCTGGTAAAGTGGAATCTTCTATAACTAACTGTTCTGGCTCGTCTGATGACTCTGGTAAAGTGGAATCTTCTATAACTAACTGTTCTGGCTCGTCTGATGACTCTGGTAAAGTGGAATCTTCTATAACTAACTGTTCTGGCTCGTCTGATGACTCTGGTAAAGTGGAATCTTCTAAAACTAACTGTTCTGGCTCGTCTGATGACTCTGGTAAAGTGGAATCTTCTATAACTAACTGTTCTGGATCGTCTGATGACTCTGGTAAAGTGGAATCTTCTATAACTAACTGTTCTGGCGCGTCTGATGACTCTGATAAAGTGGAATCTTCTATAACTAACTGTTCTGGCTCGTCTGATGACTCTGGTAAAGTGGAATCTTCTATAACTAACTGTTCCGATTCGCCTGTTGAATAATATTGACGGCTCGTCACTTCATTTCGTCCTATAAACTCACTATCATTTGTTCTGGGAGCAGCATAGGTAGTTTGACGTGGTTCCCTAACTGTATTGTTTTCACCGATCATTTCATTCCATATCTCTGTATCCGTTTTCAAGGATTTAACATGAGTTCTGATGACTTTATTACCTAGTTGGTGTTTTATTACATAACTAGCTGGTCCTGTTTTCTTGAATATTCGGTATCCTTCCTCCCAACGAGATTCTAGTTTTGAACTTGTATGTGGTTTCCTATACAACACTTTCTCACTCACCTCAAAAGTAGGTGTTTGCTTTACCTTTGACTGTTTATCTCTTTTCTCTTCCGCACTTTTTAGATTGGCCCTGCTCTCATTGGTCAACACTATGTTATTTGACAAACCTCCATTACGATTAGTCTTATTATTATCCACATTTGTTGAATTAGTCCAACATCTTTTATAACATCTACATTGACTGTCAATTTCCTTATAATATCCACTTTTACTTCTATCCCTTCCTATGTACTCATCCCTTGCCGCCTGTCTACAATTTTCTTTGCCTTTATTTCTGTATACCTATTCTTGTTTTGGATATAACTATTATATGACCTATAATCAATTTGAGTTTGCCCCCTTTTCTTCATCTTTCGTATTTTGCTGCTACTCCAGTAGTCTCTTGTACTTCAGCCACTACACACACTTTATCTAACTTCTCTTCGCTATTTTATTGAGAATCATCAGAGGAAATTCATTTATTTGACAACCCAAGTTCTTGATTACTGTGACAACAAACGGTCACGGACGCCAAATCTGCATTTGAGAACCTTTCACAAAATTCCATGCAAAAAATGGCAGAGGATGACAAATAGAATCATATATAAGCTGACATCATAATAGAGGAAACTATTCAACAATAGAATCATATATAACCTGACATCATAATAGAGGAAGCTATTCAACAATAAAATCATATATAACCTGACATCATAATAGAGGAAACTATTCAACAATAAAATGATATACAAGTTGACATCATAATAGAGGAAACTATTCAACAATAAAATGATATACAAGTTGACATCATAATAGAGGAAACTATTCAACAATAGAATCATATATAACCTGACATCATAATAGAGGAAACTATTCAACAATAAAATCATATATAACCTGACATCATAATAGCGGAAACTATTCCAACATCAATGAGCTACTCTTCGCAGATGACCAATGCCTAATATACGAGGATGAAAACCTGCTACAACAGCATTTAACATCTCTAGATAAAAGCTGCACAAACTACAGTATGAAAATTAACACAGCAAAAACAGAGGCTATAAGAATAAGCAAATTAAGACATCCATTAAACATCAAGATCAAAGACAAAGAAATAAAACAAGTAGAGGAATTCAAGTTTTTAGGCACAATGTTCACAGAAGATGGAAAACTAGACAGAGAAATTGACATGAGAATACAAAAAGCAAATGCTGTCACATACCAGCTTTCACCATTGTTAAGACATCCAAATTTCTATGCCAGCTAAACAACAAATGATAAATAGCATCTTCATACCAACTTTGTGCTATGAAAGTCAAACATGGACCCTTTCTAAATCACATTTAAGAAAGATCAATACATGTGAGATGCGATGCTTGAGAAAAGTAACAAACAACACAAGAAGAGATAGAATACCAAATGAAACCATAAGAAAAATGGTAGGAACAAAACCCTGCCAAGAATATATAGAACAACAACAACTTAAATGGTTTGGCCACCTGGTCAGAATGAATCCTCACCTATCACCATCAAGGGCGTTCTTCTCGAGAATGCATGGAAAAAGACCAAGAGGAAGACCCAGAAGAAGATGGATAGATGCAGTGACAGAGACATGTAACAACAAAGGAAAATCACTAATTCAGACAATTCGAGCAGCACAAGAACGACAAATGACATAAACCACGACACCTTTTAGGTATCAGTGAAAGAGAAAAGTAGAGGAAGATTCAACAATAGAATCATATATAACCTGACATCATAATAGAGGAAACTATTCAACAATAGAATCATATATAACCTGACATCATAATAGAGGAAACTATTCAATAATAGAATCGTATATACGCTGACATCATAATAGAGGAAACTATTCAACAATAAAATCATATATAACGTGACATCATAATAGAGGAAACTATTCAACAATAAAATCATATATAACCTGACATCATAATAGAGGAAACTATTCAACAATAAAATGATATATAAGTTGACATCATAATAGAGGAAACTATTCAACAATAAAATCATATATAACCTGACATCATAATAGAGGAAACTATTCAACAATAAAATCATATATAACCTGACATCATAATAGAGGAAACTATTCAACAATAAAATCATATATAACCTGACGTCATAATAGAGGAAACTATTCAACAATAAAATCATATATAACCTGACATCATAATAGAGGAAACTATTCAACAATACAATCATATATAACCTGACATCATAATAGAGGAAACTATTCAACAATAAAATGATATATAACCTGACATCATAATAGAGGAAACTATTCAACAATAAAATCATATATAACCTGACATCATAATAGACGAAACTATTCAACAATAAAATCATATATAACCTGACATCATAATAGAGGAAACTATTCAACAATAAAATCATATATAACCTGACAGAATAGAGGAAACTATTCAACAATAAAGTCCAAGAACAAGAAAATCTCCTGATACTAATATATGCTCCTCATTCTTGTTATGGAGTCTCGGTGGCTGAGTGTGCTCGTTTCCTGACCTGAAGGCACCGGGTTCGATCTCCAGCAGTGGCGGATTTTTTTCGGACTGACAAGGCTCCGGGGTTCAACCGGCCTCTAAAAATGGGTACCAGAGATTTTTCTGGGAAGTAAAGGCGGCCTGGCGTGATACCGACCACATCACCCAAAAATGTGCCGTGGTCATAGAAAAATATGATCACTGACACCATATTCCCCATACGTGAATGGAACCTTTACTTTTACATTCTTGTAATAGATATTTGATGTGAGTGGTTTCAATTTGTGACACCACATACAGAATATAAAATGTTAAGATAATGTAAATATTTGTTTGTGAATGATATTTTAGGAGTTAATGCTTGTAACAAAAAGATCAAAGATTGGCAAATCTGAGAGTTTGGGGAAGAAATGTTCAATTTGTAATGACAAAAGTATTTTTATTTGAAGATCACTTTGAATCTATAACAGAAGAAGCAAATGTATTTGAACTTCTAGCAATGACACTAATAAGCAAATTGACTAAAGTGTCAGTGATAAATAAGTTCTAGAATGACATTAATGGCTGTCACAAATTCATTCAATAACCTAACAATTTGTCTTTTCTAAGGACAAAACAAAGATACAGTTTGTAAAATTGGGTAAAAATGTAATTAACAAATAAATAGAATAAACCAATCCTTAAAGTGTAACCACTTGCGAAACTGTTTATGTCAGCAATTTTGGATAGATTTTGGTGGTTAAATCTGAAGAATGTTGTTATGGATTCAGAAGCCTGTGAGCTGACGCCCTTTAGCCCAATGCCATGTAATGATATATGCAGGTATTTCTGACTTGACTTTGGTCCAATGCCATGTAATGATATCTGCAGGTATTTCTGAGTTGGCTTGTAGTTCCATACAAGGTGTTCATTTATCCGGTCTTTGAGGAAATAGAGTTGCCCTGATATTGGTTGAGCTTTGGATGCCAGGAAAATGAAAGTAGATTGACCACCAATAGAGAAATACGAGTTAACAAAGCACAGAGCTAGGCCACAATACAAATTCAGCTTGTGGGTATGGTAAAGCTGGTGATGGGCAGAGTTAAATATTCTAGGGTTGATCCAAGCTCTTAGATCCTGTTAATGAAATGACTAGAGTGATCTTTTAATTTTCAGATTCTTACTGGAAAGGGTAGATCTTGTCTGTCCTAGAAGGTAATGCAATAGGTCAATATCAAAGTTCCACCACTATAGACATACACATTTGCTAGATAACTAAATAGAAATAATACAGTGATGATTTGATCCACTTTGAGTTGCTGATCCTGCAATTAACTCTGTGGTCTCTAAGTTATTTATCTATATTTATTCATTTTGGATATGACAAACAAGCCCAGATTGCAAATAATGAGTTAAGTAGAAAAACCATAACAATACATGTAGTGTGTATATCAAAACAGATTACATATTCCTTTGCTAGTCATCCATTTTTTAACTCTTTCCATACGGACGCTTTTTATCAATGTAATGGAAGAGATTTCAGAGACACAATTTTTCATGTTTTCAAGAATCAATCTACATATTTATATGTATCAAACATATAACACATTTATGATTAATTTATAGATAATTGAACGAGGAGTTAGATTTCACCCATAGCAAGATGATAAAGGACATGTGAAAAGAATATGATTTGATGACGGTTCACACTAATCAAACAGATTGATGCACTATGCCGTAAAATGTGCTAAAAAATGTAAATAAATAATTCAATAACTTTATTTCTCTGTCTTTTGTCTCCCCCTGAGGCTATATCTCTCTCTCTTCCCGTGTATTTCACTTTCGTTCAGTCTCTCAATAAATGTATGACACCTCATTTAAATTATAAAATTGTTAACTAATCAGGGGTTCCCCTTGAGATCATTATAGATATTTCACTTCTATATCTGCATCATCACACCTTGATTCAATCCTTCAACAAATATAACATACAAATTCTGCATTATTGTTACAATAAAATTATATGTTACAAGTCAGAGATATATATATCTCTCTCTCTCTCTCTGCGATCAGGACTCAGAGTAGGATCCCAGACTCTCACATGAAGTCTGCTGTCAGGTTAAGTGTGTTAACCGCCATCACAGACAGAACATCACAATTAGAGATATTAACAATAACATAAACATAAATATCAAAATATGTTTGTAATCTGCGTCCCCTTTGTTTCAATAGCAGACTCAGACTTTCAACAAAGAAATATTGAGAAATGGTTGAGGTGTTTTCTTGACACTGTAGAAGATCACCCTAAATATTTGACTTTCATTTGCCTCAAACATAACTCGGGACTTTCAATGCTTCTTCATATTAAAATAATAGCAACAGCAAAACCAAACAAAAAAAACAGGGTAAATGTGGAAGATGGCATGATCTTAGTTCTAGAAACATTCTACCATACATTTTGAAAGTGCTTGTCCAGATGCATCATCTTCAACAGCAATGTCATTAAATGTAACATTAGATCTATCACTGATCATCTCTTTCAATGTATTCAATTTACTTTATTAAAACTTTTTTTTAAACAAAATATGACTACAAAAGAAAGATTCACAACCACTAGAGTGAGACATCACAGAAGAAGAATGTTGAATGTAAAAAAAAAGTATGACATCAACAACAAGATATTAAAAAGAAAAGTAGATGTCAGAGCAATTCTGACTTTCATTCAAAAACAAGAAATTAAATAACTTTGACATGGCACCCAAAGCATCAGATAAAACAGCAAAAAAGATAAAAGAGCATCCAACAGCAATCCGATGAAACAGCAAAGAAAATAAAAGAGCATCTAACAGCAATGAGATGAAATAGCAAAAGCAGAAAAGAGCATCCAACAGCAATCAGATGAAATAGCAGAGAAAGAAAAGAGCATCCAACAGCAATAGGATGAAACAGAAAAGAAAACAAAAGACCAGCTAACAGCAATGAGATGAAATAGCAAAAGCAGAAAAGAGCATCCAACAGCAATCAGATGAAATAGCACAGAAAGAAAAGAGCATCCAACAGCAATCAGATGAAATAGCAGAGAAAGAAAAGAGCATCCAACAGCAATAAGATGAAACAGCAAAGAAAGTAAAAGAACATCCAACAGCAATCAGATGAAATAGCAAAAGCAGAAAAGAGCATCCAACAGCAATCAGATGAAATAACAGAAAAAGAAAAGAGCCTCCGACAGCAATCAGATGAAACAGCAGAAAAAGAAAAGAGCATCCAACAGCAATCAGGTGAAACAGCAGAAAAGAAAAGAGCATCCAACAGCAAATAATCCTAGATTTCACAAAATATCTCAGATGACACATATGTCACAGTTGTTGTTAAATGTCTTAGTTGTCACAAAATATCTCAGCTGTAAGAAAATATTGAAGTTGTCACAAAATAATATGAATTATCACAAAATATTGTAGCTATCACCAAACATATCCCTTTTTTTAAACAAAATATGGCAGTTATTACAAAATATCCTAGTTGTCACAAAATATCAAATCTGTCACAAAATATCAATGGTGTCACAAAATATGTTTTAAAAAAATCATAGCTGTCACAAAGTATAAAAACTGTCGCAAAATATCACAGTTGTCAGAAAGTATCACATCTGTAATTAAAATATCTCAGCTGTCACAAAATATCCGTGCTATAACAAATATCCTAGCCATCACAAATTAGCTCAGTTGTCACAGAATGTCACAACTGTCACAAAATATCCCTGCTATAACAAAATATCCTAGTTGTCACAAAAATTCTAGATGTCACAAAATGTCCTCACTGTCATAAAATGTCCGAGCTGTAACAAAATATCTCACTTGTCACAAAAACCCAGATGTCACAAAATGTCCTCACTGTCATAAAATGTCCGATCTGTAACAAAATATCCCAGCTGTCACAAAATATCTCAGTTGTCTCAAAATATCACTGTTGTCACAAAATATTCCAGATGCATAAAAATAGCACAGTTGTCACAAAGTATCCCAGCTGTCACAAATATCCCAGCTATAACAAAATATCCAAGCTGTCACAAATTATCAAAGCTATCACAAAAAATATTCCAGCTGTCACATAATATCCCAGTTGTCTCTCTAAATATCCAAGCTGTCATAAAATAGCCAAGCTGTCATAAAATGTCCTAGCTATACAAAATATCAAAGCAGTAACAAAATATTGCTGCTGTCACAAATGATCAAAGCTGTCACAACAATATAGTTGCTGTCACATAATATCCCTGTTAAAAAACATCCCAGTTGTAAAAATGTTTCTCAGTTGTTAGAAAAGATCACAGCTGTCAAAGAATATTACAACTGTCATAAAAATATCTCAGCTGTCACAAAATATCCCAGCTGCAATAAAAATATCCCAGTTGATACAAAATATCTCAGCTGTCACAAAATATCCCTGCTATAACAAAATATCTTAGCCATCACAAAATATCTAATTTGTCACACAATGCCAGAGCTGTAACAAAATATATCACTTGTCACAAAAACCCCAGATGTCACAAAATGTCATTGCTGTCATAAAAAGTCCAAGCTGTAATAAATATCCCAGGTGTCACAAAATATATCAGTTTTCACAAAATATCCCAGCTGTCACAAAATGTCTGAGTTGTCACAAAATATTCCAGCTGCATGAAAATATCACAGTGTCACAAAGTATCCCAACTGTAAAAATGTATCCCAGCTGCAAGAAAATATCCCAGCTGTCACAAATATCCAGCTATAACAAAATATCCCAGCTGTCACAAAATGTCTGAGTTGTCACAAAATATTCCAGCCGCATGAAAATATCACAGTTGTCACAAAGTATCCCAACTGTATAAAATGTATCCCAGCTGCAAGAAAATATCCCAGCTGTCACAAATATCCCAGCTATAACAAAATATCCCAGCTGTCACAAATTATCAAAGCTATCATAAAAATATTCCAGCTGTCACATAATATCCCAATTGTCACAAAATTTCTCAGTTGTAACAAAATGTCCTAGCTGTCACAAAATATCTCAATTGTCATAAAATGTCTCAGTTGTCAAAAATATATCAACTGTAAGAAAATATCTCGGTTGTCACAAAATATTTCAATTATCACAAAATATCCTATCAGTCACCAAAAATATCCCAGTTGTCACAAAATGTCACTGATAGCAAAAATTATCCCAGCTGTAAAAAAATTCCCAGGTGTAAGAAAATATATCCGTTGTCACAAAATATTCTAGCTATAACAAAATATCAAAGCTGTAACAAAAATATCAAAGATATCACAAAAATTTCACAGCTGTAAAAAAATATCCCAGCTGTAAAAAAAAATCCCAGTTGTCACAAAATATCCCTGCAGTCACCAAATATCACAGTTATCAGAAAATATCTTTATTGTCAGTATATATCTCAGTTATAAGAAAATATCCAACTGTTATAAAATATCAAACCTGTCACAAAAAATATCCTAGCTGTAACCTGATATCACAAAATATCCTATTTGACACTAAATATCCCACCTGTCACAAAAATCCCAGCTGTAAATATCCCAATTGTCACAACAATCCTAGCTGCAAAAATAATAACCCAACTGAAAAAATAATATCATACCTATAACAAAATATCCCATTTGTCACAAAATATCCAAACTGTAACAAACTATTTCAGTTGTCACAGAACCACCAAGCTGTAACACAATTTCCCACCTGTCACAAAATATCCCAGCTGTAACAAAATATCACATCTGTCACAAAATATCCCAGCTGTAACAAAATATCACATCTGTCACACAATATCTCTGTTGTCACAAAATGTCACAGCTGTAACAAACTATTATAGCTGTCAAAAAATATCTGACCTGCCACAAAATATCTTAGATGTCACAAAATATCTGAGTTGTCACAAAACATCCCAGTTCTCACAAAATACCCCAGTTATAACAAAATACCCCAGTTATCACAAAATATCCTAGTTGTCACAAAATATCCCATCTGCTCCTATCTCCTGTCATGACTCCAAGTGAAGCATGTCTCCTGATGATGGAAATTAGCCTTTGTTTTTATTGGCCTCTTTTAGAACATCCTAATTACTCTTTTAGAACATCCTAATTACTCTTTTAGAACATCCTGATTACTCTTTTAAAATACCCTCATTACTCTTTTAAAATACCCTCATTACTTTTTTAGATCATTCCCTTTACTCTCTTAGAACATCCTCATTACTCTTTTAGAACATCCTCATTACTCTTTCATTACTCTTTTAGATCATTCCCTTTACTCTCTTAGAATATCCGCATTACTCTTTTGAAATATCCCTGTTACCCTTTTAGAATACTCTCGTTACTCTTTTAAAACAACCTCGTTACTCTTTAGAACATCCTCATTGCTCTTTCAGAACAGCCTCATTACTCTTTTAGAACATCCTCATTGCTATTTTATAACAGTCTCATTGCTCGTTCCTACCTGTCCATGGTATTCTCCACATTCTTCTGTAAAACCACATTATTGTCACCTCTAACAATTTCTTTTCTGTTGTCCGATTGTCCACAATTCACATCCATGCATCAAATTAACGCTGTCCATAGCTATTTATATTCATTAACCCATTTAAGTATATGTTAGTGTTGTTTAGATGTCTCTTTCACTGTTACAATTCCTTAGGAGGCTTTTTGCTATTGAGATTAAGGCCTTTATTTTTGCTTTCCATCATTATAATATGAATTATTTAAATATAGCCCATTGTCACGCTTAGCAATTAAAACTGTGTCATCAGCATATCTCATTGTGTTTGTATTATGACCATGACTGAAACTTCAGCTATGACCTTTATCTTCTTCTTCCTCTACATTTCAACTCCCTGTGGAGCATAAGTCTTCAACAAACATTTTCCAAGACAACCTGTTTCTTGCCATTCTTTAAGATCATTCCATGTCTTTCCCACCATCTTCATCTCTGCTTTCAAATGTCTTCTCCAATAATATTTTGGTCTTCCTCTTTGTCTCTTTCTTTGGGAATTCCAAAAAAGAGCCTGTTGTGTAATACTCCCAGTTGTTTTCCGCAATAAATGTCCTACCCTGTGCCATCGTCATTGCTATATCTCTATATCCACTGGTATTTGACTGGTACTTTCCCATAATTCTATGTTAGTGATTTTGCCCTGCCATTTCTATCCTTTTATTCTGTGCAAGCATTTATTAATGAAAGACCGTATCTTCATGAGTGTCATGTTTGTTCTTCTCCATTTTTCTCAGCCATATAATAGGATTGACCTAACATTGGAGTTGAAATTTTTATTTTTGTATTTAACCTAATTTCTTTTGATTTCTATATGTTTCCCAGTGCATTGAATGCTCCTCTTGCTTTTTTTTATGATACATTTTTTGGTATCATTCTCGGTTCTTCCCGCTTTGTCTATATTACAGCCCATTTATATATGTAAGATTGTACGTCTAGTAGAGGTATTTCTCCTATTTCTATTTGGTTACTGCCAGCTGCATGATCTTAATGGATTGTGATATAATCCATCACCATCTGTAGAAGTAAACCTGGGGGCTGAAAGGAAACCTCAGAAAATCTTGCAATTGAAAAATGACATTTTTAGCTTATTATTTCTATAAGTGGCTGCAATTTCACCATATGTATTAATATAAATCTGGTGAGAGCACATACACGTACCTAACACATTGTTTTATTTGTTGAAACATTCCTGGTTTCCATTTCTCATGACTGTTTTCTGTTGCGGTACATCTTATATACTTTTATGAAATTTTTACTACCCATGTTTAAAGTGTTGATTATTTCTTTGATGATCTTACTTTGTGAAATGAATTACTAAAATGATTTAGAAGATCTTACTATGCCAAATGAGAAGTTCCGGTCAATATAGCCGATAGGTGGCAAAAACTGTTGAGGCTCTGTTTGAAAAGTGTTCACTGTTGCAGTTTCCTCAACTTGCAAGTCCAACTTGATGCTGGAGCTATTGAGTTTAGTGCTCTGTGCACACTGTAAGCTGTATTTTTCATCTGAATCATTTTTCAATATTCTGATATTTACAATGAATGATATTGTATGACGATGGACAGTTCGGTAATGTTCACTTTCAGTGCGGCTGCACTTTATATTTGTTGGCGTGTGCTGTGACTGCTATGATGGGGACTACAGCTACCTTATTTTTCTGGATCCTTCAATGAGATGAGATGTTAATTCAGATGATTCCACTGGCACGAGCGGTTGAGCACTTATGTATTTAAATTTGTTTGCAGTGATACTGGGGCCTTCGACTTACTACAACTACAACTGGTGGTCTATGTTCTCTTGACCTCCCCTACCTCGTTTCCTAGTGTTTCTAAAATTCAATCTCTTTCATGGCCAGGCCTCTGGTCTGTGTTCTCATAGATTTATTGAAGGCTCATTGTATCAAATATTGATATGTTTTACCACAACACAAGGAACAAACATTTTATAATTGTTTCTTTATCTAATTCAATGGCAGGAATTATTTCTAGCTTTTTTCTTGATTCTTCACTTCTAATTTTATATATCACTGTTACTTAACTATTACAAAATGTGGACACAACTCAAAAGAACAAAATTAGTATAAAAAGTTGCTTTATAGAATTACTGGATTTGTATGTTCTGTGATGGCTCTCTTGCAGTACTTTCTAACCATAGCATATGC
Organism: Megaustenia siamemsis; assembly: GCA_032433765.1. NCBI lineage: Eukaryota > Metazoa > Mollusca > Gastropoda > Stylommatophora > Ariophantidae > Megaustenia > Megaustenia siamemsis. The sequence goes on from JAVIAB010000124.1 coordinate 92,939,676, forward strand.
ATCAAGGGACAGACAACAATCCTGGATATGCAACTGCTGAAATGAAGAGCACCTATAAGCAATCATCACTATTCCTTTGTCTATTGTCGCATCACATGACTTTATCCCAAGTTTACATACATTTTGGACAGTGCATACATAGATAAGGCATACACTCCATCATCAGTTATGTCAAATTTACCTATGTCCAATGAGCGAAGTGTTGAGCAGTTTTGTGCCAGAAAATCTAAGCCAATGGCTGAGAAAGACTCACAGCCCTGAAAGTTGAGGTAGCATAGCTTGCTGTAGTTCTTAGTAATGTGGATGACCCCTTGGTAAACGCAGAAAAATTTGTAAAAAGTTTATAACAGACTTTTGCAAGCAATTATATATGTAAATGTTTGTAAATAGTACTAACATACTTTCCAGGTTTCCGAGCAATATGACTAAGTTTAACGTAATTAAAACATCTCTTGTTCTCTACGAAATCTTCTATTCTTTGCGTTGATCTTCTAACTCTTCTTCTATCCCAACTGTGTCTAGCATGAATTATTTCCATTGATACGTGTCCTACTTCTCTATCCCTTCTATTCTGAACATGTCTATCGTTATCTCCACTGGTGGATGTCTCAATTCTCTTGTTGGACCTATATTCCTGGTTGCCTCAAGTCTTGTGCACCTCTGAATGTTTTGATTGTCTCCAACCGCACATTTTATTCAAATGGTTTTCGACTTTAATGGCTATATCTATGTTTCATTGATTATCTTCAGCTCCGTTCTAAGAAAATGCAACCTTAACCAACTGTTATTTAATCCGTCAATAAAAATAGTTATCTGCAATTGGATATCCTCATTCATTACACCTGACACCGCACACATACGTGCTTTTCAAGCATTTATTTTTAAATCACTCGCAATAAACGTACTTTTGTTCAAATTTCCTTGCAATATCTTTCTTGTAGTTAAAATAATTAAAGGAGTTCCAGGTTCGGTAGCGAGTGAGACTCACAGTCCAATTCTGCATTGTGGTGAACTGTCTCTATATGCTATAACATGGTTATAGACAACTATTGCAGGAAGGAGTATAGTCATATAACTTTATCTTTGAAATCACCTGACCTCGAAGACGACCTGACCAGGAGGTGAACAGTAATAATCACATATGATTTATTGGTCTGTAATCTCATAACATAATCAAAGCTAACATAAGAGCACTTACACATAGTCATGGCATTTGTAAAGACGAAGTGTCTGATACCTATCAGCTGCAGTTAATAGATTGTTGTTTTTTTTTACCTGCAAATGGATTGAATTATAACATTATATATGAGACTGAAGAGAACTCTAAAGTACTACAGTCTTTTAGACTATATGCAGTGGTTCTTTCAGATCAATATTTCTTGGGGGAGGGGAGGGGCATGGGCGGAGGTTGTGAAAGCAATTAAAGAAAACACAATTTAAAGCCTTACATAATATAGCCCTGATTTGAAAATCACAATGCTGTATTTTTCGTTACTAAAAGCTTCTCATAATATTAATGTGTTATGAACTTTAAAATGTACAATCTTACATAATTCTCACGATCTTACAACCAACGATATTATTGTTATATAACAAGTAATATAAACTTAATTATTTTTTTTTTAAATTTTTTTTATCGCCATGGAGAGGGAGGGGGGGGCGATTTTCTAAGTTTGCGGTTTTTGGAGGATGTATTACACCCGACATGATGATATCACTACATCAGATAATGTTATATTCCTTATTTATATTTGTTTCATAAGATAACACATTCATTCTCAAATCCACCTTTGTTTTTTTTTGCGGCACTAGATATATCAATGAGTTTATGGTATTAATAGTATAGTGGATAGTTCACTAATAGATTAGTCAACTCATGAGTTTGAAGATGTCTGGCTGTTACACCTTTGTTGACCGTGTTTTCAATTTATTTTAAATTGTATCATGAAGTTATCAGTCTATCACTATAGTGATGTGTCTATGTTTGTTGTTAGTATTATAACTTCCAGCTTGTCTTTGGAGTTAGATAATTGGGCGAGAAAGCTTCGACTCCTATTGAATAGAAGAACTATCAATAGCAGTGAATAATCTTGATGATGGCACACATGTAAGAGTAACTATAATATAAGTGGCGTTTGAAATACAATGTTTCATTGCTGCCGTCTAAATAAAGTGGAAAATGTAATACTTGTTCGTCTACACCAAACTATTACATATTATTTGATTTAAAATTTAATACTTGTTAATCTACACAACACTATTACATATTATTTGATTTTAACATTTAATACTTGTTAATCTTCACAACACTATTACATATTATTTAATTTAACATTTAATACTTGTTAATCTAAACACCACTATTACATATTATTTGATTTTAGCATTTAATACTTGTTAGCCTACATCAAACTATTTATATTATTTGATTTATACATTTAATAACATTAAAAAGAAACAAGTTGCTCAACTGCGGCAATAACATGGTTGGTTACACAGAACGTGGATCACGCTTTCTTGGCAACTGACTCGCAAAGTATGCTACAGAAGATTGACAGACAGTGTCTGCGGCAGGAGTGGATGGAGCTTGTAGATGGCTCTAAACTAAACGCGTCAAATGGGTGTAATGTCCATGCACGCTTTTGTACATGTCAATGAAACAACCAATAAGCTCGTTGGAAGCTCAAACACTGAAAGTTTCCTTACTCTCGACACAGAGAATGTCGGCAAGTTTGTTTTTCATTTATGAAGAGAAGAGGATAAGAATGTGTGGGACAATGATGTATATGTTAAGAGACTAAGGAGTCTAAATGTGAAAAATGTTTCTGGTTGATTCGGAGTGCTAGTGGGAAAAGCAAATGTATCAGCTATAATCAACACCATACAGGAACAATCAATTTGTAAACACTTCGAGAATTCCAGCGACAGCCAGTTAAACGGATTGGGGGTGCCCCGACTGCAAACGAAACTGATTTATTTAATAGAACAGAATATAATAGAAACGTTGCTAAATGTATTCTAAAATGTTCACTTTTCTCATGATAAGTTTATTATCATATTTTACAGAACATTATCATGATAAGTTACTATTGATCATTTATGTTGAAGTCAGAATCAGTTAAAATCTAAGTTGTCCACATTATAGTAATGGTCTTGATCATATTACACCCAAAAACATTTCCTTCCATGCTCCCGCTTATATAAGAATAACACTTGTGATTATCAAGTCGCACTGGCTGTTAGCGTGCTCGCTCCTGATCTGAAGGTTCCCGGTCGATACCCAGACATGGCTGAGTATTTTTTTCACCGGACAAACAAAACTCAGGAATTCACACATCCTCTAAAAATTGGTACTAGAGATTTTTTTTTTTCTGGGAAGAGAGGGTCTTGGTAGCCTAATTGGGAAAACCACTCGCCTGGACTACCGACATTCGAACAACCCGAGCTCAATTCCCGTGTGAGTTGTACTCGTGGTGGAAAAAAAAAAACCCGACGATCGACCCAGCCGCTGTTAGAAATGGGTACCCGGGTATAGTACTCTGGGTAGCTGAGGAATGTCGCCTTGCATCGTCAGTTTCGATGCTTGAAGCGACACTATCCAGAAGTCTCCGAACACTTCTGGATTGGCAGCCGAGCACATATGGGAGAAAACTCGCGTGCTAAGACGCCGATTAATGTCTCGTACTTTACCTTTACTGTGCCTTTCTGGGAAGTAAATGTGGCCTAACAAGGCATGTGGAAGTGGAAGGAAACTTTTTTATCCTTTATACATTACCCTCGTCATAATTGTTCACATTGTTATTGTTCTTATGTCTTTTTAAGCTATTCTATATGCTAAAATGCACACATCGTGTAAATAATTTTCACTAGTTCCAACAGATGTATCTTTTTACACTGCTAGCGAGTAATTATCTTTTAATCACTTAATTATCAACTGTTTTCAAGGACTATCCACTCTTACAACTTCCTGTCGCAGACTGCACTTTCAAATCTATTTACTAACTCTCACTAACCAGTCACAAACTCCCACTTTTTCTTGTTTAATTAAATTTAATGTTTCAACTTGTTTATAAGTTGTACTTTACTTTTGTAATTTCCCTTGTCTAAAACTAGCCGCCCTTGTTGACCCCTTCTATTCATACAGATCTAACCCCTTCTCTTCATACAAATATATCTCCTTCCCTTCACACAGATCTAACCCCTTCTATTCATACTTATGTAACCACTTCTCTTCATACAGATCTAACACCCTTCTATTCATACAGATGTAACCCCTTCTATTCATACAGATCTAACCCCTTCTTTTCATACAGATCTAACCCTTTCTATTCATTCATACGGATATAACAACTTCTCTTCACACAGATATAACAACTTCTCTTCATACAGTTCTATCCCCTTCTCTTCATACAGATATAAACACTTCTCGTCATACAGATCTAACCCCTTCTCTTCATACAGATATAACCACTTCTCTTCATACAGTTCTAACCCCTTCTCTTCATACAGATATATAACCACTTCTCTTCATACAGATCTAACCCCTTCTCTTCATACAGGTCTAACCCCATATCATGAAACAAATCTAAACCCATTCCCTTAATACATTTCTAATCTCACCCCTTATTCCGTACATCCTAGTCCCTTTCAATTTAAATATTTAGGAACTTTTTTAATCTCAGACGGAAGATGTACAACAGAGGTGAGATGCAGAATGGCTCAGGCAAAAGCAGCTTTCCGAAAAATTAGGAAGATACTATGTAATCCATTTTTGACAAAAGAAACAAGAAACAGAGTTCTTAAATGTTATGTTGAGCCAGTCTTAACATATAGATGGGAATCATGGACAACAGGACACAGACAAGAAAATCACTGGAGTCTGTAGAAATGTGGTTTTACAGAATAATGTGAGAATACCATGGACAGCTAAGAAGAGTAATGAAAATGTTCTGAAAGAGGTCAAAACAAAAAGATAGCTAAATTCCAATATTAGAAAGAAACAATCATCATTGTTTTGCCATGTAATGAGAAGAGAACAACTGGAATATATTGTAACAACTGGAACAATTGAGGGACTAAGTGATAGAGAGAAGCAAAGAGAAAAATTACCAGACAGCTTAAGAGAATGGCTTGGAAGAAGGTCAACAGAAATGATAAATAACTGTCGAGATCGAAAGTTGTGGAGAGACATGATCACCTACGCCAGCAGGCCTGGTACTTGATGATGATGAATCCCTTTCACTCTGTACTTGGATACGTTTATGTTGAAAACGAGTTATTCTGTGAGAAGAATCTTGACTAGTTAGCTCATTTCTCATGTAGCGCCTATCCCAATCCAACAATCACAGCACGGCACTTACAAATACAAAATCTCTTTTACAATTCATCGGGAATATTAAATACACATATCTGTCTTTCTTATAGAAAAAACAAAACCAAACACAATTTTCATTAAGTTGTGAGTTTGTCACAGAATGTTGCATACCGCGTGTGGAAGAATCTCACTCTAGTCAGATCTCTCTCTTCTTCTCTTGTCAAATTCAAGGTCTTTTTGATATCTTGAATCTACCTTATTCTTGGCCTGAAGTAACAGTAACATTTAATTACATACAATTAATCTTAACATTTATCAAATATAATCTTTTAACAGAAACAAAGGCACAGAATTAATAAGATGGATATCGTGTGCTCCTATTTGCTTCTCAATAATAGGGGTATTGTTGAAAAAATAAACATAGATGGACAAGAACCAGAAACAATAACACATTTAAACATTTGGGATATACAATAAGTGATAAAGGCTCGAAATATCGCCTAGAATACGACAAACTACAGCAAATTTCGCAATACATTGCAATGACTAAACGAGAGATACATAAACGTTTACAAAGTTTGTCAGTTGTGTTTCATCGATCTCCCAGCGTTATGGGGTGAAGAGGAAGAGTGTACTTGTAATTTTTAAAATACAAAAATGAAGTACAATTACATAGTAAATTATAGATTTATAAACACAAGTTTCAACAGATGTTTTGTGAAAGAGATAATTACACCCAACTACTTTGCTCTATGTCACAAGGAGTAGCTGTATATTTTACGTGTCTCTGGCTTAGTTTTTAATTTTTACATTAGCTACGTATAATTCACTTTAAGTTAAGCAGCCAAATTAATCTAGTAAGAACAAGTATTGAGTTTTAGCGTAAAGATAGAAACAGTAACTTCTGGGTAGAAACACGCGTTACTAAATCTTGCTGTCGACTAGGTACATAATTTGATTAATAATTGGATTATTAATCATATTTTAGATTAATAATTCTATTTGGTAGCAACATTTCATTTAACGATATAGTCAATAATAATAATATGTGGTTTCCTTTTGCGTTACATTGACATTATTCAAACTTTCGTATATGTTAATACAGAGTATGGTTTAGTTCTATACATAACATTTATTAGGGAATACATTTTGTTATGGTGATGTTTATATCTACTATTTGAATAGCAATTAATCATCTCAGAGCGCATTTAACGGTGGAGTCACTGGAAATAACGTATTGTAGATTAATGTATTTCCAGTATATAATATCTTCTGAGAAGAACATTGATGAGAGAGGCAAGAGCAGCAGGAATCGGCTCCCTCAATGAGATAGAACTGCTTGCACAGAACAGAGACAGATGGCGAGATTTGATAAAATATCTTTAAAAGAAAACTGCTAGAACAAAAATTCATATAGGAGAAGGTGTATCTTGGTCTACGCCCTATGGGCCGGTTACGGCTCGAAAGGTCAATAGATAGATAGTATATAATATATTAACGTTGTGGCGACGCACCCACACACATAAGCAAACACAGAGTGAGAGAGAGATGAAAATTGAATATTACTTCAAGAAAAGTAGAATGGCTCAGGCAAAAGCAGCTTTCCAAAAATGAGGAAAATACTATGCAATCCATTTTTGACAATAGAAACAAGAGTTCTTAAATGTTACGTAGGCCTAGTCTTAACATACGGATGCGAATCATGGACAATAGGACAACAGACAAGAAAATCACTGGAGTCTGTAGAAATGTGGTTTTACAGAAGAATGTTGAGAATACTATGGACAGCTAAGAAGAGTAATGAAGATGTTCTGAGAGAGGTCAAAGCAAAAGAGAGCTAATTTCCAATCTAAGGAAGAAACAATCATCATTTTTTTTGGCCATGTAATGAGAAGAGAACAACTTGAATATATTGTAACGACTGGAAAAATTGAGGGACGAAGAGATAGAGGGAAGCAAAGAGAAAAAATAACAGACAGCTTAAGAGAATGGCTTGGCAGAAGGTCAACAATAGAAATGATAAATAGCTGCCGAGATCGAAAGTTGTGGAGAAACATGATAACCTTCGCCAGTAGGCCCGGTTAGAGGCCTAAAGAGAAAGAGGCTATAGAGAAACACTTGAGAGATGAACAAGCAGGTTTTAGGAAGAACAGATCATGTGCTGATCAAATAACTACTCTACGTATAATAGTTGAAAAGTTTAGAACTAAAATCCCCACTTTATATTGGATTCATAGATTACGAAAAGGCATTTGATAGTTTAGACAGAAGAATGCTTTGGAAGTTGCTGAGTCATTACGGAATCCCCATAACGTTTATTAACCTGATAAAAACAATGTATGAAGGAACAAAATGTAGTGTGGTGCATGAAGGACAGCTTACAGAAGCATTTGAAATAAGAACAGGAGTAAGGCAAGGATGCCTTCTGTCTCCATTTCTCTTTCTACTGGCCATAGATTGGATTATGAAAATAACTCAAAACAACAGAAATGGAATCCAGTGGTCACTGACCAAACAACTTGATGATTTAGACTTTGCTAATGACATAGCTCTCCTATCACACAGCCATCAACAGATGCAGGAATAAATGAGTATATTAGATGAGAGATCACAACAGCTAGGACTAAAGATTAATAGAGATAAGACCAACATTATGAGAATTAATGCAGTTGGCAATAACCAAATAAAACTAGGAGAAATACCTCTACTAGACGTACAATCTTATATATATCTGGGCAGTAATATAGATAAAGAGGGAGGAACAGAAAATGATACCAAAATAAGGATATCAAAAGCAAGAGGAGCTTTCATTGCACTGGGAAACATATGGAAATCCAAAGAAATTAGGCTAAATACAAAATAAAAATGTTCAACTCCAATGTTAAGTCGGTTCTATTATATGGCTGTGAAACATGGAGAATAACAAAATTGCCAATAACGAAAGTACAGACTTTCATTAATGGATGTTTGCGCAGAATAAAGGGATGGAAATGGCAGGACAAAGTCACTAACGTGGAATTATGGAAATGTACCGGTCAAATACCAGTGGATAAAGAAATACAGCGAAGACGATGGCGATGGATAGGACACACACTACGGAAGCCAACTGAGAGTATTACACAACATGCCCTTTTTTGGAATCCCCAGGATAAAAGACAAAGAGGAAGACCAAGGAATTCTTGGAGAAGACAGATTGAAGCAGAGATGAAGATGATGGGGAAGACATGGAATGATCTTAAAAGAATTGCAAAAAGCAGAACGACTTGGAAAGTGTTTGTTGAAGACCTATGATCCACTGGAGCTAAAAGGTAGAAGAAGAAGATTAGGCCCGGTACTTGATGATGACTACAAGAAAAAGACTAAGACGTTAAATAAGAGGGAGTGAATATTGGGTTACAGTAGCGACTCCGTTTGCGATTATATAGTTTTAAAATAGTTGTATACATATATGGGTGATATGTTCAGCACTATGCTAGGTCACATATCTTCATAAAAGTAAATGTTACTTATCTTTGGAGAGGAATAAGTGTCGAAGTAGTATCAAAGATAACACAAACAATCATAGAATAAAGATACTAACCCCAGCTTTTAATTAAAAGTCGATGATTTGATTAGTACAAGAGGGGATTAACAATATAGGAGGGACATAGGAATGGTGACACGAGTTTGGGGATTAAAAATGTGAGGGCGGTGGATCAATAAGTATGAGGTAGATGAGTGTGGGTGGAGCCATGGGAACGAGATTTATGAGTGTAAGTGGCGCTATAAGTATGAGGTAGGTGAGTGTGGGTGGGGCAATGGGAACGAGATTTATGAGTGTGGGTGGAGCAATAAGTATGGGGTAGGTGAGTGTGGGTGGAGATATAAGTATGAGGTAGGTGAGTGTGGGTATAGCAATAAGTATGAGGTAGGTGAGTGTGGGTGGAGCAATGAGGACGAGATTTATGAGTATAAGTGGAGCAATAAGTATGGGGTAGGTGAGTGTGGTGGAGCAATAAGTATGGAGTAGATGATTTTGGGTGGAGCAGTAAGTATAAGGTAGGTGAGTGTGCGTGTAGCAATAAGTATGGGGTAGGTGAGTGTGGGTGGAGCAATAAGTATGGGGTAGATGAATTTACGCGGAGCAGTAAGTATAAGGTAGGTGAGTCCGGGTGTAGCAATAAGTACGAGGTACGTGTGTGTGGATAGAGCGATGGGAACGAGCTTCATGAGTGTAAGTGGAGCAATAAGTATGAGGTAAATGAGTGTGGGCAGAGCAATAAGTATGAGGTAGATGAGTGTGGGCGGAGCAATAAGTATGAGGTAGATGAGTGTGGGTGGAGCAATAAGTTTGAGGTAGATGAGTGTGGGTGGAGCTATACGTATGAGGTAGATGAGTGTGGGCGGAGCAATAAGTATGAGTAAGATGAGTGTGGGTGGAGCAATAAGTTTGAGGTAGATGAGTGTGGGTGCAGCTATACGTATGAGGTTAATGAGTGTGGATGGAGCTATAATTATGAGGTAGATCAGTGTGGGTTGAGCAATGGGAAAGATATTTATGAATGTATGTGAAGCTATATATACGAGGTAGGTGAGTGTGGGTGGAGCAATAAGTATGAGGTAGATGAGTGTGGGTGGAGCTATAAGTAAGAGGTAGATGAGTGTGGGTGGAGCTATATGTATGAGGTAGGTGAGTGTGGATGGAGCTATAAGTATGAGCTAGGTGAGTGTGGATGGAGCTATAAGTATGAGATAGATGAGTGTGGGTGGATCTATAAGTATGAGGTAGATGAGTGTGGATGGAGCAATATGTATGAAGTAGATGAGTGTGGATGGAGCTATAAGTATGAGGTAGATGAGTGTGGGTTGAGCTATAAGTATGAGGTAGATGAGTGTGGGTGGAGCTATATGTATGAGGTAGGTGAGTGTGGATGGAGCTATAAGTATGAGGTAGATGAGTGTGGGTGGAGTTATAAGTAAGAGGTAGATGAGTGTGGGTGGAGCTATATGTATGAGGTAGGTGAGTGTGGATGGAGCTATAAGTATGAGCTAGGTGAGTGTGGATGGAGCTATATGTATGAGATAGATGAGTGTGGGTTGAGCTATAAGTATGAGGTAGATTAGTGTGGGTGGAGCTATATGTATGAGGTAGGTGAGTGTGGATGGAGCTATAAGTATGAGCTAGGTGAGTGTGGATGGAGCTATATGTATGAGATAGATGAGTGTGGTTGAGCTATAAGTATGAGGTAGATTAGTGTGGGTTGAGCTATACATATGAAGTAGATGAGTGTGGATGGAGCTATAAGTATGAGGTAGATGAGTGTGGGTTGAGCTATAAGTATGAGGTAGATGAGTGTGGGTGGAGCTATATGTATGAGGTAGGTGAGTGTGGATGCAGCTATAAGTATGAGGTAGATGAGTGTGGGTGGAGTTATAAGTAAGAGGTAGATGAGTGTGGGTGGAGCTATATGTATGAGGTAGATGAGTGTGGATGGAGCAATATGTATGAGGTAGATGAGTGTGGATGGAGCTATAAGTATGAGGTAGAAGAGTGTGGGTTGAGCTATAAGTATGAAGTAGATTAGTGTGGGTTGAGCTATACATATGAGTTAGATGAGTGTGGATGGAGATTTAAGTATGAGGTAGAAGAGTGTGGGTGGAGTTATAAGTATGAGGTAGAAGAGTGTAGGTGGAGCTATAAATATTGGATTGAGCTATAAGTATGAGGTAGATAAGTGTAGATGGAGCTATAAGTATGAGATAGATGAGTGTGGATGGAGCTATAAGTATGAGGTTGATGAGTGTGGATGGATCTATAAGTATGAGGTAGATGAGTGTGGGTGGAGCTATAAGTATGAGGTAGATGAGTGTGGATGGAGCTATAAGTATGAGGTAGATGAGTGTGGGTGGAGCTATAAGTATTAGGTAGATGAGTGTGGGTGGAGCTATACGTATAGGGTAGAAGAGTGTGGATGGATCTGTAAGTATGAGGTAGATGAGTGTGGGTGGATCTATAAGTATGAGGTAGATGAGTGTGGATGGAGCTATAAGTATGAGGTAGATGAGTGTGGATGGATCTATAAGTATGAGGTAGATGAGTGTGGGTGGAGCTATACGTATAGGTTAGATAAGTGTGGATGGGGCTATAAGAATTGGGTAGATAAGTGTGGATGGGGCTATACGTATTGTGTAGATAAGTGTGGATGGAGCTATAAGTATGAAGTAGATGAGTGTGGATTGATCTATAAGTATAGGGTAGATAAGTGTGGATGGAGCTATAAGTATGAGGTAGATGAGTGTGGGTGGAGCTATACGTATTAGGTAGATGAGTGTGGGTGGAGCTATACGTATAGGGTAGATGAGTGTGGATGGATCTGTAAGTATGAGGTAGATGAGTGTGGGTGGATCTATAAGTATGAGGTAGATGAGTGTGGGTGGAGCTATAAGTATGAGGTAGATGAGTGTGGATGGATCTATAAGTATGAGGTAGATGAGTGTGGGTGGAGCTATACGTATAGGTTAGATAAGTGTGGATGGGGCTATAAGTATTGGGTAGATAAGTGTGGATGGGGCTATACGTATTGTGTAGATAAGTGTGGATGGAGCTATAAGTAAGAAGTAGATGAGTGTGGATTGATCTATAAGTATAGGGTAGATAAGTGTGGATGGAGCTATAAGTATGAGGTAGATGAGTGTGGATGGAACTATAAGTATAGGGTAGATAAGTGTGGATGGAGCTATAAGTATGAGGTAGATGAGTGTGGATTGATCTATAAGTATAGGGTAGATAAGTGTGGATGGAGCTATAAGTATGAGGTAGATGAGTGTGGATGGAGCTATAAGTATGAGGTAGATAAGTGTGGATGGAGCTATAAGTATGAAGTAGATGAGTGTGGATGGATCTATAAGTATAGGGTAGATAAGTGTGGATGGAGCTATAAGTATGAAATAGATGAGTGTGGATGGATCTATAATTATTCGGTAGATAAGTGTGGATGGAGCTATAAGTATGAAATAGATGAGTGTGGATGGATCTATAATTATTCGGTAGATAAGTGTGGATGGAGCTATAAGTATGAAGTAGATGAGTGTGGATGGATCTATAAGTATAGGGTAGATAAGTGTGGATGGAGCTATAAGTATGAAGTAGATGAGTGTGGATGGATCTATAAGTATAGGGTAGATAAGTGTGGATGGAGCTATAAGTATGAAGTAGATGAGTGTGGATGGATCTATAAGTATAGGGTAGATAAGTGTGGATGGAGCTATAAGTATGAAGTAGATGAGTGTGGATGGATCTATAAGTATAGGGTAGATAAGTGTGGATGGAGCTATAAGTATGAAGTAGATGAGTGTGGATGTGGATGGAGCAATAATTTTGGGGTGGATGTGGGGGTTGGGGAGCAATAAGTGTAACGTAGAAATAATGTAGGTGGAGTAATAAGTAGGAGGTAGTTGATTGTAGGTTGAACAGTAGAACACTACGTAGGAGGTAGTTTATTGTAGGTGGAACAATAGAACACTACGTAGGAGGTAGTTGAGTAGTATTTAACTATGGGTAGTGCAATAAGTAGAATGTAGTTGACTGTGTGTAGAGCAATGGAGTAATACATCGGAGGTTGTTGAGTCTCGGTGGAGAAATAAATGGGAAATACATTAGTATTGGTGGAGTAATGAGAGGTCAATAGATTCGTGTGGGTGGTGTAATTAGAAAGGGATATATTAATCTGTTTGGGCAATTAAATTGGTTAAATTAGTGTGGGTGGAACAATTAAAAATTATTCTTTCAGATCTGAAGTGTCTTGAGGAGAAAACTTTTCAGCCTGATATAATCATTAATATGTCGTCTACGAAAGACCTGCTTCTTATAAGTGATGAATCAATTCAAGTGTACACAGTGACTATCTATGGTGTTGTATTGCAAGCTATCAACGTCTTTGGTATCGTCACAAACATTATCAATATTGTGTGTTTTGCAAAACAAGGTTTCAGAGATTCAGTGAACGTCAGTTTGTTAGGTAAATCGTAATAATAATAATAGTAATAAAAAGCAAATGTAATCAATATTCGTGTTTTAAAACCCGGATCAATCATTTTCTTACTAAGTAATTTGACAGTGTCCTAAAGAAAGTGTTAATAATGCCATAGTTTTTAGCAAACACAAAAAGGAGTGAAAGTTAAATGAATAAATTAAAACGTTGAACTGCAGAAAACGTTAGCTTTTAATATTTTTATTATACGTACTCTCTCTTTCTCTCTCTCTCTCACTCTCCCTCTCCTAGTTCGAGATTATTCTTGTCAACCTGTGTCTTTTTCGACGTTTCGACGGGCGACGTTTTACATGGAGCATAGTTGTTGCATGACTCCACTGTTCTGTGTTCTGGGCCCCTGTTTCCTCAGTGGCATTCGTCAAGTTAGGTTACGTAAGAGGTGACTCATTGGTCAAAAGTAGCATGTCCTGAGCAGTCAAATGGCAGCTGAACGGGCGCGTAAGCACATACTGCTTCTCATTAATTTGCACTTTTGAACAAAACTCTAAGATATTGGTAGCTTAAGTAAACAAAACTCTAAGATATTGGTAGCTTAAACAAAACTCTAAGATATTGGTAGCTTAAACAAAACTCTATTGTTGGTAGCTTTTGTTATTTTTTCACTTTAAACCAAACAAAAATTACACAAAAGTTTCTTATGTACTTAAAATTACCGTATCGTTGTCAATCAACATAACAATGTAAAGCAGCGACATATATTTTCCAATTATTTATAAAATATGTATCTTGGGATTAATTAAGCGCCAGAATTTTACCTGAACGCATTCCGGCTAATTTTTAGCTGAATAAAAGTGTGTGTTTGCTTTGGAGATGTTTACAATAATTCTGTTCAGGCAATATTTAAAGTTCAATGTATTATTTTGCATTATCTTTTAATTTTATTTTCATTCATATTCATCTCGGTCCAAAGACGGCAAATAAGGCGGAAGTAATATTTCTCCACGAGTGACTATGTGCTGCTAGTTCTTGGTTGTTTCTTAGTCCCATAGTTGAGCTTTTCCTATAAATTCTTTTGCTTAACAATTTTCTTGGTTTGCATTGTTTTCTCTCATCACCCAGTTACCTCAATATGCTCGACGGTAAGTCTTTCCCCATTCATTCTCAGCACATAACCGATGTATTTCCAACGCATTCATCTTAATAAAGCTCGACATGCATTCCTGTTTAGATTCGCGTCTTAACTGTTCGTTCGAAATGTATTCTTTCTGGCTTATGTTTGAGGTCCTAGGTAAACATTAGTTTTCAAATACATTTAATAACCTATGTAAAACATTGGAGGATCTTCAACATTCACATCGATATGTTAGCACTGGTATCACATCCACGTGTTAGCACTTTTATCACATCCATATGTTAGCACTGATATCACACAGGGATTAAAAACATATTTTTTTGTTTTGTTTTTTAACTGAGTTCTTTGGATCTCAAGTTACTCGCCAGTTTGTTGAAAGAATTTGATGCTAAGGCAATGAGATCTGTCCTGATCTGATCTAAAGGCCTGTTTGACCAGAAGGCCTTAATTGGTCAATCTATATACTAATCCCCAGCTATTCCAATGTGCGACATATCAATAACAACTATATACTGCGTTGTATTATAAGCCATTCAAATACAAATAAAGAATGTAGAAAAATGTACTTAAAAAGTATAAATCCACATGCCATGTGGTAAAGAAATCTGCCTTTTAGTTGATCTCGAGAACTATCTCCAAAGTTCTTACCTACATTTCTGCTTACCTTTCCACTGCAAGAAACATGTAACTGCATATACAAAAGAAACACTATTTTAACGCTGTGTTCTAGGAAATAGAATAATCACGGCAACAATATTGAGATACCGGAGATTTACTAAACGTGACATCAAATGAACATAATGATTAAACAAATTATTTAACAAAAAGCGTTTGGGCTAAATAGGCGCTATATATCACATCAAGTAACAAGAAATACAACGGTTTGGACTTGTTGCATAATAATCATCAGACAGCATAAGACTGCAAAGGGTAGTGATATTTCAAATAAGAAAAGCAAGGATAGTGTAGATGTATAAGGGATGGGTCCCAATAATTATAAGACATACATTGAGCAAACTACACGTGAAACACACACAAACTGCACGTGGAATACACAAAATCTGCACGTGGAATACACACAAACTGCACGTGGAATACACACAAACTGCACGTGGAATACACAAAAACTGCACGTGGAATACACAAAAACTGCACGTGAAACACACACAAACTGCACGTGGAATACACAAAAACTGCACGTGGAATACACACAAACTGCACGTGGAATACACACAAACTGCACGAGTTATGTCAAATGTAATTTTTTTACGTTAAAATGTAATATATGAAGTAAAGTAAAATTATCACTATTCTATCATTTCAAGTTATCATTTTGAAGCTGTTATCGTCGTTTCTCCAAAGTTGGGGAGTTTTGGTGCTGGTGAAAGACGTATATATTGTGTAATTTATGATCATTGTATAAAAAATGAAATTGTCATTGATGCAAATGTGCATCTTTAAATGAATCTTCAATTTAGAAACTTTCATCCTTAAAAGTTGAAGAACTGCCACTTCTCTTAAGTCAATGATCATGATAATGATAATATAATTTTTCAGGACTAACTTTTCGAAATGTTTATTATCATTTGTTTTATTTTTAACTATCGTTTTGTTTAAAACGTTCTCCTCTATTTCCTAACTGTTTCTTTTTAAATAAATAAATAATATACATATATATGTGATGCATTGAACTACTTGACTCTAAATTGTTGGTGAATTCTATCCAGGTTTGGCTCTATCTGATCTGGGCAGTCTTATAACGATGACTTGTATAGCGGCCTGCATTACATCTGAAATCCTTGCAGCAGATTTACCATACGACCCACTGGCAGTTGGATATCTGGTAGCAGGGGTGCCTCATTGGTCCTTCACTCGAATCAGCAGTTGCATCACTGCCATGATAACACTGGAGAGATGTCTGTGCATAACTGCTCCGTTAGAGGTTGTAGTTCATTTCTCGTTACATTTTCTAGAGTAACACCCATTTATTTGTTTATTTACCTGTTTTATGCACATAATAATGAGACTTGTTTGGTAGTATCATCTCTTGTCAGCTGCACTAGTTTTAAAATGCATTGCTTCTGGGGGTAGTTCTTGCTATTGAATTATAATGCTTGTCTGTGTTTTCCATACCGGCCTAACAGACATATTGATGACGTGATTATTGTACTCGTTTGAAAGTTCAAAGTTCAGACAAACATTCTTTTAACGACACAATAGGGTCTGGAGATCAATTAAGCCTCTTGAAAGGAGTACCAGAAATATTTTCTGGGCAGGAACGGCAACGATGAAAGGGACTGGTCACTTCCCCTGATGAAGCTAATGTTTAGTATAATAAAGGCATGAACAATCCATTACCCAACGGCAGCTACTATAGGACTAATTTTTACCTCTAAACTTGACAATCTATTTAAATACTTCCCGAATAATTACTATAACTTCATAAAGAGCTGCAGACTAACACATTTAGACCTATAGAGTGTGTGCGTTTTTTTTTCTAGCAATTCTCTAACTCAAGGCAGGTGAGATATAGTTCCTGACCAGGACATGCGATAAAAAGAAAGCATAATGTTCATTGTAGTGGAGGAAAGCAAAAATAAAGGACTCAGCCTTAATAGCAAAAAGACAGAGGTAATGGTAACAACAAAGAAAAAGGCATCACCTCAGTGCAAAATAAAGACAAGTGGAACAATATTAAAACAGATAAATGAATTTAAATATTTGGGAATTTTGTTAACCTCAGACGGAAGCTGTACAAAAGAGGTGTGATGTAGAATGGCTCAGAGAAAAGCAGCTTTAAAAAAAATGAGGAAAATACTATGCAATCCATTTTTGACAATAGAAACAAGAAAAAGAGTTCTTACATGTTATGTTGAGCCAGTCTTAACATACGGATGCGAATCATGGACAATAGGACAACAGACAAGACAATCACTGGAGTCTGTAGAAATGTGGTTTTACAGAAGAATGTTGAGAATACCATGGACAGCTAAGAAAAGTAATGAAGAGGTTCTGAGAAAGGTCAAAGCAAAAGGAGAGCAAATTTACAATGTTAGGAAGAGACAATCATCATTTTTTGGCCATGTAATGAGAAGAGAACAACTTGAATATATTGTAACAACTGGAAAAATTGAGGGACGAAGAGATAGAGGGAAGCAAAGAGAAAAAATAACAGACAGCTTAAGAGAATGGCTTGACAGAAGGTCAGCAACAGAAATGATAAATAGCTGCCGAGATTGAATGTTGTGGAGAGACATGATCACCTACGCCACTAGGCCCGGTACTTGGTGATGATGATAATGTTCAAGTTGTAACTAATTACAATTTTCTCAGAGGAAAATGTATATAAGAAGGAGCATACATTTGGTTTGGCCAAATTAAAGAAAAAAAAGTTAAGTATCATTTCTTCCATCTCTCACAATAAAGCATCGGCTTTCTGAAGTGTCCCTGGATGCACACTCTGATGAACGGAGACTATCTTTGTGCGTTGTGCTGAGATCATCCTTCTCTCAATGAGCATGGCAGAATGTAGTTACGATCTTAGCTATTAACTAATGATTTATCTTGTTAAAATGTAGTGATCATTGCCCTAAAACAAAACAAAGTTGTTTTTACCCCGCAAGAGTGTAGCCACCATGTCATTAATATATACGCGTGGAAAAAAGTAAGGGTACATCACTCTTTAGCTCGCTGCTTGATGATATCGATTCGATGCTTGTGCACATTATGGTAGATTAAATAGCAGACGAAGTAATCAGTTTGATTTCCGTGAGATTGTCTTTAAGCAACACAAATATTCACGTCTGTGTTGCTGTCCTTCACAAAAATGAAAATCACCATTTCAGTAGCGCCTATGTCCACCTTGAGCTTGACAGCACCTTCTCATAGAGCTAATGACACGATGATACAATACAGGGACATGTTATTCCATTCTTCTACCAACGGCTCGGCAGCTGATGGTGATTTTTAGGAGCAATCCGTCTTCGTCGATCTAGTTCGTCTAATAGGTGCTTAATGGGAGACATGTGTGAAGAAATAGCTGGAAATGGTAGGACATCGATCTGATGTTGTTGAAAGTGATCCCTGACCACACGTGTCCCATGTGGACGAGCGTTGTCTTACTGCAGTATCATGCTTGATCCATTTTCATTGAAAAAGGCTGCAGTTTAGGTGTTATGATTTCATCTCTGTAGCGTAGACCCGTCATATTGCCTTTGATGACGATGAGATTCGTTCTGGCTGTATGTGAACTTCCACCCCAGACCATCACAGTGCCTCCTCTCATCCTGTCACTCTATTAAACACAATCATTAGCGTAACGTAGGCAGGAGTCGCTAAAGAACTCAGATCAGATTGAGATCTGTTTCATCTTCGTTCCTGGACACTCCGGTATGGAGGAAACGAGCGACCCTAAAGCCTGACTGGAACAGCTGTGGTGGACGTTCAAGGGACCTGCATAGTATTCTGAAAGTCCTCAGGGAGGCAGGGCGCACTGATGATTCGGCCAATGATCATGAATCTACCATAAGTTTGCGCCTGTACGAACATCAGGTCAAACCCGGGGATGCCAGAAAAGTGCACTGCGTGGGGAAACAGACGAATGACAAGCCAACACAGAACTGAAGTCATCAGTCTCCACACACCGAGGAACATACTGGGAAGGATATCTTAGCGAACATGTCCGGTGTTCAACGAGGGTGGTCCTTTGACTAAACAAACTACAACGTACACCTTTGTATTATTATTTTATTTATTAACGCAGCGTTAATGCAGCCTAACACTTTTGTATAATTATATATTATAGTATATATTCATGCTTTAAAAAAAAAAGTAAAGTACCCGCGTCACGCCAAGTGGTGTATAGGGAAATATGGTGTTAGTGACCCTATATTTTACAGACCTTCAGCACATGATTTTTGGGGATATGTGGTCGGTATTACGCCTGTGCTGTTTATTTTCCCAGAAAAAATCCGGAACCCATTTTAAGACTGGGTGAACCCGCAAACCGTCGATTGGGATCGAACCCTACCCCCTGTCCTTTATAGTCCAGTTCACTATCCACTGACCTATCGCGGCTCCCATATTTATGCTTACTCATGTCAAATGTTCTGCTCTGACAGTGATGACGCATATTTTTTCAAACAGTAGCTAGTAGTCATAAGTACTATATTGCATTTTCAATGTCAAAGCATAGTCAATATTCGATTGCATTGCCGAGAAATTAGATACAATTAATATTACTCATATTTTGCTTAGATGTCCTGTAATTATAACATCTGTTTAAAACGATACTACTTTTCCTTCTCATCTCATGATATCGTTTCAGATAAAAGGTTTCATTACAACAAGACGAGCTTCTGTGGCAACAGTTTGTGTGTTCATCATTTTCTTTTTCTCTGGCTTCTCAGTGTACAGCGCCATCAGATTAGGCCCAACGTTTACTCCTCTGACGAATAAAACTATTGTTGGGCTTGTCTACTTTGGGGATGGAAGAAACATTGAGATGATTACTTTTATAATTAATAATTTCATGATTCCTTTTAGCTCATTTATAATCATCGTTGTCTGCGCTGGAATAATTTCATTTAAACTGGAAAGGCAATCAAAATGGAGACATACTTCCACCACCAAAGCACAGGTTGACAGAGTTTCTGGCCGAAACCAGAAGGTAGCCAAAATAATTGTGATGATTTCCATTTTGTTTATTGTATGTTTTGTTCCAGTTGGTCTCATTGCAATGGCATTAGCCTTCCTACCAGAGCTATCAATTAACGGAAAATATATGAAGTTCTCGCTTATCCTTGGTGGAATTGGCTACACTATGGAAAGTGCCAACTCTTCCATGAATATTTTCATTTATTATAACATGAGCAGCAATTATAGAGAAATATTTCGCACATTTTTTTTTTATGTCCCTAAAATTGCGGCTAAGTGGAACAATATTAAAACAAGTAAATAAATTTAAATATCTGGGAACTTTGTTAACCTCAGATGATAAATGTACAACATGTGAGATGCAGAACGGCTCAGGCAAAATCAGCTTTCCAAAAAATGATGAAGATATTACTCAATTCGTATTTGACAATAGAAACAAGAAAAAGAGTTCTTAAATGTTATGTAGAGCCAGTCTTAACATATGGATGTGAATTTTGGACAATTGGACAGCAGACAAGAAAATCACTGGAGTCTGTAGAAATGTGGTTTTACAGAAGAATTTTGAGAATGTTGAATACCATGGACAGCTAAGAAGAGTAATTAAAATGTTCTGAAAGAGGCCAAAGCAAGAAGAGAGTTAATTTCCAATATTAGGGAGAAACAATCATCATTTTTTTGGCCATGTAATGAGAAGAGAACAACACGAATATATTGTAACAACTGTGAAAATTGAGGGTCGAAGAGATAAAGGAAAAAAAAGAGAAAAGTTACTAGACAGCTTAAGAGAATGGCTTGTCAGAAGGTCAACAACAGAAATGATAAATAACTGTCGAGATCGAAAGTTGTGGAGAGACATGATAACCTACGCCAGCAGGCTCGGTACTTGATGATGATGATAATTGCGACACAACAAATCAACAGCTGCCATAATGTGCTTTGTTAATTGAATTATTTTTAAAGTAATTTTAATTTAAAGACTTGTATGAAATTTAGAGGAGAAAATATATGAATGTAAGAACAGAGGCAAGATTGATGTTTTTGATGAGATATAACAGAGGAATGAAGCTGAAAGTTAGATAACATTAAGTTCTAATTGGTTTAGATAAAAGACAAATCAGTGTGGTGTGAATTAGAAGCCGTATGACCAATCAGCAGACAAGCTTATAGGACCCAGGGTAAAATTAAGGTCACGAGACTGGGAAAAGGTTAACTTAATGAAAATGTTGACTTAACGAATGAATGTGTTAACTTAATGAACATGTTTACTCAAAGGCATTGTTAACTTAATTAAAATGTTAACTTAACAATGGTTCCTGAATTTAATAAAACTTGGTTAGACATTTTGGCGACTTTTAGTTTGGGCTATTTTGGAAAGTGATGATTAGGAATGTAGCACACATCTAGAGCGGTAGTAGGTTTTCAGTATAGGCCTCGCTAGTTGAAAGTTAAAAATGTGCATAGTTCAGTGCGATGAAGAGATGTTTTAGTTGTGACAGAGGTCGCTGTACATTATGAGAGTAGAGACACCTAGATTATATCAGACGTAACCCTGCCCACTGACATTTTTTAAAGTTACTACTTATGTAAGCTGCTAGTCAATGTGCAAAGGAGGTTTAACTGAGACCTGGATGGATGATTTGTAAGGAAAAGTTATAAACGACAGTTATGATTTTACAACAGTAACCATGCCACTGAAACGCTGAGACGTTTACTTTATAATGACGGATGTGTGAATAAATTACATATCTACATTCTTGGATGCTAGTGTGGTAAACTACAAGCAATACTAAAAAAAAAAGAAGAAAAAAGTGGTATGGTGACAGCTTTACGTGGTAATGGACGAAACAAAAGTCGACGTTTCGGCCACTTAGGCCATCATCTGGACAAACAACAAACACAACAAATATATATAACGATATATTAACAAATCTAACTACATGGCGATAATATGCTAGATACTAAAGAGAGGAAAAATAAAAAATGGTCACTTCCCTGTGTTCCTGAGCTGGGTCAGTCTCCTAATTGACTAAATTGATACGGCAGGATGACCGACTATACATCTCTCTGAACAGGAAGTCAGGTGAAAAGACGTAAAGGAAGTAAACTACAATCAATACTTGTGGTATAGTGCCACTGATGAAACGATTTAGTGATGAAATGAATGAGACCATCGTGTTTTAAGGTGACGACTTTCATATGATAAGACAATAATCGATGATATTTCTTTTTGCGTTCGCCATCTTTCACCTCTGGCTAAGTCCATAGAGACTAGGAAATTAATGTTGAGAGTTAATTCGTTTTTTTTTCCTGTTAGCCGCGTGCACAAGGTTCACTAACAGCAGACTTCGGTGGTGGTCATATATTTTTCCGCCGATGAGTAGTTGATGTTTCAAGCCGGGCCTCACTGCTGAGACCAGGTGTGGTAGCCGCAGAGATAGATCAGAGATACAAATCCCAACTGGTTCAGCCGAGATTTGGACTCACAACTTCTCTGTCTCGAGGCCGGCGTCTTGTCTCGAGACCAAGCAGATCCCCCCCCCCCCCAAAAAAAAAAAAAAATAAATAAATATTATTTAATACAGCTTCTAAAAGTCGATATGACAATATATGTTATGATGTTTAATTATTTCAATAAAAAATAAGTTTCTCCTTCCTTGACGAAGGTGTATGTGTCTCCCCTTAGCTGGGCTGGTTACCTTTTGAACAAAGTGAGATTTACAAACTCTTCTAACGGTTTGGACAAGGTTGTCTTATGAGAACCATATTTCTCATACCTGGTGAACTAATACAGATGTACACAAATAGTTCTCTATGTTATTGTGTGTCAGTTATTGAACATTTTTTGGATTGTAACAATGATTCTTCCTCTTTCATTCCTCGTTCACCCTTCAGCGTCAAGGAGAGATATAATTTGCGGTCTTTTGCTCATCTGTTTGACTCTGCTGCTGTTATGTTTACTAGTGCTTCTAATATTCCATCCATCCATCTTTATCGTGTCCGACCATTGGGTCTGGTATTATCACAACGTTTGCTGAAGGCTCGTTGTGTTGTGTTTTGATCTTTCTGCCTTGTCACGTGGCTAAACCATTTTATATGTTGTTTCTTTATATATTCTATGGCAGAGGCTATTCCTAGCTTTTTTTCTCAGTTCTTCATCTCTGATCGTTTCTCTCAGACTGTTTCCTGTCATTCGTCTAACACATGTCATCTCAATAGAATTTATTTGATTGATTATTAATAACAAATGATTTATACAAAAATTGGCAGCAGTGATTTAATGTCTAACAGACATTCTGTAAGGTAAATTCTGGCGACGATTATAGTATACTCAGTACTCATTTTTTAAACGTGGAATATTATTGTATATTTACACATTTTATTTTTTTCATGGTTTAAGAATTTAGATCTCTCAAGATTTAGATTTTGAAAGTCTTTATTCCTTTTGGCTTGGGTTATCTTTTTCTAATTCATTTTTTTTAGCGTGATGTCGTAAATAATGATAGTACTACTAGTTTGTCTAGTCTAGATCGTAACAGTTCAAACACCAATCGTGAAATTGTATGTGTAAATTATTTTACGGAATCAATAGTTTATTTTATAATTCATAACTTTATTTCATTATTTTGCTTAAATTATACATGTATTTATGTAGGATTATGATACTATTGGTTGGCAATGATATTCGTTGTGTGGTTGAGACTTTAAATGAGAGAACAAGTTTATAATTGACGAAATGTTGAGCGTTCGCGCAATGTTCTGTAGTTGTGTTCTGTAAAGCAATGTTCTGTAGATGTTACCCTATTCTACCATGGAAATCCTCATCTCCGTTTCATTGATGTCACAGCGTGCCCTAATGCAGGTTGACGCTATCTAGTGCAGTGTGTCTCTTGTATGTTCTTCTTCTTCTACTTTTACCTTTTAGCTCCTGGTGGAGCATAGGTCTTCAACAAACACTTTCCAAGTCGTTCTGTTTTTTGCCATTCTTTTAAGATCATTCCATGTCTTCCCCATCATCTTCATCTCTGCTTCTATCTGTCTTCTCCAAGAATTCCTTGGTCTTCCTCTTTGTCTTTTCCCATGGGGATTCCAAAAAAGGGCCTGTTGTGTAATACTCTCAGTTGGCTTCCGTAGTGTGTGTCCTATCCATCGCCATCGTCTTCGCTGTATCTCTTTATCCACTGGTATTTGACCGGTACATTTCCATAATTCCACGTTAGTGACTTTGTCCTGCCATTTCCATCCCTTTATTCTGCGCAAGCATCCATTAATGAAAGTCTGTACTTTCGTGATTGTCATTTTTGTCATTCTCCATGTTTCACAGCCATATAATAGGACCGACTTAACATTTGAGTTGAAAATTTTTATTTTTGTATTTAGCCTAATTTCTTTGGATTTCCATATGTTTCCCAGTGCAATGAAAGCTCCTCTTGCTTTTGATATCCTTATTTTGGTATCATTTTCTGTTCTTCCCTCTTTATCTATATTACTGCCCAGATATATATAAGATTGTACGTCTAGTAGAGGTATTTCTCCTAGTTTTATATGGTTATTGCCAACTGCATTAATTCTCATAATGTTGGTCTTATCTCTATTAATCTTTAGTCCTAGCTGTTGTGATCTCTCATCTAATATACTCATTTTATCCTGCATCTGTTGATGGCTGTGTGATAGGAGAGCTATGTCATCAGCAAAGTCTAAATCATCAAGTTGTTTGGTCAGTGACCACTATTTCCCATTTCTGTTGTTTTGAGTTATTTTCATAATCCAATCTATGGCCAGTAGAAAGAGAAATGGAGACAGGAGGCATCCTTGCCTTACTCCTGTTCTTATTTCAAATGCTTCTGTAAGCTGTCCTTCATGCACCACACTACATTTTGTTCCTTCATACATTGTTTTTATCAGGTTAATAAACTTTATGGGGATTCCGTAATGACTCAGCAACTTCCAAAGCATTCTTCTGTCTAAACTATCAAATGCCTTTTCGTAATCTATGAATCCAATATATAGTGGGGATTTTAGTTCTAAACTTTGTTCAACTATTATACGTAGGGTAGTTATTTAATCAGCACATGATCTGTTCTTCCTAAAACCTGCTTGTTCATCTCTCAAGTGTTTCTCTATAGCCTCTTTTAGTCTTCAGAATGATTCTGCCTAATATTTTTCCTGGCACTGATAGTAGCATAATTCCCCTATAATTTGTGCACTCCTGTAAACTTCCTATCTTTGGTAGTTTGATCATATAACCTTCTCTCCAGTCTTTAGGTATTTCTTCCCTCTCACAAATTTTATCCAATAGATCCTGTAACATCTTGGTAGAGGTGTTAATATCTGCTTTGATGGCTTCCGAAGGAATTTCATCTTGTCCTGTGGCTTTACCATCTTATAATAGTTTGATGGCTTTCATAATTTCTTCTTTGCTTGGTTTTGCGCAGTTAACGTGTAATTCTTCCTCTGCAGGTAGTATATCTGGAGGATTATTTGAGCCGGGTCTGTTCAAAAGTTCTTCAAAGTGTTCTTTCCATCTCTCCATTTGTTCCCTTATATTACTAAGCAGATTTCCTTTCTTGTCTTTGATAAAGGCGTTGATCTGTTTGTATTTTCCACCTAATTTCTTTGTGCTGTTGTATAGTTCTTTCATTTTCCCTTTATTTGCTGCTTCTTCTGCCTCTTTAGCTAGTTCATCTATATATTTCCTCTTATCCCTTTTAATGCATCTTCTCACTTCTTTGTTCACCTCTGTGTAAGCTTCCTGTGTCTTGGCTTTATTACTTCTTGTTTTGCTTTTATTTATGTCTGCTTTCTTGTTCTTTCTTACTTTAATTTTATCCAGGGTCTCTGCTGTCATCCATGCCTTATTCTGGCGTTCTCTTTTCCCCAGTGTTTCTTCGCATGTCTCTTTCCATATATTTTTTACCTGTTTCCAATGATCTTCTATAGTTATTGTATTTTCTAGTTGTTGGAGGACTTGGTATTTGTTTGATATTGTGACTGCGAATTTATCTTTAATTCCTTGTTCTTTAAGAAACCCTACATTGAAATACTTTCTACCCTTATTCGTTGTATTATACCTTTTTAATTTAATTTTAAGTTTGGCTAACAGAAGATGATGATCAGAAGCTATATCTGCCCCTCTATATACTTTTACATCCTGTAAGGATGACTTAAACGTATTATTTTGTATGTTCGTTTAACCTTATTTCATATATTTATTTAATCAGCCCACAGTTTTTTTCGTCTACATGTGTCCCTATTTCATATATTTATTTAATCAGCCCACAGTTGAGTGGTTTATATTTGTCCCTATTTCAGATATTTATTTAATCAGCCCACAGTTGAGTGGTTTATATTTGTCCCTATTTCAGATATTTATTTAATCAGCCCACAGTTGAGTGGTTTACATTTGTCCCTATTTCAGATATTTATTTAATCAGCCCACAGTTGAATGGTTTATATTTGTCCCTATTTCAGATATTTATTTAATCAGCCCACAGTTGAGTGGTTTACATTTGTCCCTATTTCAGATATTTATTTAATCAGCCCACAGTTGAGTGGCTTACATGTGTCCCTATTTCAGATATTTATTTAAACAGCCCACAGTTGAGTGGCTTACATGTGTCCCTATTTCAGATATTCATTTAATCAGCCCACAGTTTTGTAGTCTACATTTGTCTTTCCTTCTTAAAATTTTAAATGTTAGAATTCTATAAGGCAAACTGTCTGCTGTTGATCAGTCTGCATGCCTATACAATGATGATATGATTCAGGACCATTATTTGTATAGTTCGTCAGCACCGGTGCCAGTAGTACACGTAGTCACAAAGAACTCAGTCTTTGCTTACAAAAGGTGAATCATCATCATCATCATCATCATCATCATAACTGAGTGCCGTCTACGAAACGACAGATGTCTACAATGGAGCACCATTCCGCTCTGTTTCTTGCTTTTGATGATGCAGGTTCTCATAGGCTGACTTGTCCATCCTTTGATGTTACTCGTCCATGTTAGCCTTGGTCTGCCTCTGCCTCCTTTACCTCGTAATTTCTCTTCTAAGATTACTTTTAGTAGGCTGATGTGCCATTTAATATGCCCTAAAAATGAGTGAATCGCCAAAACAAAAACCATCCAGGGTGTAACTGATGACTTTCTTATTTAAGCCCACTTTTGTTTGTCTTACTGAACGTGAATTGTCAATGAGAGAGGTCAATACGCCCTTGTCATCTTCATCGAGTGCCGTCTCCGCAACGAAGGTTGGCTACCATGGGGCGCCATTCTGCTCTGTCTCTTGCTTTGATGGTGCAGGTTGTCATAGGCTGGTTTGTCCACCTTTTGATGTTACTCGTTCACGTTAGTCTTGGTCTGACTCTACTTCTGTTACCTTGTATTTTCCCCTCCAGGATTACTTTTAGTAGGCTGTTGTGTCTTTTAACATGGCCCAAAAATCGCATTTGTCTTGTTTGAATTGTGCTTAGTAGTTCTCTTTTCATTTTTAGCTGTTTTAAGACTTCATCATTTGTTTTCTTTTCCTTCTATACAATTCTACCTATTCTTCTATATATCCACATTTCAAAGGCTTAAATTTTCTGTTCTGTTTTCTTGTCTTTGTCCATGTTTCTGCACCATATAGGAATATTGAGAAGATGTAACCTTTTGCTATTCTTAGTTTTAGCCCTGGTATTATTTGTTATGATGTTAATATGTTCTTCATGACATTAAAATGACTCTTTGCCATTCCTATTCTTTTGTTTATTTCAGTTGTACATTTTCCATCACTGGTTATAGTATGTCCAAGGTAGTTGTAGTTCTGAACTGACTCCAGGTCTCTTCCTTCTATTTTGATATCCACTTGTGGGTTTTGAGTATTTTCTTTGTTTATGATCATAGTTTTAGTCTTTTTGATATTCATATCTAGTCCATATTTTTTGCTTGTCATGTTTATTTCATTAAGTTATTGTTGTAGATCTTTAGGATTTTCTGCTAGTAGTACAGTATCGTCAGCATATCTTAGATTATTGATTATCTTTCCATTAATTTGTAGGCCTGGCAGCTCTGTGATGTTTTTAAAGATTTGCTCAGTGTATAGATTGAACAAGCTTGGTGATAGGATGCACCCCTGTCTTACTCATCTTTTTATATCAATGGGTGTAAAATTCTCTTTGTTATATTTTATTATTGCTGTTTGCTCCCAGTATAGATTACATATTAGTCGTATGTCCATGTCATCTAGATGTATCTCTTTTAGGCATTCTATAAGTTGTTTGTGGTGTACTCTATCAAAAGCTATGGTGTAGTCTATGAAGCAGGCATATATTGGTTTGTTTACTTCTGTGTACGCCCTTGTAGTTGAGGAATTACTTCGGTTTAGCTTGCCTCGAAGTGTATTAGTCTGTAGTAATAGTAGAGTAGTCCCTGATATCGTTCCTATCAGTAAATTTAACATTTCATCATATTACTTGGATCTTTATTTTGTATTGTAGCACACATTACAGTAAGACCCAGTTTTAAGGTTGAACTCTATTAACAAACTTAATATAAAAGAGGGAACCAAAAGTGTCAGTCACATGCAATGTTTAATGCAGTTATTCAAAATGATTTTGTAACAACTCACTTGCAAGTATACAAATTTATCAAATTCAAATTCATTAGAGTTTTTCCTAATACTATCTTCAAACAATATTGTCTCATTATATTTCTCAATCTCTGTTGTAAATTTCCTTATCATCCACATCATGTGCTATACCGGTTGACGTAGGCGATCATGTCCTTCCACAATCTTCTATCCACAGTGCATCGCATTAGCTTTGTTCTTGACTGCTTTCCATGCCATGACACCAAGCCATGTAGTATTTTCTCTCGTTGTCGTCCGCGATCTCTCTTTCCTTTTATTTTGCCAGTTGTAACCAAGTGTTCTAACTTTCCTCTTCTCATGATGTGCCCGAAAAATGTTGACTGTTTCTTTCTGATGTTTTTTAGGAGCAGCCTTTTTGTGTTGGCCTCTTTGAGAACTTTCTCATTGGTCTTTTTAACTGTCCAGGGAACTTTCAACATTCTTCTGAGAAATCCCATCTCTGTGGCCTCTAATCGTCTTTTCATTTGTTTATCTACTGACCATGATTCGCTTCAATAGGTCAGAATTGGTTCTATATAGCACCGATGAACTCTCTTTCTCACTTCTATTGACATAGATTTGTTGCATGAGATATTTTTCATTTTCTGAAATGGTATTTTGGCCTGAGCTATTCTGCTTTTTATTTCCGCGGTGCATATTCCATCCGATGTTATTATTGTGCCCAAGTATTTGAAATTCCCTCACTTTACGTTAAATTGAACTATAATGTACGATGACCATCCTTAACATCTGTCATTTTTATCGCTTTACAAAAAAATATCCAATATCAACGAGGACGACGATATATCAAACATCACACACGGAAGGACTTCCGTTTCCAAGATGGCGGAACTAAGTCACGTTATCTCTATCGCTGCAGAAATTGCTTTGGAACCTTATCAATTTCGGGTTTCCGTTACAATTTTCTGCATTTCAGTCGAAATGATGTTCTACTTGTCATATCTGCGCCATTGAATTGGCGTTGCACGCACGGCAATACTCCGTTTTGACAAATCAAGTGTTGTGAATGCGCCTTACACCGTCTAATGTTGATCTGCGTTTTACGTCACGCTGAGTGCTGTTCAATGACCGGTTGATGGAGATACTTGCCGCAAGTTATTTACAATTTCCAACGCATTAATGTGGTGGGCTCCGTCAAATCAGCCAAAGTTTTATCTCTTTGGGAAGTTTGCACCATGCTTCGTTCGTTGTAGACTGCATTCACTAGAGTTGTCATGAATACATGAGCGCAGCCATTATGTGCGTGCTACGTCTTCATATTGTTTCATCGTGTGTCCCAAGACCGACCATGCGTTAATCTTGCGATCTGTTTTTGATGTGCAACCGGGATAATCTGACGACGAACTGTGTTTTGTATGTTCGGAGTTGGAGTCAAACATGATGTCCTAACATCATCAAGCGCCACACATTTAAATACTATGACGATCATCATTTTCAGGAGGACGTGATCTTCCGGGCAATGTGGTGGATAGGCGGCAGGAACCAGTGAAGGCCGTGTCTGAAAAGTGTTCCTTGTTGCAGTTTCCTCATATTCCAAGTCCGGCTTGTTGCAGGAGCTACTGAGTTAAGTGCTCCGTGCATACCGTGAGCTGTGTGTTTCATCCGTTTTGATCAAGTACCGATATTCCAATTGCTTGCGATGAATGCTGATATCGTATGACAGGGAACAGTTGGCTGTGTTAACTTTCTGTGCGGTTTCGCCTTATGTCTTTTGGCGTGTGCTGAGACTGCTATGATGGGGACTACAGCTGCCTTTCTTTGTTTGGGAGATGAGTTAGTGATTCGGATGATTCCACTGGCACGGGCGGTTGAGCAATTATGGATTTTAATTCGTTTGCAGTGATACCGGGGCCTTCCATAACCAAATAACCAAAAATCACAATTCTCAAAGAAGATAAGATAGATCTTTAGCCTATACGAATTAATTACCATAATTATATCATATGATACATATAGAAAATGGTGGAATCCAAAATTCATCAGGAATATTCATCATAGTGGTGTTCACAAAGACACACCACTCAACATGAATGATTTAAGGAGAATGCTGGAACGCACATTACATTGAACTTTTTGCAGTAGAAAACGCTTCACAGCACATTTTCTGTTATTTTTCTTACAAAATCATAGCAAGTGCTTCCACAAAGAACTTGCCGTTCCACCAGCAGTTCGTCTTGGTGATGTTGACATTCACCTACCAGCTGACCTTGACTCCCTCACAAGATGGTATTGCAGCTCTGAAACTAATTATAAAAGAACGCACGTCTCTGAAACTAATTATAAAAGAACACACGTCTCTGAAACTAATATTAAAAGAACGCACGTCTCTGAAACTAATAATAAAATAACACAAGTCTCTGAAACTAATATTAAAAGAACACACGTCTCTGAAACTAATAATAAAATAACACAGGTCTCTGAAACTAATAATAAAGGAACACAAGTCTCTCAAACTAATAATAAAGGAACACAAGTCTCTCAAACTAATAATAAAGGAACACAAGTCTCTCAAACTAATAATAAAGGAACACAAGTCTCTCAAACTAATAATAAAGGAACACAAGTCTCTCAAACTAATAATAAAGGAACACAAGTCTCTCAAACTAATAATAAATAAAACAAAGGCTCTGAAACTAATAATAAAAGAATACAAGTCTCTGAAACTAATTATAAAATAACACAAATCTCTGAAGCTAATAATAAAATATCACAAGTCTCTGAAGCTAATAATAAAGGAACATAAGTCTCTGAAACTAATAATAAAAAAACACAAGTCTCTGAAACTAATAATAAAATAACACAAGTCTCTGAAACTAATAATAAAAGAACACAAGTCTCTGAAACTAATAATAAAATAACACAAGTCTCTGAAACTAATAATAAAAGAACACAAGTCTCTGAAGCTAATAATAAAAGAACACAAGTCTCTGAAACTAATAATAAAAGAACACAAGACTCTGAAACTAATAATAAAGGAACATAAGTTTCAGAAGCTAATAATAAAAGAACGCAAGTCTCGAAACTAATAATAAAAGAACACAAGTCTCTGAAACTAATAATAAAAGAACACAAGTCTCCACAACTAATAATAAAAGAACACAAGTCTCCACAACTAATAATAAAGGAACATAAGTCTCTGAAGCTAATAATAAAAGAACACAAGTCTCCACAACTAATAATAAAAGAACACAAGTCTCCACAACTAATAATAAAGGAACATAAGTCTCTGAAGCTAATAATAAAAGAACACAAGTCTCCACAACTAATAATAAAAGAACACAAGTCTCCACAACTAATAATAAAAGAACACAAGTCTCCACAACTAATAATAAAAGAACACAAGTCTCCACAACTAATAATAAAAGAACACAAGTCTCCACAACTAATAATAAAAGAACACAAGTCTCCACAACTAATAATAAAAGAACACAAGTCTCCACAGCTAATAATAAAAGAACACAAGTCTCCACAACTAATAATAAAAGAACACAAGTCTCCACAACTGATAATAAAAGAACACAAGTCTCCACAACTAATAATAAAAGAACACAAGTCTCCACAGCTAATAATAAAAGAACACAAGTCTCCACAACTGATAATAAAAGAACACAAGTCTCTGAAACTAATACTGAAAGAAAAAAAGTCCACTTTTCAAGAAGTCATGTGCCATTGTGTTTACATACATGTTTTGATTTATTTAATTAAAAAAATATATTTGATCTGGAGTATGTAATTTATTACTATTTCTTTTAAGTTGTTACGTCTGTATATGTGATTGTGTCACTTCACTACAGAGACAGTAACAAACAGATTGCCTACCTCTAAACGTAAACAGACGTTACACATTTATCCTGGAAACATGATTTCATATCCTTATAGTCACATATCAATGATAGCAATGAAAACAATAACTTTGAACCATTTGCACCATTCATTACCCTTCACATGGTTCAACGTTCAGGCTATATATGTTTTAGCTAAAGGAAGCACACATTCAGAGATTATTTGCTTCACAAAGTAATCTGGTCATCAGATGGTTTCATATAATCGCGTATGTATTTGGGCTCTTTTATTTTTATACACTTTAAGGAATGGGGCGATGAGTAGCGCCTACCTGGGACTGGACTCCCAGACGCCTTTCTGGTGTTCTCTGATTGCAGTGTCTCAAAGAGGTCTTCAACAATCAATTTCCAAGACATTCTCTTTTCAGACATTCTCTTTCTTAGCTTTCTTTTAAGATCGTTCCATCTTCCCCATCCTCTTCATCTCTGCTACCACCTGTTTTCTCCAAGTATATTTGGTCTTTCTCTTTGTCTCCTCCCCTGGAATTTCAAAAAAGGGCTTGTCGTGTAATACTCTCAGTTGACTTCGCAGTACTACTACTTAATATATACGCATTACTTTTCTGTGGGTCAAATAATGTCTAAAGAGCAAAAACGGAATAGGAAAATCTATCTGAGAAATGTACCATTATCGAGCACACGAGGTTCAACAAGAGAACTATAAAACCTGACACATACAAACAACCGCATATTATAAAATATCTTTGTTTTATAAATTGGACTCCAATATGAACGTTTTTTTTTATTTTCGATGCACAAATAATGAAATACATCCCACGAATCTTCCCCCAACTGGCAGCATTATGCAACTGAGGTAATGTGTTCAATTCTAAAATAGTAATCTAATAACAAATGATAATACAAAGGACAACTATCTACTGCCTTATTATATTATTTGTTTGGTCTAGAAGTAGCATTAACCATGAGACTAAAAATAATGACCACAATCCAATTACAATCGATATAAAGTATATAAGTTTAATTCATAAAGAAGATAGTATGCATCCGCAAGTACAAAAATATATTGCACATAAAGAGTTCATCAGAAATAAAATTATATTGATATCACGCCAGTCTTCTTGTTCTATACATACATATATATCAAGAAGACTGGCGTGATTTCAATATAATTGTATTTCTTTACTTTCAGAAATCCCACCCAATGCAAATCATCATTGGCTACATCTTTAGAGATGTTAATACAATCCCGTTTCCTAATGTTGTTTTCCATTATTCATGGGTGAAATGTTTTGTGCATTGTAGAACGTGACATTTACATGTTCTTATTGTTAATCTTGAAATATTCTATTAATGACAACAACTGTAGTCACATTGAAGTGTGAGAACTAGAGTTCGGATCACAACCGCATCAATGCACTTTATTACTATATTATTAAGTAAAAGCTATCACGAACTAATTATTATTTTTTCATTAATAAAATTGATATCATTCTTAAAGCTGAAAGTGAAAAAGTAGTAACATTTGCATTAACATGGGATCGAAACTTGTTAACATTTGTTGACATCTTTATAAATGTGTTGATATTCGTATTAACAAACTAGCTATACTCTGCTCTGTTCAATGCAAAAAGATGCACAAAAAATTCTCTATACTTACTGCTCATGTGATAGTAAATAAATATGTTCACTGATGAGTTTATACACTCCAAGATGTACATTAGTGCACCAATGATCACTGATAAATTCATGTATTTTCCGTGAATTGAAAGTTCAGGTAAAACCGTTACTAACAGCATCATGGTGTTGATGGGAACAAAACAAATAATAAACAAAGCAGAAATCATGACACTCATTTGAGCTGCCCGTCGGTTACGGTTTGAAACTTTGTCATCACTTGTACCCGACGTGATGCTCTGTCTCCAGGTTGTTTTTAATCTCAGCTGAAATGAAAGTATAGTTGTGCAGACAACGATGATCACAAATGCCCCAACTGGAATTAAAAGGTTATTGATAATGAACGTTACCATTTCAATGTGACAGTTATCGTCCGTGGAGATAATACCAACAATAGTTCTGTTTCTCAATGAAGAAAATGTGATGCCCAGACCTTTGACAGCGTAGATTGGGGTGGATGTGAAGAAAAAGATGATGAACACACTAGTGGTGATGATTGTTGCCCGTTTCGACGTAATGAGACTTCCGATCTGAAGAAAATGAAATTATAATGCAACTCTATAATATTGTTTCTGATATTATTTTTTAAATGCTTTTTTAACACATGTATTACCAGTGTTGTTATTATGTAATAACACGTTTTTAATTGCATTTAACATTATTATTTATAATAAGAAATAATTGGAACATGTTATATTTGTTTACATATGGGAATATTACTATACATGGAGCTATGTATACTATTGAAATAGTAGATTACCAATGATAATTATAATTGCAAATAAACTATACAGTTTTAATGTGTTTTTTTTTAAACTTGATTAGAAGAAAATTAATTGCATGTTTTTATCAACACGTTAAAAAAAAATATCAATCTTTACTGCATATGCTCATGACTGACCACTGGTTGGGGAACATGTGTTGGAGTCCAGTGGGGATTCGCAATACGAATTAGTTACAAATAGTTAGCAGTCATCATTGCACTGCGAAAAAAAACACACGCAATCAGAGCTTTTCTTCAGTATATCACCTAGCATTTTGTGACTCGCTAATTTACTATGTTTCTATTGACGAATCTACAAACTTTTTGTCTGCTAGTTTTACCTTATTGATTTCCAGGTGGACTCAGAGTATTGTCCATAAACACACAATATCAAGTTTATGGTTTTATAGCACACACGATGACAAGTAAATATCTAGATCATATTGAGAATTGAAGCGAAATTAATCTGTGCGGTGGTGATCACTTTAAAGCTATGGCCACACACGTACAAACATAAAAACACTGTAACATAATGAGATTTCATTCCAACCTTTAAAGGAGCAGTTATACACAGACATCTCTCGAGTGATATCATGGCTGTGATACATGTACTGACTCTGATAAATGAGAAATGTAGTACTGATGATATCAAATACAGGACATCAAGCGGGTCAAATGATAAATCTGCTGCCAGAACTGCAGGTGTAAGAGAAACGCTTGTATATGCCATTGTCGCAAGACTTCCTAGATCAGATATTGCCAGACCTTCAAAGGAATATATTTTAATTCTTTATTTCAATTGATTGGCATGTAATGTTTTCTTTTATGATATGATTAATTAAATAAAAAAAGAACACAGCTACATATTTGTTGACAACATTCTTATATTAGCCAATTTTTTTTTAATTCAATGCCCCATTTGTTTACGTTTTGGTGTCTTTCGGAGCTGGATTGTTTTGAGTTTATGTCAAACTCTGAAATGGGGTACCACATATGTCATCTATGAAAACAGAGTGGCTAGTCGTAATGATGCTCGCATTATTCGTAAATGTTGCCATGGATCGTTAATAAATTAACTCTACCTTCCCAATGAAACGAAAAGCCTCGATGGTTGTCGATTAAAAATTGGCACATTAACTCTACTTTCCCCATAAAATGTCTCAATTTTTATTGAGAAATATTGACAAATTAACTCTATACTCTTCCTATACAATTTCCTAATTGTCCTTTATAAAATATGATACATTAACTCTACTTTCCCCCATAAAATGTCTAGATTGTTGTTTATAAATAATTGCAATTTGATTCTTATTTCCTCAAAAAATCCAATTAAATCCGGATGATTCGTGAATTTCGGTTTCAGAATGCAACAAGAAGATCACTTCTTTTTGGCGAGTCAGGAAAATATTAGAACAAAAACACTAGCTCGGCACGACCAAGAAACACAACTCTAATCTTCAGCTTGCCTGCTATAGTTTAAAAAAAAAAAAAAAAAAAAAAAAGTACCCCCGTCACGCCAAGTGGCGTATAGGGAATATGGTGTTAGTGACCATAAATTTACAGACCTTCGGCACATGATTTTTGAGTTAATGTTGTCGGTATTACGCCCGTGCCGCTTTACTTTACCAGAAAAAATTTCGGTACCCATTAAAGGCTGGGTGAACCTGAAGCCTTCCGTTGGGATCGAACCCTACCTCTTGTCCTTTGATAAAAATAACACATTGATAACTGTTTCGTTTCTGATTTGTTTTTATTATATAAAGTCTGACCAAAAATTTATCTCCAATTTTAAAAAAATATAACTTTATTATATATAATACTCTCGAGTGTTTATAGTATGTATTTGAGTATATATACGTCTTTCCCGTTGACCAATATCGCGGTTTGTTTTAATTTTGGAATGTAGATTATGTGACCAAAGTAATTGAAAAAGTGCTTCCAATGGTATATTTATAAAAAGTTGTGTAAATTATTCTATTCAAGGAGGAAGATAAGATCAGATAAGCAGTTTTTAAATGTAACCCGCTAAAAATGTACGGTTAGACCGTAACCAATCGCATTGGATGCCTAGCGATATAGTAAGTTGGGGAAACATTGCTTAGCTAACCCCTACCGTGTGTTTTTAATTTAAGCTCTTAACTTAGACTGACTCAGCAGGTCGGTGAGGAATAACGTTTTATGATGACAGAAAATGGAGATAGACGACAAATATAACGTAGCAATCATTAATATATGCGGAATAAAAAGTAAAGGAGTTGAACTTATAGAAGAAATGACAAAAAGGAAAAGGAAAATATTAGGATTCGCAGACACCAGAGTAAAATGACAACATATAAAAACACACATGAACCACACGATAATCATTCCAGAAGTCGACAACATAGAAAGAGCAACACACGAAGTTGGCTTTATCATCGACCCAGAACAAACAAGGAACATTCAAGATATAAATGACCACTCTGAAAGAATATCACAATGAGACTAATAAAAGACGATCGAAAAACAACTTATATACACATCTATGCACCAATCAACAACCAGGAAAAAGACAGTGAAGAATTATACGACACACAGAAGGGAGTTATTAACAAGATTGACGAAACCGACGACATGTTAGTGATGGGAGATTTTAATGGAAGGCTTTGGAAACACAAGAGTGAGAACATATATATCTTGGGAACCTTCAGCGATAAGAGACAGCTGAAATAAATGAAAATGGAAACCGACTGCTGGAAATATGTAATCAAAATGACTTGTTTATTACCAACACATTCTTTAAACACAGAGAGTCGCAAGTATACACCTGGTACAAATGGAATGACACAACATGCAGAAGCAAGAATTTTTTTATACTAACAAGAAAACAGAACAAGATAAGTGTATCCAACAGCAGAGCTATCAATAATATCACAGACAACACGGACCACAAAATGGTTATGTGCATACTCAGACAGCTAAAAACAAAGAGAATATACAAAAGCAAACAAAAGAAGAAAAAAAAACAGACCAAAATAAAACAATTAAAAGATCAAGAATCAACGAAAACCCTAGAAGAAAACTAACAGAGGAATTCAAGAAACTTCCTAACGAAGTAAGCACAGAAGAAGAAAAGTGGAACAATTTAAGAAAAAAGCAACCAACATGTCTAAAAGAGTATGTGAAACGAAGCTCAGGACACAAGAAGGGAAAAGAGCACCCCGTGGTGGAACGAAGCAATCAGAAAAATAATTAAAGAAAAAAAGAATCTGTTTACACATTAGAGGAAGAATAAGAACCCAAAAAAATATGAAAATATGCATTAGTTCGAAAAAGAGTTAACATTATGATCAATGAAGCTAGGCAAAAGAATTAGACAGAATTCGGACAAAACATGAGCAGGGACTTCAAGACAGCCACAAGAGATTTCAACACATCAGTAAAAGCAACAAGAGCGAGAAAAGAAAACCATGATACTACAGACTCATAAATGGCAAAGACGGACAACCAATATCAAATAACCAACGTAAGCAACAAAGATGGAAACACTATTTTGAAGACCTATTAAACCTGACACCAAATACCAATAAGACAACAAAAACCACGAAAGAACGAACAATTACTGATCCCAATATCATGAAAGAGGAAATTGAAGAAGTAATCAAATATGCACCAAGAAATAAAGCACCGGGGATAGATAACATACCAATAGAAATAACAGCAGCAGCATGAGAAACAGGAGTGATATGGTTGCACAGAATAATCAATGCAGCATGACACCAACAAAAAGCCCCAGAAGAGTGGTAACAGGCAATCATCGTACCAATATGGAAAATGAAAGGTAGCAAAAGAGACTGCAATCAATATAGAAGTATATCTCTTCTCGGCCATTTAGGAAAGCTATAAGCCAAAATTGTGGGGAAAAAAGCTGAGACCAATACTAGAGTTACAGTTAACGATTCTCAAATGGGGTTCCAAAAAAAAAACACTGACGTTCTATTCAACTTAAAAAACCTTACAGAAAAAACGGCAGAACACAATCAGAATTTTTAAATAGTTTTCTGTGACCAGGAAAAAGCAATCTTTCATCTTCTTCTTTCCTTTTTTTGCCTTTCAGCGTCGAGGGGCGAAATAATTTGCGGTCTTTTGATCTTCTGTTTGATTCTGCTGCTGTTGTTTCCTAGTGCTTCTAATATTCCATCCATCCATCTTTTTCTTGGTCGACCATTTGGTCTGGTATTCTCACAAAGTTTGCTGAAGGCTCGTTGTGTTGTGTTTTGATATTTCTGCCTTGTCACGTGGCCAAACCATTTTATCTGTTGTTTCTTATATATTCTATGTCGGGGGGCTATTCCTAGCTTTTTTTTCTCAGTTCTTCATTTCTGATCTTATCTCTCAAACTGTTTCTTGATATTCGTCTAACATATGTCATCTCAGTTGAGGATATGTTTCTTATTGTTCTTGCATCTAGGGTTCAGGTCTGGCATTGGTAACACAACGTTGGGATGAAGATTGAATTGTATAGTGATAAAGCATTCGACAGAGTAAATATAGAACAACTGTGGGAGACACTAACAACATACGGAGTAGGCCAACATCTAACCAATTTAATTAAAAGTCTATACATTAACAGCAGCAGCACAGTCAGAACAGCAGCAGGCTACACAGACCACATCGAAGTTAGATCAGGTGTAAGACAGGGGTGCGTAATATACCCCTCCCCCTACTGTTTATTACATACATGGACTATATGCAAGTTAGTCAACCCATCAGAGACAGAGGAGATCAATGAGTTTTTATTTGCAGACGATCAGGCATTAATACATGAAACATAGAAGACCTACAAAAACACTTAAATAAACACAACAGCACGTGCATCAAATACAACATGAAAATTAATATCAACAAAACAGAAGTCATGAATGTCGCCAAAGAGAAACATAACAGTAACATAACTCTAGAAGGCAAGCAACTAAAACAAGTCGAGGTATTAAATACATAGCAAGTTTAGTGACAAACGACAATTCACAAACAACAAAGATAGACTCAAAACGCATCAACTCTTGTCAAATCATTGGATAACTATCATCACTATTGTTCAACAAGGAAATAACTCTAGAGGACAAACGGGTACTTTACAATACAATCTTTATCCCCAACGTGCTACCAATGCCAGTCTGGATCCTAGATGCAAGAACAATTATAGAAACAACCTCTACAAGGTAGAATTGCGTTAGACGAATGACACGAAACAGCCTGAGAGATAAGTTCATAAATGAAGAACTGAGAAAATAACATAGACTAACCCCGCCATAGAATATATAAGGAAACAACAGATAAAATAGCTTGACCACGTGACAAGTCAGAGTGATTAAAGCACAATGATCCTTCAATAAACGCGAGAATACCAATCCAAAGGAGTTTGACCACGAAAAAGATGAATCGACAGAATATTAGAAGCACTAGAAAACACAACTGCAGCAAAGGCAAAAAGAAGAACAACAGACTGCAAATTATATCTCCCATCGACGCTGATAAACAAATGAGGAAGTAAAGAAGAAAAAGTTGAAGAATACTATGAGTCTTACAATTGAAACTCTCTGTCGCAGCCACATATTTCGCACACTGTACTAATTTTTTACAACTTTCTTTATAAGCTTCAACATTCATCATCATTGAGTGCCGTCTCCGCATCGAAGGTTGACTACCGTAGAGCGCAATTGCACTCTGTCTCTTGCTTTGGTGGTGCAGATTGTCATAGGCTGACTTATCCATCTTTTGATGTCACTCGTCTATGTTAGTCTTGGTCTACCTCTGCCTCTTTTACCTTGTATTTTCCCTTCCAATATTTCTTTTAGTAGGCTGTTGTGTTTCTTAACATGTCGAAAATTTCATTTGTTTTGTTTTATATGCTTATTCCACATAAAATAATGACTGGAATGTGTTAAAAGACGTGTCATAAATATTCTTGACGTACCCAAAAAACTAATATTCACTGAATCTTTAAAACCTTGCTTCGCAAAACAGATAATGTTGATAATATTTGTAGCAATGCCGAAGATAATGATTGTGAGAATAACCCCAGCATACATAACCCATGAGTATATCATGATTTCCTGTTCACCAATACCAAGAGCCTGTTCGGATGACTCCATTTCAAAAAGATGTAAACGTGTTTTCTCTGGTGAGACTTTTAGACCCTTCTTCTAAGTGTTAATCTCACTACTTTCTTAATATGCTCTCATTCCCTTTCAATATGCTAAACAGTGCGGTGTTTATATGAATTGAACATTATCTGGCATCTTATGATTATGTTTATGTCTAGATGACCGACCACAGACATCAAAATAGCGTCACCGCTTCCTTTGTCTTTATTTCGTTAAAAAGTATCAAGTTAATCAATGACGTTTAAAAATTCATTTTATAATTCATGTACATTCTCCAATAATATAACAGTGAAGTAATGACACACATTTATTTTATTTTAGTAGTTATACCTTCTGAGATCAAATATAATTTGATAGTGTTAAATTGCTACTATTGTTAAAGTTATATTTTAAAATAATAACACTTTTGTTTGGTATATTTTCATAAATATTAATTGTCTACTGGTGACAAAGATTTTTGGTTTAGACATGGTGTCTAAGCCACTACTATAACTGGTATTTAAGAAGCTCTAACGATTCATGTCTTGCTTGTTAACTTTCAACAAGTTGTTATCTCTTCTTCTTCTGTCCTCCTTCAATTACCTTTCAGTGTCGAGGGGAGATATAATTTGCGGTCTTTTGCTCTTTTGTTCGCTTCTCCTGCTGTTATGTTTCCTAGTGCTTCTAATATTCCATCAATCCATCTTTTTCGTGGTCGACCGTGGGGTTTGGTATTCTCGCAAAATTTATTGAGGGCTCGATGTGTTGTGTTTTGATCACTCTGCCTCGTCACGTGGCCAAACTATTCTATCTGTTGTTTCTTTACATATTCTATGTCGGTGACTATTCCTAGATTTTTCTCAGTTCTTCATGTCTGATCTTGTCTTTCGGGCTGTTTCTTGTTTTTCGTCTAACACATTTAATCTCAGTATAGGTTATTTTCTTATTGCTCTTGCATCTAGGGTCCAGGACGGACATTGGGATGAAGATTGTATTGTACATTGCCCGTTTTGTCTCTAGAGTTATTTCCTTGATTGACAATAGAGGTTTTAGCTGTCCAATGATTTGACAAGCTTTAGATGCTTTTTGAGCATGTCTCTGTTTTTTTGTGAATTGTTGTTTGTCACTAAACTTCCTAGGTATTTTAATTCGTCTACTTGATTTTGTTGCCTGCCTTCTATAGTTATGTTGATTTTCTGTTTCTCTTTGGCGACAGTCATGATTTATGTGTTGTTGATATTGATTTCATATTGTACTTTGTCTATGTGCTGTTGAGTTT
Source organism: Megaustenia siamemsis (assembly GCA_032433765.1). Lineage (NCBI taxonomy): Eukaryota > Metazoa > Mollusca > Gastropoda > Stylommatophora > Ariophantidae > Megaustenia > Megaustenia siamemsis. The sequence goes on from JAVIAB010000124.1 coordinate 92,982,015, forward strand.
ATTTAAGTGTTCTTGTAGGTCTTCTATTTTTCCATGTATTAGTGCCTGATCGTCTGCAAATACAAGCTCGTTGATCTCCTCTACCTCTGAAATGTTGACTAACTTGCATATATATAGTCCATGTATGTAATAAACAGTAGGGGGGATAGTACGCTCCTCTGTCTTACACCTCAGGTGCGTACTTCGAAGTGGGCTGTGTTTCCTGCTGCTGTTCTGACTGTGCAGCTGTTGTTGATGTAGATACTTTTAATTAGGTTGGTTAGATGTTGGCTTACTCCGTATCTTGTTAGTTTCTCCCACATTTGTTCTCTCTTTACTCAGTCGAAACCTTTTCTCTGGTCAGTGAAAGCTATGTATAAGTTTTAATTGTGTTCTGTCGTTTTTTCTGTGAACTGTTGTAAGGTGTATAGAGCTTCAGTACATCGTCTGTTTTTTTTCCGGAACCCCATTTGAGAATCGCTTAACTGTAGTTCTATTGTTGGTCTCAGCCTTTTTTCCAAGATTTTGGCGTATAGCTTTCCAACATGGCTGAGAATAGATATACCTCCATATTGATTGCAGTATCTTTTGCTACCTTTCTTTTTCCATATTGGTACGATGACTGCCTGTTACCACTCTTCTGGGGCTTTTTGTTGGTGCCATGCTGCATTGATTATTCTGTGCAACCATGTCACTCCTGTTTCTCCTTCTGATGTTATTATTTATATTGGTATGTAATCTTCCCCGGTGCTTTATTCCTTGGTGCATATTTGATTACTTCTTCAATTTCCTCTTTCATGATGTTGGGATCAGTATTTATTCGTTTTTGCGTGGTTTTTATTGTCTTATTGGTATTTGGTGTCATGTTTAATATGTCTTCAAAATACTGTTCTCATCTATGTTGCTTACGTTCGTTATTTGATATTGGCTGTCCATCTTTGCCATTTATGAGCTCTGTAGTATCATTGTTGTCTTTTCTCGCTCTTGTGGATTTTATTTCTTTGTAGACATGTCTACAAAGCAGTTCTTATCTATGGGTTGATAATTGTTTTGTTTCAATGTACCAGCGATTTGCACGTGTATTATTGATTTTTTAAAAGCTATTTTACCTGCTAGTAACTATTTCTAAAGATTTAATAATAAAAAAGATTACAAATTTGTCTCCTAAAGGAGTTATGCTCTTTCTTGACACTTAAGTCAAGACTACACAGAGAGACATTTACAAATCAAAACAGCAAAACATTAAACAAATTAGCTAAACTTAGCCTGCAGTCGGTAATGATAAAATCGTCTTTCTCTAATAAAAAAATTAATACATTTTAGAACGTGCTTCTCACATTTGACAATGTTAAAATGCCCCCATCAAAACAATTCTGATTTGTAAATGCCGTATTGAAAATACAAATTTAGATTAGTAGTAGCTTCCGTTAGTCATAGTTGACTATCGATTTTCAACGGCCCTAGAAATGTTTTTTTTCTTTTCTTTCGACGTGTATTCTCTTTTTCTATGAATGTGTCTACTTATTGTTATATTTAGACTAATTTATACAAAATGTGTTGAGTATTTCTTTATGTTTCGAAATCTCATTTTAAATATATTTATGTCATTATATTTATCTTTATCTTATTATTATCTGTGTCCAAAAATGTCTACTCAGTACTAATCAAAATAATATTTATCAGTACTCAATAACCATTCACGATTAATAACAAGAGAGATCTGCACGTGTAGGTGAATAAATGTAAATTGTAGTTGATCTTGTTTGACAACTCATTATCTAATAGTCTGAGTGAACAATTTACATTATGTAATCAATCTTCAAATTCAATGTGTTATCGACATTTATGTTTGATGAGAAAGCCTAAAAATTACAACAAAATAGAAAATAATAATTTAAAACAAATGCTTCAGAAAAATACTTCCTATACCGCAGAATAAATTCAAGACTAGTTCAGATGAAGTATTTTTACAATGTCATCTATAATCAAGAGAAAATGGTTCTCATATGGTAGCCATGTATTGAAGAAACAACAAGATACTCTCAAAGCGAAGCATCAAATGGGAACCTGACGGTACAAGAAAAAATGGCTGACCAAGAGAAACACTAAAATGAACACTAAGTAGAGAAGCAATAACTTCGGGCATCAACTTCTTTGATCGAGATTGAGCAACTCTCACAGAATAAAGACGTCTGGCGAGATAAAATGAAGGTCCCGCGCAGTCTAAATAACAATGATCGTCGGACAGAGAAACGAACAATAGATAGAACAAAATATATAGAATACATAACACGCTATACAAAAAAATATTTTCTTAGGGCCCATAATTTGTTAGACATTATTGGTAGTTGTATTTATTATGTCATATAATGATAGACATTTGTCAATATTTGTTTTTTTTACCTTCGAAATAACTCATTAAAGATGAGCCATTTTTATTACTTGTGTTAGGGATCAAATCAACTGTTTGGCGGTGTTACTATTGTTTAGATAAATCATTAACTTTTTAGACATTGTTATCAATTTAATTAGATAACCAAAACCTATGTCATTCCCGTATGTTGCCGGGACCTCATTATGAGTAAAGATTAGTGACACTGTGTCCTTCCAAGCATGTCGTAAGAGGCGACTAAGGAGATTGATCGATGGCTTGATAAACTGTCATTGTAAATACTATTGTTATGGAAACAGAGCCATAGATTTTAGAGGCAGAGATCTCTGCAATATGTGCCATTTTGGTATGCAAGATCTCTGTTTTTGAGATTCTGGTTCTGCCCTATGTGCCGTCTTCGGCTCGAATGGACAATAGATAGATAGTTAGATAGATAGATAAGCTGTCAGACATTGTTACCAATATAGTTAGGTAAATCATTAACAGCTACACAATGTTACCAATTTTGTTGGGTAACTCCTCAACGATGAGATATTGTTACCAATTTCGTTAGGTATTAAATCAGCCGTGAGGCGTTGTTACCATTTATGTTATGTAAGTTATCAACTGTTTGACATTATTATCAATTACGTTATATAACTCATCAATGTTAGACATTATTGTCAATTATGTTAGATAGCCAATCAATGTTAGACATTATTATCAATTATGTTAGATAACTCATCAATGTTAGACATTATTATCAATTATATTAAATAACTCATCAACTGTTTGACATTATTATCAATTATGTTAGATAACTCATCAATGTTAGACATTATTATCAATTATGTTAGATAACTCATCAATGTTAGACATTATTATCAATTATATTAAATAACTCATCAACTGTTTGACATTATTATCAATTATGTTAGATAACTCATCAATGTTAGACATTATTATCAATTATGTTAGATAACTCATCAACTGTTAGACATTATTATCAATTATGTTAGATAACTCATCAATGTTAGACATTATTATCAGTTATGTTAGATAACCCATCAACTGTTTGACATTATTATCATTTATGTTAGATAACTCATCAATGTTAGACATTACTATCAATTATATTAGATAACCCATCAACTGTTAGACATTATTATCAGTTATGTTAGATAACTCATCAACTTTTAGACATTATTAGTTATGTTAGATACCTCATCAACTGTTAGACATTATTATCAGTATTGTTAGGTCGCATGCCATATTTCAGACAGTATTAATAATTATTCTATCAACTCAGTTTATTCATCAACTTAATCTTGATACATGGCATGGAAAACAGTCAACAACAGAACTGATACGATGCACTGTAGATAGAAGATTGTGGAAAGACATTACCGCCAAACGCCAACCGGTATGACACATGATGATGACGATGATGATAAATATTGATAACATTAAATATACAAACTTTGCACGGACAAGTGAATGTGGTCATTATTACGTATCAGTTGTTATTCTTGTATATTTGAATAATTTAGCAGTTATAATAGCAGTTATAACCAATGACTGTAGTTTTTTTGCTGAAATATGCAGAAAATTAAGATAGTGCTTACCAATAAAGCAATTCGAGAAAGAATTATCAACAATGAAAAACATGAAAATTGTAAATTTTGAAAATCAGCATCTGTATTAACTGATTATTCTGACTGCGTGAAAGAGATAAAAAAAAGATTGGCATTAGCAATACAGAAAGTAAATATCTTGACCATGTATATATATATATATATATGGCCTTTGGCTTCTTAACAGACGGTCGGTAGCAAGCAATCGTGATCAATCAGTAGTTTGGTACAAAATGTTATCTTATGCTGAATGCAGCTTTGCTGAAAACGTTCTCTCGTTCAATCGCCATAAATACAACCTTGAACAAATGTAGCCCAAAGACAGAAAAATAAGTTTCTAAGACCATGTTTCTTTCTGTGTGCAGTATGTGATTAAGAATCATGGACACTGCGCAAATAAATAAAGAACATTGGTTTATAAGAGGCACACTGCTACAGAAAAAGACATTATCACAACATCTTCAGCTAATAAAAGAACAGGAAAACTGAAAACATGTTTAAAGTCATGAACAGTGATGAGAGGTATCTAATACACAATATCATACACGAGGACATTACAAATGTCGGCCACAAGAAAAGGCGATCGCCTGGAAAGAACAATAATCTTCTTCTCTTTCCTTCCTCAATTGATTTTCAGCGTCGAGGGGAGATATAATTTGCCGTCTTTTGCTCTTCTGTTCGCTTCTGCTGCTGTTATGTTTCCTAGTGGTTCTAATATTCCATCGACCCATCTTTTTCTTGGTCGACCCTTGGGTCTGGTATTCTGGCAACGTTTATTGAGGGCTCGTTGTGTTGTGCTTTGATCTTTCTGCATTGTCACGTTGCAAAACCATTTTATCTGTTGTTTCTTTATATATTCTATGTCGGGGGCTATTCATAGATTTTTTCTCAGTTCTTCATTTCATATATTGTCTCTCGGTCTGTTTCCTGTCATTCGTCTGACACATTTAATCTCAGTAGAAGTTATGTTTCTTATTGTTCTTTCATCTAAGATCCAGGATTGGCATAGGTAGAACAATAATGAAATACATATTTCCATGAACAAATTACACAGGTAAACAAAGAATAATGTGCTTTCAAGATATAAAAGAGAGTTGAACCTGGTAAGATTGAATGTGGGAGATCTGGCTATAGTCAGAAATTCCATCCGACGGGCTGAGATGAAAGCAACGTGAGGCAAAGAACATACAATTAGATGATAATGATGACATATAATAATCATTCATTCGATAATACTCCGAGTTCTTGCCTGATCACATAGGGGGATCTCTGCACTGTACCTGAACACTATACACACAGACACATACAGATACACACGCATATATGGCTTTTGGCGTCTTGGAAGACGGTTGATAGCAAACAATCATAAGTCAGCAGTTTGGTAGAATTGTAGTATCCTAGGCAGAGTGCTGTTTTACTGAACTTCACTCTTGGAATCTGCAATATTGGATAGACGGATTCGTCAACACAATGCAAAAGATGTATTGGTGGTGTCCTCTAGGAAGCCCTACAAACATCCTCAAATCGCAGTACTGATATGCCCTTTGGTCTCTTTCCGTCCTTAAGTTCGCCATACAACATTAATTGGGAATACGATTCTTTTACCATTCTTCTTACTTGACTCAGTCACCGTAGTCTCCAACTCATCAGTGTTGCCATCATGAATGAGAGTTTGACTAGTAAAACATTAGAGTTTGTTGCCTTGCCATTTGATGTTCATTATCTTACAAGGGCAACGCATATGAAAGCTGTTTACCTCTTCTCCTGCCATGCATAGGTAGTCCAAGTTTCTGATTCGAATAGGAGAGTACAAAGACACAACTTGTGTTAATTTGAATCTTAGTCCTGAGTGTTCATTTACTGTTGGCCTTTGTTTTATCTATAAGTTTGCTAAATGTGGAAGCTGCCTTTCCAATTCGGCAATGTCTTTCTTCTTCAAGGGAGACGGTGGTTGTGACAATAGAACCAAAGTAGGTGAACACCTTGTTTAAACTGACAAGCATACATATGTATCTACAGGGGTACGAGGATGCATCATCATCATCATCTAGCTTGGCCTGTTTCAACTTGGCACCTATGACAGCTGCTCTGAATGATTCATCATGTGCAAAATGTCCAGCGCCAACAGTAGTCAATTCCACTTCGTCTGTGATATCTTGCCCTCACCTTATTCTACGTTTGGCCCAGTAAAATCAGGTTCAGGGATGATGACATTTCGGCCGCAATTTGTTTTCAAAGTGATTCCTTCTGGTAAGGAAATTTGTTGGCGGAGACATCAGTGGTACGGTCGCATTCACCTGACCACGGAGCCAACGCGGATTTGCAAATACTGTCATGAGACAGTCGTTGATTCAAATGGAATTGTGTCCAGTCTTGGAGTTTGCCCTGAGATGTGATGTGGTATCTATGTTCAACTACACATTCATCATCAGATGGATCGCAGTCGAATTGCGTGTATCACTGAAGTGGAGGCCAGACCTGTTTTTGTTTGGACAGTTTTTCTTGAGGCAGGTGCATCGATCTAAGTCCACTCAAATTCGGCCAATCACATGGAGATCTTGCTGCCGAGGATGACCGCTACAGCGACCGGACGTTTGCTCATCATGCACTGCGCACCTTGATTTATATCGCAGCACGTTCAATAAAACAGGATGAACGATCAGGATAAGCAGTTTATTGGTCCCTGAATGTGTAGCAGATATTTGAATGTCTCGCTGGACGTCAATCAGTTCTAAATTCTAAATCTTCCACTCTATTCTTTACCTGAAATAACACCCTTCATAATTAACTTTTGTATGCCATTATAACAATGTGAAAATTGAGAGAGGAAGAGATAGAGGGAAGCAAAGAGAAAATATACCAGACAGCTTAAGAGAATGGCTTGGCAGAAGGTCAACAACAGACATGATAAATAACTGTCGAGATCGAAAGTTGTGGAGAGACATGATCACCTACGCCAGCAGGCTTGGTAATTTTAATTGTTTTTATGTTCTTTATCAACAAGTTTTCTAGAATTTCAAGCTCTTACATAATGTACATGTTTCTTCTTTTTTTGCGCCATGATGTTCCGATTATACTTCAATAACTTTTGTATTCAAAAGCATTGATAAATTATTTTTCAGCAGACATGCAGATACTCGATGTTTAACATCCGCAATTTGATGTTGGAATAATACAGACTCTTAAAGACCTAAGTTTAGCTACTAATCAGTTTGTTACCATATGTTGTGCAGTTATGAAAGAGATAGGAATTTTCCTATAAAACCCATATTCCAGGTCTCAGCTAATGCAACGGCGTTCGTGCACCTAAAGCAAACCTATCTTCAGTGATTTCGTCACCGTGTTGTGACACTGCTGCAAGCTTGAGGAAATAGTGGGAAGACATTATGCCCTATGGAGTAATGCGATGTACACCAAAGATAATCTGCTGACTAAAGTAACTACATTAACGCATGCATACTGACGATTCGATGAGCATGATAACAAATAGTGGAAGCGGTCTTTATACGTATGCAATGGTAGAGTTATTGCAGAAGTCAAAAATATGTAAGGTCACCTTTGTCTACGTCCTAGGACATGCGGGGGACACGGGGAAATGAAAGGGCGGACAGGTTGGCTAGCTACGCTGTTATTGAAGACGATCAATCAATGGAACGGGTGGTCATCACCAATGCCCCATGAGATGTGGCAAGGGCACAGGTCTTCGACAACCATGAGCATCTAAAGTTTGCTGATGATACAGTCTTAATCGCTAGGAGTGTAAATGAGTTACAAGAAATGTTAGACATTATATATTAAAGCAGGTAAATGAATTTAAATATTTGGGAACTTTGTCAACCTCAGACGCAAGATGTACAACAGAGGTGAGATGCAGAACGGATCAGGTAAAAGCAGTTTTCCAAAAAAAGAGGAAGATACTATACAATCCATTTTTGACAAAAGAAACAAGAAAATGAGTTCTTAAATGTTATTTAGAACCAATCTTAACATATGTATGTGAATCATGGACAATAGGACAACAGAAAAGAAAATCACTGGAGTGAAAAGTGTGGTTTTACAGAAGAATGCTGAGAATACCATGGACAGCTAAGAAGAGTAATGAAAACGTTCTGAAAGAGGTCAAAGCAAAAAGAGAGATCATCATCATCATTGAGTGCCGTCTCCGCAACGAAGGTTGGCTACCATGGAGCGCCATTTTGCTCTATCTCTTGCTTTGATGGTGCAGGTTGTCATCGGTTGGTTTGTCCATCTTTTGATGTTACTCGTCCATGTTAATCTTGGTCTGCCTCTGCCTCTTTTACCTTGTATTTTCCCCTCCAGGATCACTTTCAGTAGGCTGTTGTGTCTTTTAACATGGCCTAAGAATCGCATTTGTCTTGTTCTAATTGTGTTCAGAAGTTCTCTTTTCATTTTTAGTTGTTTTAAGACTTTGTCGTTTGTTTTCTTTTCCTTCCATCCAATTCTACCTATTCTTCTATATATCCACATTTCAAAGGCTTCAATTCTCTGTTCTGTTTTCTTGTCTAATGTCCATGTTTCAGTACCATATAGGAATATTGAGAAGATGTAACATTTTGCTATTCTTAGTTTTAGCTCTGGTGTTATTTGTTTTGATGTTAGTATGTCCTTCATGACATTAAAATTACTTTTTGCCATTCCTATTCTTTTGTTTATTTCAGTTGTACATTTTCCATCACTGGTTATAGTATGTCCAAGGTAGTTGTAGTTCTGAACTGTCTCAAGGTCTATTCCTTCAATTTTGATATTCACTTGTGGGTTTTGAGTATTTTCTTTGTTTATGATCATAGTTTTAGTCTTTTTGATATTCATATCTAGTCCATATTTTTTGCTTGTTTTGTTTATTTCATTAAGTAATTGTTGTAGGTCTTTAGGATTTTCTGCTAGTAGTACGGTATCATCAGCATATCTTAGGTTATTGATTATATGGCCCTTTTCGTCTTGTCAGACGGTCTAGTGGAGGCTATTGCGTATTTTTTTGAGGTATTGTTTTTGCCGAACAGCTTCTCTCGTGGCTAATTCTACCAATGTTTGACAAACACACGCGGTCACATAATGAACAGGTCAGGCTCGCTGGTCCACAGGGTTTACCATCCTTTTTCATGAGTCTCTTCTCTTCTAAGTCCTGTCTTAGAACAGTCTCAAATGTTGTTATACCGTTCCTTATACGTGCTCTCCATGATGTGCGATCACTTGCCAGATGTTGCCAGTCGTTTTCACAGATGGCGAAGTCTTTCAGAGATGATTTGCAGATATCTCTATATCGTAGTTTAGGTCTGCCGATTTGTCGTTTTCCGTGTTTTAGCTCGCCATATAGTATTTGCCTAGGAATGCGTTTTTCTTCCATCCGTTGGACATGCCCCAGCCATCTTAGCCTTCGACTTCTGAGCATCGACATGATTGTTAGGGTCTTAGCACGTTGCAGGACAGTTAAGTTGGTTATTTTGTCTTGCCATTTGATGTGCATTATTTTGCGGAGACATCGCATGTGGAAGACATTTAGTCTTTTTTCCTGGTTTGAGTATGTTGTCCAGGTTTCGGATCCATATAGTAGTGTGCTAAGCACACAAGTTTGATATATTAAGAGTTTAGTCTTTTGAGTTAGTTTCGTGTTGTTCCATGCCCTTTTTGTGAGTTTGCCGAAGGTCGTAGCTGCCTTACCAATTCGACAGTTTATTTCTTCATCAAGAGAGATGGTTTGCGTAACTGTGGATCCAAGATATGTAAATTTCTGTACTGATTCTAGTGGGCAGTCTTTTAGAGTAATAGATATAGGTTTGAAGTCACCTTGATTTAGTATTACTGTCTTCTGAACATTAATTGACAGTGAAAAAAGGTCGCATGCTTTATCCAGGTTGTTGATCAGCGACTGTAGGGTGGCCTCACTATGAGCGACTAGGGCTGCATCGTCAGCAAATAAAAATTCTTTAAGTAGGGCAACATTTGTTTTGGTTTTTGCTCTTAGTCGTGCTAGGTTAAACAGTGAGCCATCTGGTCTTGTGCGAATGTAAATATCTCCTGAGCTGTTTTCGAAGGTGTAATTTAGGAGGGCAGCAAAAAATATACCAAAAAGGGTGGGGGCGAGGACACATCCCTGTTTCACTCCTTTGTTGACTTTGAAATTCTCTGATGGACTCCCATCAAAATGGACTTGGCCATTCATGTCTTCATGGAAGGAAATTATCAGCCTAAGTAATTTAGGAGGGCAGCCTATGCCTTCTAACACCTTGTAGAGACCATCTCTGTTTACTGTGTCGAATGCCTTTGTGAGATCCACAAAGGCAATATAGAGCGGCATATTTTGTTCCCGACATTTTTCCTGCAGTTGTCTAAGAGTGAAGATCATATCTATGGTTGATCTCCCGGGTCTGAAACCGCATTGGGACTCGGGAAGCACCCGTTCTGCAAGTCTATGCAGGCGATTAAGTACGACTCTAGCAAAAGCTTTGCCTGTTGTGCTAAGGAGAGAAATGCCTCTGTAATTGTTGCAGTCACCCCTGTCTCCTTTATTCTTGTACAGCGTTATAATCTTAGCATTTCTCATATCATGAGGTATTTCTCCGTTTCTCCAGCATTTAATTAGCAGTTTGTATAGGTGTGGAAGTAGTACGCTTAGGTTGTCCTTTAGTACATCTGTGGGAATGTTGTCATTTCCTGCAGCTTTTCCTCTTGAGAGGGCATTTATAGAGTCAGCAAGTTCGTTCATAGTAGGCTCAACATCCAGTTCAAACATTGTAGGATATTTGGGTATTGATTGTGCTAGAGCTGTGTTTGCTGGTCTGTCGTCACTGTATAGATTAGAGTAGTGTTCAACCCATCTTTGCATTTGTTGTCCCTTGTCAGTAATAGGTTCTCCAAACTTGGATTTTAGGGGGGCTAATTTTGCTATTTTTGGTCCAAGGGCCTTTTTTATATTGTCATGCATGGTTTTTGAGTCGCCCCTGTCTGAGGCTTTCTGTATTTCAGAGCATAGATTGTTCCAGTATTCGTTTGCGCATCTTCTTGCTTCGCGTTGTAGGGTGGCTTGCGCATGTTTGAGCTGATCCTTGGTGATTTGATTGGGATTATTATTGAAGTTCAGTAAAGCCTTTTTCTTATTAGCTATTAGTGGGTCTAGTCTTGCTGCATTTTCTTCGACCCAGTCGTTCTTTGAGAACCGTTTCTGGCCGTAGGTAGATAGAGCGCAGTTATAGATGTGTGTTCTCAGGGAGCACCAGTTGTCATCCACACTTGATGCATCTTCTACTTCTTCTACCAGTTGCTTTCTTCCTCATTTCACTTTGCCTACTCTGCCTGGGCACAGGATATGGAGATAGTGATTTACCCAGTCGCACTATCCCCCTCTCGACTTCGTTTCAAGGATTTCCGAAGGAGGGACAAAGTCCATACGTTCGGAATTGAAAGAAGGTGCAGGGGATGCCAGAAAGACGATTAACGCCGTCCACTGCCTTAGGGTCCCTCCCTCCGGATTTTTACTCTGGGTGTACTCCCATAACCTTCGATTCTAACTAGAAACTAGTCCACAAGGTAGTGGAGGGTTTTGTGGTCGAAGTTTCCCTTCTTCTAGACGGGTTGCCAGCCAAGGTTTACGAGTCCCGTCTACCCGGAGCGATATCTAAAGATACGCCTTTGTCAGGCTCAAGTGCCCGGACGTCCGAGAGAACACGTTACCGGTCAGTGCAAGGCTAGAGATTGCTCCAATGCACAAGTACCAAATCCGTGAAAGACACATCACTGAAACAGTACATAATCCAATTAATGAATAAAACATCCATAGAATGAATTGTCGGCATAGGACTTCTCCACACAATAGCAGTTTACTGCGTAATTAAACACAAGAATCGAGAGCTAAAGTAGCTTCGCTGATTTCGGTGGCCATCTTGACCGGAAACCTAGGTTATTGATTATCTTTCCATTAATTTGTAGGCCTGGCATCTCTATGATGTTTTTAAAGATTTGCTCAGTGTATAGATTGAACAAGCTTGGTGATAGGATGCATCCTTGTCGTACTCCTCTTTTTATATCAATGGGTGTAGAGAATTCTTTGTTATATTTTATTATTGCTGTTTGCTCCCAGTATAGATTGCATATTAGTCGTATATCCATGTCATCTAGATGTATCTCTTTTAGGCATTCTATAAGTTGTTTGTGGTGTACTCTATCAAAAGCTTTGGTGTAGTCTATGAAGCAGGCATATATTGGTTTGTTTACTTCTGCATATTTTTCGATTAATGTTCTCATGCAGAATATGGCTTCTTTTGTCCCGCTATTTTTCCTAAATCCAAATTGCTGCTCATCTAATTCAGTATTGATTTTATTCTGAATCCTTCCTTGTATAACTTTTAGCAAGATTTTTGTAACATGGCTCATTAGGCTTATTGTTCTAAAGTCACTGCATTCAACTGCACCATTCTTTTTAGGCAATGCAATGAAAGTTGATGTTTTTAGTTTTTAGTTCATTTGGTATGTATCCTGTGTGGTATATGTCGTTGCATATGTCTGTAATCACTTCAATGCCAAAATCTTCAAGTGCCTGTATCATCTCTATCTGTATGCTTTCAGGTCCTGCTGCTTTTCCTCTTTTCATTGTTTTTATAGCTTTTTCCACCTCAGATTTTAAGATTTTATAGCCTGATGTACATTTTATAACTGGTTTCTTGTCCCTTTGATCATGAAATAGTTCTGTTATATATTCCTGCCATCTATCTATGATATCCTTATTGTCTGTTAGCATTTTTCCTTTTTTGTCTGCAATGCATCCACCTTCTGTGGCTTTTTTATTTTTATTAGTCGTTCTCTTTATTTCTGTGTGCATTCCTCTTAGGTCTTGTTTGCTTTCCATAGTTTCTATTTCTATACATTTTTGTCTGAGCCAGTCTTCTTTTGCCTTTTTGCACATTTTGCGTATCTCATTATCTATTTTATTGTATTGGGCAGTGTTCTTCGCTTGTCTCCTTTCTTCCATTTTTTCTAAGATGGTGTTAGTTATCCATTTTTGTTTTTTTGTTCTTTTCTCTTTTGGGTAAGGTGTCGCAGGCTTTTTGTATGCTTTTCTTTATGCATTGCCATTTGGTTGTTACTTTTTCATCAGGATTTTCTCTTCTGTATTGTTCAATTCCTTACCTCTAGCAGCTTCTGGTATGTGTTCTTTACTTGTATTGTATAGGTATCTTTAATATCTTTTTGATTTAAAGCTGTTATGTCGAGTGGGTTTGTTGATGAATTAGATTTTTGCTTGTTTCTCTTTAGTTTGATTTTCATTTTAATCATTACAGGATTGTGATCAGAATTAATATCTGCTCCTGGGTAGGTTTTGGCTTTCTTTACGCTGTTACGGAACCTTTCTTTTATCATTATGTAATCTATTTGATTCCTCTTCCTATCTCCAGGGCTTTTCCATGTGTATAGTTTCCTTTTCTTTTGCTCAAAGTAGGTGTTACATATTATCAGCCTGTTTTCTTCACAGAATTGTATTAATCTTTCTCCTCTGTCATTTCTTTTTCCTAAACCATGATTTCCTATAATGGTCTTATATCTACCTTTTCCTACTTTAGCGTTCATGTCACCCATTACAATCAAGATGTCTGAAGATTTCACTTGCTTCATAACTTTATTTAGGTCTTCATAGTATGCCTCTATTTGTTCATCTGTGTAGTCTTGAGTAGGTGCATATGTCTGTATTATTGCTATGTCAAATGGTTTTGCTTTCAACTTGAGTAGTATAATCCTATCACTGTATGTCCAGTGGGTACTTATATATTTTTGTAGCTCTCTTTTTATCAGTATTCCTACCCCTCTTTGATGTTCTGTTGTGTTTCCTGAGTATATAAATGTATATTTTTCGTCTTCAATGTACCCACATTCTTTCCATCTAGTCTCTGATATGCCTAAAATATCAATATTTATTCGTTCTGCTTCTTGAATTAGATTTTCCAATTTCCCTTGTTGATATAGAGTCCTAACATTCCAAGTACTTATTTTAAGATCTTTCCTCCGACATAAGTTCGAATTTCTCCGACTCTCCATGGCTTCCTCTGGATTGGTACGTGATGAGGCTCCAATCTCTTTCACGGTGGTCAGCCATGTTCGTCTTTCGTGTTCTGAACATGCCTCTTGTGTACCACACACTTTGCTGTTTTCGCAAAAAAAAAGAGAGATAATTTCCAATATTAGGAAAAAAACAATCTTAATTTTTTGGCCATGTAATGAAAAGAGAACAACTGAATATATTGTACCTACTGGGAAAAACAGAAGTAATGGTTATATCGAAGAAACAAACATCACCATCATGCAGCATAAAAATAAACGAGACAAATCTAAAACAAGTGCAACGTTTCAAATACTTGGGCACAATAATTACATCAGATGGGAGATGCACCACAGAAATAAAAAGCATAATAGCTCAGGCCAAAATAGCATTTCAGAAAATGAAAAATATCTTATGCAACAAATCTATGTCAATAAAAATGAGAAAGAGAGTTCATCAGTGCTATATAGAACCAATTCTAACCTATGGAAGCGAATCATGGACATTAGAAAAACAAATGAAAAGACGGTTAGAGGCCACAGAGATGGGATTTCTCAGAAGAATGTTGAAAGTTCTCTGGACAGATAAAAAGACCAATGATGAAGTTCTCAAAGAGGCCAACACAAAAAGGGAGCTCTTAAAAAACATCAGAAAGAAGCAATCAACATTTTTCGGGCACATCATGAGAAGAGGAAAGTTGGAATACTTGGTTACAACTGGCAAAATAAAAGGAAAGAGAGATCGCGGACGACAAAGAGAGAACATACTGGATAGCTTTGTGGCATGGCATGGAAAACAGTCAACAACAGAACTGATACGATGCACTGTAGATAGAAGATTGTGGAGGGACATGATCGCCTACGCCAACCGGCAGGGTACATGATGATGATGATGACTGGGAAAAATGAGGGACGAAGAGATAGAGGGAAGCAAAGAAAAAAGATAACAGACAGCTTAAAAGAATGGCTAGTCAGAAGTGCAACAACAGAAATGAAAAATAATTGTCGAAATCAAAAGTTGTGAAGAGACATGATAACCTACGCCAGCAGGCCCGGTACTTGATGATGATGATGACGATTTTATAAAAGACCTAAACATTATTTCTGTATTCTTAGTGGCAATACATTTTAAAACATCAACAAACAAAATAAATCTAAAATAAATGAACATACAAGTATAACAACAAATCAAATGATGTTTTTTTTTTCAATATTAACATAATAACATGACAATTTTAGTATAAAATAAGTAAACTATTTTTAATAGATCTATCTATTTTATTTTGAGTAGAAGAAGACACATAAGGCAGAAATTCTAGACTTTCTGTCTGACTATCTTTGTTATCAAGCAACAGAAATTGTAAAGGACCCGCAGTGTATCTCTGCAATAGAGTCTGTTCTGGGAGAATTGTTCAATTTCGGCGATGGAACTGATCGTTGCTTTTATTGCCTGCCACTAAATGTTATATTTAGTGGGTCTCTAGGTCGGTCTTTTTTGTTTTTACCCTTTGATTCTCATCTGATGGCCTTTTTTATATCTCTTCTTGCCTCTTCTCAGTTCATGGCTAAAATACTACCACCATCTTCTCGTGATTATCATCATCATCATGTGCCATACCGGTTGGCGTAGGCGATCATGTCCTTCCACAAATCTTCTATCCACAGTGCATCGTATATATTCTATTGTCGACTTTTTCCCATGCCATGACACCAATCTATTTATTATTTTATCTCTTTGTCGTCCGCGATCTCTATTTTTCTGTATTTTGCCAGTTGTAACCAAGTATTCAAACTTTCCTCTTCTCATGATGTGTCCGAAAAATGTTGATTGTTTCTTTCCGTTTTTTTTATGAGCTCCTTTTTTTGTGTAGGCCTCTTTGAGATTATCCTCATTGATCTTTTTGGCTGTCCATGCATCTTTCAATATTCTTCTGAGAAATCCCATCGCTGTGGCCTCTAATGGTCTTTTCATTTGTTTTGTTCTAGACAGTTGTTTTCTAAACAGCAAATGAACTCTCTCACTTCCTTTGACATAGACTATCTTGATTATAGTTGATTTTTTTTTTATGCTTCAATGTTAATATTGAAGACATAAAACACGAATATTATTACGAACGAAAACTTTGAATTGTTTTTCTGTTGTTATTTTTTTTCCCAATGCTGTAATCATACAAGTCCCTAAAAATTATTATATTTTGAATGGAAATAAGCACAGTTATCAAACATACAAACTATGATATACTATGCGGGACCGCAGAATAGCCGCAGAGATCATATAAAATAACGAAGCCATTTTTAAAGCGGCAAACATTTACTGAGTTATTTTGCATTAGGATATGAGGTATAAAATGGTTCAGTCTGGAAACAAAATTTCTAAACTTTATCAACGTTTGATTATAGATGAGTGTTTCCAACTCTTACCAACTTTCCAACTCTTACCAACGGCTTGCTAAGTGTATCTGTTGTTTACAATTTGCTGGTTTTTGTTGGCAAATGTTTCTTTGTACAGAGTAGGGTTGCTATAAGTAAAGGTCTTAAAGAGCATAATTCTCTTTGTAAACTTGGGAAAAAACGACATACTTGTTTAAGCTTTGTAAAAATAATTACTATAAAATATTATTTTTATTAAAATAATTACTAAAACTTAATAATCCAAGGGTCCGTGCACTAAATACTGGTACATTAAAATAATAAATAAAACCATTGATAATATAATGTTGATAGTAACAAGAAACACATACATTATTAGCGCTAACTGAAGACCAGTTATTGTAGTCTCTTAGATAAGAACTTTAAACGAAAACGCATTGTTATCAATGCACAACGGATCGTTAACAAAATTACATTATAAACGTGTTATTATAGTAAAATATTACTGCAATCATAACCGTCACTTTCATTAACATGAATAACGTCTTATCTAGGAACTATTACTATTGAAATAAAAGTATTTATTGTAATTGTCATCTTACTTTTGTATTATAGGACAAGTAAATAAAATATAATACATACTTGGCATTGACATTTATAGACACGAGACTTTTTAAGAAATTAAACTAAATATGAAACAGTTTAGTTATTTCAGTGGAAATGGTCAATTGTTTAAACATTAAAATACACATAATTTGTCAGACAATGTTTAATTCACAAAAACTTGATGTTCTATGTGGCATCCTGAAGGTGAAGGGGACAGTTGGCTGAAGAGCGTAAACTCACAATCCGGTGGGTGGATAAATAACAAAGGGAACGGTAAAATATAGTAAAAACGGGTAATGAGATTTATACATGAAGAGATACTCACAACGGAATACACGCTGATAGCCAATTTAAATGGTGTCGTCTGAAGATACTTTTAGTATTAGTGAGCGAGATATGATGATTTACTTATGGGTTTTCTTTGGCGGAGTAATTCAGATAATTAATATCTTCGGCATTGGAACAAACATCATCAACATTATCTGTTTTGCAAAACAAGGTTTTAAAGATTCGGTGAATATTAGTTTTTTAGGTAAACCAACACGATTGTTGTCTCTTTTTGTATTCATAATGTTGTTATTGTGTCTGGTCAGAGCGTAAAAGAAATGAGCCCCATGAACGACCACACAGTAGCAAACTTAGCACAATATGCAAAATGTGTCAATATGACTATAAGTCTCCAACTAAAGTTTCATTTTAAAACCCACTATCCTTATGTAATGGTTATATCGAAGAAACAATCATCACCATCATGCAGCATAAAAATAAACGAGACAAATCTAAAACAAGTGCAACGTTTCAAATACTTGGGCACAATAATTACATCAGATGGGAGATGCACCACAGAAATAAAAAGCAGAATAGCTCAGGCCAAAATAGCATTTCAGAAAATGAAAAATATCTTATGCAACAAATCTATGTCAATAAAAATGAGAAAGAGAGTTCATCAGTGCTATATAAAACCAATTCTGACCTATGGAAGCGAATCATGGACAGTAGACAAACAAATGAAAAGACGATTAGAGACCACAGAGATGGGATTTCTCAGAAGAATGTTGAAAGTTCCCTGGACAGATAAAAAGACCAATGAGGAAGTTCTCAAAGAGGCCAACACAAAAAGGGAGCTCTTAAAAAACATCAGAAAGAAGCAATCAACATTTTTTGGGCACATCATGAGAAGAGGAAAGTTGGAATACTTGGTTACAACTGGCAAAATAAAAGGAAAGAGAGATCGCGGACGACAAAGAGAGAAAATACTGGATAGCTTGGTGTCATGGCATGGAAAACAGTCAACAACAGAACTGATACGATGCACTGTAGATAGAAGATTGTGGAAGGACATGATCGCCTACGCCAACCGGCAGGGTACATGATGATGATGATGATCCCTATGTATTATTCCGATTTTATAAAATAAAGCAATCATAAAACTTGAGCGTTAACCGCGTGATTTACCATTACGTTTTATCTTTATAATTTATCTTTATTTTTAAAAGCAGATCGTTATATTCAACAGCAATTAATTTGATCATCAGAGTTGTGACCCTTGGTGAGCACGTGTTTCTGCTGTTTATCTTCCCGACATACTCAAATGTTAGCCACCGGCTTCCTGTAGCATTCTGTGGCCGAAAGTTTGTCGTGTTCTATAGACTACGAGGGTACACTATCATTTTATGTGAGGCTAAATTGCGACGTGTTTGCCGCTAAGTTTTAGTATCCACGTGTAATCGGGACAACCAGTCAAAATTTTACCCATGTCAGCACTGGTTGATGTCTCCATCACAGTGACAATATCCTTCGCAGACTACCCCTTGTTCATTTTCCTTTTGGCCACAGCACAATACGTAGGGAAGATATTTTACTTTCTCATTATAGATCGAAATGATTTTGTTTTAGATACTTCATTATTAGTTAGCTATGAAAGGCTAATTTTATTAACGTATATATCTGTGAGTGTGTGTGTGGTTTATTGTACCTGTTGAAGGTCTCTTGAGACGTAATGTCGTCCAAATTTGTGCCGTACACTAATTACGTAAAGCTTTAACCATACAACACACATATATATATATATATTTAATGTATCCTTTTTGCTATTCCTAATTATTGGATATATAAAAGCATTTGATAATCCAGGATATATTCATTGCTCTCTCGTATCATCGTATGCCCTTTGTTTCATATATTGCTATTGTCCAGCATGTCCTTCGTTATTCGACAGCCAGCAGGACACGCTCATCTGCTTGGACAATAGTTTTCGTTGCGCCTATACGATACCCATCTTTCAAATTTAATAGATTCATTAACATCATCAAGTACTAGGCCTACTGGCGTAGGTGATCATGTCTCTCCACAACCTTCGATCTCGGCAGTTATTTATCATTTCTGTTGTTGACCTTCTGCCAAGCCATTCTCTTAAGCTGTCTGTTATTTTTTCTCAATGCTTACCTCTATCTCTTCGTCCCTCAATTTTTCCAGTTGTTACAATATATTCAAGTTGTTCTCTTCTCACTACATGACCAAAAAAATGATGATTGTTTCTTCCTAATATTGTAAATTAGCTCTCTTGTTGCTTTGACCACTCTCAGAACCTCTGCATTACTCTTCTTAGCTGTCCATGGTATTCTCAACATTCTTCTGTAAAACCACATTTCTACAGACTCCAGAGATTTTCTTGTCTGTTGTCCTATTGTCCATGACTCGCATCCGTATGTTAAGACTGGCTCTACGTACCATTTAAGAACTCTTTTAGCAGATTATGCACACATATTGCAAGCAGACCCTGCTGTTCACTATAATACACACTGCACTTATCTTCTACTGGGATCTGTTCTGTCTTAGTTAATTAGCACACATACTGTAATATATATATATATATATATATATATATATATATATATATATATATATATATATATATATATATATATAGTAGTTGGAATATTTACTGTTCCTCTATTTTGGATTCCAATATCTCAGCAAGTTGTTATATAGCGATAAGGCTCATTGATAGGGTAAGTAGTAAAATATCTGGTCACATTGTAAATAGCCAGATGTACTCTGGTTACATCCCTCGACTAGAAGGTGCACAGCTGTCTCGCAGTCGTTCGCCGTGGTCATTGTTGATAAGTTGTTCAAGTGTGACTGTGTGAACCGGATCCTGATCACAAGAGTCGGGTATTGGCTATTTGTGGTCTTAAAGGAATGGCAAGAAACAGCGCTATGTTGAAAATGTTGAAGAACTGCGCTCCGCATTTGACAAGAATCAGAAGAAGAAAAATGCAGGACAGCTCTTGTATAAGAAAAAAATATATATATATGTAAATGTATAAATTGATCTTTCGAGCCGTGGTCGGCCTATAGGGCATAGACCCATATACTCTTTCTATTTTCTACATTTTTTTGTCTAGCAGTCTCAATTCTTTCAAAGATCTTTTATCAAATCTCGCCATTTGTCCCTGTTCTGTGCAAGCATCTCGATCTCTTTGAGGGAGCCGATTCCTGCTGCCTTCGCCTCTCTGATCAATGTTTTTCTCAGTGTTTCTATGTGTCGGCCTCTTGTCCTCTTACCTGGTGTTTCCCACTTGAAGACTTGCTTTGCTATTCGGTTATTATATCCTCTCATCACATGTCCAACATATATCCATCGCTTGATTACTGATGGAAGCCATATTCTGCATGAGAACATTAATCGAAAAATATACAGAAGTAAACAAACCAATATATGCCTGCTTCATAGACTACACCAAAGCTTTTGATAGAGTACACCACAAACACTTATAGAATGCCTAAAAGAGATACATCTAGATGACATGGATATACGACTAATATGCAATCTATACTGGGAGCAAACAGCAATAATAAAATATAACAAAGAGTTCTCTACACCCATTGATATAAAACGAGGAGTAAGACAAGGATGCATCCTATCACCAAGCTTGTTCAATCTATACACTGAGCAAATCTTTAAAAACATCATAGAGATGCCAGGCCTACAAATTAATGGAAAGACAATCAATAACCTAAGATATGCTGACGATACTGTACTACTAGCAGAAAATCCTAAAGACCTACAACAATTACTTAATGAAATAAACACGACAAGCAAAAAATATGGACTGGATATGAATATCAAAAAGACTAAAACTATGATCATAAACAAAGAAAATACTCAAAACCCACAAGTGGATATCAAAATTGAAGGAATAGACCTGGAGACAGTTCAGAACTATAACTACCTTGGACATACTATAACCAGTGATGGAAAATGTACAACTGAAATAAACAAAAGAATAGGAATGGCAAAAAGTAATTTTAATATCATGAAGAACATACTAACATCAAAACAAATAACACCAGAGCTAAAACTAAGAATAGCAAAATGTTACATCTTCTCAATATTCCTATATGGTGCTGAAACATGGACATTAGACAAAAAAAACAGAACAGAGAATTGAAGCCTTTGAAATGTGGATATATAGAAGAATAGGTAGAATTGGATGGAAGGAAAAGAAAACAAACGATGAAGTCTTAAAACGACTAAAAATGGAAAGAGAACTTCTGAACACAATAAGAACAAGACAAATGTGATTCTTGGGCCATGTTAAAAGACACAACAGCCTACTGAAAGTGATCCTGGAGGGGAAAATACAAGGTAAAAGAGGCAGAGGCAGACCAAGATTAACATGGACGAGTAACATCAAAAGATGGACAAATCAACCGATGACAACCTGCACCATCAAAGCAAGAGATAGAGCAGAATGGCGCTCCATGGTAGCCAACCTTCGCTGCGGAGACGGCACTCAATGATGATGATGATGATTACTGATGATAATAGTGGTTGATTGACGATTGCATATATATATACATACATATATATATATATATATAATTTGTAAAAAAAAACTTCTTAGATGTGTTTGTTTAAGTATGTGTTATCAGAAACCATATTATATCATCATATATATTATACAATATTATATCGCATTACTGAATTACTGTTCTTTTCTTTTTTTTTTAAGGTTTGGCAATATCTGATCTAGGCATTCTTGCGACCATGGCCTATACATGTGTTTCTCTTACACCTGTAGTTCTGACAGCAGATTTGTTATTTGACCCGATCGATGTCACTTATTTGATATCAGCCCTACTACATTTCTCATTTATCAGAGTCAGTACTTGTATCACAGCCATGATATCGCTGGAGAGATGTCTGTGTATAACAGCTCCTCTAAAGGTTGGAATTATATATGACTGTATTACTAAGAAAACAGAAGTCATGAATATCGCAAAAGAGAAACAGAACATCAACATAACTATAGACGACCAAGGATGTCTAGTGACAAACGATAATTCACAAATAACAGAACTAGACTCAAGATGCAACAGAGCTTTTCAAATTATTTGACAGCTAAAAACATTATTGTCCAACAAGGAAATGACTCTACGAGGCAAAATGGGCACTCTATAATACAACCTACATCCACATTTTGTACTACCAATATCAGTCCTGGACCCTAGATGCAAGAAGAATAAAAACATTTAACCTCTATTGAGATGAGATGTGTTAGATGAATTACAGGAAACATCCTAAATGATACGATCAGAAATGAATAAAAAAAGTAAAGTACCCCCGTCACGCCAAGTAGCGTTTAGGGAAATACGGTGTTAGTGACCCTATATTTTACAGACACATGATGGTCAGTATTACGCCCGTGATAACTGAGAAAAAATCTACAAATAATCCCTGCCATAGAATACATAAAAGGGAGCCGCGATAGCTCAGTCGTTAGTGATCTGGACTACAAAGGACAAGCGGTAGGGTTCGATCCCAATCGACGGCTTCCGGGTTCACCCAGCCTTAAATGGGTACCGGATTTTTCTGGGAAAGTAAAGCGGCTCGGGCGTAATACCGACCACATTACCCCAAAAATCATGTGATGAAGGTCTGTAAAATTTATGGTCACTAACACCATATTCCCTATACGCCACTTGGCGTGACGGGGACTCTTTATTTTTTTTTACTTTTTTATAAAATACATAAAGAAATAGCAGATAAAATGGTTTGACCACGTGACAGGGCAGAAAAATCATAGCACAACACAAAGAGCTTTTAATAACGTTGCGAGAACACCAGACCCAAGGGCCGACTAGGAAAAAGATGGATTTATAGAATATTAGAAACACTACAAGACATAACAGCCACAGAGGCAAACAGAAGGACAAAAGACCGCAAATTATATCTCTACTCGACGCTGAAAGCAAAATGAGTCACAGAAGAAGAATGTTACGTTTTCAAATGTTCATGCTTATGGCCAATAGCTTTAAAACAATCACTACCTATTAGATGAGCTGTATTAATTTACCAATCTAGTCACGGTATTTATCTTTTTATTCTATAATACCCTTAGTTGGTCATTACAAATTATGGGACTTAATTCGTCAAATCAAACTAAGAAATGCTTGACAAACACTCGAGGCATGCACTTATAGAAAAAAAATAGTAAATGGTCAAATAATATTTTTTGTCACAGGTAGTTTTAGAAATATACTGAAGAAAAGGTCTACAAACTTGTGGATTTGTTCGATGAGCAGTCATGATGGCTAACTAATCGGTTTTAATTCGTATCAAGAAACCTGCAAAGAACTAATACACTTACCCATAAATAAAAGATCAGATATGACGTAATGCAATAGTCGATGTTTATTTTTCCAATTAAGAAAATCCCAAAGGGGTCAACACAAAAAGCGAGACGCTATATAACATTGGAAAGAAATATATAGACATTTTTAGAGCACATCATGAGGATAGGGTAGTTTAAATATTTTGTTAAATCGAGCAAAACATAGAGAAAGAGAAATAACGGAGGACAAAGAAAACAAGATACAACTTAGATAAGTGCATCGCGTTAAATAGTTAAGAACAGAATTGATACATGCACTGTGTACAGAGAATTATGGAATGACACAATCGCCTACGCCAACATGTATTGCACATGACGGTGAAGATGTGCTTATGTCTACATTTCTTGTCATCATCATCATCAAGTACCGGGCCTGCTGGCGTAGGTAATCATGTCTCTCCACAACTTTCGATCTCGACAGTTATTTATCATTTCTGTTGTTGAACTTCTGCCAAGCCACTCTCTTAAGCTGTTTGGTATCTTTTCTCTTATATAATCAATATATTCCGGCTGTTCTCTTCTTATTACACGACCATAAAAATGATCTTTGTTTCTTCCCAATATTGGAAAATAGCTCTCTTTTTGCTTTGGCCTCTTTTAGAACGTCTTCATTACTCTTCTTAGCTGTCCATGGTATTCTCAACATTCTTCTGTAAAACCACATTTCTACAGACTCCAGTGATTTTCTTGTCTGTTGTCCTATTGTAGGCATGTCTTGTAAAACATTTAAATTACAAAAAATATATAAAATGGTATTAAGCAGCTGAACCTAAGGAGTGACGAGACAAACTACGACGTTTCGGGAAAAGTCTTCATTAGGTACACTATAACAAATATAAATACAGTAACACACACAAAAGTCAAGTACTTGTCTATCTGAAAAGGGCCATGTGAAGATATTTTTTTAAGCATTCAGTTGGAAATACTGCATCATTTTCTTCACGCTTATCAATAAGTTCAATTATATTTCTTTTAGCAAAATACACTCATTTATATAAATAGTAAAATGTATATTTATTTATCATAAAAACAATATTGTAATGTAATTCAACATTTCTTCGTCTTTTCTTCCTTTCAACTCACTGTGGAGCACAGATCTTCAACAGTTCCACGCCATTCTGTTTCTTTGCCATTCTTTTAAGATCATTCTATCTCTTCCTCTATCCTATCGTCTTCATCTCTGCTTCCATCTATCAACAATATTTTGGTCTTCCTCTTTGTCTTTTCCTTGGAGATTAAAACAAGAGCCTGTCGTCTAATAGTCTCAGATGGCTTCCGGTGTGCTTTCTCTATCCAGAGCCATCGTCTTTGTTGTATCTCTTTGTCCACTAGTATTTCACTGTTAGTTTTCCATAATTAAATACTAGTATTTTCTCCTGCCATTTCTATCATTTTATTCTGCGCAAACATCCATGAGTAAAGGTCTATATCTTCATGATTGCCATTTTTGTTGTTCCTCATGTTTCACCACCATATAATAGGACTGACAAAACATTGGAGATGAACATGTTTATTTTTCATTATCCCATGCCCAGTCTCCTTATTCACCTCTGACGAACATGCCTGACAGGGAACATAATTTAATTAAACAATTCAATTAAAAAATTCAATACAATTTTCAACTCTCTTTTCAGGTCTCGGCAGCGCACGGGTGAATTAAACATTTGGTGTCATTTAATAACAACACTAATAATCAGTATAATAAATAGTCGTTTAATAATGGTGCACTTTTATTCATAAAATCACACACACTATTATAGAGTATATTATTATCTCTTTTCTTTCAGATAGGAAGCATCGTTACGTCGAAACGTGCCATAGTCATCACAGCGAGTGTATTCATCATCTTTTTATTCACTTCTACCCCGTTATACGCTGTCAAAGGATTAGGCCTCAAATTTTCTTCATTGAGAAACACAACTATTTTTGGTATTATCTCTAAGGATGATAAATGCCATATTGAAATTATAACCTTTATTGTCAATAACCTTTTCATTCCTGGTGCGGCATTTGTGCTCATCGTTGTCTGTACCGGTATACTTTCATTTCAACTAAGAACAATAATGACTTGGAGACAGAAAACAACAGGTGGTTCGCGCAATGGCACAGTTTCAAACCGTAACCAACGGGCAGCCCAAATGAGTGTCATGATTTCTACATTGTTTATTATTTGTTTTGTTCCCATCAACATCATGATGTTGATAATAACGGTTCTACCTCAGTTTTCAATTGATGGAAAATACATGAATGTATCATTAATTATTGGTGCACTGATGCACATGTTGGAGTGTATAAACTCATCAGTGAACATATTTATATACTACAATATGAGCAGCAAGTACAGAGATGTATTCTGCGAATTTTGTTTAACCAATATACAGATTTGCAACTTAATAACACGAACATCAAAACAGCTATGAAGATGACAACGTCCTTTCAACAATGTAAAGCAGTAACTCATTTTCACGGGATAGATAATATTGTTTCATAGTTATATGACTCTAATAGCATTAAGCAGAGCTATAAATTCTGTGTACCATACCAAACCAGTCTGATGTATCATTTCAATGTGCACAACTACTTGTTGGTCTTTATAAAGCATTTTATTCATATATTGTATTGGAACTAAAACCCCATATCTATTATGATTTTCCTCATTATCTAACGATCTTGTAAAACCGCCTTTGTGTGATCATCAAAGCACGTACACAGAAGTAGTGTGGTAAGTATTAAGAGGCGTAAACGCCAGCGCCCAATTCTTACGCATATCCTTTTATAGTTGCGCCAGAGCGTAACAAATGGGGCGCCATTTGTGACTTCGGATCAAAAAATCCTGACCTGGGGTTGACCTGGTAACGCCTTTGTGTGGCAATGACCTTACAATGGCAGAGATGTTTATAAATGTGTGTAATGGATACTGTCTAAATAATTGTTATACAGCACTCGGTGAAATAGACTTAGATATCAATGAAATGTGGGACTCACAGAACAAAATACTAATGACAGCAGCAGAAGCAAGTGCCGGACTGAAGAAAATCGAAAAACGAGCTTGGATCTCAGACACCACATGGAAATACATCAAAGAAAGGAGAGAAGCGAAGAGAGCCATGACTAATGTAAAGACAGATCTTGGAAAGGTTCTGGCAAAAATAACATACAAAGAATTAGACAACAAAGTGAAAAGTTCAGCAAGAAGAGATACAAAAGCATATAGACAAAAAAATTTGGCAGAGAAAGCAGAGACAGCTGCAATTACAGGAGACAGCAGAACTCTTTATACTGTACAAAAGATGCTGACAAACACCTATACATCCAGTGGAACACCAATTCTAGACAAATCTGGATTAATGCTAACAACAAGCGCAGATATAAAAGCCCGTTGGGCGGAACACTTCAAAGAAATTCTTAACCGTCCACTACCAGTTTAATAGATTTTGAAGCTGAAACAACAGCAGCAGAATTAAATGTAAATTTAGGTGACTTCACCTTGAGCGAAATAGAAACCACCTTAAAGCTTATGACCAATAACAAGGCTGCTGGAGAGGATAAGTTAACAGCTGAGATCCTAAAGGCAATTGATAGCCATAATCTAATACATCTCCAAAAAATGTTCAACATCATATGGCAAACAGAGAATACGCCTTATAAATGGAAAAAAAGGAATCATTGTTAAGATTCCCAAAAAGGGCAATCTCAGAGATTGTAACAACTGGAGAAGCGTGACACTTTTGACAGTTGCCTCAAAGTTATTCTGCAAAATCATCCTAAATAGAAAAAAGGATTCAATAGATGCAGTAATGCGTGAAGAACAGGCTGGGTTTAGAAAAGGGAGAAGCTGCCTTGACCACATTTTCATAGAAACAAAGTAGAACGCATTCGAAAATAAATGTCAAAGGAAAATACTTGGTATAGTTTGGAACGAATTCAAAACAAATGAGGAAATTAGAGAAATCGCCAATCAACCACTAATATCTTCAGAAATAAAGAAGAGACGATGGTCATATGTTGGACATGTGATGAGAAGAGATAATAACCGAATAGCAAAGCAAGCCCTCATATGGGAAACAACAGGTTAGAGAAAAAGAGGAAGACCCAGGGAGACACTGAGAAGAACATTGATGAGAGAGGCAAGAGCAGCAGGATTCGGCTCCCTCAATGAGATAGAGCTGCTTGCACAGAACAGAGACAAATGGCGAGATTTGATAAAATATCTTTAAAAGAAAACTGCTAGAACAAAAAATTCATATAGGAGAAGGTGTATCTTGGTCTACGCCCTATGGGCCAGCTACGGCTCGAAAGGTCAATAGATAGATAGATACTGTGTGGTGACGTCAGTTGTTAGTGTTTTCTGACCTTGTTTTTAAAAGCTTGTAATGGTCGCATAGTAAGGGCCAAAGAGGGAAATTCGTTCAGCGCTGTTTTGCTGATCTTGTTGTTTATAAAGACGTATAATAGTTGAACAGGGAAAGTCGACTCAGCAATACTGAGATAACTTCACTGAAAGGATATTGTTTTATCGGAGGCAAGAGTGATATTAAATGACTACTGTATGGCTACTATTTGGCCATTTCTACCCCCCCCCCCCATTTTTTACTTTTTTTCACATACTCTCGAAGTTGACCCCAATACAAATAACCGGCACTACCTCACCAAAGTGTCATTAGCGGCTATGGAAACACCCCTTCACGGCACTCGTAGACGGACCTACGGGCTATGGGAAAACGGTATTTGTGCAAAGGGTTTTGCAGAATCTCCAGGAACTAGTTGTTCCCTTACCGGAGGAAGTTATATGGTGTTACAGTGGATGGCAACCAATGTACGAGACTATAGGTTCAGTGAGATTTATGGAGGGTCTACCCGACTTCGATTTATTGGATGGGGTAAGAAGAGAAGACTCATCGTCCTCGAAGACCTGATGTTGAAAACGCATGACAATATAAGCAAACCATTCACCACAGTGAGTCATCACAGAGAGATATAGGCGTGATCTACATTGTTCAAAACCTAATTGGGAAAAATAAGGTGCGTCGAACAGTACGCCTCAATATCCATTATATAGTGTTGTTCAAGAACACCAGAGACGGCATCAAATTACCAATCTTGCTAAAAAAATGTACCCCGGTCAATTGGCGTACCTCTTTTAGCCAACGAACACGGAAATACCACCCCATTCACCAGTGGGACGTCGGTGCTAACGGTACACTTTAGAGCGAGTAAACATGTTGACATGCATAAACAAACTATCAACTAAATCACACCCTTTCATAGCTTAGCCGGGCTATACTAAGACGTGAATTGCTGTCAGGCGGATGATGGGATGCTCGAGTTTATCAGAGGTCGAAATCAGAGAGGTCAAGGAATCGATAGTTTCATTGGAGGAATCTGGAGGGATATTTTACCCTGGCTTGAAACATTGGAAGGGGGTAAGGACATATTTGGAGACGGTGTAAGGACCGGTCTGCAGGTCTCACAGGACCCGTTAGCCGGCAGAAATGTCAGCGAAGCTTATAAAAAAACGAGCTAAGGGCAGCGATTGACACATGGGGCCGTAGACCACCGGACTGACAGCAATCACTCATAAAATGGTTTACGACGAAGCAAGGAGCGAGTCGTGAAGGCGGCACCACCAGGAGAATCCGATACTAAGAGAATAAAACCATCAGTCACCCATGCAATTTGAGGGTAACGAGATGACGAGGCAGTCTGTGGCAAAGGCTATATTTGATTGCGGAAGTTTCCCATTCACTCCAAGTCCTATAGATGGCCTCACTCAGATTTGGACTTATTTAGCGTTCAACCGACTTAGACGGCTGTATATTCAGGTAAGTTTACCGAAATTCGACATTTCGCGGCCTTAGCGCACGGGGCACCTTTCGAGTATTTTTTTTTTTTTATTACCGAGAACAGCGAAGAATATCTAGATCTTTTCGACATGTTTTTGCATCTGCGAGTCAGGATCACGTCCCCCAACGGGAATAGTTTACCACTGGATGCAGAGGTGGGTCCAGTCAAAAATTATCGTCATAGTCTATTTTCACAAATCGACGTATCTATGAACGACACCCTTATTACATCATCGGATAATACTTTTCCTTCTAGAGCGGTGTGCTAAGCTACGCTAAACTATGAAAACGGGACATTTGACGGCAGAACTATTCTACAAAGGCATAACCGGCCACCGTGATGATATGCAGGGCAACGAGGAATTTAAAAGACAGCGATATTTTACTTCGTGCAGTAAAGAGGTTGAGATGATGGGACGTTTGCTCTCTGATCTCTTTGTGCAGGTTAGATACATTTTAAACAGAGTCGACGTAAAGATCAAACTCACGCCCTCTATAGAAGTATTCAACATCATGGTTCTCGATAAAACCACGGATTATAAGAGTTATTGGTTATGAAAGGCCTCGGTATCACTGCAAACGAATCAAAATCCATAATTACTCAACCATCCGTGCCAGCGGAATCATCCGAACTACTAACTCATCTCGCAAACAAAGAAAGGTAACCTTTATCTCCATCTTAGCAGTCTCAGCACACGCCAAAAGATATAAGGTGAAACCGCACAGAAAGTGAACACAGCCAACTTTTCCCTGTCATACAATAGCATCGAAACATGATCACAGGGGATGAGACACACAGCTCACGGTGTGCACAGAGCACTTAACTCAGTAGCTCCTGCAACAAGAAGGACTAGGAATATGAGAAAACTGCAGCAAGGAACACTTTTCAGAAACAGCCTTCAATTGTTCCTGCCGCCTATCCACCATATAC
Source organism: Megaustenia siamemsis (assembly GCA_032433765.1). Taxonomy (NCBI): domain Eukaryota; kingdom Metazoa; phylum Mollusca; class Gastropoda; order Stylommatophora; family Ariophantidae; genus Megaustenia; species Megaustenia siamemsis. The sequence goes on from JAVIAB010000124.1 coordinate 93,012,473, forward strand.
CGGAAGTTCACGTCCTCCCGAAAATGATGATCGTCATATTTGTAAAATGTAAAGCGCTTGATGATGTTAGGACATCATTTTTGACTCCAACCGAACATATAAACACACAGTTAGTCGTAGGATTATCCCCGTGCACAGCAAACAACAGACCGTACGGTTAGCGTACAACGAACGAAACACGGTGCAAACTCTACAAAGAGGAAAATCTTCGGTCGACTTGACGGGGCACCCTTATTATAACAGTGTTATCACTTACTCCGCACTCATGGGCAGAAAAGGTAAGCTAAACCCGGCGATTTCTATGGCCCACGAAAACGCTCTTATAAACGGGAATGCTCGGTACCTTATCAAAAGTGTTACCACCAAGATATTTTCCATCGCTAGCGATACACAACCAAACTTTTTTAATTCTCAAACCCCAACACGGATACTGATAGTTCTGATTACCTATTGAATTCTCAACACTTTGGTTTGAGTTACATAAACCTGAAGGTCGACGGGAGATGTATTTCCGGAATGCCCCTAACTATGGATTTTGATCGAATTCACTACGTGCGAGCCTTCTTCGGTACCAATTTGGTCATGTGTTTGATTGGTATAGACAAGGTAAATAACGTTGATTAACGACACTTTAACGACGGATTTTGTCTATTCGGTTTTGGCCTCTCCACTAACCTGCTCCAGAATTGCAGTTTGCGCTAGCCACAAGCGGGCCCTTGTCGGTAAAGCTCAAGTACGCGCTCCCATAACAGCTCCCCTACGAGTTGTCGTTTAAGCCGAGTTAGATTCAGTACTCGAGGTGTCAAAGACACGATAAGAGTTCACGCTATTTCCTTTTTTCACGCTATTGCGCCACTATATAAGAATATGTAAGGAAAAAATTGGAGCTGCGCACCTTTTACACCTCTTACACCTGCTCTACACTACTCACAGAATTAGGTTATGTTCTCTGATTAATTTTTTCTCAGTTATGCTTCTAAAATTAATCTATGTCTTATTACTGCATCTCACTAAAAAATATTTTTAAAGTATGCTTGCATTTGAAGCTAAATCTTGTGATAGCTCTTCTTTTTACAATTATCCTATATCCTATAAAACCTTATTTTGTATATTTTGTGTTTGTACGTTTATATCTGATGAAAGAGTTACTTTCTTAAAAGCATAAGGAAAGATGAGTATACAAATTGAGCACATCAAATACTTTGTCCTTCTTTATTGGATTAGTTTTCTTTTATATTTTCAGACCATTTTATAATACATTACTGTCAGTTCGTTTGACGTCTTGACAAAAATTGATAGCATGCAATCGTTTCAAGTCAGTTCTTCTTTTCTTCTTCTCTATCCTTCCTATAATGCCAGTGGCATCTAGGGGAGATACAATCTGCGATTTTTTGCTCTTCTGGTGTTATCCCTCCTAGTGACTCTAGTATTCCCTTTATCCATCTCTTTCTCGATCTTCCTCTTAATCTGGCGGTTTCGTAGCGTTTGTTTATGGCTCTTTGAGTCATTGTTAGTTCTTTTTGTCTTGTTATGTGGCCGAAACAATTTATATGTTGCTTCTTTATGTATTTGATGGCTTATTCAATTTAGAGTTTCTTCCTCAGGTCGGTGTTTCTTACTCTGTCGCTTAAGCTGTTTCATGTCATTCTTCTGACACATTTCACTTCGGTGGTCGTTATCTTTCTTATTGTCCTAGAGTCCAGCGTCCAATTCTGGCACTGATAGCACTTAGTTGGTAGAAAAATTGATTTGTATATTGCCCTTTTTGCTTCCGTAATTATTGCTTTGTTTTTCAATAGTGTAGATGCTTGGCCTATAACTTGGCATGCTTTGTTACACCTTATATCTATCTCTGTCTCTTGGTTATCATGCAATCTCACATACGAATGAAGGAGTCTATCTGCATACTAGTTCTGATGGTCGATTGTTCAATATCTCAAGACTAAAGGCAAGGTCTAAGGTCAGACATATCTCTATTAGACTTTATTAGTTATTTGCTGACGACGCTGCACTTGTCACCCAAAGTCAGGAAGAACTCCAGAGATTGGTACATCGCTTTTCACATGCCTGACGAGACTTCGGTCTAACAATAAGTTTGCAGAAAACTAACATACTCGGTCATGACGTCGAAGCAACACCTGAAATCTCTATCGACAACTATAAACTTGATATCGTGCGACGGTATAACTACCTGGGGTCCATCATCAGCGACAGACTATCTTTAGATAATAGGAAGATTGGGGACAATCAAAGGCTAAGGAAAGCAAACCTGAAAAAATGCTGGCTGAAATCGGATGCACTGGGCCACTGGCGCAGAACACAGTGCAACGTATTAACGGGTGTTCAGTCAGAGTGGATCTGGCGGACTCTAAATGTGACGTTCTGTCTGTGGGGGCGATCAACACACTTAACCTGACAGCTGACTTCATGTGGGAGTCTGGAATCCTACTCTGACTGATTCCTGATCGCAGAGAGAGAGAGAGAGAGAGAGATACAGAAATTGACACTCGTATTGGTAAAGCCGCTACCACCTTTGCCCGTCTTTCTAAGCGTGTCTGGCAAAACAGCAAACTGACAATTAAAACAAAAGCCATAGTGTACAATGCCTGCATAATTAGTATCCTCCTGTATGGCAGCGAATCTTGGACAACCTATGTAAAGCAGGAGACGAGGCTAAATGGAATCCATATGCGACGTCTACGCCGTATTCTTGGTATCACCTGGAAGGATAAAGTGACAAACGTTGAGGTCATGACTCGCACAGGCCACCCGAATATCTACACGCTGCTCAAACAACGTAGGTTACGCTGGCTCGGCCATGTACACCGTATGAAAGATGGCCGCATAGCGAAAGATATACTCTACGGACAACTGCATATGGTAAAAGAACTAGGGGGCGCCCAAAACTCCGAATTGTAGATGTGTGTAAACGCGACATGAAGACTCTGAACATAAACCCTGCAGCATGGGAAGACATAGCTGCAGACCACAATCTCTGGAAACACACTCTAAAGGTTCACCTCAAAGAAGAAGAAGATAGATTCATGGCGAAAGAGATTACACGACGAAAGAAAAGAAAAAACATTTCTAGGGGAAATTCTGAAAAATCCATAGTCACCTATGACTGACGGAGGCTACTACTACTATATAACTTCTATGGCGTGGGCTATTTTCTTAGCTTTTTTCTGAGTTCTACATTTCTGATCTTATCTCTCAGACTGTTTCCTGCCATTCGTCTAACACATTTAATCTCAGTAGATGTTATTCTGCTTATTGTTCTTGCATATGCGGTCGAGGACTGGCATTGGTAGCACAACGTTGGGATGAAGATTGTATTTTAAAGTGCTCGTTTTGTCTCCAGAGTTATTTCCTTGTTGGACAATAGTGGTGATAACTGTCCAATGATTTGACAAGGTTTGTTGCATCTTGATTCAATCTCTGCTGTTTGTGAATTATCTTTTGTCACTAAACTTCCTATGCATTTGAATTCCTCTACTTGTTTTAGTTGTATGCCCTCTATAGTTATGTTGATGTTCTGCTTATTTTTGACGACATTTATGAATTCTGTTTTGTTGATGTTGATTTTCATGTTGTACTTTGTGTCTCTGTTATTGAGTTTATTTACATGTTCTTGTGGGTCTTCTATTTTTTCATGTATCATGATCGTCTGATCGTACGATCTATAAAAGTTCGTTGATCTCCTCTGTCTCTGATGGGTTGGCTAACTTGCATATATAGTTCATGCATTTAATAAACATTAGGGGGTGGGGGGGGGGATAGCACGCACCCCTGGTTTACACCAGATCTAACTTCGAAGTGGTCTGTGTAGCTTGTTGCTATTGATGTAGAGGCTTGTAATTGGGTTGGTTAGAAGTTGGTTTACTCCGTATGTTGCTGTCGAATGTTTATTCCTGGTCACAGAAAGCTATGTACACATATTTTGATTGCGATCTGTAGTTTTTTTTATTTTTCAGCTGGCTGTTTTAAGGTGAATAGAGCAAAAAAGCTATAACGCTTAAGACGTCTTATTCTTGTGCAGAAAGGAAAATGTCTGTTATGTCTAACAATTTCGTTGTACACACTATAGTTTATCTACATTTAATTATAAATTTATTAGAGTGAAATATGAAACTCGCTGTAGGTTACTTTAATTGCACGTTCCTTTTGTTTCTCATAAATTTATTCACATGATGAACTGTCCTTTTTGTTTATAGACCCGGTTAAATAGAATTGTGTCTTAGATTCTAGGATTAATAAAACATGTTTGAATTGACAAATTCCGTTGCTTTAATGTTTTTATTCAAATCGCCGTTTAACGATTTCATCTTCTGCATACATTTGTTTGGAGCTGCTTCCCATAACTTTTGCTTTTTCTTGACATTACTGAACAGAAGCAGTTGAGCATAGTCAGAGTTGTTTTTCGTGTGAAATCTGACTTGTAGGTCAAATGAATCATTTCTACCCAGGTTGGTGTCATATTTCATCGATTATTTATACGGATAATTTATTTGAATTTACATACTTACATGCCACCTCTGCCAATGTATTAATTTAATTTGGTTATATCGAGGAATCATCCTGAATGCAAATATGACACGTAGATAAGTACTCTTATCTTCTACCCAATAGTCTCTCAGTGTATGAAAACTGACGATTAAAGTTCTGTGTTGATTTGTTATTTCTCAGTCTCTCTCCGCATACCGCTCGTTTCTGATTGCTTCAGGTTTACTCTGATTATCGTGCATTCTGGACATGGTTACAGATCCATGATCATTGTTTGAGCTAAGATTGCAATCGAAATATCAGGCTGATCCATTGCAGTTCCGCTATCCATAGTAGTTGTTCTAGTCAGGCTATCTGATCATTCATTTCCATTCACGCCAGTCGAGTCCCAGGCACGAAAATGAATCAAATCGTGATCACTTCTGCGTTCTGTAGTGACACCAATCACAATCTTCGAGGCCAGACTCTTTCTATTTTCCTGAGGATGCTCATCAAGATAGCTTAATTAAGATGGTCTGTTTCTAGACAGGCCATTGCTATGACACTGCCATGATCACCATGATCAAACTATTTCTAGTCACAGCGAAAGTACCACTCTCTTCCTTTACTGTTCTTAGTTCAGACAAAACATCCTATTAAAAGTAATTTTGGAAAGGGAAATACAAGGTAAAATATACATAGGCAGACCAAGATTAACATGGAAGAGTAACATCAAAGATGGACAAGTCAGCTTATAACAACCGGCGGTATCAAATCAATAGATAAAGCGGAATTACGTTCCATGATAGCCAAACTTTAATGTGCAGACGGCACTCAATGATGATGAAAACAGAACGTGAAGGAGAGTACTAAGCTAGTACTTGTATCCTTTCTTTCTTATGCTCAAAGTCTCCACGTGCGAAAATCTCTTGAACAATATCCTCAGCTCGCCAGCGCCATCCAACAATGGCGAATACCAGTCCTGGATGCACTACTTTCTAATACAAAATCTGTGGTACTCATTTTCAGAGGCTGTTGAACGGGAAGATATGTTGATTCTCAAAAAAAAAAAAATAATAATAAAAATTGCAACGTTTTACGAAGAACTCACGCTAATCCGGTTAGTAGGACGATGCTGTATACATTTTCTACATGTACATCTATCATTTGATGATGTCTAAATCAGAAATCGGATCGTGGTAATCCATGAAGATATCCTTACCATCCAATATTAATTAATATGATGTAGCCCTAATATACTCTCTTCGGACATAGCACAAAACGATATTGAGTGGTATATATATTATGGATTTTAATTCGTTTGCAGTGATACAGGTTGGTATAGCGTGGAGCGAATTCAAAACAAACGAGAAAATTAGAGAAATCGCCAATCAACCACTAATATCTTCAGTAATAAAGAAAAGACAATGGTCATATGTTGGACATGTGATGAGAAGATATAATAACCGAATAGCAAAGCAAGCCCTCATGTGGGAAAGAACAGGTAAGAGAAAAAGAGGAAGACCCAGGGAGACACTGAGAAGAACATTGATGAGAGAGGCAAGAGCAGCAGGATTCGGCTCCCTCAATGAGATAGAGCTGCTTGCACAGAACAGAGACAGATGGAGAGATTTGATAAAATATCTTTAAAAGGAAACTGCTAGAACAAAAGTTCATATAGGAGAAGGTGTATCTTTGTCTACGCCCTATGGGCCGGCTACTGCTCGAAAGGTCAATAGATAGATAGATAGATAGATAGATACAGGAGCCTTCTGTAACCATAACCATAGAGATATTGCTGCGGTTTTGCTTGGCTGGACAATATCGGTCCGTAGTGGTAGTAAACTAGTTTCTGATGCGATGCGGTCAGTAAGTAAAACAAACAATCGAGTTATTCGTTTATTGGATTAAAGCAAAGATTTAATCCTAGCTAAGACTTGATTCAAACGATCATTTATTGAAGGCAATTGCTGTCTAATATAACCTCAAATAGAGCCATACTATGAAGACCTAAATAAAGTTATGAAGCAAGTGAAATCTTCAGACATCTTGATTGTAATGGGTGACATGAACGCTAAAGTAGGAAAAGGTAGATATAAGACCATTATAGGAAATCATGGTTTAGGAGGGAAAAGAAATGACAGAGGAGAAAGATTAATACAATTCTGAGAAGAAAACAGGCTGATAATATTAACACCTACTTTGAGCAAGAGAAAAGGAAACTATACATATGGAAAGGCCCTGGAGATAAGAAGAGGAATCAAATAGATTCATAATCAAATACCGGGCCTAGTGGCGTAGGTGATCATGTCTCTCCACAACTTTCGATCTCGGCAGCTATTTATCATCTCTGTTGTTGACCTTCTGCCAAGCCATTCTCTTAAGCTGTC